>JACAVU010000010.1:7802648-8512600 GCA_014183005.1 Castanea mollissima
CTGCTGATGTTCCTCCACCATCGACTTCGGATGACTTTGACATTCGTCGTACTTTGGAGTCTATCGTGACCGTTCAGGCGGCTCATGGTCAGATTTTGGTGGACATTCTGGATGAGATCCGTGCTTTGTGAGCAGATTTGGCACTTCTTAGACGTTCCTCTTCGCCGCCTCCTTTTGATGATGGATTTTGATTTGTTCTTTGGCATTCCATCACAAAAAGGGGGAGTAGATTGAGATTGTATATCTTAGGGGGAGTTTTTTTTTTTTTTTTTTGGAGAGCTTGAGAGCCTGTGGAGATTAGATTGTATCTAGGTCCTTCACTGTGTTTTTTGTTTTTGTTTTTGGCTCTTGACGTATTCATGATAGGGGGAGTTATATTGTTTCTTGTTTCACTACTTATAGACTTATGATTATGAGTTATTCATTGATATCATTGCTATTTTTCTATATTTTGTGTTTTGTGAAATAAAGAATGTTATGTATATTTACTTGTATTTTCCACACATACGTTTATGTGTTTTGTTTAGTGTTTCAGGAAATATATAGGTTGATTTAATTAAGCTGCTGTCTACACTTGCAACTGATGGATAGTAGTTAGGATTGGATTTGTTCTGATGGGCATATTTTTGTAAAGGGCTTTTCTTTGTAAACTTTGAGCTTTTAGTTGTGTTTTGTCACGAATTGCCAAAGGGGGAGTTTGTTAGGTTCTAAGTACCTAGAAACTAATGTATTAGAATTCTAATATGTATTGTTGGCAAACCATGATCAAAACAGGTGTCTAGTTGTGTTTTAGACTTGCTCAAAGTATGTAATTTATGTAAAGTTGGAATCGAGTTAATTGTAGAAATTATTGTGCATTTCTACCTGAATCGATCGATCGAGAATTAGACTTGACCAATCGAAAGTCGTGCAGATTGTTTTTTCTACAATTTTTCAACTCAACCCTAAGTCCATATGACGTGTAGGGTTTTATGTTTTGCCCTAAGTATAAAAGGCAAACCCTAGTCACATTTTTTATGTTGCTCATAATGATGTTTGTGTGAATCTCTTGTGAGATTAGAGAGGTGCTTGCCTTCACATAAGCTTGGGATTATTAAGAAGGAGATTACTTCAAGAACTTGATGATCGTTCAGTTGCTGCCATAAGAGCTTACAGATACACAAGCGGGGATGCTTGTACTTGCTGGAGAATCCAAGAAAGAAGGAGTCTGTGGTCTCAAAGCTTGCACGTGGTCGTGTCAGTAAGTTCAACTGGTGGGTAGCAATAGGATGTTAGTGGTCTAAGTCGCTATTGTACACTTCGATTCCTTCATAGTGGATTCAGGTTTACCTTGAGGATAGCTAGGTTAAATCCTCCCTAGGCTTTTACTGGTTTAGTTTTTCTGGGTCATCATATCTTTGTGCTTTTTATATTCTGCACTTTACATTGATATGATTATATGATTGTGATAACCTAGATCTGGAATTTGGACTAAGTAATAACTTGGCTTGTTAACTAGGTTAATCCAATTGTGGTTTAAGGGGTCTAAACAAACTCTACAATATTAATCTTAGAATTTTAACTAGAATATATATAAAGTAATAAGAATAGAATTTTCTCAACAAAAAAAAAAGTAATAAGAATATAGAGAAGTACAAACTTTATCGGTAAATAATAAGTTATAAGTTAATTAATAAGACGAAGAACATTCTTGGGAGATATATGAAGAAAGAACGTAAAAGCATTTTAAAGTATGGTAAGGAAACAAAAATCAAGATCACCGGTTAGTAATGGTCTTAGCCTATTGCATATAGCTCCTTCTCCCATAAAGGTGGTCCCTATACATGGGACTTACAAGAGCTAGAAATCATAACCAAAAGCCAAGAGACTAATCCTGTTGATCACATTCCCATCCTAATGATAGATTGAAATAATTTAATAGATTCATCTGCAAAAGTTTTAACCAATTATAAGAGCATTTACATTAGTTCCTGAATATATATATTAGTTTATTTTAACATAAGAACTTATGATAAGGATGAAATCAACATGACAGTATATAAGGTGACGGTCAATGCGACTTATAGAGGACGGATGGGTGGTAGACGGACAGGAAGAATCGCGCGTCGTTCTCCAGGCTAACTCAAGCCACGCTATGCAATTAGGGCTGACGTGGCCCTGAGTGTGATTCACGCAAACGTAAATACGAAACATACTTGCGCTACATGTTAGCCTTAATCAAAGGAATTTCATAAGGAAAGGAATTCTAAAAGATGTGAGAAAGGAAAGAGTTTTAGTCATAAAAGCAAAGAGCTTGATGATCAAGGAAAAAAAGTCGACTCTACACCTCTATAAATACATCCAAAACCCCCACGGAAAAGGTACACACATTTGACTCAACTCAAGCACTTTAGGGTTGAAAAAGAAGCTCTAACTTGACCTTCGGAGGGTTTTCGGCCGGCACCATACCAGTGCTCTCTTTTAGGTCTATTTGTTTTCTTTTTGCAGGTTTGATTCAAGTGGAAGGGTGCTTGCAACTTACTGGTGATATTTTCGACATCATCAGTTGGCGCTGTCTGTGGGAAACCGGAGTGAAAGGAAAACTAATACAGCCTTTGCTCTATTCCAAAGACAAAAAGTTGTATGGTACTCACCAGATCAATGGCGACAGTCAACAATCAAGGTGAAGAACCGCATGCTACGACGCTAGAGAGACAATTTCAGACGCTTGCTGCTGCTGTTGAGCGCCTCACTAAACAGAATCACGATTTGGAAGAGCAACTACGGCAGATGATTGCACACCAGAGCACACCAGCGGAGGACCACGAAGTCGCGAGCCCAGAAGGGAGGAACGCCGTCAGGCCTGAAGGTAGCACCGCACCAACAAGGCCAGAACGGCCGGAAACAAACCCGCCATCTGCCTCGGACTCCCTGCCACCTCAGATCACAGCCGAGATGCAGGAGATGAGGGAACGCATGGATGTAATGATGAACACCCTTAGAGGATGGGTATCCAGTAACCTGGATGACCTAGTCCACAGAACGAATTCTCCTTTCACAGTGTTGGTGAATTCATACCCCGTTCCTCCAAAGTTTCGTATGCCCCATGTGGAAAACTACGATGGATCCGAAGACCCGTTGGATCACCTGGAATATTTTAGAACCCTAATGCATCTTCAGGGTGTATCAGATGAAATCATGTGCAGGGCTTTTCTCACCACCTTGAAAGGGCCTGCAAGTGATTGGTACAGTAGGCTGACGCCTAATTCTATCGGCACTTTTAAGGAACTGGGTGCACAGTTCGTATCGCACTTCATTGGAAGTCACCGACACAAGAGGTCAATTGCGTGTATACTGGGCATTAAGCAACGAGAAGATGAGACATTAAGATCTTATATTGCCTGCTTTAACAAAGAATCCCTCTCGATAGACGAAGCAGATGACAAGATACTTGTGGTAGCATTCACGAACGGGCTACGAGAGGGTAAGTTCTTGTTCTCTCTATGCAAGAATGATCCAAAGACTATGTCCGATGTATATTACAGGGCGACAAAGTACATGAACGCAGAGGATGCCTTGTTGGCCAAGACGACTATAAACCAAGGAAAAGGGAAAGACAGGAAGATACGAAACCAGATAGCGGACGAAAAATGGCAAGGACCAAAGATCGACGAGAAGACCGAAGATCCAAACCACCTCTGGGGAGGTTTACGAGTTTTACCCCCTCACAGCCCCAATTGACCAGGTGTTAATGCAAATCAAAGATGAAGGAACCTTGACGTTCCTGGGCAAGTTAAAGGGAGATCTGAACAAGAGGCCGCGAGATAGATACTGCCGTTTTCATCGTGACCACGGCCATGATACGACGGACTGTTATGACCTGAAGCAACAGATCGAAGCCCTTATCAGGCAAGGAAGATTGCAGAGTTTTGTGAGGAAGGAGAGAACGGATCCACCACAAGAGCAGAATCCTAGATGGGAAAACGAACGCCCCAGGCCACCAGTAGCAGACATACGGATGATAATAGGGGGTAGTACTTCAGCGGGGTCGTCTAAAAAGGCCAGAAAGACCTATTTACGGGCGGTACAAAGCGTCCAGTCGACGGCCTCCTTGCTAGAAAAAATACGACGAAACGGCCCCAGTATCGAGTTTTCTAAAGAAGAGGCCCGACGCCTTCACCACCCCCATGACAACGCGCTTGTGGTTAGTATACAGGTAGGAGACTTCAATGTCCATCGAGTTTTAGTGGACAACGGGAGCTCGGCGGACATACTTTACTACCCCACGTTCCAGCAAATGGAGATTGCAAAAGAGTGGCTAATCCCGGCGGGCACGCCCCTCGTTGGCTTTGGAGGAGCCCGGGTCCATCCTTTAGGATCCGTCACATTAGTGGTGACAGTAGGAGACTACTCGCAGCGAACAACCAAAGATGTTTCCTTTCTAGTGGTTGATTGCTCCTCAGCGTATAATGCCATACTCGGACGAACCACGCTCAACGCATGGAAGGCCGTCACTTCCACCTACCATTTAATGATCAAGTTTCCCACTGAACATGGAGTTGGAGAACTGCGCGGGAATCAGGTGGCTGCACAGGAGTGTTACGTGGCCATGATGGGGATGGATGACCATGTACAGGTAATGAGCATCGAAGAACAAAGAACAATGGCAGAACCCATAGAAGAACTGGAAGAGGTACAACTAACGGTTCGAGGCCCAACCGGACTACCAGGATAGGGACCTCGATCGACCAAGCGGTTCGACATGCGCTCTTACTATTCCTCAAAGAGAACCAAGACGTGTTTGCGTGGAGCCATGACGACATACCAGGAATAGATCCGGCAGTCATAGTCCACAAATTGAATGTGTCACCTTCATTCACTCCAGTCCGACAAAAGAAGCGCGTGTTTGCCCCCGAACAGGATCAAGCCGCAGCAGAAGAAGTGCAGAAGCTATGGGAAGCGAACTTCATACGAGAGGTGTACTACCCCGAATGGCTGGCAAATGTGGTAATGGTCAGAAAGTCGAATGGGAAGTGGAGAATGTGCGTTGACTTCACGGATCTGAATAGGGCGTGCCCTAAAGACAGTTACCCGCTCCCACGCATTGACGCCTTAGTGGACTCCACCGCGAGACATGAGTTGTTGAGCTTCATGGACGCCTTCTCAGGGTATAATCAGATTAAGCTGGAGAAGACAGATCAAGAGAAAACATCATTTGTAACAAGCCAAGGGCTTTTTTGCTACAAGGTGATGCCATTTGGGCTCAAAAATGCGGGAGCCACATACCAGCGATTGATGAATAAAATGTTCGCACACCAAATTGGCCGGAACGTCCAAGTCTACGTAGATGACATGTTGGTGAAAAGCGCAAAGGCGTCCGACCATCTGAGGGACCTCCAGGAGACTTTCAACACTCTTCGAACATATAAGATGAAGCTGAATCCAAACAAATGCGCATTCGGAGTGACCGCTGGAAAGTTCCTAGGATTCATGGTGTCCCAGCGGGGCATCGAGGTCAACCCTGAGAAAGTGAAAGCAATTTTGGAGCTATCTCCTCCGACGACGGTGAAGGAAGTGCAAAGCTTAACAGGAAAGATAGCAGCCCTAAACAGGTTCGTGTCAAGAGCAACAGACAAATGTCTACCTTTCTTCAGAACCCTAAAAAGATCTTTCGAGTGGACGGATGAGTGCCAAAGGGCATTTGAAGAGCTAAAAGCATATCTCTCTACCCCGCCATTGCTTAGTCCATCCACGCCGGGGGAGGAATTGTTCCTGTACCTTGCCGTCTCATCAGCAGCAGTAAGTGCGGCTCTCATCAGAGAGGAAGGAAAGATACAAAAGCCCATATACTTTGTCAGCCAGGCGCTAAGAGGCACAGAAGAGAGATACCCATGGATGGAGAAACTCGCCTTCGCACTCGTAACTGCAGCTCGAAAACTGAAGCCTTATTTTCAAGCACACACGATAATAGTCCTGACGGACCAGCCCTTGCGTAGGGCAATGAACAATCCTGAAACCGCCGACAGATGGCTTTGTGGGCTATCAAGTTGAGCAAGTACGATATAAAATACCAGCCGCAAACAGCTGTGAAAGGACAAATACTGGTAGACTTCATCACTGAATCCACTACACCTGACGAGCAGGGGCAGAAGAAACGCCTACATGAAAAATTCACATAGACGGATCCTCTAATAAGCATGCCGGAGGTGTCGGGGTTATGCTCCAGACCCCGGAAGGAGATAAGATTGAATGCATGATCTGTCTGGAGTTCCCCACTACAAATAACGAAGCAGAATATGAGGCCCTGGTGGCAAGATTGGAACTTGCGATAGCGGCTGGGCCCGGGAATGCAGTAGTCTATTCCGATTCTCAAATCGTAGCCAGCCAGGTTAATGGGAGCTATGATTGCAGGAATAAACGAATGAGAAGGTACCTCGAAGAAGTGAAAGGTCTAATGAGCGACCTCCAATTCACGATATCCCAGATCCCAAGAGAAGAGAATCAAGAGGCGGACCGACTAGCCAAAGCTGCTTCGGCCGAACCCATGACCACTCCGGAACAGGTATTGTCCTTCGTCCAACTTTCATCATTACTAGATAACATTCGAATGCAGGAATTAAGCACCGAGGACGATTGGACAGTTCCAATCGTGGGGTACCTCAAGGACGGTAAGCTGCCAGACAACAAGGTAGATGCAAGGAAGTTGAAGGTTAGGGCTGCCTGATTCATACTGATCAAAGGGATACTCTACAAAAGAGGATTCTCCCGGCCGTATCTGAGATGCCTTGGCCACGACGAAGCAGACTACGTGATGAGGGAAGTGCATGAAGGAATTTGTGGCAACCACTCGGGATCAAGGTCTCTGGTGCACAAGCTACTCCGAGCAGGGTACTACTGGCCGACAATGCAAAAGGATGCGCATATGTACGTTAGAGCCTGTGATAAGTGTCAACAATTTGGCAATCTCATTAGACAGCCAACGGAGGAACTCACACCCATGACGGCCTCATGGCCGTTCACAATGGGGTTTAGATATCATGGGCCCATTTCCAATAGCGGCAAGACAACTGAAGTTCTTGGTGGTTGGTATCGACTACGTCACTAAGTGGGTGGAAGCCGAAGCCCTTGCTACTATCACGGAGAAAAACGTTTGTAGCTTTGTATGGAGAAGTATTATTTGCCGATACGGGATCCCGAGAGTGCTCGTTTCAGACAATGGGAAGCAATTCAACAACGATCCATTCCGAGACTTCTGTTCTCAGCGGGGATCAAGAACCACTACTCGTCGCCCACACACCCACAGGCCAACGGACAAGTTGAAGTCACGAACCGGTCCTTGCTAAGAATTATCAAGACCCGGCTCGAGGGGGCAAAAGGCATATGGCCAGATGAACTACCAAGTGTACTATGGGCATACAGAACAACGGCAAGAACGCCAACAGGAGAGACACCGTTTCGATTGGCGTTTGGTGCTGAGGCCCTCATACGGGCAGAAGTGAGATTAGCAAGCTACTGCGTGGAAAGCTATGACGAGAGTAAGAATACTGAAGCATTACGTCTAGAGCTTGATCTTGTGGATGAAGTCAGGGCAGCAGCAGCCTAGAGACTAGCGCGGTACCAAGACATGATGGCAAAACACTACAACTCCAAGGTCCGGCACTGGGATTTCAAGATTGGAGATCTTGTGTTATGAAGGGTTCTTGGCTCTACGAAGGATGCATCCCTAGGAAAGCTGGGTCCTAACTGGGAAGGCCCATACAGAATCATATCATGGCGCAGGAAAGGAACCTACTACCTAGAGACATTAGACGGAAGGAAGTTGAGCCACCTATGGAATGTGGATCACTTGAAGAAGTACTACCAGTAGTACAGCAGTCATCAGATGGATGCCTATAGCCTTGTTTAACTTTAGACAGCCATAGCTTTTAGTTTAATAGCTTTTACTTTTTTGGAACTCAAATTTTCTTGACAATTTGGTTTGTTGAACTTATGAGGAAATTTTATTTAAGTAAATGAGAAATGCATGCTGATATGAAAAATCTACACGTCCACAAAGTGGACGGATCATCCAAGGATGAAAAATCTACGAGTCCACAAAGTGGACGGATCATCCAAGGGATGAAAAAACTACCAGTCCACAAAGTGGACGGATCATCCAAGTGATGAAAAATCTACGATTCCACAAAGTGGACGGATCATCCAAAGGATGAAAAAACTACCAGTCCCTAAAGTGGATGGATCATCCAAGTGATGAAAAACCTACCAGTCCACAAAGTGGACGGATCATCTACGAGTCCACAAAGTGGACGGATCATCCAAGGGATGAAAAACCTACCAGTCCACAAAGTGGACGAATCATCCAAGGGATGAAAAATCTACGAGTCCACAAAGTGGACGGATCATCCAAGGGATGAAAAATCTACAAGTCCACGAAGTGGACGAATCATCCAAGGAATGAAGAGTCTACGAGTCCATAGAGTGGACGGATCATCCAAGGGATGAAGAACCTCCAAGTTCACAGAGTGGACGAATCATCTAAAGGGTAAAACTGACAAAATCCATGAGGTGGACGGATCAACAGAAGAGTGCCATTCTTCTTATCAACAAAGTAACCGGGCCCTTTTTCATACACTGGACGGGCCGTACAGAAGGACAAAAACCTTCTGGCCATATAGTGGATGGATCCACTGATGCGTTAAAAAAATCCGACAATAGTGAACGGATAGTCCCAAAACATAGAAGATGTCATGCAAAAATTAAAACGACGGATCAAAATATGAACGGATTGTTCGAGAAGTACAAGTGATACAGTGAAGTTCAATTACAAGAAGTCTGAAAGAATTAAGCAAAATATAGAAAATAAACTTGATCCTTAAACTAATCTTTAACGATGACAGGTTCCTCAGGAGCTTTAGTCAACGGCTGGACAGACTCGGTGACGGTCGTTCCTTCTATAGCTTTGGCGACCCCGTCGTCATCCGGAACCTCGCCGAAGAGTTCCTCGGTCCCTTCGGAGTCGACGGGGTGAGCAGGGGTTCAGGCCTGAGCATCTATGGTTATATGAGCTAAGTCCAAGTCAGGGAATGACGCCTTCACCTGACAGATGCAATCATCAACCCGTCGTTAAAGGAGGAACCCAGCTCCGCTAGAAGTGCGTCGAAATCTCGATATTCTTTGACGGCATCAATTTTCACCTGCTGAATATCATCGTCATGAGATTTCACCGTCTTCCTGAGCAACTCCACCTCCTTCTCTAAGTTTTCGCGAGCCTACTCGGAGAGCGTCAGTTTCTTCTCATGACGGACCCTCCACAACTTCAGCTCGTCCAGCTCTTCCGCCGTCGCCTTCGCCTTAGCGCGAACTCGCTCAAGGGCTCTTTCCTGAGCCAGGCAATGGTCTGATAAGCCCTTGGCCATTAACACACCCTGCGACGGTTCGATTAGAAATCAATTCATGACGGAAAAGAACTACACAAAGATGAAAGGATGGAATGGGCTTATGACAGAAGCAAACCTGGGCTAAACTATACAGACAAGTCTCCCCCATAGTCTCGGTGGCATGGTTCCCCAAGTCTTCATAGTCTTCATCAGTGATGATGGAACCAATACGACAGAGAGCGTATTGGGGGTCTTCACGAAGCAGGACGGGGGGCTTCTCCTTCACGGGTCCGGGTTAGTCATCAAACCCTTCCCTTTGCCAATTCCAAGCTTATGAGCTGGTTTTGCCATGCCGGACCCCTGACCGGCAGGTAGACCCGTCACAAGTTTTTGCTTCTTCGAATGACGGTCCCACCTCTCGACGGATGGCCTTTTAAGTGCCGGCTGCGACGGATCTGCCTTTGAAGCATCACTCCCCTGCTTCTTCTTAGCTTCTTGCTGCTTAATGAGAGCCCGTCTCCTAGCGTCGTCCATTTCTGCAAAAGAAGACGGTTAAAAAAAAAAAAAAGGGATGAACATAAAGCCAGATTTCGAAGGGATTCCAGAACCTACGTTTACGTACACCTGCGTCGTATCGTTTGGCGACGGGTGAAGGTTCTGGACTGTCACAATACCAATGTAACGTGTCCAACGTGACAGTTTTGACCAAGTCCGTTCGGACAACTTCGTCTTTTGGAAAATTCTCTCTAGAAAACCAAACTGTTCGGTTGAGATAGGCGGACGGTCCCTCGCTATAAAAAATGAGAAGAAAAAAGAGGGGGTTAAGAGAAAATTCGTGAAAATGAATGACAGTTAGTGAGTAGACAACTCGTACCAAACGGGGGCATTATACCCCACATTTTATCAACCGGCATGTAGTCATCGTCGCCTGGACGACCCATCCAGTTATCTCCACGAAGGAAGAAGTAGCGACCCTTCCAGTTACGGTTGGAGTCAGGGGTCTCGGATACTAGTCTAAGCACTGGACTCCTTGGCACAAAGCTGTACATCCCCCTTGACTTCGTGATTTCGGACGGACGGTAACAATGAAAAAATTCTTCCACTGTTAACCGTCTAGCACCGTCAGACATAACGCCGTACAGTACCTCGACACTTAGGAAAACCCTCCATGCATTCGAAGATATTTAAGTGATGGCCAAACCTAGGTACTGGAGGAGGCGACGGTGCAATGCACTTAGGGGGAATCGGAGACCCGCTTTCAGCATTTGCTCGTAGACACCGACGTCTTCGAGACCGAAGTAATAGCATTTTTCGGATTTGAATGGTAGACGGATGGATATGGTGTCGGGTATTTGGTATTTTTGCCTCAGCGTGTTGAAGTGCGCTGGTTTAATGGTTGACACGAAGTCATTCACCGTCCACAAAGGGAGCAGGACGAACTCCCTGAAGCCGTCAGGACCTATGACGGATTGGACAAGCGGGTCTACACCATCCAAGTTATCGGTCGAGTCGTACTCTGACCCGTCCCCATCCTGCCCTTCATCTTCCTCATGGGAAGGAGAGCTGGCTGACGGTTCCCGCTCCCCGCTAGAGGTGTCTTGGTTTGCTTGACCTGACGGGAACACCTCTTCGTAACCCGCTCTCTCGCGGGCACAGGACTGACTACTTGACGCCTCACTAAACATCTGACACCTACATATGACGGGTAAAGGAAACCTAAGGCTCTAGATTTGTGCCGACGACGGGACCAACAAGAAAAATAAATAACGAAGCATTGGTAAGAGTAACTTACTATTGAACGGCGAGGAAACCACGACGAGGAAGTTGTTGGGATGTTGTTTCGCAATTACCCAAAGGAGACGGTTGCTCTTAGAACAAGGTTGACGGTAGCGCTCTCAAGAGCAGAAAAATTTCTGAAAAGTGTAAAAGTGAGCACTGAGGGTGATATATATAGAGATAATAGCGCGGGAAATGAAGAGACGCATCGGTTCCAGCGAACAACCACTTAAATCTCCCCACATGTCCCCAAGCATTTATGTCCGCATCCAGCCTGTCCGTCATAATTTTCTACCGTCATTCCATGAAACCGCTTCGTAGAGATGACGGTATTACGGAATGAGGGGGCGGTCAATGGACCATCAAAATAACCTCTCACATCTTCTGTGAGAGGTTATTTTGATGGTCAAGTTATCAATAAGATGATCAAAAAAAAAAAAAAGTAATGAATACATGGAAAAAGAACCCCAATCTGACATCCAACAAAACAAAGTCCTCAAAACTTCAAGCATTATGTAGGAAGAACTTTTTTTTTTTTTTTTTTTGAGTAATAATGGAAAATTTCATTGATATAAAAAAATTGAGTTGCCCAAGTATACAGAGAGTATAAAAAACTTGTCTCTTGAAGATCTATATAAATTTATTAAGTTTGTTTAATCTCAATATCTCTCACCATATTGATGTCTATTGCCATTTTTCCTTTACAGGACAAGAAGTCATTGAAGTTGGGGCCTGAAGATTGATTGCATCTGGAGGGTTTTACCTTAAATGTCTTTGCGAAGGCAGACAAGCAAGATCGTGCAGGACGAGCCGATTTGTATGTCAAATCTTGTGTCTCATATATGACTATCATTTTAAATGATGTTGAATGCTATTGCCACTTGACTAACCTCTAGATATATTCTTAAAGACTCTAGTCTGTCTACACCTATAGTTGTAATCTTAGAGACTATAGTTCATCTACACCTCTTGTTGTGAGGCACTAATGGAAATGAATAACTCATGACTTGAGGGTCCTTTGTTTCGTTATTTTCACAAGATTTGAATATGGAAATCTAGCAATGTGACCTAAACAGTTGATGATTGATGACTTCTGCAAATTAGTTGATTGTTGTGGTAGAGAATAGTGATGATTGATTATTTTTTTTAATATATTTTTTCCTCCAATTTATTTATTTATTATTACTTTTTTGGGCCTCAATTAAATTTGCATCAGTGCATGGTTCAGTCATTTTAGTGGAATTGGGTCAATGAGGTGGGCCGGTTCGGGTCTAGGATAAGAAGTAAGAACGGGATGAACCGTAGGGAATGTATAGGTTGAACTGTATGCGTAGTATTATCTTCCATTTGTTCTTCATTCATTTCCCAAACCAAAATGCCACCACCATTGCTCATTACTGATGTGATGATCATGGAGAGGAGACCCTTTTCTTCTGCTTCTAATCTTCCTGCTGTGATTCCAGTGCGTCCCTAACTACTATCTGCTTTTCTCCTTCTTGGGTCACCATTATTTTAGCTCATAGCAATTGCAGGTTGGTTCTCTCTCTCTCTCTCTCTCTCAAGCTCAACTGTTTTTTCTTTTTCTTTTTTATTTATTTATTTTAATGTAATTCTTTATCTGGGTTTATCCTTATTGATTCATTTGTTTGCTAAGAAAGTAGAATCATAGAATTTGGTGGGTATTATGTTTTTTAGCTGGTTTGGTATCAAAAGAAATCAGCTTGAAAGATTCAATTGTATATGGAGAATGGTGTATGTGCGTTATACTATTTAATTGTTGACAATGGTTTTTAAATGTTTTGTATAGAGGAAGGGTTTCAAGGGCACTCTTGAAGTGGTTCAAACAGGAAGTTCTTGTACATGATGCGAGTTATCATATTTCTGTCCAATTAGAGGGTCCGGAGGTAGGCACTCTCTCTTCTTGTTTCAAACGTTTTGATTCTAAACCCATTTCATTCACATTTGTTAAATAATAGGATTGAGGTAGCAGGTCTTTAATCAGTAGTTGAAATAATTATTTCCAGCTCCACTGGCCCAATTAAAAAGTCAAGAATTAACTCTAGGACAGGGCAGGAGGGAAAAAAAAAACTTTCCTTGAATATTTGAATGTAATCTCTTGACTAAAAGTTAGATTATGAGGTTAGAAAAAATCCGTTGTTAGAGATAGATCAGTTTGGTTGATAAACGGATTTGTGTTGTTTTTGAAAAGAAATTTGTATGTTATTAATAATAATAATAATAATAATAATAATAATTTGCTGAGATTGATGCATGCATATATATATATATATATATATATATATTTTGGTGTAGTAGAGTAGAGTTGGGAATAATTGGTGTATGGATTTAAAAGCAATCTTTATCACACAACTTAGGAAATGCATTTGTTTTGTGGAAGCAGTGCCAGTAATTAATTGAGAAACATCCAGTGTACACACACACACACTATACATAGCAAGTGTTGTTAGAATTATAGAAAAAAAGAAGTAGAATGGCCACTTAGAAGTAGAACAGAACAGCCATCTGATCTGATCCGATCCGACCAGATCAGATCAGATCAGACTTCTGAGGGAGGGCGATTATTACATTATGCTCTCTCCTCTCCACATATATAATTCCCCAAATATCCACATTTCCACTGTCCAACGCTCCATCCCATCAAGGCCAAAATGCCTCACCCTAACACCATACAACCAATATCATTCATATGCTATAGAGTAACAAGTGATCTACTTATAAATATTCATAGCTTTGCTTACACATGCCATGCTTGCCCTTAGTAGCATTTTTTTTTCTTTTCTCATTTTCTTTTTGTTTTTCTTCATCTCTAACCCTTCTCTGGTTTTTCTTAGGTTCAATTTCTACTCCTTGCTGGAAAAACAACTCAAAGTCTCAGGTTTTATCTTGGATGAATAATAATTTTTTACACATATTTGATTTCTTATCATTTTTCATATGGGTTTTTTGGTGTTGATTTGATTGTGTGAGTTTATTTATTTTTTTGATGATTTTGACCTTGGTTGTTTGATATGAGTTAGGGTTTATGATTTTCAGATCTGGGTTTTTTGGGGGGTTTATTTATGTGTGGCATTATGATAATTTGTGATGAACTTATTGTATACTAGTTTATGATATATGTTTGAGATCCAAGATTCCTTGTTAGAATTTGAAGTAGCAGATCTAATATGAATTCAATGTTTGATTCCCTTTGAGACCATGTTTGCACTTTGTCTCACAATGTAGTGTATATTGACAGGAGTTCTCGTATCCTATTCATTGGGAGCTGTGACTTCAACATAAGCAAAAAAATGATGATTAAAATTGTGCGACACAAGGACTCGATGATTGTTTAAAACAATTCCCCACAACTATGTTTAACTAATGGCCCTAAAGCACTGTATATTTGTATATGAGATCATGATCATGTTAATCAATTTCTGTAAAAAATACTAATAGTTCTTATCTTGGTCAATTATTTTTTTTTGTTTTATTTATTTTCCAGAATGTATGCACAAGGGTGTGAAAACTATTGACTACATCAAAATAATGAATATGACAGCACCATTCACTCTTGGGTAAATTCTAGCCATTGTAATAGCTAGAATAATAGCATCGACTGTTCTAGTCTTGATTTAACTAATTAATCAAGTCAAGCTCAAACTATTAGATTTTTTGATAAGTTCAAGTTTGAACATTATTTGTAAGCTTGAGTCAAACTTAAGCCAAGGTTAAATATTTTACTTTTATTGTTGAGCTGAGTTTGAGCATTCATTACTTGACAAAACTTGGCTCGTTTACAACCATGATTCTCACTTGATTTTACATTTTTAAAAAAAATGCAATCCAGGTTACATACCAACTTTTACAATACACCCAACATTTTACTCTTTATTTTGCAATATATCTCATTAAAATAATACAAATAACTATTTTATATACCCACAACAACAGAGCTAGAAAACACCAACTTCATTTGGGTTTTAGGAACTTTGATTTTTGGAGTCAAGCCTTCATTTCACCGAGGTATATGTAGTTTGAGTTACATGCAGGTTGAGTTCGATCCTTTCAACTTTATAAATGTATTCTAACTTGATTGAACTTTAACATTCTTATTAATTAGCACTGTAGTTGTTTATTATGCCTAGTTATATTAATTATTATCATTGACAACAAATTGTCAAAATTAATATTTTTAATTATATGTTTTACCATTAATATAAGACACCAATATCTTATTTTTACTTATATTTTTATAATTTTTCTTTGATCTATTATGATCTGTTATTTTTAATAATGGGACGATTATATTTTGATGTCAAATATATTTGTTGAAGTAAAAGATATTATATATATTATAGCTTAAATTAAACGAAAATAAAACTATTTTAAATATAATAAAATGAGAAACTAAATAACATTTATTTGTGCTCTTCACTTTGCTAGAAAGTATGGAAAAAAAGTAGAGAAACATATTCTTATTTTTTTTCATTAATTATTTATTTCATTAATTAATATCATAGATTAAATATTTTTTATAATAAATTATGAAATTATATTAAGATAATATAAATATATTACTAAAAAGAATATAATAAAAGAAATAATCTAAAATATAAAAGTGTTCTTTCAATTTTCAATGAATTCTATAATATATCCATACCGTACGTATTTCTATATATCTTTTTAATATCACTTTTTATATCAAAATTCTAATAAATTTTATAAAATCGCTGAACCTAATAAAACACATGCTTTTTGCATATCATGTTCATGTGTGTATATATTTATATATAAAATAACTACAAACATACACTACAAACAATACTAAAACAACTATAAGTTCTATTATAAATTGCTTAACAATTGATATGACAAAAAAATAGATTAAAGTTAGATCAATAACATATTAAATAAATTTATCATTTTATGTATAAAATTGACACATTAATTTATAAGATTAACCGTAAAAAAATTTATAATATTTTTAGTCATTACTTTTTTTATTTAAATAATAAAATATTTTAAAAACTGTTTAAGAAGGGCTGGCTGAGTGGGACTATGGATCACTTTTTTCCGTACAAATGTTGACTTACTTTGGACCAGTTTGGACGCTTTCTATGCCGTCTGATCCACTTGTTAAGCTGAGAATCTTTTTGATGTTTTAATTAGACCTCCATTTCTTCTCTGTCTTTCCACCTTTATATTCTTTTTATCACTATGGACATAACAACTCATGTCACCTTTACACTATTGCGAAGCAAAAAAAATTAAAAGACTTCAAGTCATCTCCAACTATCACTAAAAATTCGTGGGGTCCTTAGCATAACCTCAGAGATTACTTAATTTGCTAATTAAGCACAAACCAAAACAATACATATATGTGGAAACAAAAAGGGTAAACATTATTATTGAGGTAATTTTTTGAGAAAGGTTGTCCTCCACAAACTAGGTAACTTCCTTTCTTGAAAATGTACCAAATCTAAATTATTCTTTATTATCCATTTAGATGTATAATTGCATCCTAAACTCATGCATACTAGCAATGAGTTTAAGTTTACTTTTGTAGTATTTTATTATATAAATTTTTGAAATGAATTGTTTTGAAGTGAGTCTTGTTTGAAAATTAACTTAGGCTTATATATATTCTTTTTCTTGTTGGCAGATTGCAAAAAGAAGAGGCACTATAAGTTCATGTGATCAAAGCAAGTGAAGTTGGTGAAAGACATAAGGTACTCTCTCTCTCTCTCTCTCTCTCTGTTTGTGGTGGGTTGTTGAATTGGGGCAAGCAGGTGGCTTGCATGGAGTAATAAGGTGGTTTTAGTTGATATTGGGAGTGCTGATTGTTTTGTGTAATATTGGATGATTGTTGTTAAGTTGTTCTTATTTGATTTATTCATTTTAAGGGCTTCTCTCTATCTTTTTCACACATGTGGAACGCTAAAATGAAATTGTATATTTAAAGAGATGTCCATTCCTAAAGAATAATGATGTTATAGTTAGCAAATGTATTGATAACTTCTCTATGCATTTAAATTCATTGTTTGATTAGAAACATAGGTAAAAGTGAATGATTAAAGATGATTTGTTTCTTAAATTAAGATGAAATTCTGTAAATGGAATGTGTGTTAACTCTTGGTTTGTGTTTTTATGAAATCACATTATAGGTATTTCTTGTAAACCACGTTATAGCAATGGATAAGAGTTGGATGAAACTTACCAATAGAAGGTCGCAAGAATATTTAGATGGAGTCCAACAGTTTCTGAATTTTGCATCTATCCATGCAAACCTGGATGGAACGATTTCATGTCCGTGTAAAAAATGCGTGCATACAGATTTGTTGCCTATAGATGTTGTACACATTCACTTAGTGTCACACGGGATTTGTAGGGGTTATAACCCTTGGATTTTTAATGGGGAATCATCGTTTGCAAAGACTTCTACTGAAACTCCTAATAGTCATGTCCAAGAAAACCCGATAGAGTATGCCGATCTTCGTGACATGTTGCATGACATGTTCCCCATACAAGATATGGCATCTAGGCCAACGGAAGAAGTCCCTAGTGTGCACCAACCCACAGAAGGTCCTGTAGAAGGTCCTAATGAAGATGTACTTCAGTTTATGAAATTTCTTGAAGATGCTAATCAACCTTGTTATGAAGGTTGTAAGCATTTTAGCAAATTGTCAGCTATTGTGCATTTGTACCACATGAAGTGTCTTAATGGTTGGACCAACAAATCATTTACCATGTTGCTGCAATTTTTGCTTGATTTTCTTCCTTCAAATGCTAAGTTGCCAAAAGATTGTTATGAGGCTAAGAAGATTATTAAGGATCTGGGCTTGAGCTATGAGAAGATTCATGCTTGTCCTAAAGATTGTATTTTATATTGGAAGGACAATGCGAACCTTGAAGCTTGTCCAAATTGTAACCTTTCAAGACGGGAAAGTAATGAGTCTAAAGGTCAACAAAATAGTAATGCTTCCTCCAAGAGGAAAAAAAAGAAAGCTGCAAAGATCCTACAATGGTTCCCCTTAAAGCCAAGATTGAAGCAACTATTTATGTCTCTTGAAACAGCCAATCATATGAAGTGGCATGCCAATGGTCGTGTGAATGACGGGTTAATGAGGCATCCTGCTGATTCTGAAACTTGGAAATCATTTGACTCTAAGTACATAGAGTTCTCATCTGAGCCTCGTAATGTAAGGCTTGGATTAGTAGCTGATGGATTCAATCCATATGGAAATATGAGTACTACTCATAGTACATGGCCTGTCATTTTGATCCCATACAATCTCCCTCCATGGATGTGCATGAAAAGGTCTTATTTCATGCTATCCTTATTGATTTCTGGTCCAACCTCACCCGGGAACGATATAGATGTGTACTTACAACCCCTAGTAGAAGAACTAAAGGAGTTATGGGATGTTGGAGTAGAAACGTTTGATGTGTCTTCCAAAAAATCATTCCAAATGCATGTTGCATTATTGTGGATCATAAATGATTTTCCTGCATATGGTGATATCTCGGGTTGGAGTACCAAAAGGAGACTTGCATGTCCCTCTTGTAACTATGATAGTCAATCTCGTTGGTTAAGATATGGAAGAAAATTTAGTTACATTGGACACAGGCGATTCTTAGATATAGATTATAAGTTTCGTTAGTAAAAAAAATCATTTGATGGACATGATGATATGAGACTAGCTCCTATGACAGTACTTGGAGAGGAAATCATGTTGCAAACAGATGTTATAGTCGAACATGTGTTTGGGAAGAAAAAAGTTAATTTGACCAATAAAAGAAAAAGAGGGGAGGATGCCTTAACTGTGTGGAAGAAGAGAAGTATATTTTTCACCTTGCCTTATTGGGAGGACCATATGTTGCATCACAATCTTGACGTGATGCACATTGAAAAGAATGTAGTGGATAATATAATTGGCACATTGTTGAATTTGGATGGCAAGACAAAGGATAACTTGAAGGCACGCCAAGACTTAAAGGATATGGGTATAAGAAGTGGACTTCACTTGGAAAAGGTTGGGAATGATCAGACACGTATGCCACATGCTTGCTACCATATGAATGCCAGTGAAAATGATGGTTTTTTGCAAGTTTTGAAAGATGTAAGAGTGCCAGATGGATATTCTTCAAACATCTCACGTTGCGTTAAACTGAAAGAACGCAAGATTAGTGGGATGAAGAGCCATGATAATCACATCTTAATGCAGCAGCTTTTTCCAATAGCAATACGTGGATCTTTGCCCCCTGAAGTGAGTAGGAGTTTAATTGACTTATCTTGTTTCTTTAGGGAGATATGTTCCAAAGTACTAAATGTGGAGGAACTTGAGGCTCTTGAGAAGAGGATTGCAGTGACATTGTGTGAATTGGAAATGATATTCCCTCACTCTTTCTTTGCAGTGATGGTACATCTAGTCATGCATTTGGCAAGCGAAGCCAAAGTTGCTGGCCCAGTTCATTACCGTTGGATGTATCCCATAGAGAGGTAACAAATATATTAACTTTGTCTATTTGGTTTTGTTTAACTTACCAATTTCCCGTTGTTGATCTTGGGTTTTCCAATAGGTACTTGTCAAGACTTAAGTCTTATGTGCATAATAAAACTTATCCAGAAGGGTCCATTGCAGAAGGGTATATAGCAGAGGAATGCTTAACATTCTACTCACGCTATTTTAAATCTGTTGAAACTGCATTCAATCGGCCTGTAAGGAATGTTGAGGAATCTATGGGTGCAGTGGTGAGCACTACACTAGATTCAACTTCATGGATACAAGCACATCGTTATGTGCTATTCAATTGTGAAGAAATCACTCCATTTCGCGAGTAAGTGATATGTCCGTACGTATCCTTTAACGGCATTCTAATACAATACTCTAGATTAACACTAACACGTTTGTCTACACAGTGTACACATAACGGAGATCAAGGCTGGTTTTTCTTTTCATGTGACTGATGATGTTATTCAAAAGCAGCACATAGAGGAATTCTGCCCTTGGTTTAGGGAATATGTAAGTAAACATATATATATATATATATATATATATATATATTGTTGTATTTTTGGTTGTAACACTTTAAATATCATACTTATAATAAAAGTCTTCCTCAATAATAGGTGATGTCAATGGATGCCTCTAAGAGAAAGGAACTCTCTGATAAAGTTAGATGGTTTGCTCGATATCTAGATAATGAAGTAAAACGGTTCAAATGTTATGTCATAAATGGTTTGAAGTTTCGCACTAAAGATTTTGAGACAACTAGGAAAACTCAAAATAGTGGAGTTTGTGTTGTTACAGAAGGTGGTGCTACTTATTATGGTGTACTAATTGATATTATTGAGTTGAACTACTCTGACAAGTATCGATATGTATTATTTAAATGTCAATGGGCTGACGTTATTAGTGGGAGAGGATGCAAAAAAGATGACTTTGGCTTTCCTCTTGTCAATTTTTCAAGATTGATACACAAGGGCGATCGATTGATTGACGAACCTTATGTATTAGCATCTCAAGCTTTGCAAGTGTTTTACGTGGAGGATGTGAGACATAAAGATTGGATGGTGGTGGTTCAAACAAAACCTAGGGAGGTGTTTGATGTTGGTATTAAAGTTATAGATGATGATGAAGAAGTGGATACATACATGGAGAATGTCCCTTATAATGTAACTACTGATGATGCATGTGATGATGCAAATGACAACCATGCTTGGGCTCGAGTTGATGAAGAAGGAACCATTTATGATACACCGTTGATTAGTGAGGATGAATTGCTTGAAGAAGACTTTATCGATGATGAAGAGCTTAGTGATGATATTTATGAGTCCAATGATGATGGGTCCAATGATGATGGGTCTAGTGATGATGAGTCTAGTGGTGATGACTCTAGTTAATACTATTGGGTATAAGTCTATGAAACCTTATCTTATTTTGGGTATTTTGATGGTGTAATTGTTTGCTTTAGTTTCCTTTCTATGTTCTCTAATATAATTGTTAGAAGCTGAAATTTGTGGTCTTGTGTTAGTATTTTGATGGGTATAAGATATTATGGTCAATTGGATGCCTATTAATGTCTTCTAACATGTATACTATACTTTATGCTGCTGAAATAATAGTGATATTTGGGGCTCTCATTGAAAATATTGTATTTGTGTTGTTTAAGGGTAGTTTTATATAGATTTGCTCTATGAGAAGTTTTACTTGTACTATTAGTTGACATAAGTTACATACTTGTTTATTTCAGACTTCGACACTTGAAATGGGAAGGCGAAAGACAAATCTACGCACGCATTCTAAGAGTTTAACATTGGAAAGAGCTTCACAAGATGCGGATGAAGTAAGGGACCAAGAAACGCATGAAGCTTCTACACAAGGTATGAGTTTTTTACTCAATAGTTTACCATTCATACACAAGGTATGGGCATGTAAGTTGTGAACCCTTATATTAAATTTCATGAAACAAATGGGCTTTTGCATGGTTCAATTTTTTAATTGAACCAAAGTTTTTAATTGGTCATAAGAAAAGTAATGACCACTTGTTTAATAGAATATTTAAACTCATCCTATTAGATGATTTTCATGCTTTATTATTTGACATTGGTTGATATTGTCTCCTTCAAAATTTAGATGTGCAACCAGCTATACGTGTCACTCGCGGGGCAAGCAAGTACTTGGATGTTTGGGATCTTCCTGATGACGAAGAAATTGAGTTGTCACTAAATAGTTTGCATCAGCCGATTGATGATGGGGCGAGGACTTTCACTGGTTTCTTGGGTACAATTGCGCGGAAACCACACATGTGCCCGATTAGATATCTTAATTGGAAGAACATGCTAGAAGAGCTTAAAGAAGAGTGTTGGCGTGTTGTAGAGGTATTAAAGAAGTTATAATACTTGTAATTATCATATTTTGTATTAAGTTTTATATAATTAATTTAGCATGAACACATTTGTAATTTGATAACTCAACTATTTGATTGTAGCGTAAATACAGTGTTCCTGTTAATCCTATTGCATATGCGGCTCTGAAGGCATTTACCTTGCAAAAAATTGGGAAGGCTTGGAGGGATCATAAGTCTAGGATGAAGAAACGACATTATATACCTCATTCAAGAAACAAAACACGGGTAAAGAACAACCCACCCAAGGGATGCATACCAGAGGATTGGGATATATTTGTCGATCATTGGTATACTGATGATGCAGTGGTATGTTTGTTTTATCTCTCTTTTCCATCATGGATCATACCAAAAGGAGAATGATTATTGAGAAAACAATTTACTTATACATATTGGATTGCTTTCAGATAGGATTTGTTAATTTTATGTGGGTTTGTTGTGAAACTTGTATATATGAGAACTTATGTTTCATATTTCATATTTGTTTAATTTGGTAGAAGTTTTGGAGGTGGTAAATGCTAGTTTGTATCAAGGTTCAAAAACAAAGGCAACTGTGTGGTGTTTAATATTTTGATGTCCATTATATTGCTGCAAGTGAAGCTTTAATTATCAAATGGTTACTCTTTATCATCATGTAGTTCCTCTCATTCTTTTATAGGTGTTGCCAATAGATACCAAATGATATTTCATAGATTTGACTTTAGCTAAAGGTGGCTTTAGATCCTTAAAGCATACTGTATATAAACATGTAATTTTGTTAAATGTAGATACAGTCAGAGAAGAATAAGGACCGTCACTCTAAAAAGGATGAGTTACATACTGCTGGCTCTTGTAGCTATGCTGTGCATGCTGCAAAAAAGGTAATAAGTATTATAACGTTTTTTAAATGATTTGGACTTCTCCTAAAGTTTATGTGGAACTTTGTATCATCATTACATAAATATGTTGTTCATAATGTAGGCAAAAACGGATGGACAACCTGTAGAGCGTGCAGTATTATATCAAGTACTACATACTCGTAAAGATGGAACTGCAGTTAACCCTGTAGTAAAAGCAAAAATGGTGAGTAATTTCTCCTTTGTAGATGGGGTAACGAAATAGGAATTCAAGAAACAATATTGTATATAGAAACAATACTACCACTTGTGTAACTTTTTTGAAATCCCATGTCCCATCCTATATATATATATATATGATGGGGTCATTTTAACAATATGATTTCTAACTTTTTTTTTGTTTTGTTCAAACCCACATATCAGGACAACATGAAGGAATTGTTGGAGATATCTTCGAATCAATTGCAGTCATCTGACACGAGTGGTAGTATTGCATGGTCACCAGATGATGTGTTTGCCAAAGTGATGGGTAAGGAGCGTAAAGGTTGTATTCGTGGAGTGGGATTTGGTCCAACCCCAAGTGGTCGAAGTAGCAAGAGCGTTGTCACAGACATTGAAATACACTCAAGTCAAGCAAGGGACAATGAGGTTGCACAACTGAAGGCTTCCTTGGCTACTATGGAGGAGAAACTAGCGGGTTTTGATGAAATGAAGCAAAAACTTAGTCAATTTGAAGAAATGGAGCAAAGAATGGCTCGCATGCTTCAAAAATTTCTCCTCAATGCAATCAGGTATATTAACAAAGGCTAAGTTGCAATGTCCATAAAATATTAATTTTGTAAACAAAGGCAAAAAAAACAAAGATAATAGAACATAATCAATCTGAATATACCATTTGAAGGCTCTTCTTAAGCCCTAGACCCATATGGAACATCTTTGCTAGCTGGTAGAATGCCTTTGGTTGACCCGCATTAGCAGCTAGTATAAAATATTTACATGCTATCTTCACATCCTTCTTTACCCCAATCCCTTTTAGATACATTACTCCTAGGTTATAGTGGCCTCCAGCATCCTCATTATTAGCAGCCTTCTCAAAGTACTCTTTTGCCTGTAATGAGAACAATTAGATTAGTATGATGCATATATTCTCAAATTAACATATCAATAGACCATAAACAGCTTGAACACAACAAGTGAGGGCAAAGAGCATTAGGTAGAGTAGTATCAAACTGCACAATTTCAAAGTAAAACTTTTCTACACTTAGATTTCTTCTAGATACACCTTTTTTCTAACAAACCATTTTCAAAAAACTGAAAAATAAGTTGAAACCAAACAAGCTTGAAGTATTCTTCAAGTGAGTATCAATTAAGGAATTCTTTAACCTTTGAGTAGTAGAGCTATGTATAAATTTTATGAAGGTGGAATAAAAGCAGCTGTTGGTGTAGAAATGGAGCAAAGAATGGAGCAAAGAAGTAGTACTAGTAGCAGTAGAAGTGGTAGGTGGTGGTTTGTAATATTGGGAATTCAAAAGTGCTGAATTGAGTGGGACAGGTATGGTATTGTTGAGGTTTTTGAGGGGTTTTTGGGGATAATTTTTTGATGGGTCATAGAGAAAATGCCATTAGAACCGGTTATGTTTTTGTGTCTTTTTTTTTTCTTTCTTTTTTTTAAATGGATTTGGGAATTGAGAGATAAAGCAAAAGAGTAAAATGAGGGATTCGATCGAATTCAAGAGAAAGGGAAAGGATAACAAATGAAAAGGTGTGGAACAAAATGTTGTTACTAGGAAATTTTCTGTAGCCATTACCTTATGGTTTTTTTTTTTTTTTTTTTTTTTTGTGAGAATCCTGAAGCCATTACCATTAGGGTTTGAAGTTTGAACATTTTTTTTTTCATATATGGTACACAATTTATCAATATATGGAACATTTTTTTTTTCTCAATGCCATATCATATATATACACAAGTTTAGGATGTAATAGAGAAATGTAATAGACATCTTTTGCCTTGGTAATATTTTATTGTCATTCTATTCTATTTACACGTACTAATTGAGTAACCATACTTTGTATGTAGGATGTTCCTTTGGCCGAACATTCTCCAAGTCTACCAAAATCGTCAGCTGCATCCTATCAACCAAGCAGCTTATAAGTTTTATCTTGGTGTTTGACGACTTTTTTGTGAACAAAGAACTATGGAAGAATGAGGAAGCATTTTTTGCAAGTGTTGAAGGATATTTGTTAAACACTTTGGAACTTTGATTATTGTATTAGCTTAATTTGAATGGTTATTTTACTCAAAAGACCACATCTTTTTTTGTTAATTTCATGATGGTGGTTATGGACAATGTTATGTATTTGAGAATATATTTCTATGCAAATATTACGTTAGTTTGGAGACATTTGTGGTGTTGTTAATTAATTATATTTGTGGTATTGTGTTAGTAGAGCTAAAACTACTATAGGTTCTTTGTAACAGGTTTCAACAATATATTTGATGCAAAACAGGTTGTCTCTTGTATTTGATGTAAACAGTAGTTTCAATGCCCACTGGGAAAAAAAAAAAAAGAACCTATAGCGGCGGTCAAAAAGCGCCGCAATAGGTTCCCATTTTATCCATTAAATGAAACCCTATTGCGGCGCTTTTTGACCGCCGCTATATGTTTGAACCTATAGAGGCGGGCTATAAGCGCCTCTGAAAATGCAATTACAAGGTTTTACTTACAAGCTTATAGCGGCGCTTTGTGCTCGCTGCTAAAGGTGAACACAATAGCCCGCCGCTAAAAGTCATTTGAAACAAATTCGAACATTCTATAGCGGCGGTTTTATGCCCGCCGCAATAGACTAAAACCGCTGCTAAAAAGCGTATCTATAGCGGCGGGTTTTTGTACCACCGCAATAGAGATACTGTGTCGCAACAAGCCTGGCAGGTAGAACCACCGCAATAACCCCCACCGCAATAGGTGAAATGTACCTATAGCGGCGGTTTTGGCCTGCCGCAGTAGCCCAGTTTTCTTGTAGTGTCAATTTGTGGATCTGGAGACTAACAAGAAGAAAAGATTCAAGGAATCCATTGCTTGTAGGGGCGCAGAAGGCTCGAGTATATAGTCATATAGTTTGGTTGGTTTTGTAAGTGGTGTACTACAACTATTCTTATTTAGTGGATAGTTTGATGCTATAGGCCCTAAATAGTTTTTTTTTTTTTTTTTTTTTCCTCTTCATAAACACTTGGTGTTCTTGTGTGTGTGACTGTTTATTTGGATTTTGCTACCATGTTTATATCCATGATAATGTCAATTGGCTAATTACTTAAACAATTGGGCTTACATCTATAGTTAGCATGAAATTGACTATAACAGTAATAAAATGGAGGTCTAAATTGTGGTAACTCTCATTCTCTAACGTTACACTACAACAAAAAGTTAGTGTACATATCTCTTGAGGCTTGATGAGTTCTATAATTAGTACGCCTAATAACAGTGAGAAATTTTATAATTCACCCTTAATAAATATGAACTCAGTACCTCAAGAAACTTACGTGACTGGCAAGGATGAACAGAAAGAAATTGAATAAAGCTTTAATCCATCCATCAATTGTTTGCCAGCATTTCTCGGAATGTTCTTCCAGGATAGGTAGATCTGACGAGGCACATATTGAAAGAGAACAAGGGTGTTCAGTGACTTTATTATTTCTGAAGGTCTCGTGCTTCTCATTTCTTTAAAAATGAATGGAAATACCACCTGAATAGGTTGCAAGGAGTTTAGTTTCAACGGATAAAATCTAGTCAAGCAGGAGAAAAAGAATTTGGAAATATAGGGCTGTTTGGTAGAGTAGTTTAAAAAACACTTTTTAATTTTTAAACAACATTACACGTATTTTTACACACTTTTTCACTCACATGTATTTTCAAAAAATACAAATAACGTTACTAGAATAACGTAACCAAACGACCCCATACTTTTTTTTTTCAAAAAAAAGAAAAGAAAGAAAGACAAACTAATTTAAAGAAAATGTAAAACTATAGTTTACTGTATTTAGTCCCCTTAATTCTGTACAAGTTATCAATTTGGACCCAAGCTCATATTTAGAAACAGTGTAGAGATGAGCTTGTGAGACAGAGTCGGCTATAATCGCCGTCAAATCATGATCCTATGCAATTCTATGATGTGACACAATTCAACTATATATGACTACATTAGATGAACTAATTTAGACTTTAAAGCAATAAGAATTGCAATCTCACAACTCTACCATGGTTTTGAAACTTGGACTGTTCATTGAGCCGTAAAAGGAAAAAGTTCAAAGTTTTTAAAGTTGAACCAAAGTTCAACTGATGTCGAACCGTAATGACGTCATAACTAATTTAAAATATAAATTAATATATTAAATTAGTATAAATATAAAATTTGACTAAAATAAACCAAATAAATATAAAGACCATCTTTCAAATGTATTTTTTATACCATAACTTCTATTATATTGTTCAAAAATCAACGCAATATTATCAATTGTTAAACAAAGTAGTACTACTACTAATAATAATAATAATAAAAGAAAACTTATTTATTTACAATATACTTGATGTAAGATTTATATTGTAGATTAAATAAATACTTACAACATTATACACTCATTATAAATATATACAATGTTTTAAGCATTTTTTTAATCTACAATTACATTGATAGTACAAATAGGGCCGGCCCTAGACATTTTGAGGCCTAAGGCGAGAATTAAAATGGGGCCTTTTTTATACCTATGTATTAAATAAATTAATATTTATTTAATATTTTTATATTATAATATATTGCATTTAAAATCTATTTTTCTTGTCTTTCGAGATGTAAATTGACTAATTAAATTTTTGTATTCAAGTTTTTTTTTTTCTTTTTTTAAGTTTTTCATATCCAGGTGCATATTTTCTAGTAGACATTTTTAATCAAACAATATATTTGTAAAGACTAAAATAAAAAATAACTTTCAAGTGTAGAGCAAATGAGAAATAGAACATGATTTAGTGATTTATATAAGAAGTATTGTTGTAGTTTTATCTAAAAATACTAAGTTTTTAACAATCTCAACCTGCATAAATAAAGATTTATTCATTATATTACCAATCACTAAAATATATATATAAAAACACAAGATTAAAATTTAAAAAAAAAAATTAATCACCACAGCCATAACACAAGCCTAACCCAGCCAAGAACCTGGCAAGACCCACCCACCACAAAAAACTATAAAACAAATCCTAATATCCTATTACATTTACACTACACCTATAACCAAAAAAAAAAAAAAAACCGTAGCACAGCCCAGGGCCTAGCCCTTTTAACAGACTCAACAAATATAAAGTAGAAAAACAAAGTTTCTCTCCAAACTAGTTTGGAGAGAAACCCTTCAAACTTATCATATATCTTTTTTTAGGTGTGAATTTTGAAAATTTAACCGTTGAATTTTGTATTCCTTGTGTTCTTAACATGCATATCAAATTTCGTTCAAATCAGATTTTATTTACTATTTGATCAATGAACTTATTTTTTATACACAATTTTATATTACAAAAACTTGAAATTTTAACATTTTTTTGATGACATAGCAATTGATTTTTGATTTTCTTGAAATTTTGCAAGCAAGAATCATATAATAAGAACATGCAATCCAACGGTTAGATTTTCAAATTTCACACTCAATATAAAAATATTTGATAAGTTTTAAGGATTTCTCTCCAAACTAGTTTGGAGAGAAACTTTTTCCAAAGTAGAATAGTTATACCTAAAGCAGTGAAGCTTTCAAAACCCATTACCCAGCCAGAATCAAAACGCAGCATGACGGTAGCAGCGAAAAAAAAAGGGCAGTCGATGGAGGAAGGAAGCTTGAGCCAACAACCAGCAGCCGGATGATTTAGATTAGATCAAGGAAAGGAAGCTTGAGCCAAGCAGCTAGGCCTAGCAACAGTGGAGAGAAAGAATGAGAGAGGCGAAGAGCAAGATTTGAGAGAAAAAAAATGAGAAAGAGATGGTAAAAATTTTAGGGATTTGAGGCTTTTTATTTGTTTTAATTATTGATTATTTTGTGGTTAATTTCTTAGACCGGATTTGTAGTTTATCTGGTTGGATTTTGGTTTGTCTAAAAGATAATGATGATATTTTTTGGACAATTGATTTTATTTAGACCAAAAAATTTTGTTGTGCTACCAATGTTTAACTGGGTATAAGTGTATAACAGAAATAAAGATGTTCCAAATATTTTTAGATTAATCTGAAATCATTTTTTTTTCCATCCTACCCTTTCTTTTCTAAAATTTTGGAGCCTCCCTTCCATTTGGAGGCCTTAGGCAATTGCCTAACTCGCCTAAGGGAAGGGCCGACCCTAAGTACAAAAGCAATAAACAAATTAAAATATATGAAATTACAAATTGGTGGGAATTGATGGGTTTGTAATACATTGTTATGATGCGCCATTCAAATTAAAAAAAAAAAGTTTTTAAAAAATTACAAACCAAAATTAAAGGCGGAGACATAGCCACATGTCCAACTTTTCACATGGGAGAGGGTAGTGTCTGTCAATGCATAGACCATAGTGGTAGACAACTCATTGAAAAAGAAAAAATCTTAGCTTTTGGGTACTAGTGACTAGCGACAGAAGAAGGAAGAAGAAGGAAGATGCAAAAGAGGAAGAACAAGGAAAACGCAGATGAGGAAGATGAAGAAAAGGTTTGTGCTTTTCATCTCATTGTACGTGGATTTTTCAATTTAGTGTGTTTTGGGACTACAATTTCAAATTTGGCGTTGACAAGGCACAGAAAATGGCCCAAATAGCTCAGTTTCATCGGAGATGAACTGAAGGGTTTTTTTTTTTTTTTTTCTTCTAAAGCTTAAGCCTGAACCGTGAGACCCGGTCACAGTTCACAAATCCGGGTGGTTTGACCTCTATTCACACAAGGTTTTGGGGTTAAAAGAACCATCCAGATTGGCGGTTCTCAATTAACCAGGTGAAACCGTATGGTTTAATTCGGATTTCAAAACCTTGATCCTACAAACTAGGATTGTGATTTTAATAACATGAGACAATTGACATGTATTACTTTTTTTTTTCTTTCTATAATCTATATAAAAAACAACTAAAAACGTCACCATGGAAATAGGAATAGGCACTCTTTGCTCAGTATTACTTTGAAAAATGGACAAGGTGTCCTAAAAATACTCCAGGCAAAAATACAAAAAAAAAAAATGAAGACATTTAAATTTTTTGAAAGGTTGGAGTTTTTAATTTTAAAGAACAAATGACAACAGAAGAAACAACTCAACTCAATGCAATTATGTATTGAAAATGTGGTGGAATATTGTTGTGGCCATAGAAAAACAAATATAGTTGAAGAAAGCTGCTCGTACTTGTGGATGGGAAGAACAACAAAAATGTCGATTAGGAAGGAGAAGCATCTTCGAACACTTTCACAAACGTTAGTATTAGAACAACAAATATTTGACCTAGTTTTTACACAAATATTGAAGTCCATCCACGACCGCAAAGCAATATGAACTAGGTAAATGACATTGGTGACCATCCGAAAAACAAAAACAGTGATCCACAACTTTTTTTCCAACAAAAGGCAGCTCTTACTATCATTGATCACGGGGTTGTAAAAGAATAGAGAATCCATAATTGCTGCAATCACACAAGAGAGTAGGAAGAGATAATTCCATACATGGCCAAGAATTATCCTTTTAATCCATTAATGTTCCCAGAGTCTTCAATCTCAGTTTCCTGATTCATACTGACACAAAAATGTGGCAAACATAAAATTATAAGTTAGTGATTTATTCTTATCTACCATCAAGTTCCATAGCGTCTTGAATCATCTCAATCGAAGCTCAGATGAGAGAGTTATGCCCAGATTATAAAGTGATGTCGAAACTGTCCAAAATCGCCAAATTAGCTACGTTTTGCACTTAATGCCTCCATTTGCATCTTAAATCAAAATATAAGAATAATGAGTACATTTAGGCACCAAATTAGTATAAAAGACTAAACATTAAGGGAGAAAAATATGACAATTTGCATTCTCATCATGTCTCATGATATCTTACATGCATCAAGAATACGTGTTTAGATATTGAGGGCTTTGATTTTAGAGGAAAAAACAAAAGTAGCTTTAGTTTGAAAACCATTTGAAAAACCCATGATTGGTAAGAGTTAATGTCAAGATAACCTGAAAATCTAATGCTTCATCCAAAGGAGCACCTACCAGTATCTTCCCTTTAAACATTAAATTTTGAAAATCAATATTTTTTATGGAAAATATAATTTTAAAGGTAATACTTTGAACTACTCCTATCACTCCCATGTGTGATCCAATGGAAAACATAACTTTAAAGGTAGTACTTTGGGGTACATAATTTTAATGGGATGATTTGATTATGAGAACAAGGCTAACCAAATCTTCATGAGGTCACATGGCATGTGATCATCATGCTCCAATTCATATTTAAATCTCATCATTCAATTGGAAGAGAATGGTCAAATATTGGTGTTGTTGAAATTTGAGAATAATTGGATGGTCAAATTGAAAGAACAAAGCCAATCAAAGTTGCTTAGAATGCGGGTACATGACACATGAATGTCCATCATACGCCATACTTAGATCTACAATCTGACCTTCGGATTTGAAAAGTGTAATGAAAGATTAATTATGGTAAATTATGGTCACAATCAGACGGTTAGATTTAGAGAAAGGTGCGGTCAAAGTTTACTTAAAGTTGGTGAAACTTAATAGATGATCTTGAGACCACTGGGTTTGGTGAAACTAGGTTGAGTGGGAAGGTTTTTAGTGGGTTATTGGGTAGTGGCATAGTTGGTAGAAAATCTCAAAGAAGAAATAATTTTGCAACATGATGGACATGATGTTAACATTGACTTACATAGAGTTGATTAGGCAAGATGATGAAAAAAATTATTATTTTGGCTCATATATCATGTATTATCACATCTAGGTTTAATCAATATGAATATGTATGTTATAAATATATATTAATTTGATTTATCTAGTTAGTTTTGCCAAATATTATTACATAATTGATGATTAAATTGGTTATTAGTTTAATAGATTATGATTTTATAATGAATATATCATTCATATATGTATATCTTTTTTAAAAAAAATTTATTAAGTATTTGTGTATCTTATGATACATGATACAGAAAATAAAAAATTGATTCACGATACGATTCGTATTTTGATAACTATGGGTATTGTTAGGTTCTAAAAGTTTCCAACAATTGGCAAATCGTGAACACACAAGAACATACAAGCTATAGAAAGAAGATTTCAGAATTTGCTTAGTTCGACTGATCAAAGAACAGGCTCGACTGATCGAAAGTCGTATCTATAGAATTTTAATTAAGCCCAAACAGTAGTTTAAGCCCATTAAGGATTAGGGTTTCTGATTTACTTCTTCCAGTATATAAAGGAAACCCTAAGCATGTTTTTTATAAGGCTTTTTAGAGAGAGAAGAGTGTGCCTCTTTTGTATTTAGAGTTTTGCTCCTAAAAAAAGCTCTCTCATATCTTCTACTGGTGTTATTTCTTAAAGAATCTCAAGATTAGGTGTTGTAGAAGTTGCAGTCTTCTCTAGTCATCAAAGGTGCTGATGATCTAAACCTTCAAGGGTGGTCTTGGAGTCACAAATAAGAGAGTTTATGTTGCTAAACCTTTGAGTGGGATTTCAAAGTCACAAACGTAGGTGTTTGTGTTTTGCAAAGGTCAAAAAAAGAAGTAGTCTGTGGACTTAGAGCTATCATGGGATCGTGGTAGTAAGTTTCCTACTCGATGTAGCAATAGGATGTTAGTGGTCTAAGTCGTTATTGTGTAAACTTCAATTCTTTCATAGTGGATTCAGTTTTACCTTGAGAATAGCTAGGTCAAATCCTCCTCAATTTTTTTTACTAGTTTAGTTTTTCTGGGTCATCATATCATTGTGTTCTTTATATTTCCGCTGCTTTGCAAGATATGATATATTTGTGTTAACCTAGATTTGCTTAATTTACCTAAGTTAATCGCTTGGTTAATTAATTAGGTTAAACAATCTAATTTTACAGGGGTCTAAAAACGTATAGGTATTGGTCAGTATTAATTTTGAGTGAAATCAAAACTTCTTGATTTTTGTTATTTTATCAATTTCAAGTTTCAAATGGGTAAAATTATGATTTGACAGTATTTTGAAGCAGCATGCCCTCCCTTGTCTCTTTGTTTTTTTTTTTCCTTAATTTTTTTTATTTAACAGATTTGAGAGTATTTAATTACTTTGGAGGTTTCAAGGTGATTTTGGTCATTGTATAAGTTTAGGGGTATTTCGGTCATTTTGATGAGGTTAATGGTATTTTAATCATTTCAAATATTTTAAAGGAATTTATGTCATTTTAAATATTTTTAGAGGCATTTTGGAGGATTTGATTAAAAAAAATCATATTATATCAAAATTATTTTAGCCACATATTAATGACGACATTATTTGTCATCATTAAAAGATCTCTAATAGTGACGACCTAATTCATCGCTAATATATAGTCTACCTCCCTCCATTAATTCCTACCACTTATTGAGAGTGAATATTTTTCCCTCCATTATATTTTGATAGATATATTTGCGATCACATGTTCTGTCATTGCTAAAAGGTGACTATTAGAGACGACAAGTTATATCATCGCTAATAGCCTTCTATTAGTGACAATCAATGTGTCGTCGCTGATAAAGAAAGCATGTATATAATACATTTACTATATTTTTTTGGCCACATATCAGTGACGACACACAAGGTCATCACTAAAGATGATTATTAGCGACAATAGATATTGTTGTTAAAATAAATCTTATTTTAGCGACGCAAATGTCATCGCTATAAAATTTATTGTCGTATCTAAAACTTTCATTCCATTTTCCAAAAGTAAATAAAATTCCCTCCATAGTGTTAGTGACGACTTATTAGCGACTACCTTAGTATCACCGCCACTATGCACTTATTAGCGATGACCATATATTATCATTACTAATGTGTACCTAACAGTGATGACTTTTTGGTCATCGCTAAAACATTGGTCGCAAAAGACCATATTTCTTGTAGTATCAATATCAAAAACATCATGTGTGTTTCAATTAGCTTAACTAATAAAATCTATTTTTCTTGAATAAGATATATGAGGTTTGATTTCCGCTTATACCAAAAATCGATTAGTATCTTGGTATATTGATAAAGAGCAATCATCAGAAACGGATACTATAGGTTCAAACTATCTTTTAAGAGATAAAAAATCATCACCATCAAACTACTCACTTCTCTTCTTTATTTTTTTCAAAAGTTTGGTAAAATAATTTTTAACTTTATTATTAAATAATCAAGATCCAATTGAGAATTCCATAGTCCATATTCAACATGCACGATACATTATCCACAAAAAATTAAAAAAAAATTAAAAAAGAAGAAGAAGAAGAAGAAGAAGAAGAAGAAGAAGAAATTGCATTGTACATAAATAACTTGAAAGGGCAGTTCTTTAATTGACTTGTGTACTAGAGATGAACTCGGCAAGGTTTCATCCCTATGTACTTAGAAGCTACGTCACTTTCCAATTCCTCTTCGTCAACGTGAAATTTTGTTTTAGGGACTATATATTCCTCAAGTCATTAGCCTTTAGAGCAAAAGCTTCAACTTTTGTGTGGGATTTAACGATTTTTTAAGAAAGTGGGAGATTGAATATGTTAGAAGACGAGGAGGCCTGTTGTTCCGATCCCCATTCATGAAGTAGTTCTTCTCCAAAGAAATAACCCTTTTCAGGCCAGTTAGAGTGCTGTGAGGAGGAGCTAGGTGTTGCTTCACCATTAACACGAGTTTTGAAGCTCCATTCAATTGCAACGGCTAGCGTAATGAAGTACGTCGTATCAATTGGTTCTCCCTCTCGAACAATGTAGCTGTTCTCATCGAAGGAGACTAGCTTCAGATTGTCGGATATCTTTTGCAACTTTGTTTCGTTTATATTTATAAGTGCTGGCACCTAACGTATAAAACAATTAAGAAGAATTATGACAATAAATGTTACATGAAATAACTATATATATATATATATATATAACTTAAGAATAATACTAGATATACAAATTTTTTTTACAAACTATTGATATGATGAGTGATTATTGGTAAATGAAAAAATAATGTTAATGATCAGTCTGGAAGAAAATCAATAAGAGGTTAAACATAACAGCCGTATGTAAAAATATTGTAAAATAATTTATAGTTGTTCTTATAACTTAAATAAGAGATATATTCTTCAAAATAAAAAGAGATATTTATTTACATGTAGTTGTGTTAGTGAAATTTCAAACTTAATAACTTTGGCCACTAATTAAATTCATGGGCAATAAAAAAAAAAAAAGTACTTTCTTTGTGGGTTCTAGTTAGCTCTACTGATAAAGTCTCTGATGGTTGTATAAGAAATTTGGGATTCAATCCCCGCCTACACTAAAAACTGATTGATGTCTTGATCTAATAATAAAGAGCTATTATTAAGAGCGGACGCCATAGGTTGAAACTCTCTTAAAAAAAAAAAAGGTACTCTCTTCGAAAATAAATTCATACATTGCAAAAACTTGTGTTATATCCAAACAATAATTTCCCTAGCAAAATTAATTTCCAAATAGAAATTATCCTTTCTTTTAGCTTACGGTTATTAAGAGTACAACTTTTTTTCCCCTAATTTATACTAGCTCATTCGTCCCAAATTTTTTGGGTCTCTATTCCATTTTGTAATGTCCTATTTCCTACTTGAAATGTCCTAAGATAAATAAATTTCTTAACATACCTTCATTTTATTTTAAAAAGTCAATACCTCTTTTATACTAAAGTTAAAGCTAGTTTTAGAAACTTGTACATTTTTATCTAAAAGATGATGCATTAAATTATGTTCTCCTAAATAATTGAATTTTCTAAACAGGCCAAAGTCCAAACAAAATGAGTATATTTTATTTTTACAAACAGTCAATAAATTCCAATGTTGGGGAGAGAACACTTTGGAGAGACTTTAATAATTAAATAGTTAATATAATATATAAGAACACTAGCTTGATCCAAAAGTTTAAACTAATAAGTTTGGGCCTAACTCTTTAGTATCCAATGGGAGATGAACTACTTAAACTAACCACATCATTAACATGAGAATATTACAACATCTATAATATATTTTTAGCATTTTTTTCCTCAAGTATATATGATATTTAATTTTTGAATGTATTTAGTAGGATTTTACTCTAAGTTTATTTGAACTAAATTAATAAACGAACAAAAAAATTACTCATTTGTCACAAATTTTTTTAAACAATTCAATAGTTACAACAAAGATTTGAAGCTTTTTTTTTTTTTCAACAAAGATTTGAAGCTTAGATATTATGAACACACCAATAGATGTTAATTAACCAGTTCTCACCAAATTAAAACGTTGAAAACCTAATTAATACTTATTCTTAAATCTTAATTTAAAAATGGTAATCGATTATGTTAAATAACTAATTGTCCTAAAAATTTAAACTATTGAAAAATAGTAAATTTAATTATTTAATGACATAATTCTAACAATCTCCTTAACGTGTGAGCTCAAACTATCTTTTAATAGGCGAGACTCTACAAGTGATAATCAAACTCAGCATTTTATGCTCTAATACCATATATGTTAAATTACAGGTTATTTTAAACGTTTAAACCATTGAAAAATAACAAATTTAATCATTTATCAACGTAATTTTATTTTTAATAGAATATAAAGACACGTGGCTGCCTGTGTAATAATAGAACCATTAATTTTTTAAACCATACTCTTTTTTTTATGAATTAATTATGTACCATTCTTATTTATTTAGAAAATATATAGGGCCAGAGGAACTCACTTTCCTTAGCATCACTAAGCTGCAGAGATGGCGCTTTATATTGTCTTTAAGGTCTTCAGGAAGAATGAGGAACAGGTTCTTCTCATTAACATTTATGTCTTCATCTTCGAATTTTTCATCAACGAATTCGTCAATTTTTTTCTTCATGTTGTCAGGGAACTGGTATTCTTGGATCCATTTTTCTATATCATCTTTTGCTTTAATTTTTTTTATTCTGTTTTTGAGTTTCCAATTTCGATCTTCTGCGTTCCTCCTCCTCATTCCCGGTGTCCACTTCTGAGCTTTGAGTTGACGACCTCATATAAGTCTGTTCCAATTCCACCAATAAGTTTAATTCCTTAATCTTACAATTTCTGGCATATAATAAATTTATATACATATTCGTTGCCAGAAAATTAAAACTAAAAATTGTAGAGTGAAATGCTCTTTTATCATTTTAATGGAAAAAATAGAAACTGAGATATGATCTCACGAACTAAGTAAATAAATGTTTCCATTGGCTGTTCAACGCATTATATTGGATCTGTTATTTTAACAAAAGCATGATCAACAAAAGAAGGGTACCGAGATTAGTCAATAAAAAATGAAGAGTGAAACAAAACAACGGAAAAATAGTACTCAATTTTATAAGAGGTTGATGAGGCAGGTTCGGCCAATATTGCACTAAATAGCTTAAAGAAAGTAATGTTCTTCTCTTTTTCACTTCTTCTTCTTTTCTTTTCTTTTTTCTGTTAATTATTCTTTCACGCTTCTGGATTTGAAATGTTTCACACAATATTCATATTGTCCATAATTTACATATTATGTGAAAAAATGTGAATATGATATTAAAGAGTACGTGTAGAAATTATTGGATATGAAACAATCAGAACTATTTTTTTTCTTAACCTTTCAAAGAGTGCATGGCTGGCAATAAATTTTTTTAAGTTGAATTTTATAGTCTAAAAGTTTCATATAATCATGGGTGAGTAATCCCATGCACCTCCCAATTCAGCTAACAATCGACGACACCACACCACCACCACCCAGTTGCAGCTCTATATGTAAGTGAGGATGTTATGTTCATATAAAAACCCTAACTTGCACCAAAAAATTATATTGAACACCTTGACTTTAGAATCCAAAAAATTTTGGTTAAAAAAATAATCATAGCTCTAAATTAACATAATCTTAACCCCTTAAAAAAAAAAAAAACAAAAGCCCAAATAACAATAAAAACTAGAAAAATTTTGTGGACAATAAAATCTCACTCATTTTTACATCATTGTTTTTAATTGGGGTAAGTCCTAGTCTAATATTTTTGATAGGCCAAAAATGTATTGACGCATTTGGTAAATTAATTATCCAAGTTAATTAATTAAATCAATTTAACATGCAATAGCGTGGTAGTACAAACAAATCATCAATTAAACTAAATGCAACGAAAAATAAATTTGACACGGTGATTTGTTTACGAATGGGGAAAACCTCTGAAGTAAAACCCCACCAGGTGAATTTAAGATCACCACTCCCGAGATTTAGGAGTAAGTTTGGGTCAGGTCAGGTTGGGTTTACTGTGACCCAAAACCCGACCCAACTCGAAAAACAGGTCTGTAATCGAGTTGGTTTTTTGGGTCTCGAGTTGGACTTCTTCTTTTTTTTCTTTTAACATGGCGAAATGTTTGTATGACTTACAGTCTCAACCTCCACAAAAACAAAGACATGCATGTATAGAAAGTTACTATAGACCTTCTCAGCCTCCACAGATCAAATAATGCAAATTTATCAACTGGGTCCTTGAAAAATTGAGCTGATCTTTGTTGGGTAAGTGACTCTCAGCTGATCAGATTGTTAAAAAACTTTCCTTTGATGTGACCATATTGGTCCAATGAAAACAAAAATGAGACAAACCCTTTATTTTGCTTGAGCAAATGCTTATATAGACAAGCTCCACAAGTCACCAAGCAAAAAAACAAAGAATAGAAGCTAACCAATCAGTCAAACTAGTTGGCATGCCAAAGAGAGAGTACCAAAGTATATAAGTTGACAATCATCCAATATTGTCAAAAAAATCAATAATAAAACAACCTAAATTCTTCAACCCAAATCATCCAATATTGCCAAGAAAATCAATAATAAAAACCTGGATTCTAAGAAGCAAAAGTAAAAACCAAATCATTATAAAGTATATAAGTTATGGCTCCATCCACAAGCATAAAACCCCAAATCATTACAAAATATATAAGTTTTTGCATTAGCAGATTTATTTAATAAGATTTCTTTATAATAGTCTAGCAAATCAAGCAAGAATTACCCTTTGTCCTTCTCCAAAAAACAATAATCCACATGTCACGACCTTCTGCTTAGGACCCACTTCTTTTACCTTCAAAACTGCAACGGTAGCTGAAAATCAGTATGATATATTTAGCAAGATGTCAACCACATGCTGATTTTGATAAAACACTAATTCAAAAAAGGATAAAAAAGACATAAATCATTAAACAATGCCTTCATAAAAGAAAAACATAGAGATATATATGTATAAAAGCGTAATCATTTGTTTATAGTTCTATTAGAGCAATAGCATCTATTACAACCAAAGAAAAAAAAAACCCCCAAAAAAAAAAAAGATCCAAGAAAATCACATTTGCAATCCACACAACAATTTCATAAACAAATTACAGAAACATCAAACCTTAAAACCAAGGTATTGCATGTAGTAATATTTTGTGTATTTTGTATTGTGGAGAATTTGGCAAAGACAGAAACAAGAACTTTTGATGCACAAATCAGATTCTTAAGCAATCTATTTTAAGATCTTTGTATGATTGGATGACTACCTTGAATAGTATCACTGCATCATCTTATCTAGAGTTCTTAGATTTTTTCTATCTCAGATTGTGATTACTTAGAAGTGGTTCAAAACATAGAACTCCATGAAACCACAAGGCTCAAATTTATAATTTAGGTATTGAAATCTATTAGAGTATACTTTTGAAAAATTCACATACAACAACCAATAGCTTATAAATACAGCAAAAGAAACACGATTATAACACACTAAACTAACAAAACATAAAGCAAACTACAACAACAGGTGAATTATAAAAATTCCATTTAATCAATAAAGCCTAATAAAATTGGCAAAACAAATAAAAACTTAATCTTAATGTAAAATGTAAGAGTAAGTAAGACTATCTGAGGACCTACAAGTTCTTCCTTCCTACCAAAAGAAACTTTTTGCTCTATTGCTCTCTAACCTCTTCTCTCAGGGATAATACTAAGACAAATGGTGGAAATCAATATGTCAATTTTCCACAAACTTAAAACAGGAGGCCAATAATATTTGTCAAACAATAACTGACAAGTGAACCCACATGAAAAGATGGCAATTTTTCAAAACTAATGCTAATCCAGATAAGAAAAAGTTCACCTTTTCATGCAGAAATAGAAAAGTGAAACAAAAGGACAAGTGAAGTGGCCATAAAGCTAAAGAGGGAGACAATGTTCAAAAGAGGAACGAAAACCCAGATGACCATTTCTTGAAATGGATAAGTGTGGATAGTCGGCAAAATTAAAGGGTCCAAATCCAATACTGTGTATAATGAGTGAAGAGAGAGTAAACCCAGAAAGCAAAAATATAAAAATTGAAACTTGAAGGCACTCATATTGAACTCATCCATAAGTACATAAACCCATTATTGAATATTGCTCATGTAATAGAATCTAAAACCAAAAATCAAAAATACATTCAGCAGACAAAAAATCAAAAGGAAACCCATGTAACAGAATCTAAAATCATATCACAAAACGAGAGGATGACTTACACAGAGACAAGGGAGGCAGAAAGCTGAGGGAGGTGAAGAGAAAACAATAAAGAGTAGGGTTTTTTTTTATAACAAAAAAAAAATCGGGTTGAAGTAGTATATTTATATGACTCGATGCTAACCCGAACCTGAAAATAACCCGAAATTAAGGTTCGAAACCCGACCCAAATATTCTCAGACCCACCTAAAACCGGTTGGGTCAGGTTGGGTTTTTAGCTGGGCCGGGTCCCTTGCTCAGTCCTACCGAGAATCCACTGTTATAAAAACAAGCTGTTACAAGTAAAAGGAATTTCAGTACCTAATACCAACCTACAATTGAACTCTTACCCCAATACCTAATTGGACTTGTAATGTAGCGGCAATCTTTCCTTTCAATGCACAAATCCTAGTACATGACTAACCAATGATGCATGGATCTCAATATGTGACTAACACACCAACTTGAGAAAGATGTTGGCTGCAAAGTTCTTCAATTTATCAACATGAAGATCAAGAAGCTCCTTGGTCACAAAACCCTTGGTGTAAAGACGCAGTAGTTTCTAGAGGGAAAAATGAACTAGGGCAATTTCTATCTCCGGTTACAATATGCGTGTAACAACCAGTGCCACAACCCCAAGACGGCCCTTAAAATAATCTTTATATATATCTAGGGTTGTGAGAAAAGAAACCCTACACAAATACTCAAGGATATGCGTGTATCTGGAAATTCTGATTTTGTAATTCTTAATAGATACAGCTTCTATCAAGCTTCAGCATTAATCCTCGATAAATAGGCTTCTATCAAGACATTTATCGAGTTTTAATGAACAACACTCCTTCACTTGTTTCTTGAACAAATTTGCATGACTTTAACACTTGACTTGAACAACATGTTTCTTGAAATCTTAAACCATCCTAAATCTACCCAATTACAAGTAAAGTGTGTTTTGTCAAAAGATTAACCAATTACATCAAATATGTACCTAATAATTTTATTATTTTATTTTGAATTATAAGGGACTGACAAATCAACTGTTGTGAAAATGTTGTGGCAATTCATTGTATCCCTAATACAATTTAAAAATATAAAAAATAAAAAATAAAAAAAGACAAGGAGAGACAAGAATTGAGTATTTACCTTCAAATTTTCAAGGAAATATAAAAATAGCAGCAAGCCAAAGATTGAAATAAAAATTGCAAAACAACTTTCCCAAACATAGTTACTTGTTTGGAGGCCCTAACCAAAAGAACTGCAAAAATGGCACAATATATACTAATCTTAGAGTTTTAGTAACTAGAATGCACATAAAGTAAGAATCTACAAAGTACAAGCTCAAGGGAAATAATAAGTTAAGACGAAGATATATATCTACTTGGGAAATATAGCAAGAAAGACCTTAAGGGTCCGTTTAGTTGAGAGAATGGAAAAATAAGAGGATAGAAAATAGAGAGAGGATGGAAAAGTGGGAGGATAGAAAAGTTTTTAGTTTTCCTCATTTGTGTTTGGTTGAGAAGGTGGAAAAGTGGAGGGATGGAAAACTTTTTGGTTTAGTTGAAAATAAAGTTTGTATAAATTTACCATCATGTCCCTCTTAAATAAAACAAAAAGTAATACATTATACTTTTTTAAAAAATTGTGTATAAATGAAAGTTAACATTTCAAAAAATAGCATAAGAAATCATCCAAAAGCGTTTTCTTAAAAAAAATTGAAATAAAAAAGAAAGAAAAGAAGAAGAACCCACCACGTCCTAAAAAACCAAAGAAAAAAAAAACAAAACAAAAAGCTAGCATTACTAGAGAAAGGAAAAGTCAAAAGAAAAAGAAAGAAAGAAAGAGGAGAACGTGGAGACGGAAAAGTCAAAAGAAAAAGAAAGAAAGAAAGAGGAGAACGTGGAGACGTACTGTGTGTAAAGATAAGGGTATTTGTGTAATTTACTACCCACATCATCTTTTCTCCTTAGTTTTCCTCCCAAATTGGGAGGACAAAATTTTGTGGGCCTAGAAGGAAAATTTTCCACACCATTTTCTTTTCCTCTTGTTTTCTCTCTTGAATTAAATAAGGGAAAATTCAATTTTCCACCCTATTTTCCTCTCTTTCTTTTCAATCCTCCTTGTTTTCACCCTAACCAAACGGGGCCTCAGTGACTGTTTGGATCCACGTTTTCCACTGCGTCTGTGCGTTTGCATTTATAATTTGTTGGGACCCATGCTGTACAGTAGACATAAAAACGCAGAGGAAACGCAAGAAATCAAGGAGCTGAAACGCAAGCTCAACGCACTGTTTCATTAAACAAAAACGTGTTTTGAGGTACTGTTCATGGACATGTTAGCTAGCAAAATCAGTAAAATTGTGAAAGAGTTGAAACGCGTCTGAGACGCACCGTTTCATTAATCCAAGGCATGCGTGTACTGTTCATGGGGTGTCCATGTAGCACTCAACCATCTGTGATGAAAACGGTGCGTTCTTCTGTTCATTGCACAAGCACAGCTTCCAGCTGATCAAAACGATGTGCAGAAGCTTCAATGGATCTTTTCATTCTCTTCTTCAGCTTTTTTTTTTTCTCTCAACTACCATGGCAGAATGTCTTCAAAACTCTTCAATGCTCCGTTCAAATCCTTGTAGAGAGGGAAAATTCCCGACCTATCACAAGCTGACACATCATACTACCAAAGTCCACAAAATACAACCAATTACAAAGCGCCACGTACTGCTGCTAGGTTTTGCCATCACTATTCAGAAACCAGTAGAAATTTGCCAAGTGTCATTGAAATGAAGGCATGAAACTGCATCAGCAGGTGTAAGCGATGACACAAGCAGCCTCGCACGTGTAAGCAGTGACACAAGCACTCAGCACGTGTAAGCAATGACATAAGCAAACCAATCAAGCTGTGACAAGTGTCACCAATCAGACTCCGCCACGTGTCGCTCACCTACCCCTAAACTCCTATAAATAGAAGTCTTCCTAAGACATTTGGGAGGAGGACACAACACACAGAGACAGGACGGAGACAGAAGGAAGAAGATATCTTGAGTTCAGAAATCCAGAAGCTCTGCCAAAATCGAACCCCAAAGCCTCCAAGAATTTCAAGAACTTCAACCTCGAATACAAACAACATTCGAAGCAAAGTCATCCAAACAACTTGTCCAGATCTCAAAGTTCACTGGAATCAAGCTCAAAAGCCTCCAGAAACCTCAACAAACTACAAATTGGTGAAACTCTACGGATTCAAGCCTCCAAAGCCCCGAAGAATTTCCACCACAAACCTTCAAAGACGAAGAACGCCAAGAACACACAAAGAACAATCAAAGAGGAATCATCCAAATCATATTTCTAAGTCTCAAAGTTCACTGGAATCAAGCTCAAAAGCCTCCAAAAACCTCAACAAACCACAAATCGGTGAAGCTCTATGGATTCAAGCCTCTGAAGCACCGAAGAATTTCCACCACAAACCTTCAAATACGAAGAACACACAAAGAACACGAAGAACACGAAGAACACACGAAGAACACAAGAACAAAGAATTTCTAACAAGCTCATAGCCAGAGATTCATCGTAATTTTGTTTCAAAGATCTTCGATCCACTCTTCAGCTAAATTGAAGAATATCTTATGTTCAAATCAAAATTACATTACCACAATTCCAATCAACAAATCTTTTAAGGAGATCGAATCAGAGGATCACTCTTTTGTAATTACAGAGAATTGTACCACACATTTATCAATACAAATTCGTATTTGTGAAACTATTTTACTTGTTTGATTTATTTCAAACCAAGAAATTTAGTCGTCCACAATCCTCTTCAATAAATTGCACCTACCCACCAACCACAAAACCATCAAAACAGAGCACACACCAAACAAAAAAACCCATTACGCAGAATTCTCTGAAAAGATCCCCTCTGTTCTTCCTTCCGTCGAGCTCACCTTCTCTCCGCTTGGGACATCGTTGCCGCCACTATAGGTCTCTGCATTCACAGGTAAGTTGTGTCAAACTTTTCATGCTCTCTGATCTGTTGGTGTGGTTATATTGTGATCCATGAGACTTCATCAATCTGTGGTTTTTCTGTGTTCAAAGTTTGTGTGTGGTGTTTGTGTTCAACGTTTGTGTGTGGTTCTTTTGTGTTTTCCATGACACTAGTATGTGGGTTTCTTGATCCTTTGTGTCATACCATTGTTTCTCTTCCTACCTCTATTGTTTTTGGATATATGTGAGTTTACTTTGCATTTTTCATGTGGGCATGCCTAAATGATTATATGATATGCACACAAACTGTTTGTTGAAATGCCTCAATGAGTATAGAGGGATGTTATAGCAAAAATGGTTAAGGAGAAATCGAAGGACAATGATAGTAATGATCTGAGAGTTGACTGGAAAGACCCTAAGGAACTACAAGCTTTTTGTGAGTTCTGTGCTGTTCAAGTCCTAAACGGCAATAGGAAAGGAGGATTTCTGACCAAAACTGGGGTTGACAATGTGATTGAGCAGTTGGGTGCCATGGGAAAAGTGGTGACTTTCTGGCAAATTAAAAACAAATTGGATCATCTGAAAAAAGGGTGGAGGCTATTTAATGACATTTTTGACAATGACACTGGGTTGGGTTATGATGTTGACACTGAGATGCTTGAGGCAAGTGATGAGTGGTGGACTTGAAAGATTGCGGTTAGTTCACTTTACATGATTGTGAAAAACTTTACTGTCTACAACTATATTATTGTGTTCTAACTACTGGTTCTTCACATGTAGGCATGTCCCAATGCAAAAGCCTTCAAAAAGAAAGGTTTGCCGAATCGTGACTTGATGAACATCATGTTTGGAGGCACGGTTGCAACGGAAAAAAATGCATTATGCACAAGTGGTCAAATCCCAAAGGAAACCACCGAAGGGTCTAGGGACTCTGTTGATAGCACAGAATTTGTTGACCCCCAATGTGAACCCTTTGTGAATGTTGACGCAATGGAGGTTGACGGTCCATCATCGTCGAAGGCAGGACCGACAGTGACTAAAGGGAAAGGCTTGGCAACCAGTGTCCACCTTTTCAAGCCAATTTGCAATAAATTTAAATAAATAAATAAATAAAAGCATTCAGTTGTGCTAGGTATGTCTATCTCTTTGAAGAGCATTTCAGAGGTTTTTGTTGAAAGTAGAAGTGTAAGTACCCGTACACCATTTGCTTCCACAACGACTATTCAGGTTAAAGCAATTCTGGACATGGTCTTGAGTCTTCCTAGGGTGCACTCGGGTCATTACCTTTATCTATTCAACACCCTCTACTTCATGGAAAAAGTGCAGGGTAGGCACATGTTTGCAGCACTTTGCGACGACAAAGACGTCTAGCTGAAATGGCTAGAAAATGAGTACCAAAGGCACCCTCAATTTCATTTTCAGTGAAGGAAAGGGGATTGTCTTGATAGGATTGGTGTAGTAAAGTGCAAATTCAGTGTTGTACCCTAAGTATGTTACAGTATGACAAGGAAACAAAAAATCAAGATGGATCACTTGCATATCATGGTCCATGGACTTTAACCCTAATGGACCTCCAACCCCTATATGTGGGACTCGTAAAAGCCGAAAATCATATCCAAAATGCCATTGACTAATCCTGGAGATCACATTCCCCATTATAATCACACATTGAAATAAAATAAATATGTAATGGATGATTCATCAGCAAAAATCCCAACCGATGATAAGGAATAATTTTTTTTTTTCAAATATTAAAATTTATCTAAGAAAAAAATATTAGATTTTAGTTTAAAGATTTTGTTTTTACTATTTTATTGCAAATGAATTTTTTTTTATTTGTCAAGGGAAGAATGATATCTTATTTTTTGCTATAGTAGGGGGAGAGTGATATCATTTGTTTAGTGTCTTGTAACATTTATCACTAATATCATTTGTTTAGTGTCTTGTAACATTAATCACTAATCCCAATATTCATATTCCTGCAAAGTGCGTCTACTCTAGGACTGAGACACAAGATATATAATTTGTAGTTTGACGCACAAAAAGCAAATTTCCATTCCCTTGGAGGAATTGTGTATTATCACTTTGAGAAAAACAAAGATATATACTGCAATGAAATGATGGGTACGTAAGGCTAATAAGGCAACCAAATAATGTTAACTAAATAAGTGAATTAAATGTTATTGAAACTACAATCATTGAAACTATACAAGCACACTGTTTTATTTCATGAATGAAAATATTCATTCACCAGACTATTAGTACAACAAGCATCTTAATTTTAGAACAAAACCAGGACCATAACTTTAATACAAGAAGCAGAGCTGCAACATCAAAACACTACTAAAGACAGAAAACGAAATGTTCCACAAATTATAAATGCATTCTTAACAGATCATGTTCCTTCCGATCTAATCCTCCTTTTCAGATAGCAGTTTTGATGAACCCTTTTTCAATGCAGCATCTTTGAAGAGTTGCAGTGATTCCTCTAGATCATCAAGTAGCCGGTGGAGGTTGGGAACCACATTCGGGTCAGCTGCTAGAATAATGATCATCTTATCAGCATAACTTTGGCAATGGATTGTTATTGCCTGCAAAAGAAATCACAAAAAAAAAAATGTTAACTAGAAAGAGAGATGAAGAGCAAAAAATCAGTAAAATGTTCTATGTCATCATGGTGAGGATGAAATATGTGAACGTGAAAAACCCGTTCTATGTCAAGTGGTGCAAAACATGCTTATTGAATTGGTTAATACTGAAAATTATTAGAGTTATTGGACTACTTACATGAGGGAACCCATAAATACTAGGAGCAAGGAAAGCTATTGAATGGCCAAAGAAGTTAATTTCTTTTTGCGGACCACACACGTTTGAAAATGCCACTGTAGTATTTGTAAAAACTGTTTATGTCAGAGCAGCGGCTGCCTGTCAACAATGTAAATAGAATTTTACTCAAGCAAGAATTCAGCATCTTATAAATTGTACCTTCAATAAAGACAATACTTTTGATTAACATAAAACGTTACAATTTACTTATCTATATCTATGCTAAATTGTAAACTTCTTTACATAATAAGTGCATAGCCTAGTCAAAGCAAAGAACTTAATTACGATAAAAATTTGTTCTCACGTAAATTTTAAATTAAGCAAAACTAAATGACTTTCACTTAATTTTTAAAAGGTCAAGGTTAAGCACGTCCAAGTAAACACTAGCTATGAAAAAAGTGAAATTGTTACTCAATAGCGTATATGCAACATCCATTATTTCATATGTAATGTCTGCACTTTAAAAAGTGAAATAATTGATGTGTACCAATGATGTACAGTATTAAAATCCGTATGAATCACACTAGAGCTTGAGTTGTATAGAGTTTGGGAATTGCCTTCTTCCTTTAAATTTCTAGGCAAAAGACTGAAAAACCCATAAATAAAAATGCAAAATTAAAAGAAATTATGTTTATTTGATCAAAATAACTTAATATTAAAAATAAAATTCGTCAGTTTTTTACACAGTATAATCGCTTTTTTTTTTTCTTTTACACCAAACCAGATTTTTTTTTTTGGGTAAATCCAAACCAAAATTTTGTATGGTTAACTTATAAATCAAATAACCATGTCACATTGTCACCAACACCATTCTCTTTGTAGGTCTCCAACTTTCAACTTCAACTACAACCACTCAATTTAATATAAATGGTAAATTATAAAAGTAGAATGCATGACAGCTAAAAATAATGAGAGGAGACCTTGACTGTTGACTTTAGTTTTTAAAAAAGTCCATAAATCATAACTTGTACTTAAAAAATATTTTGAAGACAAAATTACATAAACATCTCAAATTTATTTTTTCCAAATATTGGGAAATTTAGACCTCAGTTGATAAAATTAACAAATTTTAAACCCTAATTGTTAATTAGATTTATTATGAATAAACCTTGGTAAACAAACAAATATCAATAGCATGTTAATGTCATGCACAACGAAAAATTAAATAAGACAAGATATGATGACCTAGATAAACCAATGAAACAAACTAGTTTCACAGTAAAAAACCTGAGGAAAACTTTTATGAAAAGCAATTCACTATAGTAAAAAGAAATTTCGAATCTAGTTAAAATCTTTGTCCCTAAACTCTACAATCCTCGTAGATGAACTTACAGCAGAAACTTTCTACCGCTTCAGAACCTCTTAACTCTTCAATATATGAATGACATTCTTTGCACGGATCCCAGTATGTGACTAACAAATGATGCACGGCTCCCAGTACGTGACTAACATACCAACTTGAAGAAGATTGTCAGCTGCAAAGTTCTTCACTTCATCAACAATGAAAATCAAGAAGTACTTGGTTACAAAACTATAAGGCGCAAAGACGCAGTAGCTTTCTACAGAGAGAATAAGACATCAGTCACCTTTTGCATGTGTTCTCCTTGTAGTCTCTTATGTGACGACCTTTAAAATAAGCCTTATATATGTCTAGAGTTGTGAGAAACCCTACACATACATGTCAGCATAAGCCGAAAATCATATCTGAAAATTATGATTTCTGTTGACACCCCATTTTACAACCCGCATTAACCTCACTTGGAGGGTAAAAGGGTAATTTTGTCTTTGAAATATGCATATTGATTCTAGTCATTAGATCCTTAATCTCATTTCACCAAAATGATCTTGATGTTGTAACGATCAAATCAATTGGTCATAACCCCTAATCGGACCACCAGATTGAAAGTTATCATTAAATCAAGTTTCAATGACTAAGATGCATTATCACAAATTGAGTCTAACCATATGTGATTATGAACAATTTCAATTGGTTATATGTATAATCAATTTGAGATCAATGATATGTCATAATTTGATTGATTGGGATTACATTTTATGGTAGGGTTCCACGTACCTAATTAATTAAATAGTTAAATATTAATTATTCAATGAATAATTTGTGCAATTATCTTTTAATTAGAGTAAATTTGGAATCAATTAAGTCTGAAATGAGATTGATTGGATCCATTTAATGTTAATTGGGAACTGATTTGGGACCTATTTCATTGATATATCTCAGAATATTTTGAATCTGTGAATAAGGTTAATTTTTCCAAAAACTAGACATCCGGGGCTTCAATTTGAGCACAAGAATGAGACAATTCCGATCAGAATTGAGTCAAATATGATTTTTCAAAATTGGCTCTTAGGCTGTTACAGTAGCTACGGGAAAACCGAATTTTGGCTTGCTCCCCACTCACACCAATCTCTAATTTAATGCTCCAGATTTCCCCCAAGGCTAAAATAAGGTCTAGGTTCATGATTCTTTGTCAACCCTCATTAATGGCCTTCTATTCATATTTTCTCCACCACTACTATATAAACTCCCCCTCTCCTTCATTCCGAGACACAGAAACCCCTTCTCTTCTCCTCTCTTGAGTTCTAGGAAGTTGAGTAGTCTTGTCATATCTTGGTCTTCTTGAGACTCAAGGTATTAAATGAGACTCACTCTTCCTCTCCTAACTCTTCTTTTCCTCTACCCTTAGGACCTCCCTCAAGAGTCTTCTCATCTACCATATGGATCTTGCATGAAGGTATAATCAATTTCCCTAATTTTTTTTTTTTTTTTACCATGATGAAATTTTAAGATTAAATCATGATAATATCATAAAATTCCTTTGAATATGTCTGAATGTTCTTAATTGTTCTTGTATGTTCTTCACATGTCATTGATTTTTCATCACATGTTCATGCATAAACACTAGTTTTGATCTTAAATACACATCAAAAATATGAAAAACATGTTTGTTTCATAATTCTTTCAAATCCTTGAATCCAAGATATCACCATACACACATTCACTAGAATTATTTTTCAATCCAAATGCAATGCTTAATAAATCGAATTAGGGTTCATCACATGTACTCACATTAATTTGACATGCAAATTGATTGACATATTAGATGATATGATATGAATGTTAGCCACCATAGTCTAGAAGACCGGTTTCACCAGGCAAGGTGGGTGCCTAACACCTTTCCACCTTGTAACATAGCCTCCGAACTTAGATCAAGGGTTAGTAGATCGAATGCTTATCCATGTAATTTTCAATTTTTATATTATAACTAGGAAACAAAGCCATATACTTTATCTTAGATTGTATCTAAAACCAAAGCCATGTAATTTTCCTATGGTCAATGTAAATTCAATTGAAACATAATAAAATGAGGAATTTTTCAATTTTGGTTTTCTTATTTTTTTTCAATAATTAAATAAGTGACGACTCCATTGTAAAACCCTTAATCTAAAGGGGAAAATATAACTAGTCGAATCTTCATTTTGATAGGCAATAACACAACTCCACCCATTCACGTGGGTTTGGCCCAACACTCTACAAAAACGGGTCGGGGGTGCAGTCTCTCACAATTTCGTAATTCTCAATAGATAGCTATCTGTCAATGGTTTTTGAGACCTCGATAGATAGCTATCTGTTAAGAGCTGTCGAGACTCATTAAACCTCGATAGATAGCTATCTATCGACAGTTGTCGAGCTATCTGTTCAGCTTTAATTAACAATTTCTTTTCACTTGTTTTTTGGTCCAATTTTCATAGCTTTAATACTAGACTTGAACAACATGTTTCTTAAAGTACTAAACTCATCCTAAATCTACTCAATTACAAGTAAAGTGTGTTTTGTTAAAAGATTAGTCAATTACATAAAATATGTCCTTAACAATCTCCTATTTTGGCAATCCTAACACAAACTCTTGAAAAACTTTATAAGAAGAAAGTTCATGGCAAGGAAGACTTTGACAACCTGTTTTTTTGAAACACTTTAAACAAAACTCATCAAGGCATATTAGTATGAGACAGAAATAAAAGATTGCGTACAAATAAAGAAACATGTATATAAAGAGAGAAAAGAAATAACACATTATAGGTAGGTGAAGAAAACATACATCACACACACACACACACACACACATATATATATCAAAGATAAGTACAATGTATGTAAACATGATCACAAAACTGGTGTACAAGAACAAGGAGGTAAACACTCCTCCTAATAAGATGAAACACAACTCCCCTTTACAAGGGCATGTATTTCACCCCTTAACATGTAGAATCTTAAAAAGAAACCACATATTCTCCACAATTTCTCCCCCTTTTTGTTATGATTGACAAAGGGTACAAGAAGCTAGAAAGTTTCACCTGAGAAATATAAAGATGATCAAGGGGGTACAAAGAATCCATATAAATGCATGATTGTGATGAAACAAGATGCCATGGATGATAAGATAGAAGAAAGATGCAAAACATGTGAAAAACAATGCATGCAAGAGGATCTCAACAGATCAAGAAGTTGTCAAGCAACTATCAAGCAGAAGCCAACCTTGATGGATTGACCAACTATTAAGCATCTATCAAGTAGACAGAAAGTTTCTCGATGGATCGAGAATTTGTTGAGAAGATATCGAAAATGCGATAACAAGAAGCTGAAGAGGTCGATAGATAGTCCAGCTGTCAAGAGGTATTCAACAACTGTCGAAATTGCTTAAAAACAGTTTTTCAAGTAGAGAAAAACGCAAATTTGAATGCAATCAAACATGCTACACAAATAAGAATTCAAACAACATATTAAGCTCTCAAAATTATCTCTCAACAAGAAAAAATGATAAGCACATAGATCCAAAACACACACACACTAAACACGTCTAACCAATTTTATATTTCAAAAACAAATTAAGACAATTTAGTGAGCATACATTAACACATGTAAACCTTGTGATGGTCAAATCACATTGTACTTCCACATGTATCAAAAGTAGTAAAGAATATTGTGTGTTGTGTGTGGAAAATATCACAAGATTGCATAGGTGTCTCTATGTTATGACAATTTGAAATATGAGTAAATCAATTTAACTCACACACGATCATAACTGCTTGATGGAGACTATTACATTTGAGGTACATCTTATAACTCCTACATCTCTTAGAATACACGCTTGCAATCATGTTTTAAAGAATTTTGTTTCTTTTGCTTTAATTTTTCTTTGCATATTTTTCTTTTATGAAGTATATCATGCATGGCCATACAAGAGAGAGAAAAGAAATACCCAATGATGGTAAGCTTTTTGACATTGCACTTTTGCTATGTCGAAGCATACCGATGTCATTTCATGATTAGCGAACAACAATGGTGAAATAGTTATTTATGCCTTTCTTTTAGGATTTTTAAGTCATTTCCTTCAAAAAGAGTGATACGAGTGTTAAGTACAAGAGATAACTTAATTTTACTTATCAGAAACACGAGCCACAAAGCTCACTTACTTAGTTGTGCGTAGAGATGCTCATCTAAGCTACAAGAGATACAAAGTTTAGAAAACTTTGTTTCATTGGCCATTCAAGGTACACAGGTACCAATGTACACAAACACACACTGTTATTGTATTTTTCTGATTTTTCAATTTTTTTTTATTTTAAACAAATAAAGATAAAAAACTAAACAACCAAACAAAAACAAACAAACAAACAACATGAAAGCATGAAAGAAAGGTGTAAATGCATGAAAGTATGATTCTAAAAACAGATAAAAAAATCAAGCAAAGAGAGTCCTACTATAGATAGAAAGAATTAAAGTAGAGGATAAACAGAAAAGACAATTAAGTCTTAGGCTCCTTTCTCACCCATACAACACAAGTCTATGGCTATAAATACGAAAAGCACGTGTCCTAGTATGTCTAGCAAAGGACTTAGAAGAATTAGAATTCTTCTGAAATTGAGTTGAAAAGCTCAAGACTTTTAATAACTCTCCAAACAAAGGTATAGGTCCTTAAGAGAAAACCTATGACCGTTTGGACACTTGCTTTTGAGGATACAGCTTAAAGCAATTAGGACGAATGTGTCCAAAAACAATACAATGGTGACAAAAATAAGGTCTAACAAAGGATTTAGAATAACTAAATCAGTTTTGGATTTCATACCTTTATCACATTTCTTAAATTAGGGCGCAATGACAGTCTTTGATCCAGAACTTGTAGAAAAGGTGAGGCCGAAGGAAACAACATATCCTAAGTCAATCTTATTAGAACTAAGCTTTTGAGCACTCAATACCTCATCAAGCTTTGCACTAGACATCCTCTCTATTTAAGTTCTAGCTTGACTAAGCTCAACTTCGAGATTCTTGACCTTCTCTTCTAATGAGGTGTTCTCCATAACAAGAGTCTCAACTAACCTTGTAGTCTCATCTAGTTTGACTAATAAATTAGTTTTTTTTAATTTTTACCCCATTAAGCTCTTTTTTACAAAGATGAGAAGTCTTTTCAGATTCTATGAATTCAGTGTATAGCTTATCATAGGCTTCTTGAATGGTCAACTTCTTGAGTACTTCATCATTAGAAGAATCCTCACTGTCACTAGCACTCTCCACAATCACCTTGTCGGTTGAGGCGGAAAAAGTTATAAAGTGATCACATTCATCCACATACTCATCAAACAAGTCATTCTTAGTATCACTCCAGGTAGTAACCAACCCTTCATCTTTTGAATTCTTGGTCTTTTCTTTCATAAGATAATTTAGACACTCTATCCTCATATGACCAGAACTTTTGCACTCATGGCACTAGATAAGGAGTTTCTCATTCTTGCCCTTCCTTGAGGATTTAGATTTCCTAGGAGGTTTATCCTTATCATTTTTCCTAAATTGAAGAAGCTTGATAATTGATCCTCATCCTCATCCTCATTCATCTTGATCTTCACTTTCATCTCCATCTTCAGAGTCCTCAATCTCTTCCTCTATACCCTTAACAGCCAAGTTTTTACTCTTTCCACCTGTTTCCATTGAGTCTAACCCATCTCATAGGTTTGAAGGTTCCCTACAAGCTCAGTCAAAGGAATTTAATCAATGTCCTTGACTTCTTCAATGGCAGTGATCTTGACATGGAATCTTTTAGGTAAGGACGTAAGGATTTATCTAACAATTTTGGATTCTACTTTGAATTCTCCAAGGTTGAAGGTAGAATTCACAATATCCTTGAGTTTAGCATAGAACTCATCAAATGTCTCATCCTCCTCAATCCTTATTTCTTCAAAACTGCTAGCGAGTCATTAAAGACTCACAGTCTTTACTGTGTTGGTACCTTCATAGGTGGTCTCAAAAATGGTTCATGCTTCCTTGGCAACTTTTGTAGATGATATTTTCTTAAATTCCTCATTGGTCATCCCACAAAACAAAGCTTTCAAGGCCCTACTGTTGATATTTGCCGCCATGATTGATGTTTCATCCCAATCCATCAGCACTTCCTTTGCCTTAATCCAGTCAACTTCAACAGCTTGCCATACCTGCTTACCTAGAGCTTGCAAAAAAACTTTCGTACGAACTTTCTAGTACGCATAATTGGTGTCATCAAATAAATGAGGAATCAAAAGAGATTGTCCATGATCCATGACAACTAGGGTCAAGGATCACACTCAAGGAAATTAATCCAATCAGAGTGTACTCGCTCTGATACCACTTGTTGGGAAATTTAGACCCCGGTTGATAAAATTAACAAATTTTAAACCCTAGTTGTTAATAAGATTTATTATGAATAAACCTTGTTAAACAAACAAACATCAATATCATGTCAATATCATGCACAATGGAAAATTAAATAATACAAGATATGATGACACAGGAAAACCAATGAAACAAACTAGTTTCACTGTAAAAAAAAACCTAGGAGGAAACCTTCCTGAAAAATAATTCACTATAGTGAAGAAAAATTTCAGATCTAGTACAAAATCTTTGTCCCTAGACTCTACAATCCCCGTAGATGAACTTACAGCAGAAACTTTCTACCACTTCAGAACCTCTGAACTCTTCAATATATGAACGCCACTATTTTGCACGAATCCCAGTACATGACTAACAAATGATGCACGGCTCCTAGTATGTGACTAACACGCTAACTTGAAAAAGATTGTTAGCTGCAAAGTTCTTCATTTCATAAACAATGAAGATCAAAAAGCACTTGGTTACAAAACCCTAAGGCGCAAAAACACAGTAGCTTTCTACAGAGAGAATAAGGCATTGGTCACCTTTTGCATGTGTTCTCCTTGTATTCTCTTATGTGACGGCCTTTAAAATAAGTTTTATATATGTCTAGAGTTGTGAAAAAAGAAACCTTACACATACATGTTAGCATGGGCCGAAAATTATATCTGAAAATTCTGATTTCGTAATTCTCGATAGATAGCTATCTGTCAATAGCTGTCAAGACCTCGATAGATAGCTATCTATCAGCAGTTGTCGAGCTATCTGTTCAGCTTTAATGAACAGCTTCTCTTCATTTATTTCTTGGTTCAATCTTCATGGCTTAATACTATACTTGAACAACATGTTTCTTAAAGTACTAAACACATCTTAGATCTATCCAATTACAAGTAAAATGCATTTTGTCAAAAAATTAGCTAATTACATAAAATATGTCATTAACACCAAAGGTAAAATTTGTCCAAATAAAGATAAAATTTAGGATGTGGTCAATTAACTGGTTATTCTCAATCTAAAGGTGGAGAAGTGCTAAAACTTGGAATCATATAATTAAATCTACTTTTTCTAATAAAAAAAATTAATCATTTGAAACAATTGGTAGTTTAACATATATACTATCAAAACTACAGAATTTCTAACATGTAACATTTGGTCATGCAAGAATGTGAAATGAAAAAGTTAAAAAATAAAAGTAAATGTATTGACTATTCAAGAAACCAATAAGATTCTTATATTAATTAAAGATTATGAAACTTTTATAAAAAGTTTATTGAAGGTAAAGAATATTTTATTAAGAAGAACAATTTTTTTTTTTATCTTTTTATTAATATTTAGTAAGGATTATTTTAAGATGATCATGCATGAGATGGTGAGAAGAGCAATGTGATGATACGATAGTTTTAATAATAAATTTCACATATACTTTTCAAATGGGCCCCATTAGACACTTTTATTTTCAAAAGGACTCTCATTTTTCTACCTTTTTTTTCAATAAATAAAAATAGACCCTCGTTTATTATTAGAGTAAATTTTAGAATCACACGATTTATCACAATTATTTATGTAATATGCTATTATTAATTGTATGTCATTTTCACAAAATTTCTACAGATTTTTTTACCACTCATAACTTGACGTATCACAATTGTTGCATAGTTGTGGCACAAAAATATATGGCAAAAAAATTAAAAATTAAAAAGAGTAAAGAAAAAGATAGATATAATGGTTGAGGTTAAAAAAGAACTTTTATTATCAGTCCTTGAAAGAGACACGGATCTCAATCGTTAAAATAAAAAATAATAATAAAAAAAAAGAGTACAGTTTGATTGTTGTTTCAGCATGATAAAACCAAACAATGCAAATTTTACACAATTACAGTACTTTACACATGCATATACAATCAGAGAGGAGAGAGAAGTGAATCTACTTACAGTGAAGCCTGAAACTTGTAGAACTCAGCCTTAGCGGGAGTTTCACGATAAGTTCTGATAGGATTTTTATAATGACAATGTGAGGAAGATGCAATGAACAAAGAAGGCAAGCGTTGATCTGTTCCCATAATTTGCTAGTGAAGAAGTACTATGACCCACACGTAAACAGTAAATAAGACTCTATTTTTGTCAGTCAAGTCAACTTTGTTTTCTTTATTAGAGGAAACAATTTTGTATTTTATTAGTCAGCCAAGTTCGTCACCGGTTTACCAATTAAACAAAATCATACGAAGAAATGCGTAGAAGGAACTTAAATAGAACAAAACAAAACTTCTGTGCCTTTCTTTTCTCAGCCTAACAAATTAATGTTTCTGAACCTCATACATTATTGAAATAAAATTTTAATGATTTGGACAAAAAAAGAAGTTTCTGTGATACCTTTATAGAACTTTTTCCACATCTTCTTCATATATGAACTCAATATATATAGGGTTGTGTTATGGCCTTAAACAACAACTTTTTGACCCTTTTTTTTTTTTTTTTTGTCTATATTTTATTTGCAATTTTATGTCCTTTTTTTTTTTTTTGACAAGGTTTTATGTCTTCTTTTCTTTTTATTTTTCAGTATGGGGAAAATTTTATAGAGAGAAAAAAATATTAAAATAATTTGCAATGCCAGTTTTATGTCCTTTTCTTTTATTTATATAATTTTTTTTATTAAGTGAGACTCATTCTAGTACAATCTTATCAAGCACCGATGCGGTGCTTGTTAACATTTGCCATATATATATATATATATATATATATATATATAAACAAAAATGACCCTTCCAAGTCATAGTATGTAGCGCTAATTGTTTAAGCACAAGTTGTATAATGGAGAACATCTGTTAGTCTAAGTCCAGCTCAAGTGCTCAACTATGGCTTGCTGCTTGATATAGCTTTTAATTTGTGTTAGGGGCATTTTTGTCGCAAGAAGTAAAGTGAGACCCAAGGCCCATGGGCCATGAGCTCCATTTGTCAACAAAGACCAGGAGAAATCAGTACACAAAGAAATAACAAGATTGAAGGCCCACTCGGCAGCCCGTTTGAAAGGAAACTTGTTTAGTTTTATATGTGTCGAAAGGTTAAATGGAACTAGTAATTCAGCCCAAGGATAAGCCCAATTTTAATCTACAAAAGAAGCTTCGACTGAACCTTTATGTTATTTCCATCTTCCTTTTGCTAGATGGACAAAGTTCGCACGCAACAAGTAAAGACCAACACATGGGAAAATGTGGAGATGTGGCCTGGACCTGGAGGTTAGGAGGTTCATTTTGTACTAATCTGAGCTATATCAAAATTTAACATCAAAGAGATTTGCGTGTAAATTGATTATATCAACTTTTCTGCCTTTCCATCATTACTCTCAAGGGTGTAAGTAGGGTAGTAGGTTTTTTTTTTTTGGGTACATGTGTCTCTCATTTATTGAATTTTGATATAACTGACATGATATCATTTAATATCAAATACTTTCTTAGATGAGGCATTTTAAAAATGGTAAATTGCAGTTTAAAATTTTTTTTTTTTTTTTTTTTTGAAAATTTTTTTCCCCAAAGGAAAGTCAAGCCAATTGCTGGTGGAATATATTTCAACAACTATAAAGCAGAACTCTTTGGTTAAAATCCTTCAATGGGAAGAATGATATCTTTTTTTTGCTAAGTAGGGGAAGAGTGATATCATTTATTTAGTGTCTTGTAACATTGATCACTAGTCCCAATATTCATATTTCTATTAAGCGTGTCTACACCAGGACTAAGACACGAGATACGTAATTTATATTTTGACGCACAAAAAGCAAATTTTCATTCCCTTGGTGGAATTGTGTATTATCACTTTAAGAAAAACAAAGATATATAGTGCAATGAAATGGTGGGTACATAAGACTAATAAGGCAACCAAATAATGTTAACTAAATAAGTGAATTAAATATTATTGAAACTACAATCATTGCAACTATACAAGCACACTGTTTTATTTCATGAATGAAAATATTCATTCACCAGACTATTAGTACAACAAGCATCTTAATTTTAGAACAACACCAGGACCATAACTTTAATACAAGAAGCAGAGCTGCAACATCAAAACACTACTAAAGACAGAAAACGAAATGTTCCACAAATTACATAACACTCTAAAAACTATAAATGCATTCTTAACAGATCATGTTCCTTCCGAACTAATCCTCCTTTTCAGATAGCAGTTTTGATGAACCCTTTTTCAATGCAGCATCTTTGATGAGTTGCAGTGATTCCTCTAGATCATCAAGTAGCCGGTGGGGATCGGGAACCACATTCGGGTCAGCTGCTAGAATAATGGTCATCTTATCAGCATAACTTTGGCAATGGATTGTTATTGCCTGCAAAAGAAATCACCAAAAAAAAAAAAAAGGTTAAGGAACTAGAAAGAGAGATGAAGAGCAAAAAATCAGTAAAATGTTCTATGTCATCACGGTGAGGATGAAATATGTGAGCATGAAAAACCTGTTCTATGTCAAGTAGAGCAAAACATGCTTATTGAATTTGTAAATACTGAAAATGATTAGAGTTATTGGACTACTTACATGAGGGAACCCGTAAATACTAGGAGCAAGGAAAGCTATTGAATGGCCAAAGAAGCTAATTTCTTCTAGAGGACCACACACGTTTGAAAAGGCCACTGTAGTATTTGTAAAAACTGTGTGTGTCAGAGCAGCAGCTGCCTGTCAACAATGTAAATAGAATTTTACTCAAGCAAGAATTCAGCAATGATGTACAATATTAGAATCCGTATGAATCACACTAGAGCTTGATATGTATAAAGTTTGGGAATTGAGTTTTGTCATAGTGATAAGTGATAACAGATCCTAACCACAGTCCAAAATTTAGCCTCAAATTTCTTATTGTTTGTTTGAGAAGGCGTAGGGAGATTAATCACCTTAACTCCAAATGTTTTAAGTACACGACAAGAAAATGGTAATGTGCATTGAGCTTCAAGTGAGAGCTTTTTACGTTCCATCTTGGCTTTAACTTCCCCTATATGTTCCAATGGGTCACCATGTAAAGCAATTGTGAGAGGGAAGATTACATAACCGATCTCATTTCCCCACTTGTCCTTGGATCCCTTTGCCATCATTTCAGCCATATCCTATTTAACGAATACATTCAGAGAGGAAACATTTTATCCAAATCATATATAGAGAACGCAAGTTCATTATCTATTGAATCAAATCAAAATGCAAGAAATATTTTTTAAAGCGTCCAAAATTTCGAAAGTGATAATCTCCACTACAGTTTTTATGCACAATTCTTTTTTGATAGAAATCGAATACATAACTAGAAATCTAATGGACAGTGTTTGAAATAAGAGATAAGTAATGAACCTGAATCCCTGCAGTTGCTCTTAAATTTGCGAAAACGATTGCTCTAAGGCGGAGACTTTCTGGAAGATTATTAGTATTACTATTATCCCCATCTTTCTCATCCTCAGTTGCTGAGTGAAACATCGAATTCTTGAAATTATTAAATGTTTATACTAAGAAAAAAAGGTTTTTTCTTCTTTTGTTGTCAACGGAAATTAATAAAGTAGTTGGGCAGGACCCAAAAGCAATTGACTTTTGTCAACAGTATACAAGCAAATATAGTTAAGTTTCTAGAGAGAGAGAGAGGAAAAATATATCAAATGATAATTTCTGTAGCAGCATGTTTGACACAATTGTTCCTACAAATTGAGCAATTACTAAAAAAAATCCGAACATAATTTGGAAACTAATTACAACGTGTCCCAATGGAAGGTTTTTTTTTTTTTTTTTTTTTTTTCTTTTCTTGAAGTCTGCATTGAAGGACATGACATTCTTTTCAAATTTAGGAAATGAAAATGGTTTTAATAAACATCAAGAGGTAGATTGATAGGGTTCAGCTTCCATTCAATACTTTACTACATTGCAATACAGATGCAATATGCAATCAAAATTAACCATATGTCTCATTATATCCTTTGCCAATGCATTGAAGTACTAGACGAAAGCTTTATCCAAATTGACAAAAATAATAAAAAAAGTAAATTATAGAAAACTTACCATATCTCCTGTCTAGATATCGCGAAAGACCAGCTTGTATTGCTCCCAGTACAACATCATTGATTGTCTGATAAATGATCCACACAAGACCAACAACAATAAAAAATTCATCTTGTTAACCCATTTTGTAAAATTTGAATATGTAAATACTAAATAGTAAATAGGAATGTTTCTCCAAAAATAAAAGAAAAACAGATAGAAAGTAGGAATACTCATAAAAGCATTCTTAGGAAAGAATGGCTTATGTGGTACATCATAAATTGCATGTGCACCACAGATATGGGCTATAATCAATGTCAGTTCGAAGAATTTGAGGTCCTTTATGGCCCATTCGAGTCGAAGAATTAGTCAACATACCATATTCATCACGTTCTTCACGAACTTGATGTCATCCAAACTAACTATACGATGAGCGAACCGCTTTGTGGTCAGATCACACCTAGGTGCACCTTTGATGGGACTCTCTGTGTCTTTCAGATACAGAAAGGTTGCCAGGAACAACATAAAATCCACACAAGTGTTCCAAATCAACCTTAAAACAAACCAAATGGATAATAGCCACCAAAATGTAGTGTTGGAATTGGTTGAACCAGCTCGTTTCTTTATGGGAACAGTAGGCAATGCTTCTGGGTCCGAGGTTTTCCGAGTAGATGCAATGAGAAGTGAAGTGAGAGATGCACCATCACCAATTGAGTGGTGGATTCGAAATACTCCGACAGCCTCTGCATCCGAGGTTTTGACGTTGAGGAGGTGGATTTCCCATAATGGTTTGGACAGGTCCATGGGAGTTTTGGTCAGATTTGAAACATAGTCTTCAACAAACTGGTCTGGATGATCTATGTTTGGATCCAAATTCGGAACAAAAACATGGTTCTCTAATTTTACCGTAGTTGGAGTCCATTTCATATTCCTGCCCTCCTTGCTGCCCACCTTTCGCCATAAATTGAATAATTAACAACAACAAGCTACTAATAATATAAAGATAAATAAAATTTAAGATTATATTTTCTTAGGTAATTAATTTTAAACTATGTGACATTAGATATACTTTTGTATTTATATATATTTAAAAGAAATCAAGAATTGACCCATTTTGAGCCCAATGGTATAACCATTTTTTTTACTTATGGGTTGAAACTTCAATATTAAACCAGTCAAGAAAAATTCATAAAATTATATACATAATTATATATATATGTGTGTGTGAATAAGAATATAAATTCTTAATTTTCTAATATTAAAGTAACTTGTAACTTGTTTCTCTAAAAAATAAAAGAAAAAGAAGTAAGCTGTAACTCTATATATATATAACATCATAAACTTTGGATCAACTAATATTTTTTTGGTGTTTCTAATTGAAATATTCATGATTCAAATTTTATTCCCTCATAAATAAAAATTTTCTCATCTTCTAAATTACAATAAGTGCATAAAAGTTGTTGAGCATATTCAAAAAATGTAAGTATAATATATATATATATATATATATATATATATATATATATATATATATATAATATTATACTTACATTTCTACATGAGCTATAGGTATGTTTAGAGGGTTTCTTTTTTAAAATTAGAAAAATTTAAGAAGTTATAAACACTTCTTTGTTCTAATCCTCTATCTAAATAGTTTAAAGTACAAATAATAATTATCTTTTAATTAAAAAAACACATAGTCATAAGCACTTTTTTTTTCATATTTATATATTGCGAAAAGTGGGAAATATAGGATTCTATTTTAAATTTTTAATATGGACCTAAATCTTAGGTGTTAGAAATTTATTATTTTCCTTATATAGCCCTATTATTTGAAAATTTTAAAACTTATTGTGATTGGATGTGAGGATATTTAGGACCAATTAAAAGTGGACAAAATTGTATTCTCTTTGTAATAGTATAGGATAGATAATTCTTGTGCCTATAAAGAAAACAAAAATTATAAAAAGATAAATGATAATAAAAAATGGAAGACTATTTTTGTTTAACCGGTTCTTTGAGGGCCACAAATTCAACATCCCAATGTTTTTGTTTTTTGCTTTTTGGTGTCATTGAATTAGCTTAATTTTGTAGGCCCAAAATTGAACAAGCTATATAAAAAAAAAATTATAAGTTCATATTCTATAAAAGAAATTTTAAAATTTCAGGTTTGGACCTCTACCAGTCAAACTTGTTTAACTCTTTAGTTTTTTATAAAATCAATAGTTCAAGTAATACTCACTTTCATGTACACTTTGTCATAACTGTCTTATGTGACAAATTGTAATTGGTCGTCCATCACTATCACATGGGCACACAATTTTTTTCTCACTACTCATAATCTATCACATAAAACAATTATGACAAAATATGTGTAAAATTGTGTTATTATAGTATTATTGACATGGAAGTATGTGTAAATTATTCGTTTTAGTAATAGTCTAGTTCCAAACTAATTATTGAAATGAAAATTTTTGATACACACACAGATATATATATATATATATATATATATATATATATATATAAGTATATGAATTTATTGACTTAAATAACTTCTCAAACAATAAATCAAGAAGTTCATATAAACATTTTTCATGATTAATATTTAAACAAATGATGAAGCAAGATAATAATAATAATAATAATAATAAAATGATGAATCACTCCATCATCATTGACAAGTAAAAAAAGTCATTACAACATTAAAATGTTATTACGTACCAAAAGACATATATACCTAACAAGTAGGTATATATTGGGCTGAAATGCAATAGATACCGAAGTAGGCCAAAATAAACTTAAATTTTAAGTTTATTATTAAGAAAAAAAAAAAAAAACTTGAATTTTAAGTGAAATGAAATAAAGGATGATATTGTACTGGTTTACTGACTAGTATGAGTCATTTTGAACTGAACATAATTGAAATGGAATAAAGGAGTAGGGAGCCAAACAATGGTTTTTTTCTTAATTTGTGGAAAGAAAATTTTCTTACTATCTTGCTAGAGAACAGAGGATGCTTAAGCAAAGTTTGCTCCAAACCAGCTTTGACGAAGTTAGGATTGATCTTTGTCTTGGACCCTATCATTGTAACAATATAACAGTTCAGACTTGGTGAATGAAACAACTGAGCTGCGGGACTTAGAGCCTCCTCACCGATCATGGCCCCACTGTTAGTCATCTTTGTTTCTCTTACTCTCTTGCTGGTTATCCTTACCACAATATTATTTATGTTGCTTCACTCCGATGGTTCAAGATTCCTTACGCATGGTTTGCATTTATAGAAGTCGAATGGAATGGCAGCCACTGTAATTTTATCACAATTTGTGTATTTTTTTCCCTTTTGGCTTCTCTCACGAGCTCTAAGTTTAACGACATGGCTTCAATTTGGCCTCATATTCGTTTTCTTTTTTTTACGTAATAAATGCCATTTCCCATTTGGTTTGGTCCAATAATTAAGGAAAGAGTTTAGGAAATGGAAGCTTCTTTCTATTGTACACCTTTTTGGTGCCCACAATGTTGAATTTTACATGATTCATGCCTTAAATGTTAAGCACGTACGTTTGATGCATTGTATATTAGGTATGATTTATGCATTGTATTGGACTCTGTATGAGATAAAAGTCCGATTAACGGATATTCTTAGAACATTTGTTAATAAATTATTTTAGAAAAATTTTGATACTACTTTCTTGAGAAATAAAAATAATGTAATTTCTTTTTCTTTTTCTATAATAGGTTTCTAAAAATATTTTTTGAACAAAAATTTAAAAAATATTTCTTAATCCAATACCCTTAGAGCATCTATTATATTTTTTTATAATAGAATACCTATTTCTTAGAAAAAACCATTCAATTGTTTGGTTGTATTTTTATTAAGAGTTATAATTATGGTCTACCTCTCACAAGTTTCATTTTGCTGACTGAAATAAGAACTAAAGCTAATAAGGTAGAGCGGTGGTTTCTGTTGTGGTTTAATCTAGCTATCCCTAGGCACTCCTTTGTTTGTTGGATTAATTGGGTGACTATCCTAAGCAAGCTCCTAACTAAGGAAAGATTGGTACAATGGGGGACTTGCTATGGACAATATATATGTGCGGTTTCTGCAGGTACAGTATTGAAGATAGAGACCATCTCTTTCTTCAATGTGCCTTTACTAAGACAATCTGGGATAATATCATAGGGCTTTGCTTAGTGACAGATGCCAAAACCAATAGGCAGGAGTTAGTGAAATGGGGGTGCTGCTCAATTAATTAAAAGGATAGGGATATAGAACCACGCACCTTGTGTAAGCTAGCTTGGTGGGCTGCTGTCTACCACATATTACATATGGCGTCAAAGAATGCAATTATTTTTTCAGGGATGTTAAAGAAAGAATGGAGAGTAAGAAGTGCAGTTGTAACTAAGTATTGAATTAGGCTTAATGCTTCTATTTGTATCATTGTATGGGAGGCTTTAGCTAGTTGAATTTTACTCGCCTCTACTGGCTCTTGTTGGGTGGGATCAGTTTGTTCACTTTGTTGTGGCTTTGTGCTGTTTGCAGTGATAACGTTTTTGGTATCGAATGATATCACATCAGTAGTATTAAAATCTAATAAGTGAGAGATATGTCTACAAAAAATAGCTATTTCACTAACGTTAGTGAGATAACTATTTTAAATCATTTAATTTGTTAGTGAGGTAGTTAATTTTGCAAACATATCTCTCATTTATTAAATTTTGATACGAATGATATAGTATCATTTTGATACAAAATACTTTTCGCTATCAAGTGTCATTTCTCCATATCCTCAATCCATCCTCATTTTCTCTTTATTGCTGAGAAATATACTTTTAGATACAAAATACTTTTTCGCCATCAAGTACCATTTCTCCATATCCTTAATCCATCCTCATTTTCTTTTTATTGCTGACAAAAATATTTTTATGGTAGCTTCATTTATTCTTAGCTGTAATTGTTTAAGGATTTGTTTTTTATGGTAGCTTCATTGCAAACATATCTCTCATTTCTTAGCTGTAATTATTTAAATTTTGATACGAATGATATAGTATCATTTTGTAGCTTCAAGAATATATGAAACTTATCATATGTGTGCGTTTCCCAAAAAAAAACAAACAAACAAAAAACAAAAAGTCTCATCAATCTAATTCCACACGTAGGCTACATGTGTCATAGCGCTTTTATTGCTTCCAAGGGTCATGCTTAAGAACGAGTTTGACTTGTCTCTAGCATTCATTGAACCGAACGTGATAACAATACAACAAGAATATGTTTACATATGTTTATTGTTAAAAATTAAAAATTTACTGCTAAAAATATTCTAACAAAATAATTTTTAATATATATATATATATATATATATATATATATATATATATATCGGGAGACTCAATTATAAAATTATATTTGTCAGTATTTGCGTAAATAATGCATGGACCTAGAGAAACGTAAAGGCAAACACCAAAAAGCAATACGCAAAGGCACACGTAAAATGTTTTTTTTGATAAAAATAGTCATGCACGTACGTCGGTTTTAATTGTCTTGTCTAGTGGTCCAGACTCCAAACAGAAACCTTATCCCTCAGTAAGAATTTTTTTTGATAATCTTATCCCTTTATAAGAATTGAACTTCAATCTTCTGCCCATCCGAATAAAAACTGATTACGGCAAGTTGGTTAATCAACCTCTACTTCACAAACTTAAATTATTCTCTTCTCATGTAATAATATAATCCAGGCTTAGAATACTCTAATCTTCTCTTAAACATTTTATCTTAATCACTCTCTCATGTAAGGAAGAACCTCAAGCTAAGATTCCAATGGAGATCGGTGGATTAATTGAATATCATATATTAGTTAAACAAAGTGTTATCGCAAGTTTTTTTTTTTTTAAATCAACGTCATTTTCACCTTTTAAGCCTTATTTTTCTTTTTTGATAAGGGAATAATAATAAATCAAAGAGCATAAAATTTTTGATAATGCTTATCATAATGACTGACATAGTAAATTGTGAATAGAATAATATCATTTTCGCATAGTACCAGTCACAATTTAGCAACTCCACCATTATGAAAATTAGGGTCCCTAGATTTATTAGGAGAGTAATCTTCTTAAGTCAATTTTAAGCATTTTCATGACATTTGTTTTAATTAGTTTTAGTGGGTTCCATTAGGATCCATTTAGTTAGGAGAATGAAAAAGTGGAAGGATAAAAAATGGAGAAAGCATGAAAAAGTGGGAGGATAAAAAAGATTTTAATTTCTTTCATTTGTGTTTGGTTGGTGTGGGGGATAAAAATGCTTAAAGGCACGTTTGGGCCTTGGGCCTGGTTAGTTGGTATAAGTCTATTCAATCAGAGTCTTCTAGGCCCACAGGTTAGTTCGCACTATAATAGTCCAAGGAGCAGTCCAAGGTGGAGAACCTCCTCGGACAAGCCCAGTAAAGGCCATGGGACTTGCTAAAGGGCTTAGAGACTGAATTCTAGATGGTCTGTTGGGTAAAGGCATGATCTAAGCACCCGTTAGAAGCAGGAACGTGGGAGAAATGTCTGAGGAAAAAGCTACTATTGCCGCATTAAAGGCCCTGCATCTACCTCTCTGGCCGCATTAATGGAGAAATGGCCTCTGAATAGTAGTATTCAGCCTTCCAGCTATTATTTGAAGACTTTAAGAAGGTGGTGGATGGGACAAATATCTAGGAGGAAGATTTGTGTTACACATGAATGAAACAGGGAAGAAGAAGAAGAATATAAGAAGACGAGAGAGGAAAGAAAAAGGAGGCTCCCTTTTTGAAACTAAAAATTGTAATATTTTGCTTAGAGAAAGAAAGACTATACAAATTGTTCTCGGCTTACGTCCAAGGAGAGTTTTTTGTCACATTCATCTATTACTTGCATAGACTGCGGCATTCTAGCCTGTTTATCAACTTTCCAATATCCCGAACCTAGATTTCAAACCCATACTCTACAAATTTCATTGTATAAGGCTCTTTGGGCCTGAGCCCATCAATCGTTTTGGGTTTGGGTACAAATTGTGCACTTACAATTGGCGCCGTCTGTGAGGAACCCAGTGTTGAAAGGAATTGGAATGTGATGGCAAGCTTAGGTTTGCGTCATGTAGAGTCTTAGGGGTCCTAGCGCGAAGATCAGTTTGAGCGTCTCGAGCTTCGGAGGGATCGAAAGGGAAGTGTGCATACACCACACCCTGATGCAAGCCACTCGCGTGGTGGGTCTAGGGCCACTTATGAGGATATGGTGTTGAGGCCATGCAGAGGAAGACCACCTCAAGAAGAAGCTACGCCGTCTCAGACGAAGGCGGGCTTCACCTCCGTCTAATCCTTCCTCCAGTTGGTCACGGGAAAGCAGTTATAGTTCAAGGTCCAGGACTCCCCCTAGCGAAACCTCCTCTTACAAGAAGGATGAGCTTCCAAGTCGTAAGCATAAGAAGTTTCCCTTTAGGGGCTTGGGGAACGATGCTATGAGTTGAGCATTGCACCAACTCTCTAAGTCCCCCTTCTTACGCAGGATCGAGAAGGGAAGGTTCCTACAGCGGTTCACTCAGCCCACTTTCACCATCTATAATGGCAGGACAGACCTAGTCGAACACGTGAGCCATTTTAATCAGAGGCGGTACATTTTCAAAACGAAGCCTTGATATGCAAAGTCTTTCCCTCTAGCTTGGGACCTATTACTATGAGATGGTTTAACGGACTAAAGTCGGGGTCTGTCGATTCTTTCATGGAACTCACCAGGGCATTCGCCTCTCGATTCATTACATGCAGCAGAGTCCCTCAGCCTTTGGACTCATTGTTATCTATGGCCATGAGGGAGGGTGAGACTTTGAAAGCATATTCTAATAGGTACTGGGAGATGTTTAACGAAATCGATGGAGATTTTGATGAAGTAGCGATTAACACTTTCAAAGTGGGCCTCCCAACTGATCATGATTTAAGGAAATCTTTGACAAAAAAGCTCGTACAGAGTGTACGTCGCCTCATGGATCACATCAACAAGTACAAAAGGGTTGAGGAAGATCAACAACAAAGTAAGGGTAAGGAGAAAGTAATCCCGCAGGAGAGAAGGGATTTCAGGTTGGACAGGTACCATAACAACAAGCCGAGGAGGGATTTCTCTAGGCAATCTGGCTTAGCCAATCCTCAAGTAGTTAATACCTTATTTTGCGAACCAGTGCACTAACTGCTGGAGAAAGTTCGTAAGGAACCCTACTTTAGGTGGCCTAGTAAGATGGTGGGGGACCCTACAAAACAGAATCAGAACCTTTTTTGCCAATATCATCAAGCTGTGGGTCATACCACCAAGAATTGTCGGACCCTTTGGAACCATTTAGAGCAGCTTGTTAGTGAGGAAAAATTGAAGCAGCACCTGTATCAACCCAACGGACAAGGAAATCGTTCGGGTTCAAATAATCAGAAGAACAACTCATCTCGTCCGCCCTTAGGAACCATTAATTTCATCTTCGCTGCACCGAGCAGGACTGATTTCTGTCCTACAAGGGTGATGGTGGTGTCACATTCCCAAGCCGAGGAGTCTGGCTTGAGGCCGAAGAGGATTAAAGGAAGTACGCTTGTTTTGGGATTCTCTGATGAAGATAAGGTTGGGACTATTCAACCACATGACGATGCCTTGGTGGTCACATTGAGGATAGGGAATTATGATGTCAAGAGGGTGATGGTCGATTAGGGTAGCGGTGCGGATATTTTGTACCCTAACTTATTCAAGGGGCTTAAGTTAGGGCTGAAGGATCTCATTCCCTATGATTCGCCGTTGATAAGCTTCGAAGGGAAGGCTGTCATGCCAAAGGGACAAATTCGATTGCTCGTATAGTCGAGCTCAGAGACGGTCGATGTGGATTTCATTGTGGTTGACGCATATTCTCCATACACGGCCATCCTCGCCAGGCCTTGGCTGCATGCTTTGGGTGCTGTCTCCTCAACTTTGCATGTTAAAGTAAAATTTCCCCCAGATGGATTCATTGAAGAAATTCCTAGTAGCCAATCGGTAGCAAGGCAATGCATATCGGCCGTAGTACTACATCAAGCCAAATCAAAGTCCTTGGCCTCGGCTGTGGAAGACTTATAGCAATTAACAACTCTGAATGCGCTCGGTACGGTGACAGCAGAAGAGGCCATGTGTGAAGATTTGGAAAGATTTCTTATAGCTAATGACCCTGAAAGGTTCTTTCAAGTTGGGATACGGTTACCACACCAAGAAAAGATGGAATTGGTGATGTTTTTGAAAAACAATATCGATGTTTTTTCCTGAGATCCCTATAAGGTTCCGGGGGTTGACCCAAACTTCATTTGTCATCATTTGAACGTTAACCCTGTTGTTGTTCCTAGGAGGCAACCACCTCGGCGTTCTTCAAAAGAGCATTCCGAGGCCGTCAAGGAAGAGGTGCTCAAGCTCAAAAGGGCTGGGGCTATTAAAGAAGTTTTCTACCCAGAATGGTTGGCACACACAGTCGTAGTGAAAAAGAAGAGCGGAAAGTGGAGAGTATGCATGGACTTTACAAACCTGAACAAAGCCTGCCCAAAAGACTCGTTCCTGATGCCTTGCATCGATCAACTAGTGGATGCTACGGTCGGGCATCCTCGGATGAGTTTTTGGATGCCTTCTAGGGTTATCACCAAATACCATTGGCGTTAGGTGATCAGGAGAAGACTGCCTTCATTACTCCTACGGGAAATTATCACTATAAAGTGATGTCATTCGGTTTGAAAAATACAGGGGCTACTTACCAAAGGATGATGACCAAGATGTTCGAATTGCAACTTGGAAAGACCATTGAGGTATATGTGGATGATATGGTAGTGAAGAGTAAGACAGTACCTATGCATGTGAAAGATTTGGACGACACCTTTCAAACACTTAGGAAGTACAAGCTACACCTTAACGCCTCAAAGTGTTCTTTTGGGTGGGCACCGGAAAGTTCTTAGGCTACATGGTGACTCATAGAGGAATAGAGGTGAATCCGACACAGGTTAGAACCATTCAGGGCTTACAACCACCTCGGAACCCAAGAAAGTTCAGAAATTGACTAGGATGACTGCTGCTCTTAGTAGATTTATCTCTCGGTCCGCTGATTGGTGTTGGCCTTTTTTCCAATTGTTAAATAAATGGAAAGGATTCCAATGGTCTAAGGAATGCGCTTTAGCTTTTCAGCAACTTAAGGAATATCTTTCCCGGCCACCCATCATGTCTCGACTGGAGGTCGATGAAATCCTGTTTGCATACCTAGTTGTAGCTCTCCATACAGTCAGCCTGGTTTTGATAAGGGACTACAGTGGGGTACAAAGACCGGTTTATTACGTCAGCAAATCTTTGAATGAAGCTGAGGTGCGTTATTTGCCTTTAGAGAAGGCAATTCTGGTCATAGTCCATGCTACACGAAAACTTCCTCACTATTTCCAGTCCCACACAGTCATGGTTTTGACTCAACTACCTCTCAAGTCAGTATTACAAAGTGCCGACTATTCAGGGAGGGTAGCCGAGTGGGGAACTATTCTGGGAGCTTTTGATATCAAATATATGCCGCGCACCTCGGTGAAGGGCTAGGTTCTCACTAATTTGGTGGCAGAATTTGCCGAACCATCGTTAGAAGAAACTACGAAGGAATCACACATGGATGAAAAATCAGTTGGCATGATCACAGGCAAAGGGCCTTCGATTTGGAAAGTGTATGTTAATGGAGCAGCAAACCAAAGGGGATCTGGTGTTGGACTTATTTTGGTGTCCCCTGAGGGAATTACCTTTGAGAAATTATTGACATTAGCATTCTCGGCCACTAATAACGAGGCTCAGTACGAAGCTGTCCTGGTCGGTATGGATATGGTACGAAGAATGGGGGGAAGGTGGTTCATATGTCCTCAGATTCTTAATTAGCTGTGGGCCAAGTGACGGGGACCATGGAGGATAGGGATCCAAGAATCCAAGAGTACTTGACCCAGGTCAAATGTTTACAATCTGAGTTTGATTCTTTCATCCTTTCGCATGTTTCTAGAAGTGGAAACACGCATGCGGACTCATTGGCCACTTTGGCGACATCCTCAGCTCAGTGTTTGCGTAGGATTATCCTCGTCGAAGACTTGTTGAAACCAACTTTAACCACCACAGGTGCCGTCCATATCCATCTAATAAGGCCCGGACCTAGCTGGATTGACCCCGTGGTTTCTTTTCTAAAAAGCAATGTTCTGCCCGAGAAGAAGTCTGAAGCAGATAAAATTCGTCAAAAGGTGCCTCGGTTCTGGTTGTCCGAGGATCAAAAGTTGTATAAACGCTCCTTTTTCGGACCATACCAGCTGTGTGTACATTCTGAAGCGACGGTGACACTTTTGGAAGAATTGCACGAGGGAATTTGTGGAAGCCATACTGGAGGGAGATCCTTAGCCCATTGGGCTTTGACTTAGGGATATTGGTGGCCCAATATGCAGAGAGAAGCTCAAGATTACGCAAGAAAATGTGACCAATGCCAAAGGTTTCGTCCTAATATTCATCAGCCTGGTGGAGTCCTTAATCCTTTGTCTAGTCCTTGGTCATTCGCTCAATAGGGACTGGATATAGTTAAGCCTTTTCCAAGGGCTATGGGAAACAAAAGGTGGCTACTTGTGGGAACTAACTACTTCACCAAGTGGGTCGAAGCTGAGCCTTTATTAAATATTAGGGATGTGGACTCCAAGAAATTTATCTAGAAGAACATTATCACTAGATTTGGGGTACCTCACACACTTATTTCAGATAATGGCGTGCAATTTGATAACAAAGCTTTCAGGAAATATTGTAATGACTTAAGAAAGTGGGCAGGCCGAGGCCATTAACAAAGTTATAGTCAGTGGACTTAAGAAGAGGCTGGATGACGCAAAGGGTAAATGGGTAGAGGAATTGCCACACATTTTGTGGACATATCGGATTACGCGCGCGAAGATCCACTGGAGAAACACCCTTCTCCATGACTTACGGGGCCGAGGCAGTGATACCTTTAAAATCTAGGTTTTCCACATTAAGGACGAGTTCTTTCAACACGGGAAATAACGATGGCCTCCTAGAAAGAAGCCTGGATCTAGTTGATGAACGGCAAGAGGCCGCCATGGTCCAAATGGCTTATTATCAGCAGAAGCTCAAACGAGGATATGATGCTCATGTGAAGCTGAGGCCACTAGTGCCTGGGGATTTGGTATTGAGAAAAGTCATGAGTACTGTCAAAAATCCAACATGGGAAAAGCTAGCACCAAATTGGGAAGGACCATATCAGATCATTTTTGTAACGGGCATAGGGTCATATCGCTTAGCTAATTTAGATGAAAAAATTGTACAACGTCCTTGGAATGTAAACAACCTACGAAGGTATTATTATTAATAAAAAGCATTTTTGTCGTTCGTTGTCTAAATTATCATTATACAGTTCGATTTACTATTTCTAAGTATCAAACAGAAACTTGGTCATGCATGGTCCTCGGACCACATGCCTTGCGAAAATTGATATCATATTATTTGTTAAAGAGACCTTTGTTATTTTTGGTCTTCAGACCTTCTACTTTGGGGAAATTAACATTTCAATTCACTATTTCTAAGTATCAAATATAATCTTGGTCATGCATGGTCCTCGGACCACATGCCTTGTGGAAATTAATATCTTATTATTTGTTAAACAAAACTTTAATTATGTCGGGTCTTTAGACCTTCTACTTTGGGGAAATTAATATTTCAATTTACTATCTCTAAGTATCAAACAGAAACTTGGTCATGCATAGTCCTCGGACCACATGCCTTGTGGAAATTGATATCCTATTGTTTGTTAAACAGAACCTTAGTTATGTTGGGTCCTCAGACCTTCTACTTTGGGAAAATGAATATTTCAATTCACTATTACTAAGTATCAAACAGAAACTTAGTCATGCTTGGTTCTCGGACCACATGCCTTATGGAAATCGATATCCTATTATTCGTTAAACAGAACATTTGTTATGTCGGGTCTTCAGACCTTCTACTTTGGAAAAAATTAACATTTCAATTCACTATTTCTAAGTATCAAACAGAAACTTGGTCATGCATGGTCCTCAGACCATATGCCTTGTGGAAATTGATATCCTATTGTTTGTTAAACCAAACGTTAGTTATGTCGGGTCCTCAGACCTTCTACTTTGGAGAAATTAACATTTTAATTCACTATTTCTAAGTATCAAATAGAAACTGGTCATGCATGGTCCTCAAACCACATGCCTTGTGGAAATTGATATGCTATTATTTGTTAAATAGAACGTTAGTTATGTCGGGTCCTCATACCTTCTACTTTGGAGAAATTTACATTTCAATTCACTATTTCTAAGTATCAAACAAAAACTTGGTCATGCATAGTTCTCGGACCACATGCTTTGTAGAAATTGATATCCTATTGTTGTTAAACAGAACCTTAGTTATGTCAGGTCTTCAGACCTTTTACTTTGAAAAAATTAACATTTCAATTCACTATTTCTAAGTATCAAACATAAATTTGGTCATGCATGGTCCTCGGACCACATGCCTTGTGAAAATTGATATCCTATTGTTTGTTAAACAGATCCTTAGTTATGTCGGGTCCTCAGACCTTCTACTTTAGGGAAATTAACATTTCAATTCACTATTTCTAAGTATCAAATAGAAACTTGGTCATGCATGGTTCTCGGACCACATGCCTTGTGGAAATTGATATCCTATTTTTTGTTAAACAGAACCTTAGTTATGTTCGGTCCTCAAACCTTCTACTTTGGGGAAATTAACATTTTAATTCACTATTTCTAAGTATCAAACATAAACTTGGTCATGCATGGTCCTCAGATCACATGCCTTGTGAAAATTGATATCCTATTGTTTGTTAAGCAAAACCTTAATTATGTCGGGTCTTCAGACCTTCTACTTTGAGGAAATTAACATTTCAATTTACTATTTCTAAATATCAAACATAAACTTGGTCATGCATGGTCCTTGGACCACATTCCTTGCGAAAATTGATATCCTATTAACTGTTAAACAGAATCTTAGTTATGTCGGGTCCTCGAACGATTTACTTAGGGAAAATTAGCAAAAACCGTACTACATAAGCGTTGATGCATTGATGAGCCACCACAAGTTTGATGGATTGCTTTATGCCCCAAACTGAATCCCAAATTAAATTTTAGATTGTGTATTGCTGTATTACATATATTATGGTCTTGAGGCATGATTTACAAGTATGCGCTAAGTGTATGTACTTTTGTTTGAAGTAACGGCTAATCAAAATATTGTAAAGACTTTACTATGTATTAGGAGGTGGAGTTAATTATTCCATTCATTCAATTTTGCGCTAAAGAGAAGCGAATTAGTATTTTTGTACTAAAGGTTGGAAGTCAAATGAAGATCAAACCATTCAAAGCTTCTCATTAATTTCTTTTAAGATGTACACTCGAAACAAAAGCCCTAATACAAAAATTGTTACATCATAAAGGAAAAAAGGGGTCCTAAGTGGCCTGAGCCTTAAGCCTTAAAAGGGGGGTCCTGCTGGGAAGTGCTAGCAGCCTCTTTTGGTTTGCTGTCCTCCTCTGTCCATTTCAGCTCTGCTTCGAATAAGGTCTAGACTTGTTTCCCTTTATCTCTGGCCACTGGTGGAGGGACATTGGGCTTGGCATTTTGGCTCGTAGGCTTCTCGGCTCCGTCGCCTTGTTCCTTCTCTTTGTCAGAACCAACGGGTTCTTTAGGAGTTAGAATGGGCAGCGGAATCATGGATGGATTCGTTGAAGGCGCTGTCTCGGGGGTAGGTGCCACAGGAGGAAGCTCTTCGAGCACCTGGATGTCCTGAGGAAGCTAAATGTTTTCAGGCTTCCTCAACTCGGAAGTTGTGGGAATCCCTACCACATTTAGAGCTTTCGCCCATACTTGTTCGCAATATTCCCGGTACAGCTCGACGAACTCCTCTGTCAGTTGGTTTTCTGTCACCTCCACCCCTTCTTTGTAAGCAGCCTTCTTCGCGGCCTCCATGCTATCCTTGAAGGTACGAGCCTCTTCCCTCATCCTAGCAAGGTCCTTCTTTAGGTCGGAATTGTCTTGCTGGGCTTTGGACAAGTCCTCGTCCTTCTGACGCAAAAGCTTGCGTTGCCCCTCCACCTGGGTTCTCATCGTCTTCAGGCTAGCCTCGGCACCGTCCCTCTCCCTCTTCTACTCTGCCAGCTTAGCCTAGGGACTTCTCAATCTCCTGCCTGACCTCAAGTTCAGCTGCAGCTTTCTTCCGAGAGTCTTCCATCCACTTCTCTGCAGCGAAGACTTCTTGAATGGCCTGCGTTAAAATATTAAAATAGATGCATGATTAAATTCAAAGTACATGAGAACGGTATTTTCATTAAAGTGTAGTGAAATCAATAAAGTGGGGGTAAGATCAAGACATTCACCAAAGCCAAGTCCATTTTGAGCAAAAGAAAAAGATACAGTTGGTTCATCTTGTCCAGGGTGTCCATATCCTTGGGTAGAAGAAGAGGCCATTCCAAAGCCTCGGCCAGGTGGTGAGCGTGACCTTGCTGGAACGCCCTGATGCTGGATTGGCAAGAGATTGGTGCCCCATCCACCTTCAGCTTGGGAGACTAGTTGGCCGGTGTACGGCATACCTAGGCCAAGTCTTGGTTCTCCCCACTTTCCACTGAAGAGGCGCATCCCTTGCCTTTGCTAGTTTTTTGTTGTTGTTGTTGCTATTTTAGCTTCTTCTGTCTCTCCACATCTGCCTTCTCGGCCTCATTTTTCCTCTTCTTCTTAGGCTCCGGAATGGGAAGTTTAGGGTCGGAGGGAGGATGGGGTGGTGGCAGAGAAGGAGGAATTTGGGACTCACCCGCGTCCTTTTTGGAGTCTTTCGAGCCCCTCTTCATCATTAGCGTCCTTAGAGTGGACATGTCGTCTTCCGCGGAGTTGGATTCGGGCTGTGCAATTATTAAACCTTGTATGCCCGAAGTTTCGACGGGCACGTGCTCTTCGTCCGAGAGGATGACGAGTTGATCCTCTTGAGGTCTCTCAACTTCTTCAAGGCAAAACTGGTCAATCTCCTCATCCAACGATTGTTGTGAGGATGCAGGCTCTTCTCAGACTGCGGTTGTTTGGGAATGTGCCAAGAGAGGAATTGTCGTGATGGGGCGAGAGTATAGTATGATGGAGGGGTCGTCTGGGAGTTCGTGGTCAGAGAGGAAGCCTCGTTGTGAAACGTCTATCCTTCTGCGTCATTTGTCTCCTGCGGTGATCGCGTTGTCAATCTCTTGGAAATCCTCTGATAAAGGATCGTATCCTAATATCAGGTGCGCTAATCTCACTTGTAGATCTTTGCTAACAAAGACTTCGGAGCGAAGAACGCGTTTGAGGTCTGCGACGTTGCAAAGGCTTAGACGCGGATGTACATGTTGTTTATCTGCGAAAAACATTCGAGGAGACGAGCACGGTTAGATTAGCGATAACTATCAAAAGAAAGTGCAATAATGTGCAATGTAATAAAAAATGGTAAAGATAATGGGATTAAGTCATGGGTTAGGGAATCTAACTCCTATGGAGTCATACTTGGGTCTCCCCATTCGACGGGGCAGTAAGGGTCGTCAGACCAGTTTCTCGAGGCGATGAGATAGTTGTCTCTTATGCCTTTGTTGGACTTGGAAAGACAGGATATGAGTCTAACAATGCTAGACCTAGATTTAAGGTAGTATCCTACACTTTTAAATATATGGCACTCGTACATGTAAACAACGTCGTGCTATGTGAGGTTTAGACCCATCTACTCGTTTAAAGCATCGACACAACCTAAGACCCTAAATACATTTGACATGCACTGATCTGGGCATAACCTATGGTTGCGTAGGTATTCGCTGATTACGTTTTTCATGGGGAGGGTCATCCCACCTTCTAGGAAGGCGATGATGGGGATGATAACCTCTCCCTTTCTCCTAGCGTTACCTATGGCTTCTACTGGGCAATATCTTAAACTTAAAATATAAAATATAAGTAAATATATTAAATTAGTATAGGTAATGATAACTATGGTTATACATTTGATTTTTCAACTACATATATAATTAATTCTCAACTTTTGTCCCATCTTTAAAAAATTATCCATACATATATATTAAAGTGCTTTATTTTAATCCCTATACTTGGAGTTTGAGTGAACAAGGTCCTTAGCGTTAATTCTCATTTTATTTTTGAGTTGAGTTTATTCGGCAAAATCCCTAAAGCTTTTGATAACAATAAAGGGGGAAGAGATTAGTAAATTTAAGTCAAGGTTTGAACCAATATCCAGGAAAAGAGGGGGGGGGGGGGGGGGGAATCCCAAATATGTAAGTCAAGGTTTGAACCAAAATTAAGTCATGCCCAAGCTAAGCATTTTCATTTCATAAACAAACAACCTAAAAGGTTTCAATTTTTATTATCTTGCCATAAATTTTCTCAGCTACCAAACAAGACCGTGACTGAAACCCTAGAAATGAAATAGAGACATAGAAAGCTGAAAACAAATCAAAACAGCTTCAAAAGAAACAAACACAGAGATCTGAAGAAAAGGAAAGAGAAGACTGACCTCCAGAGCTGCGGCAAGCCATGGATTACAATAAGGCAGCGGAGTGATTGGAATAGATGAATCTAGAAACGAGCGCAGAGAGAGAGACAGATAGAGAATGAGGTTTGCTTATGAATCACAAAACCCTGGAATAAGAACGAGATGCTACGCTGTGGATTTCTTAGAAGTGATAGAAGAAGGAAGGAAGAGAATGAAGTTTGCTTGAAAGATCTGAGCTTGTGGATTTCTAAGAACGAGAGGCTACACTGTGTGGATTTCTGAGAAGTGATAGAAGAAGGAAGGCAAAAAAAAAAATGTTGTATTTATGTGCTACAGTACTTTCAATTGAGCTACAGTACCCGTATATCCCAAATTATCATCCATGTTTTTTCACTTATTTGCTACACTGTTTTCAGTTTTCAATTTTAGCAAAATAAGTTCTATCCAAACAGACTCTAAGTATGTTACAGTATGACAAGGAAACAAAAAATCAAGATGGATCACTTGCATATCATGGTCCATGGACTTTAACCCTAATGGACCTCCAACCCCTATATGTGGGACTCGTAAAAGCCGAAAATCATATCCATAATGCCATTGACTGATCTTGGAGATCACATTCCCCATCCTAATCACACATTGAAATAAAATAAATATGTAATGGATGATTCATCAGCAAAAATCCCAACCGATGATAAGGAATAATTTTTTTTCTTTTTTCAAATATTAGAATTTATCTAAGAAAAAAAAATATTAGATTTTAGTTTAAAGATTTTGTTTTTACTTTTTTATTGCAAATAAATATTTTTTTCATTTGTTAAGGGAAGAATGATATCTTATTTTTTGCTATAGTAGGGGAGGAGTGATATCATTTGTTTAGTGTCTTGTAACATTTATCACTAATATCATTTGTTTAGTGTCTTGTAACATTAATCACTAATCTCAATATTCATATTCCTACAAAGTGTGTCTACACTAGGAATGAGACACGAGATATATAATTTATAGTTTGGTGCACAAAAAGCAAATTTCCATTCCCTTAGAGGAATTGTGTATTATCACTTCGAGAAAAACAAAGATATATACTGCAATGAAATGGCGGGTACCTAAGGCTAATAAGGCAACCAAATAATGTTAACTAAATAAGAGAATTAAATGTTATTAAAACTACAATCATTGAAACTATACAAGCACACTGTTTTATTTCATGAATGAAAATATTCATTCACCAGACTATTAGTACAACAAGCATCTTAATTTTAGAACAAAACCAGGACCATAACTTTAATACAAGAAGCAGAGCTGCAACATCAAAACACTACTAAAGACAGAAAACGAAATGTTCCACAAACTACATAACACTCTAAAAACTATAAATGCATTCTTAACAGATCATGTTCCTTCCGATCTAATCCTCCTTTTCAGATAGCAGTTTTGATGAACCCTTTTTCAATGCAACATCTTTGATGAGTTGCAGTGATTCCTCTAGATCATCAAGTAGCCGGTGGGGATCAGGAACCACATTCGGGTCAGCTGCTAGAATAATGGTCATCTTATCAGCATAACTTTGGCAATGGATTGTTATTGCCTGCAAAAGAAATAAAAAAAAATTAAAAAAATGTTGAGGAACTAGAAAGAGAGATCAAGAGCAAAAAATCTGTAAAATGTTCTATGTCATCATGGTGAGGATGAAATATGTGAACGTGAAAAACCTGTTCTATGTCAAGTGGTGCAAAAATGCTTATTGAATTGGTTAATACTGAAAATAATTAGAGTTATGGGACTACTTACATGAGGGAACCCATAAATACTAGGAGCGAGGAAAGCTATTGAATGGCCAAAGAAGCTAATTTCTTCTTGCGGACCAAACACGTTTGAAAAGGCCACTGTAGTATTTGTAAAAACTGTTTGTGTCAGAGCAGCGGCTGCCTGTCAACAATGTAAATAGAATTTTACTCAAGCAAGAATTCAGCATCTTATAGATTGTACCTTCAATAAAGACAATACTTTTTATTAACATAAAACGTTACAATTTAGTTATCTATATCTATGCTAAATTGTAAACTTCTTTACATAATTAGTGCATAGCCTAGTCAAAGCAAAGAACTTAATTACGATAAAAATTTGTTCTCACGTAAATTTTAAATTAAGCAAAACTAAATGACTTTCACTTAATTTTTAAAAGGTCAAGGTTAAGCACGTCCAAGTAAACACTAGCTATGAAAAAAGTGAAATTGTTACTCAATAGCTTATATGCAACATCCATTATTTCATATGTAATGTCCGCACTTTAAAAAGTGAAATAATTGATGTGTACCAATGATGTACAGTATTAAAATCCGTATGAATCACACTAGAGCTTGAGTTGTATAGAGTTTGGGAATTGGCTTCTTCCTTTAAATTTCTAGGCAAAAGACTGAAAAACCCATAAATAAAAATGCAAAATTAAAAGAAATTATGTTTATTTGAACAAAATAACTTAATATTAAAAATAAAATTCGTCAGTTTTTTACCCAGTATAATCGATTTTTTTTTTTTCTTTTACACCAAACCAAATTTATTTTTTTGGGTAAATCCAAACCAAAATTTTGTACGGTTAACTTATAAATCGAATAACCATGTCACATTGTCACCAACACCATTCTCTTTGTAGGTCTCCAACTTTCAACTTCAACTACAACCACTCAATTTAATATAAATGGTAAATTATAAAAGTAGAATGCATGACAGCTAAAAATAATGAGAGGAGACCTTGACTGTTGACTATAGTTTTAAAAAAAGTCCATAAATCATAACTTGTACTTAAAAATTTTTTGAAGAAAAAATTATATAAACATCTCAAATTTATTTTTTTCAAATATTAAGAAATTTAGACCCCAGTTGATAGAATTAATAAATTTTAAACCCTAATTATTAATTAGATTTATTATGAATAAACCTTGTTAAACAAACAAACATCAATAGCATGTTAATGTCATGCACAACGAAAAATTAAATAAGACAAGATATGATGACCTAGATAAACCAATGAAACAAACTAGTTTCACAGTAAAAAACCTGAGGAAAACTTTTATGAAAAGCAATTCACTATAGTAAAAAGAAATTTCGAATCTAGTTAAAATCTTTGTCCCTAAACTCTACAATCCTCGTAGATGAACTTACAGCAGAAACTTTCTACCGCTTCAGAACCTCTTAACTCTTCAATATATGAATGACATTCTTTGCACGGATCCCAGTATGTGACTAACAAATGATGCACGGCTCCCAGTACGTGACTAACATACCAACTTGAAGAAGATTGTCAGCTGCAAAGTTCTTCACTTCATCAACAATGAAAATCAAGAAGTACTTGGTTACAAAACTATAAGGCGCAAAGACGCAGTAGCTTTCTACAGAGAGAATAAGACATCAGTCACCTTTTGCATGTGTTCTCCTTGTAGTCTCTTATGTGACGACCTTTAAAATAAGCCTTATATATGTCTAGAGTTGTGAGAAACCCTACACATACATGTCAGCATAAGCCGAAAATCATATCTGAAAATTATGATTTCTGTTGACACCCCATTTTACAACCCGCATTAACCTCACTTGGAGGGTAAAAGGGTAATTTTGTCTTTGAAATATGCATATTGATTCTAGTCATTAGATCCTTAATCTCATTTCACCAAAATGATCTTGATGTTGTAACGATCAAATCAATTGGTCATAACCCCTAATCGGACCACCAGATTGAAAGTTATCATTAAATCAAGTTTCAATGACTAAGATGCATTATCACAAATTGAGTCTAACCATATGTGATTATGAACAATTTCAATTGGTTATATGTATAATCAATTTGAGATCAATGATATGTCATAATTTGATTGATTGGGATTACATTTTATGGTAGGGTTCCACGTACCTAATTAATTAAATAGTTAAATATTAATTATTCAATGAATAATTTGTGCAATTATCTTTTAATTAGAGTAAATTTGGAATCAATTAAGTCTGAAATGAGATTGATTGGATCCATTTAATGTTAATTGGGAACTGATTTGGGACCTATTTCATTGATATATCTCAGAATATTTTGAATCTGTGAATAAGGTTAATTTTTCCAAAAACTAGACATCCGGGGCTTCAATTTGAGCACAAGAATGAGACAATTCCGATCAGAATTGAGTCAAATATGATTTTTCAAAATTGGCTCTTAGGCTGTTACAGTAGCTACGGGAAAACCGAATTTTGGCTTGCTCCCCACTCACACCAATCTCTAATTTAATGCTCCAGATTTCCCCCAAGGCTAAAATAAGGTCTAGGTTCATGATTCTTTGTCAACCCTCATTAATGGCCTTCTATTCATATTTTCTCCACCACTACTATATAAACTCCCCCTCTCCTTCATTCCGAGACACAGAAACCCCTTCTCTTCTCCTCTCTTGAGTTCTAGGAAGTTGAGTAGTCTTGTCATATCTTGGTCTTCTTGAGACTCAAGGTATTAAATGAGACTCACTCTTCCTCTCCTAACTCTTCTTTTCCTCTACCCTTAGGACCTCCCTCAAGAGTCTTCTCATCTACCATATGGATCTTGCATGAAGGTATAATCAATTTCCCTAATTTTTTTTTTTTTTTTACCATGATGAAATTTTAAGATTAAATCATGATAATATCATAAAATTCCTTTGAATATGTCTGAATGTTCTTAATTGTTCTTGTATGTTCTTCACATGTCATTGATTTTTCATCACATGTTCATGCATAAACACTAGTTTTGATCTTAAATACACATCAAAAATATGAAAAACATGTTTGTTTCATAATTCTTTCAAATCCTTGAATCCAAGATATCACCATACACACATTCACTAGAATTATTTTTCAATCCAAATGCAATGCTTAATAAATCGAATTAGGGTTCATCACATGTACTCACATTAATTTGACATGCAAATTGATTGACATATTAGATGATATGATATGAATGTTAGCCACCATAGTCTAGAAGACCGGTTTCACCAGGCAAGGTGGGTGCCTAACACCTTTCCACCTTGTAACATAGCCTCCGAACTTAGATCAAGGGTTAGTAGATCGAATGCTTATCCATGTAATTTTCAATTTTTATATTATAACTAGGAAACAAAGCCATATACTTTATCTTAGATTGTATCTAAAACCAAAGCCATGTAATTTTCCTATGGTCAATGTAAATTCAATTGAAACATAATAAAATGAGGAATTTTTCAATTTTGGTTTTCTTATTTTTTTTCAATAATTAAATAAGTGACGACTCCATTGTAAAACCCTTAATCTAAAGGGGAAAATATAACTAGTCGAATCTTCATTTTGATAGGCAATAACACAACTCCACCCATTCACGTGGGTTTGGCCCAACACTCTACAAAAACGGGTCGGGGGTGCAGTCTCTCACAATTTCGTAATTCTCAATAGATAGCTATCTGTCAATGGTTTTTGAGACCTCGATAGATAGCTATCTGTTAAGAGCTGTCGAGACTCATTAAACCTCGATAGATAGCTATCTATCGACAGTTGTCGAGCTATCTGTTCAGCTTTAATTAACAATTTCTTTTCACTTGTTTTTTGGTCCAATTTTCATAGCTTTAATACTAGACTTGAACAACATGTTTCTTAAAGTACTAAACTCATCCTAAATCTACTCAATTACAAGTAAAGTGTGTTTTGTTAAAAGATTAGTCAATTACATAAAATATGTCCTTAACAATCTCCTATTTTGGCAATCCTAACACAAACTCTTGAAAAACTTTATAAGAAGAAAGTTCATGGCAAGGAAGACTTTGACAACCTGTTTTTTTGAAACACTTTAAACAAAACTCATCAAGGCATATTAGTATGAGACAGAAATAAAAGATTGCGTACAAATAAAGAAACATGTATATAAAGAGAGAAAAGAAATAACACATTATAGGTAGGTGAAGAAAACATACATCACACACACACACACACACACACATATATATATCAAAGATAAGTACAATGTATGTAAACATGATCACAAAACTGGTGTACAAGAACAAGGAGGTAAACACTCCTCCTAATAAGATGAAACACAACTCCCCTTTACAAGGGCATGTATTTCACCCCTTAACATGTAGAATCTTAAAAAGAAACCACATATTCTCCACAATTTCTCCCCCTTTTTGTTATGATTGACAAAGGGTACAAGAAGCTAGAAAGTTTCACCTGAGAAATATAAAGATGATCAAGGGGGTACAAAGAATCCATATAAATGCATGATTGTGATGAAACAAGATGCCATGGATGATAAGATAGAAGAAAGATGCAAAACATGTGAAAAACAATGCATGCAAGAGGATCTCAACAGATCAAGAAGTTGTCAAGCAACTATCAAGCAGAAGCCAACCTTGATGGATTGACCAACTATTAAGCATCTATCAAGTAGACAGAAAGTTTCTCGATGGATCGAGAATTTGTTGAGAAGATATCGAAAATGCGATAACAAGAAGCTGAAGAGGTCGATAGATAGTCCAGCTGTCAAGAGGTATTCAACAACTGTCGAAATTGCTTAAAAACAGTTTTTCAAGTAGAGAAAAACGCAAATTTGAATGCAATCAAACATGCTACACAAATAAGAATTCAAACAACATATTAAGCTCTCAAAATTATCTCTCAACAAGAAAAAATGATAAGCACATAGATCCAAAACACACACACACTAAACACGTCTAACCAATTTTATATTTCAAAAACAAATTAAGACAATTTAGTGAGCATACATTAACACATGTAAACCTTGTGATGGTCAAATCACATTGTACTTCCACATGTATCAAAAGTAGTAAAGAATATTGTGTGTTGTGTGTGGAAAATATCACAAGATTGCATAGGTGTCTCTATGTTATGACAATTTGAAATATGAGTAAATCAATTTAACTCACACACGATCATAACTGCTTGATGGAGACTATTACATTTGAGGTACATCTTATAACTCCTACATCTCTTAGAATACACGCTTGCAATCATGTTTTAAAGAATTTTGTTTCTTTTGCTTTAATTTTTCTTTGCATATTTTTCTTTTATGAAGTATATCATGCATGGCCATACAAGAGAGAGAAAAGAAATACCCAATGATGGTAAGCTTTTTGACATTGCACTTTTGCTATGTCGAAGCATACCGATGTCATTTCATGATTAGCGAACAACAATGGTGAAATAGTTATTTATGCCTTTCTTTTAGGATTTTTAAGTCATTTCCTTCAAAAAGAGTGATACGAGTGTTAAGTACAAGAGATAACTTAATTTTACTTATCAGAAACACGAGCCACAAAGCTCACTTACTTAGTTGTGCGTAGAGATGCTCATCTAAGCTACAAGAGATACAAAGTTTAGAAAACTTTGTTTCATTGGCCATTCAAGGTACACAGGTACCAATGTACACAAACACACACTGTTATTGTATTTTTCTGATTTTTCAATTTTTTTTTATTTTAAACAAATAAAGATAAAAAACTAAACAACCAAACAAAAACAAACAAACAAACAACATGAAAGCATGAAAGAAAGGTGTAAATGCATGAAAGTATGATTCTAAAAACAGATAAAAAAATCAAGCAAAGAGAGTCCTACTATAGATAGAAAGAATTAAAGTAGAGGATAAACAGAAAAGACAATTAAGTCTTAGGCTCCTTTCTCACCCATACAACACAAGTCTATGGCTATAAATACGAAAAGCACGTGTCCTAGTATGTCTAGCAAAGGACTTAGAAGAATTAGAATTCTTCTGAAATTGAGTTGAAAAGCTCAAGACTTTTAATAACTCTCCAAACAAAGGTATAGGTCCTTAAGAGAAAACCTATGACCGTTTGGACACTTGCTTTTGAGGATACAGCTTAAAGCAATTAGGACGAATGTGTCCAAAAACAATACAATGGTGACAAAAATAAGGTCTAACAAAGGATTTAGAATAACTAAATCAGTTTTGGATTTCATACCTTTATCACATTTCTTAAATTAGGGCGCAATGACAGTCTTTGATCCAGAACTTGTAGAAAAGGTGAGGCCGAAGGAAACAACATATCCTAAGTCAATCTTATTAGAACTAAGCTTTTGAGCACTCAATACCTCATCAAGCTTTGCACTAGACATCCTCTCTATTTAAGTTCTAGCTTGACTAAGCTCAACTTCGAGATTCTTGACCTTCTCTTCTAATGAGGTGTTCTCCATAACAAGAGTCTCAACTAACCTTGTAGTCTCATCTAGTTTGACTAATAAATTAGTTTTTTTTAATTTTTACCCCATTAAGCTCTTTTTTACAAAGATGAGAAGTCTTTTCAGATTCTATGAATTCAGTGTATAGCTTATCATAGGCTTCTTGAATGGTCAACTTCTTGAGTACTTCATCATTAGAAGAATCCTCACTGTCACTAGCACTCTCCACAATCACCTTGTCGGTTGAGGCGGAAAAAGTTATAAAGTGATCACATTCATCCACATACTCATCAAACGAGTCATTCTTAGTATCACTCCAGGTAGCAACCAACCCTTTATCTTTTGAATTCTTGGTCTTTTCTTTCATAAGATAATTTATACACTCTATCCTCATATGACCAAAACTTTTGCACTCATGGCACTAGATAAGGAGTTTCTCATTCTTGCCCTTCTTTGAGGATTTAGATTTCCTAGGAGGTTTGTCCTTATCATTTTTCCTAAATTGAAGAAGCTTGATAATTGATCCTCATCCTCATCATCATCTTCATCTTGATCTTCACTTTCATCTTCATCTTCAGAGTCCTCAATCTCTTCCTCTATACCCTTAAGAGCCAAGTTTTTACTCTTTTCACCTATTCCCATTGAGTCTAATCCATCTCATAGGTTTGAAGGTTCCCTACAAGCTCAGTCAAAGGAATTTAATCAATGTCCTTGACTTCTTCAATGGTAGTGACCTTGGCATGGAATCTTTCAGGTAAGGACGTAAGGATTTATCTAACAATTTTGGATTCTATTACGAATTCTCCAAGGTTGAAGGCAGAATTCACAATATCCTTGAGTTTAGCATAGAACTCATCAAAGGTCTCATCCTCCTCCATTCTTATTTCTTCAAAACTACTAGCGAGCCATTAAAGATTCACAGTCTTTACTGTCTTGGTACCTTCATAAGTGGTCTCAAAAATGGTTCATGCTTCCTTGGCAACTTTTGTAGATGATATTTTCTTAAATTCCTCATTGGTCACCTCACAAAACAAAGCATTCACGGCCCTATTGTTGATATTTGCCGCCATGATTGATGTTTCATCCCAATCCATCAGCACTTCCTTTGCCTTAATCCAGTCAACTTCAACAGCTTGCCATACCTGCTTACCTAGAGCTTGCAAAAAAACTTTCGTACGAACTTTCTAGTACGCATAATTGGTGTCATCAAATAAATGAGGAATCAAAAGAGATTGTCCATGATCCATGACAACTAGGGTCAAGGATCACACTCAAGGAAATTAATCCAATCAGAGTGTACTCGCTCTGATACCACTTGTTGGGAAATTTAGACCCCGGTTGATAAAATTAACAAATTTTAAACCCTAGTTGTTAATAAGATTTATTATGAATAAACCTTGTTAAACAAACAAACATCAATATCATGTCAATATCATGCACAATGGAAAATTAAATAATACAAGATATGATGACACAGGAAAACCAATGAAACAAACTAGTTTCACTGTAAAAAAAAACCTAGGAGGAAACCTTCCTGAAAAATAATTCACTATAGTGAAGAAAAATTTCAGATCTAGTACAAAATCTTTGTCCCTAGACTCTACAATCCCCGTAGATGAACTTACAGCAGAAACTTTCTACCACTTCAGAACCTCTGAACTCTTCAATATATGAACGCCACTATTTTGCACGAATCCCAGTACATGACTAACAAATGATGCACGGCTCCTAGTATGTGACTAACACGCTAACTTGAAAAAGATTGTTAGCTGCAAAGTTCTTCATTTCATAAACAATGAAGATCAAAAAGCACTTGGTTACAAAACCCTAAGGCGCAAAAACACAGTAGCTTTCTACAGAGAGAATAAGGCATTGGTCACCTTTTGCATGTGTTCTCCTTGTATTCTCTTATGTGACGGCCTTTAAAATAAGTTTTATATATGTCTAGAGTTGTGAAAAAAGAAACCTTACACATACATGTTAGCATGGGCCGAAAATTATATCTGAAAATTCTGATTTCGTAATTCTCGATAGATAGCTATCTGTCAATAGCTGTCAAGACCTCGATAGATAGCTATCTATCAGCAGTTGTCGAGCTATCTGTTCAGCTTTAATGAACAGCTTCTCTTCATTTATTTCTTGGTTCAATCTTCATGGCTTAATACTATACTTGAACAACATGTTTCTTAAAGTACTAAACACATCTTAGATCTATCCAATTACAAGTAAAATGCATTTTGTCAAAAAATTAGCTAATTACATAAAATATGTCATTAACACCAAAGGTAAAATTTGTCCAAATAAAGATAAAATTTAGGATGTGGTCAATTAACTGGTTATTCTCAATCTAAAGGTGGAGAAGTGCTAAAACTTGGAATCATATAATTAAATCTACTTTTTCTAATAAAAAAAATTAATCATTTGAAACAATTGGTAGTTTAACATATATACTATCAAAACTACAGAATTTCTAACATGTAACATTTGGTCATGCAAGAATGTGAAATGAAAAAGTTAAAAAATAAAAGTAAATGTATTGACTATTCAAGAAACCAATAAGATTCTTATATTAATTAAAGATTATGAAACTTTTATAAAAAGTTTATTGAAGGTAAAGAATATTTTATTAAGAAGAACAATTTTTTTTTTTATCTTTTTATTAATATTTAGTAAGGATTATTTTAAGATGATCATGCATGAGATGGTGAGAAGAGCAATGTGATGATACGATAGTTTTAATAATAAATTTCACATATACTTTTCAAATGGGCCCCATTAGACACTTTTATTTTCAAAAGGACTCTCATTTTTCTACCTTTTTTTTCAATAAATAAAAATAGACCCTCGTTTATTATTAGAGTAAATTTTAGAATCACACGATTTATCACAATTATTTATGTAATATGCTATTATTAATTGTATGTCATTTTCACAAAATTTCTACAGATTTTTTTACCACTCATAACTTGACGTATCACAATTGTTGCATAGTTGTGGCACAAAAATATATGGCAAAAAAATTAAAAATTAAAAAGAGTAAAGAAAAAGATAGATATAATGGTTGAGGTTAAAAAAGAACTTTTATTATCAGTCCTTGAAAGAGACACGGATCTCAATCGTTAAAATAAAAAATAATAATAAAAAAAAAGAGTACAGTTTGATTGTTGTTTCAGCATGATAAAACCAAACAATGCAAATTTTACACAATTACAGTACTTTACACATGCATATACAATCAGAGAGGAGAGAGAAGTGAATCTACTTACAGTGAAGCCTGAAACTTGTAGAACTCAGCCTTAGCGGGAGTTTCACGATAAGTTCTGATAGGATTTTTATAATGACAATGTGAGGAAGATGCAATGAACAAAGAAGGCAAGCGTTGATCTGTTCCCATAATTTGCTAGTGAAGAAGTACTATGACCCACACGTAAACAGTAAATAAGACTCTATTTTTGTCAGTCAAGTCAACTTTGTTTTCTTTATTAGAGGAAACAATTTTGTATTTTATTAGTCAGCCAAGTTCGTCACCGGTTTACCAATTAAACAAAATCATACGAAGAAATGCGTAGAAGGAACTTAAATAGAACAAAACAAAACTTCTGTGCCTTTCTTTTCTCAGCCTAACAAATTAATGTTTCTGAACCTCATACATTATTGAAATAAAATTTTAATGATTTGGACAAAAAAAGAAGTTTCTGTGATACCTTTATAGAACTTTTTCCACATCTTCTTCATATATGAACTCAATATATATAGGGTTGTGTTATGGCCTTAAACAACAACTTTTTGACCCTTTTTTTTTTTTTTTTTGTCTATATTTTATTTGCAATTTTATGTCCTTTTTTTTTTTTTTGACAAGGTTTTATGTCTTCTTTTCTTTTTATTTTTCAGTATGGGGAAAATTTTATAGAGAGAAAAAAATATTAAAATAATTTGCAATGCCAGTTTTATGTCCTTTTCTTTTATTTATATAATTTTTTTTATTAAGTGAGACTCATTCTAGTACAATCTTATCAAGCACCGATGCGGTGCTTGTTAACATTTGCCATATATATATATATATATATATATATATATATAAACAAAAATGACCCTTCCAAGTCATAGTATGTAGCGCTAATTGTTTAAGCACAAGTTGTATAATGGAGAACATCTGTTAGTCTAAGTCCAGCTCAAGTGCTCAACTATGGCTTGCTGCTTGATATAGCTTTTAATTTGTGTTAGGGGCATTTTTGTCGCAAGAAGTAAAGTGAGACCCAAGGCCCATGGGCCATGAGCTCCATTTGTCAACAAAGACCAGGAGAAATCAGTACACAAAGAAATAACAAGATTGAAGGCCCACTCGGCAGCCCGTTTGAAAGGAAACTTGTTTAGTTTTATATGTGTCGAAAGGTTAAATGGAACTAGTAATTCAGCCCAAGGATAAGCCCAATTTTAATCTACAAAAGAAGCTTCGACTGAACCTTTATGTTATTTCCATCTTCCTTTTGCTAGATGGACAAAGTTCGCACGCAACAAGTAAAGACCAACACATGGGAAAATGTGGAGATGTGGCCTGGACCTGGAGGTTAGGAGGTTCATTTTGTACTAATCTGAGCTATATCAAAATTTAACATCAAAGAGATTTGCGTGTAAATTGATTATATCAACTTTTCTGCCTTTCCATCATTACTCTCAAGGGTGTAAGTAGGGTAGTAGGTTTTTTTTTTTTGGGTACATGTGTCTCTCATTTATTGAATTTTGATATAACTGACATGATATCATTTAATATCAAATACTTTCTTAGATGAGGCATTTTAAAAATGGTAAATTGCAGTTTAAAATTTTTTTTTTTTTTTTTTTTTGAAAATTTTTTTCCCCAAAGGAAAGTCAAGCCAATTGCTGGTGGAATATATTTCAACAACTATAAAGCAGAACTCTTTGGTTAAAATCCTTCAATGGGAAGAATGATATCTTTTTTTTGCTAAGTAGGGGAAGAGTGATATCATTTATTTAGTGTCTTGTAACATTGATCACTAGTCCCAATATTCATATTTCTATTAAGCGTGTCTACACCAGGACTAAGACACGAGATACGTAATTTATATTTTGACGCACAAAAAGCAAATTTTCATTCCCTTGGTGGAATTGTGTATTATCACTTTAAGAAAAACAAAGATATATAGTGCAATGAAATGGTGGGTACATAAGACTAATAAGGCAACCAAATAATGTTAACTAAATAAGTGAATTAAATATTATTGAAACTACAATCATTGCAACTATACAAGCACACTGTTTTATTTCATGAATGAAAATATTCATTCACCAGACTATTAGTACAACAAGCATCTTAATTTTAGAACAACACCAGGACCATAACTTTAATACAAGAAGCAGAGCTGCAACATCAAAACACTACTAAAGACAGAAAACGAAATGTTCCACAAATTACATAACACTCTAAAAACTATAAATGCATTCTTAACAGATCATGTTCCTTCCGAACTAATCCTCCTTTTCAGATAGCAGTTTTGATGAACCCTTTTTCAATGCAGCATCTTTGATGAGTTGCAGTGATTCCTCTAGATCATCAAGTAGCCGGTGGGGATCGGGAACCACATTCGGGTCAGCTGCTAGAATAATGGTCATCTTATCAGCATAACTTTGGCAATGGATTGTTATTGCCTGCAAAAGAAATCACCAAAAAAAAAAAAAAGGTTAAGGAACTAGAAAGAGAGATGAAGAGCAAAAAATCAGTAAAATGTTCTATGTCATCACGGTGAGGATGAAATATGTGAGCATGAAAAACCTGTTCTATGTCAAGTAGAGCAAAACATGCTTATTGAATTTGTAAATACTGAAAATGATTAGAGTTATTGGACTACTTACATGAGGGAACCCGTAAATACTAGGAGCAAGGAAAGCTATTGAATGGCCAAAGAAGCTAATTTCTTCTAGAGGACCACACACGTTTGAAAAGGCCACTGTAGTATTTGTAAAAACTGTGTGTGTCAGAGCAGCAGCTGCCTGTCAACAATGTAAATAGAATTTTACTCAAGCAAGAATTCAGCAATGATGTACAATATTAGAATCCGTATGAATCACACTAGAGCTTGATATGTATAAAGTTTGGGAATTGAGTTTTGTCATAGTGATAAGTGATAACAGATCCTAACCACAGTCCAAAATTTAGCCTCAAATTTCTTATTGTTTGTTTGAGAAGGCGTAGGGAGATTAATCACCTTAACTCCAAATGTTTTAAGTACACGACAAGAAAATGGTAATGTGCATTGAGCTTCAAGTGAGAGCTTTTTACGTTCCATCTTGGCTTTAACTTCCCCTATATGTTCCAATGGGTCACCATGTAAAGCAATTGTGAGAGGGAAGATTACATAACCGATCTCATTTCCCCACTTGTCCTTGGATCCCTTTGCCATCATTTCAGCCATATCCTATTTAACGAATACATTCAGAGAGGAAACATTTTATCCAAATCATATATAGAGAACGCAAGTTCATTATCTATTGAATCAAATCAAAATGCAAGAAATATTTTTTAAAGCGTCCAAAATTTCGAAAGTGATAATCTCCACTACAGTTTTTATGCACAATTCTTTTTTGATAGAAATCGAATACATAACTAGAAATCTAATGGACAGTGTTTGAAATAAGAGATAAGTAATGAACCTGAATCCCTGCAGTTGCTCTTAAATTTGCGAAAACGATTGCTCTAAGGCGGAGACTTTCTGGAAGATTATTAGTATTACTATTATCCCCATCTTTCTCATCCTCAGTTGCTGAGTGAAACATCGAATTCTTGAGATTATTAAATGTTTATACTAAGAAAAAAAGGTTTTTTCTTCTTTTGTTGTCAACGGAAATTAATAAAGTAGTTGGGCAGGACCCAAAAGCAATTGACTTTAGTCAACAGTATACAAGCAAATATAGTTAAGTTTCTAGAGAGAGAGAGAGGAAAAATATATCAAATGATAATTTCTGTAGCAGCATGTTTGACACAATTGTTCCTACAAATTGAGCAATTACTAAAAAAAATCCGAACATAATTTGGAAACTAATTACAAAGTGTCTCAATGGAAGGTTTTTTTTTTTTTTTTTTTTTTTCTTTTTCTTTCTTGAAGTCTGCATTGAAGGACATGACATTCTTTTCAAATTTAGGAAATGAAAATGGTTTTAATAAACATCAAGAGATAGATTGATAGGGTTCAGCTTTCATTCAATACTTTACTACATTGCAATACAGATGCAATATGTAATCAAAATTAACCATATGTCTCATTATATCCTTTGCCAATGCATTGAAGTACTAGACGAAAGCTTTATCCAAATTGACAAAAATAATAAAAAAGTAAATTACAGAAAACTTACCATATCTCCTGTCTAGATATCGCGAAAGACCAGCTTGTGTTGCTCCCAATACAACATCATTGATTGTCTGATAAATGATCCACACAAGACCAACAACAACAAAAAATTCATCTTGTTAACCCATTTTGTAAAATTTGAATATGGTAAATACTAAATACTAAATAGGAATGTTTCTCCAAAAATAAAGAAAAACAGATGGAAAGTAGGAATACTCATAAAAGCATTCTTAGGAAAGAATGGCTTATGTGGTACATCATAAATTACATGTGCACCACAGATATGGGCTATAATCATTAATGTCAGTTCGAAGAATTTGAGGTCCTTTATGGCCCATTCGAGTCGAAGAATTAGTCAACATACCATATTCATCACGTTCTTCACGAACTTGATGTCATCCAAACTAACTATACGATAAGCGAACCGCTTTGTGGTCAGATCACACCTGGGTGCACCTTTGATGGGACTCTCTGTGTCTTTCAGATACAGAAAGGTTGCCAGGAACAACATAAAATCCACACAAGTGTTCCAAATCAACCTTAAAACAAACCAAATGGATAATAGCCACCAAAATGTAGTGTTGGAATTGGTTGAACCAGCTCGTTTCTTTATGGGAACAGTAGGCAATGCTTCTGGGTCCGAGCTTTTCCGAGTAGATGCAATGAGAAGTGAAGTGAGAGATGCACCATCACCAATTGAGTGGTGGACTCGAAATACTCCGACAGCCTCTGCATCCGAGGTTTTGACGTTGAGGAGGTGGATTTCCCATAATGGTTTGGACAGGTCCATGGGAGTTTTGGTCAGATTTGAAACATAGTCTTCAACAAACTGGTCTGGATGATCTATGTTTGGATCCAAATTCGGAACAAAAACATGGTTCTCTAATTTTACCGTAGTTGGAGTCCATTTCATATTCCTGCCCTCCTTGCTGCCCACCTTTCGCCATAAATTGAATAATTAACAACAACAAGCTACTAATAATATATAGATAAATAAAATTTAAGATTATATTTTCTTAGGTAATTAATTTTAAACTATGTGACATTAGATATACTTTTGGATTTATATATATTTAAAAGAAATCAAGATTGACCCATTTTGAGCCCAATGTTATAACCATTTTTTTTACTTATGGTTGAAACTTCAATATTAAACCAGTCAAGAAAAATTCATAAAATTATATACATAATTATATATATATGTGTGTGTGAATAAGAATATAAATTCTTAATTTTCTAATATTAAAGTAAGTTGTAACTTGTTTCTCTAAAAAATAAAAGAAAAAGAAGTAAGCTGTAACTCTATATATATATAACATCATAAACTTTGGATCAACTAATATTTTTTTGGTGTTTCTAATTGAAATATTCATGATTCAAATTTTATTCCCTCATAAATAAAAATTTTCTCATCTTCTAAATTACAATAAGTGCATAAAAGTTGTTGAGCATATACAAAAAATGTAAGTATAATAATATATATATATATATATATATAATATATATATATATTATACTTACATTTCTACATGAGCTATAGGTATGTTTAGATGGTTTCTTTTTTTAAATTAGAAAATTTTAAGAAGTTATAAACACTTCTTTGTTCTAATCCTCTATCTAAATATTTTAAAGTACATATAATAATTATCTTTTAATTTAAAAAACACATAGTCATAAGCACTTTTTTTTTCATATTTATATATTGCGAAAAGTGGGAAATATAGGATTCTATTTTAAATTTTTAATATGGACCTAAATCTTAGGTGTTAGAAATTTATTATTTTCCTTATATAGCCCTATTATTTGAAAATTTTAAAACTTATTGTGATTGGATGTGAGGATATTTAGGACCAATTAAAAGTGGACAAAATTGTATTCTCTTTGTAATAGTATAGGATAGATAATTCTTGTGCCTATAAAGAAAACAAAAATTATAAAAAGATAAATAATAATAAAAAATGGAAGACTATTTTTGTTTAACCGGTTCTTTGAGGGCCACAAATTCAACATCCCAATGGTTTTGTTTTTTGCTTTTTGTTGTCATTGAATTAGCTTAATTTTGTAGGCCCAAAATTGACCAAGCTATATAAAAAAAAAATTATAAGTTCATATGCTATAAAAGAAATTTTAAAATTTCAGGTTTGGACCTCTACCAGTCAAACTTGTTTAACTCTTTAGTTTTTCATAAAATCAATAGTTCTAGTAATACTCACTTTCATGTACACTTTGTCATAACTGTCTTATGTGATAAATTGTAATTGATCGTCCATCACTATCACATGGGCACACAATTTTTTTCCCACTACTCATAATCTATCACATAAAACAATTATGACAAAATATGTGTAAAATTGTGTTATATATTATAGTATTATTGACATAGAAGTATGTGTAAATTATTCGTTTTAGTAATAGTCTAGTTCCAAACTAATTATTAGAATGAAAATTTTTACATTTTTAATATACACAGAGTATATATATATATATATATATATGTGTGTGTGTGTGTATAAAAAAAAGTATATGAATTTATTGACTTAAATAACTTCTCAACAATAAATCAAGAAGTTCATATAAACATTTTTCATGATTAATATTTAAACAAATGATGAAGCAAGATAATAATAATAATAATAAAATGATGAATCACTCCATCATCATTGACAAATAAAAAAAGTCATTACAACATTAAAATCTTATTACGTACCAAAAGACATATATACCTAACAAGTAGGTATATATTGGGCTGAAATGCGATAGAGACCGAAGTAGACCAAAATAAACTTAAATTTTAAGTTTATTATTAAAAAAAAAAAAAAAAAACTTGAATTTTAAGTGAAATGAAATAAAGGATGATATTGTACTGGTTTACTGACTAGTATGAGACTTTCTTTTTTTTTTTGAAAGGGCTAGTATGAGACATTTTGAACTGAACATAATTGAAATGGAATAAAGGAGAAGGGAACCAAACAATGGTTTTTTTCTTAATTTGTGGAAAGAAAATTTTCTTACTATCTTGCTAGAGAACAGAGGATGCTTAAGTAAAGTTTGCTCCAAACCAGCTTTGACGAAGTTAGGATTGATCTTTGTCTTGAACCCTATCATTGTAACAATATAACAGTTCAGACTTGGTGAATGAAACAACTGAGCTGCGGGACTTAGAGCCTCCTCACCGATCATGGCCCCACTGTTAGTCATCTTTGTTTCTCTTACTCTCTTGCTGGTTATCCTTACCACAATATTATTTATGTTGCTTCACTGCGATGGTTCAAGATTCCTTACAAATGGTTTGCATTTATAGAAGTCGAATGGAATGGCAGCCACTGTAATTTTATCACAATTTGTGTATTTTTTTCCTTTTAGGCTTCTTTCACGAGCTCTAAGTTTAACTACATGGCTTCAATTTGGCCTCATATTCGTTTTCTTTTTTTTTACGTAATAAATGCCATTTCCCATTTGGTTTGGTCCAATAATTAAGGAAAGAGTTTAGGAAATGGAAACTCCTTTCTATTGTACACCTTTTTTGGGGGGCCCACAACGTTGAATTTTACATGATTCATGCATCACGTACGTTTGATGCATTGTATGTTAGGTATGGTTTATGCATTGCATTGGACTCTGTATGATATAAGAGTACGATTCTTAAAATATTTGTTAATAAATTATTTTAGAAAAATTTTGATACTATTTTTATAGGAGATAAAAAAAAATGTAATTTGTTTTTCTTTTTCTATAATAGGTTTTTAAAAATATTTCTTAAACAAAAATTTAAAAAAATATTTTTTAATCCAATACCCTTTGAGCATCTATTATATTTTTCCATAATAGAATAACTATTTCTAAAAAAAAAATCATTCAATTGTTTGGTTGTGTTTTTATTAAGAGTTATAATTATGGTCTACCTCTCACAAGTTTCATTTTGCTGACTGAAATAAGAACTAAAGCTAATAAGGTAGAGCGGTGGTTTCTGTTGTGGTTTAATCTAGCTATCCCTAGGCACTCCTTTGTTTGTTGGATTAATTGGGTGACTATCCTAATCAAGCTCCTAACTAAGGAAAGATTGGTACAATGGGGGACTTGCTATGGACAATATGTGCGGTTTCTGCAGGTACAGTATTGAAGATTGAGACCATGTCTTTCTTCAATGTGCCTTTACTAAGACAATCTGGGATAATATCATAGGGCTTTGCTTAGTGGCAGATGCCAAAACCAATAGGCAGGAGTTAGTGAAATGGGGGTGCTGCTCAATTAATTAAAAGGATAGGGATATAGAACCACCTTGTGTAAGCTAGCTTGGTGGGCTGCTGTCTATCACATATCACATATGGCGTCAAAGAATTCAATTATTCTTTCAGGGATGTTAAAGAAAGAATGGAGAGTAAGAAGTGCAGTTGTAACTAAGTATTGAATTAGGCTTAATGCTTCTATTTGTATCATTGTATGGGAGGCTTTAGCTAGCTAGTTGAATTTTACTCGCCTCTACTGGCTCTTGTTGGGTGGGATAAGTTTGTTGTGGCTTTGTGTTGTTTGCAATGATAACGTATTTGGTATCAAATAATATCATATTAATAGTATCAAAATCTAATAAGTGAGAGATATGTCTCTAAAAAATAGCTATCTTACTAACGTTAGTGAGATAGCTATTTTAAATCATTTAATTTGTTAGTGAGATAACTATTTTTTGCAGATTTATCTCTCATTTATTGAATTTTGATACGAATGATATAGTATTATTTTGATACAAAATACTTTTTCGCCATCAAGTACTATTTCTCTATATCCTAAATCCATCCTAATTTTCTCTTTATTGCTGACAAAAATATTTTTAGATACAAAATACTTTTTCGCCATCAAGTACCATTTCTCCATATTCTTAATCCATCCTCATTTTCTCTTTATTGCTGACAAAAATATTTTTATGGTAGCTTCATTTATTCTTAGTTGTAATTGTTTAAGAATTCGTTCCTGCTTAATTGATGAGGGCCTATTTGGTAAGGGGGTTCAAATAACAATTTTTAATATTTAAACACTGAAAACTGTGGAAGAAAAAAAAAACACGTTTGGTAGGAGTTTTTTTATTTTTAGGAGTGATAGAGTTACATTTCTCATTTTAGAGTATTTAAACACTGAATTTAGAAAACTTCTCTTACAATTTTTTAGTTTTCAAATAATATTACTCAATGATACTTTTGCAAATCTGTTAAAAACTGTAAGTCCCACCTAATTAGACCACATGAGAGAACTTTCTCTCTCTTCAAATAAAATAATAATACTTTTACTGTTCTTGTCAACTTTAAAAAAAAAAAAAAAAAACACATATGCATACCAAACACAATTATTTTTTTTTACAATTTAAAATATGTTATTTGAAACTTGAAATTAAACACATTTTTTATATTATGAATACTTTAAATACATTTTCACAATAGTTTTTAAACCACAATTTTCACGTAATTTTGAAATCTGTTACGCCCTGAGCTTCCCCCACCCTTAATTTTCCTGTTGTTATACCAACACCGCACTTGATGAGGTTTTATTTTTTTATTTTTAAGTCTCCTTAGAGTTCTACCACCACTTACCGCACACTTCATTGATGATTGAGTTTTAATTTTGTTTAATTTCTTTTAATTCTCCTTTTCAAATAATATCAGAAGAAAACCAGCACCGACCAACTAGTCTCTACAAAGCTTGTTTTCTTTACTTTGTTTTTTATTTATTTATTTTACATTTATAGAGGTATTAACTTTTTTTTATATACAAAATAAAATTTTTACTCTAGTCTAATTTAAGTATATATGTGTGTGAAACTCTCTCTTGGAGACTTGAACCCTAGCTCTTGTCCCCCACAACTCACAAACATCTATACTTGTAGAGTAACCACCGCACTAAGGGGAAGCGGAAGGTAAAAAGGAGAATGAGTAGATTAATTTTGACATAGAACAATACTAATATATATATATCTCATTAATTAGGTTCAAAATCTCTATCTTGTCAAAATTTTTGGGTCACTCTTAATGATTTTTTTCCAATACTAGCTAACTTGGTGCATCTGAGATAGGGACATTACGCATACCCGAATCAAATATTCAAAAAAGTTTAAATACCTTTATTTCTCAAATATACAGAATGCTGTACAAATATATAATTCTTTTAAAATGGGTATTTTGGAAAATTTCTCTAAATTAATATGATGTCATTCCACCATTCTATTCTCGAGCTATCACCAAATTGATGAAATGGAATAATTACTCTATTCTTGCTTCTTGTATATGTAGTTGTATTATTTGTAATACTTATTCCTATCACAGTGTAATTATCATTACAATATACTAAACATATCCTAAATTTTCATGAGTTAAACGGAAACCCAAAACAGAAAATCAAAGAATTAAGAAAAGTATTATCAGAACCGTATGAATAATTGATGATCCACATGATAAAACTCAAGCTAGCGAGTTGGAGCGTAGCTGACAATGTCACGGGCTGTTTTAATGGGCATAGTTCTCATTTGTCTGAGGTGGTGGGCTTGACTCTTGAGTACCTGTGTTATATCAATCAAGTCGATGTTCCTGCTGTTGAGTGACGCTTTCTTCCTATCTATTTTGGTTAAACTTGGATCACATTAATCATTAATAGTACCACCCCAATGAAATGGGTGAGAGCCGAGAGGTGACAGATTCAATAGAGTTACTAGAGTTTAAAACCAAGAAAAAAAAAAAGAGAGGATCACAGAAAAAAAAAAAAAAAAAAGGACACATACACGATTTTTACCATAAGGTTGTAGCATTTTTCTTTGAAACCTCCGCATCAGCTGAAAAAGGTGTCAACCACACAATAGTGAAGATTTTCAATATGTCACTATCGTGTGGTTTTATCTGGCACAGCTTGGTATTTATAGCATTTTTTTTAAAGTACAATGTTTTTAAAATTTCATTTATTTGGTATAATTATATTTTTAAGTAATTTATATTTTAAGTATTATAAACTATATACTTTCATTAAAAAAAAAAACTACATACCAAACAAACAACGACATGCTTTCCACAATTGGAGTAAATTAACTTTGATTCAAAATTTCAAATAACACTTCTAAAAAAATTAGATGATGAATTCAAAACCCATCAGGTATATATGAAACTTACTATTATTATTAACTGGGAAATAGCTAGAATCCTCTTTCTTTTTTTCTTTTTCTTTTTTTTTTTTAATTTCATTGGCAAGTATGATTAATAACAAAAAGTCCCATCAATCTAATTCCACACGTAGGCTACATATGTCATAGCGCTCTTATTGCTTCCAAGGGTCATGCTTAAGAACAAGTTTGACTTGTCTGTAGAGTGTTCATTGAACCGAACGTGATAAGAACACTACAAATTTGTTTGAATATTGCTTATTGTTAAAAGTTAAAAACTTATTATTAACTGGGAAATAGTTAGAATCTCCTCTTTCTTTCTCTTTTTTCTTTTTAATTTCATTGGCAAGTATGATTAATAACAAAAAGTTCCGTCAATCTAATTCCACACGTAGGCTACATGTGTCATAGCGCTTTTATTGCTTCCAAGGGTCATGCTTAAGAACGAGTTTGACTTGTCTGTAGAGTGTTCATTGAACCGAACGTGATAAGAACACCACAAATTTGTCTGGATATTGTTTATTGTTAAAAGTTAAAAACTTATTATTAACTGGGAAATAGCTAGAATCCTCTCTTTTTTTCTTTTTCTTTTTTTTAATTTCATTGGCAAGTATGATTAATAACAAAAATTCCCATCAATCTAATTCCACACGTAGGCTACATGTGTCACAGCACTTTCATTGCTTCCAAGGGTCATGCTTAAGAACGAGTTTGACTTGTCTGTAGAGTGTTCATTGAACCGAACGTGATAAGAACACCACAAATTTGTTTGGATATTGCTTATTGTTAAAAGTTAAAAACTTATTATTAACTGGGAAATAGCTAGAATCCTCTTTCTTTCTTTTTCTTTACTTTTCTTTTCTTTTTCTTTTTTAATTTCATTGGCAAGTATGATTAATAACAAAAAGTCTCGTCAATCTAATTCCACACATAGGCTACATGTGTCATAGTGCTTTTATTGCTTCTAAGGGTTATGCTTAAGAGCGAGTTTGACTTGTCTGTAGAGTGTTCATTGACCCGAACGTGATAAAAACACCACAAATTTGTTTGGATATTGCTTATTGCTAAAAGTTAAAAACTTATTGTTAAAAATACTATAACAAATTAATTTTTAAGTATATAAATAATGCTATAAGACAATTTTAAATTTATATTTGTCAGTATATACGGATCTCGTAAATAATCACGGACCCAAAGAAACATAAACGCAGACACAAAAAAACAGAATGCAAACCCACACAAAAAATGTTTTTTTGATGAAAGTAGTCATGCACGTACGTCGGTTTTAATTGTCTTGTCTAGTGGTCCAGACTCCAGACAGAAACCTTATCCCTTAATAAGAATTGAACTTCAGTCTTCTGCCCATCTGAATAAAAACTGATTACGGCAAGTTGGTTAATCAACCACTATTTCGCAAACTTAAATTATTCTCTTCTCATGTAATAATATAATTCAAGCTTAGAATACTCTAATCTTCTCTTAAACATTTTATCTTAATCACTCTCTCATGTAAGGAAGAACCTCAAGCTAAGATTCCAATGGAGATCGGAGGATTAATTGAATATAATGAATTAGTTTAACAAAGTACCGTCGCAAGTTTTTTTTTTTTTTTTTTTTTTAAATCAACGTCATTTTCATCTTTTAAGCCTTATTTTTCTTTTTTAGTAAGGGAATAATAATAAATCAAAGAGCACAAAAATTTTGATAATGCTTATCATAATAACTGACATGGTAAATTGTAAATAGAATAATATCATTTTCATATAGTACCAGTCACAATTTAGCAACTCCACCGTTATGAAAATTAGGGTCCCTAGATTTATTAGGAGAGTAGTTCTTTTATTATTACTTTGTGTGATATCCCAACAAGGCCTGCAAATAATCAAGTGTGTCACGTGGGCAATTTAAATAAATTTGATAAGTTAAAAGCTAGCTTTTTTAGCCGTTCCCAAACGCAGTAAGGTTTCAATCAGGCTGATTCGGATGACACTGATATGTACCAGTGTTGAAGAGTCTTTGGCTCTTAGCTAACATCGAATTAATATACCATGAATGGTTGATTTGTTGTCTCTTCATACTAAGTGTCCATTTGTGAATAGTTTATTTAATTTTTAACTAAAAATTTTTAAGTTGAAAGTGTGTTAAAATATGCTTATACTTTGAAATTTTTTTGAAGATATGAGAAAAAACAGAAAAAAAAAAACAAGGTTTTAAAAAACTGTACATAAAAATTAAAAGTTATGCGAAATACACTCTTAGTACCGCCATGACTCATCAATCTACTCCTCTCGCCAGTATAGGGTTTTGAATTGTTGAATCTTCTTCAGAAAAATTAAAGAGAGTATGCATGCATGCCTCAATTTAGATTCTAAAATAATATGTAGGCTGCAGCATATATAATTCTTTTTGACTAAGTAGAAAGGGTTCTGTTTGCACCAATTAAGAGGATTTCGGTAAAACATTAACAAGAATAATAAGATATGAATATAATAATTGAACTCGATAAATTGAAATAAACTTCAAGCACTTGCTTGCATTTTTTTTTTAATTTTTTTTATACAAGATAGAATTTTACTCTAACCTAATTTAAGTATATATGTGTATGAAGCTTTCTCCTGGATACTTGAACCCCGGCCCATGCCCTCCACATTCCACAAGCACTTATACTTGTAGAATGACTATCGCACTAAGAGCTTGCATTAATTTAGAAAGATAAATCTTACTTTTAGTTAATAAAAATTCATTGACAGTGTGAGTTAAACGATTTCAATTTTTTATTATTTTAATTAAAAACTTCTTTAAAATTTAAGGTTGAATTTGAATCCCAAATTATAAAAATAATTATGTAATTTATTTATTTTTTAATAAATACTAGACGCTTGGTCCAAAGAGAGCAACAAGATATGGTTACTAGGACCTAATACATACATACATACATACATACATATATATATATATATATATATATATATATATATATATAAGCAAATATGTGTGTGTTTGTTAGATTTAATTCATATTTTTTAATAGGAAGATTTAAGTTATACTTGGCATAACTTTTATTAATATTTTATCATTTAATAATTTTGAATTCATTGAGGTTATAACTAATGTATTATTGGATTATATTGACTATTTATGCCTTCCATACTTACAAAATATCAAAATCAATGGAGATTAATGGCTATCTCATACATAAAATTTGAATATCAAATTTTTTTTTTTTGGTAATTTAAAATTGTACTTTTAATTTGACTTTATAGATCCGATAGTAAATGATATATAATTGACATTTTATCTGTCATATGCGTCAAGAACCAATTAATTAAACATGTAATCTTATGATGCAATTTCAAAATAACAATTTAAATTTAGTAAGTGATGTAATATGAATAAAAAGTTACACCATGTGTGACTATACAAACTTCAAAATTAATAGAAAAGTTTTTTATTTTTTTAGAATACTAAGTATTTTTAACACACATACACAGGAAGAGGAAGAGGGGAGAACTTTTATAGAAAAGTTAGTAATAAGAACTTTAATACGATGTTTCTTTTAAATTAAATTAATTTTTCTTGGGAAAAAAAAAGAAAAAAAAAAAAAGGAGAAATTCAAAGATGATGTGGCATAATCCAAAATATATCAAAAATTACAAGTCATCTCTATATATTACTGTGGTGAACAAACTATACATAATGTGGGATGGAAATCACCCAAAAAATACATTACTGGAATTATAAAAATGTAATAATTCATTTGTACAAAATGCACATTTATTGCTTATTAGAATTTTTTTTGCAGAAAACATAAAATAAATCTAAAATAAAAAACAATAAGAACATGAAACAGAAGAGAAATTCTTAGGACCACAAACCTAGCCGGCAGAAGGAAACCAAGTCCAAGGCATCAATGCATGGCACGCAGTTAGTGGGTAGTTGAAACAGTTCGAAGACTGTAATGTGGGTACCGTTACAATTTCAAACGCATGTTTGATTTGCGTTGGTTAGTAGCAATAAATAAGTCTACGTACTAACACTACTATTCACACCAGTTTTTTTCTGAATAAAAATAAAAACGGTTTTTAGTGTAGATTTACTGTCACCGACTTTACCTCACGTACCAGTCACTAGGGTTTTGATAGAACTATCATCGTAGGCACCATATATTCATTAAAGGGTCACTACTTAATATGAGCAACTCTTGTTATCAACAAATATTCCTACCACTAAGTCATACTCTATTGTGATTAAAAACTTTAAATAACTAGTAGTGATTGATACAAATAAAAATGATTTTAATAGTAAGTGCAAATAAAAGTGAGGTTATATCAATTAAAAGTTGTCACTTCAATCATTCAATAAAAAAAAAAAATTAAAACTTACCACCTAAGCTCTTCCAAACAAAAAGAAGAAGAGAAAAGAAGAAGACAAGATTCAACTTATTATCTCTATAAATTGTGAAGAAAAATATTATTTCTAGCATTAATAAATAATAAATACAACGTTGGCTGACCCAAAAAAAGAAAAAGAAGATTCAGTGGATAATCCACCAAGTTGTCGTCCATTTAATTATATGGTCTGAGCTTATCAATGCAAACTTATTCAGTCAAACGAAAAACATGAAACATATGTAGTACTGTTCATTAATTAGGCATGTGAAACATGTGAAGTACGTTGGTGTAATTGTTGTGTGATTTAAGGGGTGTTTGACACCATAGTTATAACACATTTTTACACATTTTAAACAACATTACACATTTTTTCACACATTTTTTCACTCATACATACATATATATATATAATAAAAAAAAAACTCAAACAACATAACTTAAACTATTCTCCTAAACACTCCCTAGTCTTTAATGGCAAGTGGAATTTGTTCATTAAAAAAAAAAAAAGTGAAATTCATATTTATTTATTTATTTGTGGATAATTTGATAGGAGACACGAGACATATGATGGCACTCGGATTCAGTCAATCGTAACATCAATGAATTTCAATAACTCAATTTTTCCCTTTTTCTTATTTTTTTTTTTTTTATATAATAACCATGGCAAATATATTGCTACGGAAAATTGGGTTGCGTTGAATTTTCATAAACACAATAAGGTAGATTGCAGATAGCTACCCTGAGGTTTTGGATAATGCTGAACACTTTTAAAATAATTTGTAGAGTTTGTTTAGACCCCTTAAACCACAATTGGATTAACCTAATTAACAAGCCAAGTTATTACTTAGTCCAAATTCCAAATTTAGGTTAACACAATCATATCAATGCAAATTGCGGAATATAAAAATGCAAAGATATGATGACTTAGGAAAACCAAACCAGTAAAAAACCTGGGGAGGATTTAATCTAACTATTCTCAACGTAAACCTAAATCCACTATGAAAAAATCAAAGTTGTACAATAGCGACTTAGACCACTAACATCCTATTGCTACCCACCAGTAGAAACTTATTGATATGATCACGTGCAAGCTCCGAGACCACAGACTCCTTCTTTCTTGGATTCTCCAGCAAGTACAAGCACTCCCACTTGTGTATCTTTAAACTCTTAATGCAACAACTGAACGATCATCAAGTTCTTGAAGTAATCTCCTTCTTGATAATCCTAAGCTTGTGTGAAGGCAAGCACCTCTCAGATCTCACAAGAGATTCACAGAAACAGTAATATGAGCAACAAGAAAAGACTCTAAAGAGCTTTTGGGTACAAAACCCTAAAATACAAAAAGAGGCACTCTCTTCTCTCTCTTTGAAGCCTTTAAAAACGTGCTTAGGGTTTCCTTTATATAGTGGGAGAAGTAGATCCAAAACCCTAATCCTTAATGGGCTTGAACTGTGTTTGGGTTGACTTAAAATTCTGTAGAAAATTCCTTATGCACGATTCTCGATCGACCGATTCTATTCTTCAATCGATCGAGCCGTGCAGAAATAGAACAGTAATTTCCTGCAACTACTCGATTCCAAACTTACATTAAACCAAGCTTTGAGCAAGTCTAAACCTATACTAAATATTTTGATCATGGTTTGCCAACATAATATATATTGAAGTTCTAATACATTAGTCCTTAAAGTCTTAGAACCTACAATCACCCCCTTTGGTAATCTGTGACAAAACACATACCAAAACAAAAAAAAGCTCAAAGTTACAAAACAGCCCATTATAAAATGCCCAAAAACAATTCAACCTAACCGCTATCCATCAGTTGCATGTGTAGACAACAGCACGATTGAATCAACCTGTATATTCCTGAAACACTCAACAAACGCATAAACGCATGTGTAACAGAAAAACAATAAAACAATAAATATGCAAACTAACTCTCCCCCTAAGTTAGATACATCAACTATTTCAACTCCCCCTAAACAGAACAATCTTGTATTTTCCACACATATTCCCACATTTCATTTTAATCTCCCCCCTTTTTGTCATGTACTGACAAAGATAACTCAAATAAAGAGTAACAACTCAAAAGAGAACAAGAGGAAATAAAGAATTAAGGGAACACAAAACAAGATAACTCTATAACTCCCCATAAGAAGAGTAACAACTCCCCCTATGAACAACAAAGGTTTAAAAAAAAAAAAAATTCTCCCCCTATAAAAATAGGAAAAACAAAATAAGTTTTGGGAAAAATTTAGGAGATGGGGAAAAAGAAAAACGCACAAACCTAACTTTAAAAAAATAAAGTTGAGAATACACATGAAAAAAAATATTCTCTCTTATAAATGCAAACTTGACACTATATGACCCATAAATAGTTGCATGAGTAGAGAAAATATTGACACATTGATTATCCATTATATCTTTTAAAAATATTTGTTATAGTTCACACATAAAAAATAGCATATACTAAAATGTACAAAGGACTCAAAAATTAATCAATCAATTTTTAAATCAAGTTGAGTACCCAATTTAGCAAAGTGTATGCATGTTATGTGTGAAAAAAAAAATGAGAGATATGACTGCAAAACTGCAAGATGGATATAAAAATCAATGCAATGCATGTGAATCCTAAACATAAATGATGCATGAAAAAATAGATTGGTCAAATACCCAAAAATTGAAAATTTTTCAGTTTCGATCGATCAAGAATCGATCGAATACCAATCGAGTCAAATAGAAGCTAACCAAAATTTTTTATTGCAATTTCGATCAGTCAAGCAACATGTTTGATCGATCAAAAATCTGAAAAAATCAATTTTTTGAAAAATAGAGCAATTTAATGCAGAAACTCCTTAAAGCATTGAAAAGTATGAATAAAATGCATGAGTATGAGATGTAATGTTTTCAAAAATAGAAGTTTTGAACCTAGTTTTCCCAAAATTCAGATTTTCCAAACATTTTCCTTGAATTCTCAAGCATCGAAACGATTTTGCAAAAATACTCAAGGCATCTTCAAGCTTGGTTGGTTAAACCAAAAACACACACAATAACATGTATAAAATTTAACAAAGGCTAACTTGTGTAGTGTGTGCAACTAGCAAAAACTTGAGATACATGTGACATGATATGTAAGTGAAAATCAACCACAAAGTCTTCACAATTCATCACAAAGAAATTGAAAGAGACTATCACCTAAAAAGTTACATCATATAACTCCCACATGTCCTAGATCATAAGCTTGCAATCATGTAAGTTTCTTGATTTTCCTCATAATGTACACACAGATTTTTTGTTTTTTTTTTTTTTTTTCAGAAACTTTGTAAATAAAATAGTCGGGATAATGTACAAACCAATTTTAATTATTTGATTTACCATTAAGTCTAATAATATAAACACCAATTTTAAGCATTTTAAACCGAGGCTACACCTTATGTTATTTTTGTGCATGTGCAACACTTTCTCGAGCACAAAATCTTACAATATGCACTAAAGTGTTCATGATTGGCTAGTAAACAGTGGTGAGATAGTTATTAATGCTTTTTTCATTATGTTCAAGTCCGACAATCAAAGGCATGTGACTTCAAGATCAAGACAAAGTGATAAAAAAACTACAAACATCTTCCCACACAACATGCACTACAAAGTTTTAACTAGTAAAGTGCAAGAAATAAGCTCATCCAAGCTAAACAAGGTACACAAGCATGTTATGTAAAAATACTATGGCCAACCTCAATTATATATCCAAGATGTGTAATACAAAAGAAATAAAAATCATTTTGGTTTCAAAAAAAATTTATGACCAAAACTAAACGCACACATTATGCTAAATGATTAAAAATACAAATGCAATGCATGACAGTGCAAAACTAAACTATAGAGGGTACACAAATAAGAAACATCAATTTCTTAATTAACCCATGAGTACATGTACAAACTAGTACATACTCACACAAAATTAGAAATAGCTTAGCACTTATATAACACATACTATTTAAGTTTCTCCACAATGTCAAGCATATTCTAAATCAAAAGAGAGATATTATAACTCATGTAATCCTCAAAACAAATAAAACAAGACTGAAAATAAAATATTTTTGTCTTTTTGAAAAATTTTCAATGTTTTTGGGTTTTTTGTTTTAATAAAAAACAACCTAAGAAAATAAATCAACCAAAAACAAAATGAAAACATGTCCACAATTTATTGAAAGAATTAAATCAATGACAAGTAAATAATACTCACCTTAGAGAATCTTTTCTCACCCATATAGCGCGAGTCTTCGGCTTTGTAGGTGAAAATTCATGAGAAGCAGAGTGTATTTGAGAGATTACACCAATCTTCTAAGAAAGACTAAAATCCTACAAATTCCTTTCATAAGCCAACAAGCTTAAATTTTTCAAAAGCATATGAAACAATTTATTTGGACTTATGGCAGGAGAAATACCATCACATATCCTAGATTGAAACACAGAATTTTTAAATTTTAATTTATGACAATTAGGACGAATGTGACTGGAGACACCGCAAAAGTGACAAACAAGAACAAATTTAGGAACATCAGTATTCCTAACAGCAAATTTATTCTCAGATTTTGGTTTTTGCCTCAACAAAGAACAATTTTGTCTAATATGACCAACAACACCACAAAGATAACAGGTAGGCACAAAAACAGATTTCTTATGCTCTCTAACAATAGGTTTAGACATAGATTTAGAAACTTCAGCGTCTACATCAGAACTTTTACCTTTGTCTAACCTAGCACAATAAGCTTTTTCTTTATTATTCCTCTTAAAATGAGGGATATAAATTTTTTCAGTTTTAGGCTTAAGGGAAACAGAAACACTTCTATTATCAACAGTAGGCTTGGTAGTAGTCAAATTTTCAATTTTAACTTTAGATTTAACTAACTCTTGTTCCAAGCTTTTCATCTTTTCATCTTGAGAGGAAATTTGATTTCTCAAAAATTCATTCTTTTTATTAGATTCATCTAATCTAACAACCAATTCCTCTTTTTCAAGATTAGTCAATTTTAACTCTTCATTGAATTTCTTAGCAATTTTCAAAGATTTAGATAATTCCTTACGAAAAGTTTCAAAAGCATCAAAAAGATCAACAGAATCAACAATGTTCTTTTTATTCAAATCATCGCAAACATGAGCAGAAAGACACTTCAAATTATTCATAATATCAGGGATCAAGAATCAGCTTAGAGATCAAAAGATCTACAACAAAAGAGCTACCCGCTCTGATACCACTTGTAGAGTTTGTTTAGACCTCTTAAACCACAATTGGATTAACCTAGTTAACAAGCCAAGTTATTACTTAGTCCAAATTTCAGATGTAGGTTAACACAATCATATAATCATATCAATGCAAAGTGCGGAATATAAAAACACAAAGATATGATGTCCTAGGAAAACCAAACCGGTAAAAAACCTAGGGAGGATTTAACCTAGCCATCCTCAAGGTAAACCTGAATCCACTATGAAAGAATCGAAGTTGTACAATAGCGACTTAAACCACTAACATCCTATTGTTACCCACCAGTAGAAACTTACTGACACGACCACGTGCAAGCTCCGAGACCACGGACTCCTTCTTTCTTGGATACTCCAGCAAGTACGAGCACTCCAGCAAGTACGAGCACTCCCGCTTGTGTATCGATCTTTAAGCTCTTAATGCAGCAACTGAATGATCATCAAGTTCTTGAAGTAATCTCCTTCTTGATAACCCTAAGTTTGTGTGAAAGTAAGCGCCTCTCAAATCTCAAAAGAGATTCAAACAAACAGCAATATGAGCAACAAAAAAGACTCTAAAGAGTTTTTGGGTACAAAACCCTAAAATACAAAAAGAGGCACTCTCTTCTCTCTCTTAGAAGTTTTTAAAAACGTACTTAGGGTTTCCTTTATATATTGGGAGAAGTAGATTTAAAACCCTAATCTTTAATGGGCTTGAACTGTGTTTGGGCCAACTTAAAATTCTGCAAAAAATTCATGATGCATGATTCTCAATCGATTGAGTCTATTCTTCGATCGATCGAGCCGTGCAAAAATAGAACAATAATTTCCTGCAACTACTCGATTCCAAACTTACATTAAACCAAGTTTTGAGCAAGTCTAAACCTAGACTAAATGTTTTGATCATGGTTTGCCAACATAATACATATTGAAGTTCTAATATATTAGTCCCTAAGGTCTTAGAACTTTACACAATTAAAAAGCAACCATTTTATTCCTTAAACACAAACACAGTTACAAGCCATTTGTTCACTCCACCTAAAATAAAAATCTACACAATTTTTTTTTTTTTTTTCATTTCCAAGACTGCATATTCAAAAAGGGTACCCCACACTTATTTGTTACCGCTAGCCTAAAATGTAAAAGATATCTTGTATAAAAGTAGTAGTAGAAGTAGTATTAGTTTTTTGAGTAAAAATCACCAGAAAAACCATTAATGCAAAAAAATCTATTAAGGTCAAGGATTCCTTAGTTGATCCTAATTTCTTTTTAGTGTTTATCCTTTAATTTCCATAAAGAACAAGTTCTTTACATACCAAAAACTATAACTCAGAGAAAAAAAAAATCCAAAATTACATACCAAAAGAGTCGAAATTACCAAGCAAAAGAGCAAAGTTGCTAAAAGTACAACCTACAAAAGAAACTAGAACAAAAACTAAATCAACTATTTTTCAAGTAATTAATACTTCTTCCATCACAAGAATTTTAGCTACGTTTTGATATCAAAAACTAATTTGTACCTTTCTCCAGATTAAAACTTGAATAAAAGCCCTCTTTCTCTTTGCACAGTCCAAAATTTTTTTTGAGTGAAAGTCCAAATTCTAACTCTGACGATGACTAAAAACGGCCATTAAACAAAGCATGACTTGGGTTACTTTCTTTTCATTTATATTAAAAGCTTTTGTTGGTCTTGGGAAGAGCAAAAATTGATGTAAACGTGTTGGACTAAAATGTGATGATTTTGGGCAGGTGAGAACAGATGGTGTTTTGGAGTATTTATTAGTTACTTCTGAAGCACAAAGAATGGTGTTCATTCCTCTCATATTTATAATGAAATTTACTCATTAAATTTATGGTGGGATTCATTATAAATATGAAAGTAGAAAATATCATTTCATAGTACCCTAAAAGTACCTAAGAATTTTCCGATATTTTGAGTTGCATGAATAGATGGTGTGGGGTACAATTTCTGAACACGCGGTCTTGAAAAAAAAAAAAAAAAAAAAAAAAAAAACTATGCAGATTTTGTTTTATATGGAGTGAACAATCGGCTTGTAAAGGGTGTTAAGGACTAAAATGATTGCTTTTTAATTATCTTAGATGTGTTTAGCATTACCCAAAATCTCAGGGCTGTTATCTAGAATTTACCCAGAACAATATTAATAAGCTTTATGGAATTTTGATAATAAGCATCATATGTGACGTACATGCAATAATCAATGATGCAATGTCAAATGTCCAGTGTCCAACTCAAGGAAATGTTGCAAGACTTTATATTTTTAACATGTAATTAGTCATTGATTTAAATTAGAAAATATTATCCGGCATCGTAAGATGCTCATTAAGAATGATTTATTGTAGGGTTCATTTAAATAAAAATTAGGTAAACTACGTATTTGGTCTATAACCTTTAAATTATATGTCAATTTATTCCCTAATATATTTTAAATGTGTTGATTAGAAAATCTCACACCTCTTTTTTCAACAAAAAGTCCAGATCACCATTTCAGCAAAAAGTTATCATAAGATAACCGCCAATCAACCCAAATCAATTATTATTTTTATAATCACCCAAATCAAATTTTGACACATGCAACCAGTCCAAAAAAATGGTTGGTGGGATCATGGCTTCTAGTCTATATACCTTCTTTTTTTTTTTTTTTTTTTTTTAAATGGATCATTTCAATCTCCATTGAATGATAATGACCATCACAAATATGTTGCTATGAAAAGTTGAGTTATGGACGTGAATTTTCATAAAAGAAATACTGATAAGCTTTTAGAATTTTGATAATAAGTATCGTATGTAACTTACAAAGATGTGATGTCAAGTGTGTCAACTCAAGGAAAAATGGTGCTAGAATTTTGAAATTTATAGTTGGACTTTGATTTTGATCATTAGAAAATTTCATGCCTCTGTTTCAACAAAAAGATAACATGAGCTAATAATGGGATAACCATCAGCCAACCCAAATCAAATTTTAAGTTTTTAACACATATGCAACTAGTCGAATAAATTAAATAGTTGGTGGGATCTATGATTTCTCAACATTTGATATTTTTTTCAATAAATTTTATATGAAGTAACTGGTGAAAGGCTAGGAAGTAAATTGAGACTAACTTCGTAATTTATCATTTATTATTATTATTTTATAAATGTGTCATTTTAATTAATCTCCATTGAATGATAATAACCATCACAAATATATTGCTATGGAAAGTTGAGCTGTGTTGAATTTGTATAAAAACAATATTGATAAGCTTTATGGAATTTTGATATTATATAAGCATCATATGTGAGTATGATCCATATGTCTTTGGTGACGAGGACATAATTTTCTTCACCGGGACATTCTGTGACGGAGCTTAGGTGACGAATGAGATTTCACCACCATATGTCTTTAGTGACGAAATAAGGACATGTGGTGACGAAATGTTTCATCATCATAGCTCACTTTTCTTGTAATGATAAACATCATATGTGAGCATGTGCCGTACAATGATCAATGATGCAATGTCAAAGTGCCAACTCAAGGAAATAGTGCTACACCTAAAGATTTTTGACATTTAGTTGGCCATTGATTTTTATCGTTTGAAAAATCTACGACTGTGTTTCAACCAAAAGCTAACATAATTAGCTAATAATGAGATAACCGCCAACCAAATCAAATTTTAATTCTTCTAAAAAAAAACAAATTTTAACAACCAGTCGAATAATCAAGACTTGAGATCTCAATAAATAAAAAATAAATAAAACTTTTTCTTCCTCAAATTTTTATTCTTGAGTTGTAAGAATAGTAAAGATTTTGTATTAATCAAAATTCTACATTTTTTAATAATATTTTGGTTAATTTATTTTAACTATTTTCTACGGAGGTATTTCAGCCATCACAAAGATATATACTGTGGTCGAAATATGCCTTTTGGTGCATTTTCATAAATACAACAAAAAGTTCGTTTGTTTGGATATCTCTTATTATTGAAAACTGAAAACATTATAATAAAATAATTATTAAATGTGTGAATAGTGCTGTGGGACCTAATTTTAAAGTTAAATTTGCATTTTTTCTAAGTTGCGGGTCTCATAAATAGTGCTCATGAATCCACAGAATGTGAAACACAGACTCATGGATAGCGCAAAACGCGCTATCCAAACTTGCATGAAATCTCTCTATAGCATCTTACGAAAACAAAACTGCAGGTTTAATTAACAACATAATTTGTACTGTGCATGCAACATCAATTTTAAGAATGCAAATTTGTCTGAAACTAGGTTTACGATAAAATATCGTTACACACATTCAACCTCAACTGATATGCAACATTGAAAAAAAAAATTGAATAATAAAATCTTAATCCCCTTTTTTTCAAAAGATTAAAATAAAAATCAGCGAGGTTTAAACTTTCGTGTCTGAGATATGATATAAAATGCGACAACGGTCTGGTAAACTGCACTGTAGTGTTCTACATATTTAAGAGACAACAACAGATGATTTCAAACAATTTCTTGGTGCAAGGAGGATAGATTGACAAATTTATTAGGCCTTAAACTCCATTATAGACTCTAAAATAAGGAACAAGTTCATAATTAAAGACTAAAATCACCCGGTTTCAAAGCTTGTTATATTACCATTTTTTGGTAGGAATTGTTATATTTGATATATAGTTGTATGCTAGTTTACAAATTTTTGAAAATTTAACTTTTAACTTTTTATAAGTTTAAAATTAAACCATTGATTTCAAATTTCAATATCAACAAAAATTATATATATATAGACACATACTTATCCATTGCTCCTAATGGCCTGTTTGGATGGAAGGGGAGTGAAGAGGAGTAGAGTAGTGTTGGCTAAAAATAAACTAATTTTGTGTTAAATTTACTTTACTTTAATCTACTCTCCCTTCATCTCCCTCAATCTAAACGGACCATAAATTAGGGTTGAGCAAATTGTGTTAAGATTTTTTGAATAGATTATGTGTAAATTCACACGAGTTAACACCCAGATCACACAAAATTTAAATCATTCTAAACAATGAGTAGTAATTAACATGTTCAGTCCATCTCTTTTCCTCTTTGGCATTTCATGATTGATGTATATCTATAATAATACAAAGTAAAATAATAATTGCTTATAATGATATAAATTAAAAATTGGTCCCTCTAATTTTATCCAAAATTCAATCTAGTAACTTCTTATTTATTCATTTTAGTCCTATAATTTTTACTTTTATTAAATGTAGTCCTTTAGTCTAATTTTGTCACATTGTGCCCGTACGAGACGCTATTCATTCGTGGGCCCAACACTTACTAAAGCCCATCTCAACAATGCCACGTACCAAAGCCCACGACTCGTTGGATTCAAGTTCTAGAACTATCATGTTTGAAGATCACATGTGAAACCGAGCCTATGAATACCATCCGGATGATCCTCGGCACTCAATTCTAAATTAGGAAAACACCGATGACACGTTGTAAATGTAGAACCCTATCTGTTCAGGAAATACGACCCCCCGAAAGGTCGAGTCCCCATGAGTCCAATAAAGGCTTTGGGAACACCCCTGTCAAGCAGTACAACCAACGGTGGAACCAGTTCCAATGCCACTCTCACTTCCTCCCACTCCCAACTAAACCCCCGCTTAAGGCTAATAGTATTGGACCCCTTCTTCCATCCACCAGGAGAATAATCATGGTCATTCCATTGAGTTTGGCTATAAATAGGCAAGGAAGATTCAATTGAGGGGTTGACAATTTTGGAGTGAAAAAAGGTGAGCGAAGGAGTGATCATCCTGAAAAGAGAAGGAAGGTGTAAGAGAGAAGGAATGAAACTGCGGACAGTGCCATTATATAGGTGTCTTAAAATAGTACAGGATTGACTAAAACAAGTGAGAGAGAGCACTTACTTGTACAAAAAGGTTGCAAAACCTAATTCTCTCGATTTTACTGTACTAAAGATATTAAAGTAGATCTAAACATATATTAATGAAGAAACTAAAGTCATAGTACTTGCCAGACTTATCGTTACAAAAAAATATCTAAGATATTCTTGATATCAGTTGGAGGTTCCGGTTGTACCACAGGTTTGTCATTCATGAATCAACCAAATAATTGAAAGCTGTAAGCTTGTAAGTTTTGTATGGGCCAATAGCTAGAGTCTAGGAAAAATGAATTTTTATTTTGTATTTCTAACTTTCTAGCCTTCATTAAATAATCAAGATCCAATTGAGAATTCCATAGTCCTTAATTATGATGCATGTCACGTATGTAACTTGAACAAGCAATTTTTAACTTGGCAATTCCCTGTCCCCGTTGTCGCTCATACTGGACTGGGAAGACTTCCCTTACAATTTCTTATTTTTAATTCATTTCTTGCAGCGCAATGCTGCATGTAACTTAGAAGCCGTGTCATTGATTTTAGAAACTATATATTCAAACCATATATTCTTCAAGTCATTAGCCATTAGAGCAGCTAGAAACATATAAGGATAAAATTTTTCTCCAAACTAATTTGAAAAAAACTCGTTAAAAACTTACTTAAAAATTAATATGACTAGATATTTTGAAAATCTAACCTTTAAATTGCATATTCTTTATATTATTAGTATACATATCAAATTTTGATCAAATTGTATATTTTTTATTATTTTTTTCTCTTCTTTAAAAAAGACTAAAATATTGTTTTATTCTCAAAATTTTGCATGAAATTTTTTTTCGTTCTTAAAATTTTAAAAATGTTTTGCTTTCTATCCTTAAACTTTAAAAATATCTTTTTGCCATTCATAAACTATTGAAAAAAGATTGAAGCATAGACGGCTCCACTTGGAGCCCAGGGGTTCAAATGAACCCCTGAAACTGGCCCAAAAAACCACTATATATAATTTTTTTTTTAATATTGTTTTTGTTTTGACCCCCTTCAAATAAAATTTGAACACCTTGATATTAGATTTTTTTAAGCCCAGCTGAAATAAGTTTTACTATGATTATCTTAACATTATTTTGGTATTTCTAAACACAAAAAAGTCCAATAACAAACCAATTTGATAAAAAATCTGGAAAAAAAATACTAAGCCCAACAACAAAAGTAAAAATTTATTAATCTTAAATTTTAGAAAAAGCTGGTATAGATTTTAACAAATTTATAATATAAATATCAAATAGGAGATCAATAGTTGAATGATTATTTGATTGTAAAAGATATGTAACTCATAAGATTGATAATAAAGATATCATGTATTATTTCAAAATATAAAACATTGTAAAAAGCAATTATAAAATTTTGTGTTTCAATATTTTTTTAAAAACTTTTTTGGTAATATCATATATTCAAATTCTTTGTTGTTTTAAATTTTGTATAATTTATGTTTATTATTAACGCTCTAAAAATAATCCTACGCCACTAGATTGAAGTTCTTTTTTCTTTCCCATTTCACAAAGTTACAGATGAACTTCATGTAAAACATCAGGGATGAAAACTTGAAAAAAAAAATTGAAGTATTAATATTCAAAGAAACAGAAACCCAAATAATAAATAAATAAAACTTCCAAGAAGTGAAGCATATGTATGGGAGACAACTCATAAGCGTAGTCTTCACATTCAACTGCTCTTCTTGGTGGTAGCTAAGGAAACTGGGACTGGAGTTGTAGATAACAAATTAACAACATAATAAAAAGTCACATTTTCAGTGAAATCCATCTTATGGGCGGAAAGAAAAGCAAATAATTGTTATACATATTTCAACACTCAAATAGATTAAGAGAATGTTATTTTCCGATTTCTAGTGTACGTTAAATGATCAAGGTCCAGTTGAAAAATTATTCCGTAGTCCACACTCAACATGGTACATAGGTCTCAGCTTGAACGAGCAGTGGTGTAATTGACTTACATAGCTGATGAACTCGATAACTTCTCATCCCCATCGCTTGTACCTTTAGACTGGGAAGACGTTTCTTTCTTGCAGCGCAAGCCTGGTTTGAAACATAGAAGCCGCTTCCCCACTTTCCAAATGCTCTTTCCATTTCCATTTTTTCCTTCTCTTTCCTCTTTCAATTTTTTCTTCTCTTTCCTCTTCCTTTTTTTCTGTTCCTCCTTGGATGTCTTGCCGTTCTGGTCTGAGCTTTCAATTGCCAACTGTATATAAGTCTGTTCCAGTTCCACTAGTAAGTTAAATTATATCTGGCATATGTCTATATATATATATATATATATATATATTAGTTGCCCTAAAATTAAGCCTAATCCTAGTTCGTACTTGTAATTCAATAATCATTCTCTATTTTTACCAGGAAAATAAAAAGGGGAAAGGGCAGAAGAAGAATGAATGAATGAAATTATGGGTGCTTTGGTTTCAACTCCTCAAGCATATAAGGGAACTGTAGAGTGAGTTGCTGTTTTTCATTTTGAGGGGAACACAGAAACTGAGATTGATCTTAAAATCTAAATATACATTTTCTTGGCTGTCCAACAACTTAAATTGGATCTGATGTTTCAACAAAAGCATGATCAAGAAGAGGGTACCAAGATTAATTAGTACAAAAAACGAAGAATGAAACAAAACTAGGGAAACAATAGTACTCACTTATCTAAAAGTTGATGATGTAGGTTTGGCCAATTGCACTAAATACAGCTTTTTTTCCCCCCCAATCATTGTTTCACCGAATGTGAAATACTTTATACAATGTCCACACGATCAGATTAAATGTCTATATTTTACTCAAAATATGCATAATGTAGACACTATAAAAGATGTGAAATAATCAAGACCTATTTTGTTTTTAACCTTCCAAAGAATGCATGACCAGGCTTGAGGCAATAATTTTTTTTAGAAGGTGATTTTTTGGTCTAATCTTCACATAATCATAGATCAGTAGTCCCACCTCTCAATTTAGCTAACAATCAACAACCCCACCCCGCCACCACTACAATCTCAAACCTTTTTTAGTAAGAAAAGGAGAGAAGAAAGAATTGATTATTTACCTTCAAATTTTCAAGGAAATATAAAAATAGCAGCAAGCCCAAGATAGAGATAAAAATTGAAAAGCAACTTTCCCAGAGATAGCTGCTCGTTTGAAGACCTTGACCAAAAGAACTGCAAAAATTGGGCAAACATATTAATCTTAGAATTTTAACTAGAATGTATATAAAGTAATAAGAATAGAATTATCTCCACAAAAAAAAAAAAAAAGTAATAAGAATATAGAATAGTACAAACTTTATCAGTAAATAATAAATTATAATTTAATTAATAAGATGAAGAACATACTTGGGAGATATATGAAGTGTTGAAATTCTTCCACGAACCTAAGCTTCTACAATGGAGGATTTGCTCAACACACAGAGAAGAGAAATGTAGAGCAAGAAGCAGGAAATGTGAAATGAATTTCTTGTATTGATAATTAGCTTCCTCTGTTCTTTATATACTAGATACAGAGGAGGGTAAAACTGTAACAGAAACTAACTATCCAACCTATAGCTTCTATACACGTGGCAGCTACAGTATTAGCAAACTAACCAAATTATGAATACTACTAAGCTACAGGTCGTTCTATTTAGAACTATTACATGTAGTTTATGCACACAATTGTAGAGCTAATTACAAACTAAAGCAATCTTCAACATGAAGAAAGAACGTAAAAGCATTTTAAAGTATGGTAAGGAAACAAAACTCAAGATCACTGGTTAATAATGGTCTTAGCCTATTGCATATAGCTTCTTCTCCCACAAAGGCGGTCCCTATATATACATGGGACTTACAAAAGCTAAAAATCAGAACCAAAAGCCAAGAGACTAATCCTGTTGATCACATTCCCATCCTAATGACAGATTGAAATAATTTAATAGATTCATCAGCAAAAATTTCAACCAATTATAAGAGCATTCGCATTATTTCCTGTAATTTTTTATTTTTTTTTGTTTATTTTAACATAAGAACTTATTTTTTGTATTTTACATACTCACTTTTTAAAACACAATATATCGGATTATCTATTTTACATTACATTTCATTAAAATATTAATTTTTCTTGATTTTTTTTAATTGTTTTTCTTTCTTTCACACATAACAACTACCATATACTCTCTTTATTCTTCGTCGAGATACATAATAAAAGAATAAAAATTTAAATGCAAAATAAATAGCGTTAAAGTAAATTTACACAGTTACTGCATTAATCTTATAATTTTACAAAATTTTGCATAGACTGACATAGGTGAAATTCTATTATACAAACATTGATACAAGTGCTCTAAGTTTTTAATTTTTTTTAAATTACAATTTATTTAAGAATAAATTATTAAATTTTATTTTAAATATTTTTCTAATACATTTTAATTGCAAATGATTTTTAAAAATAAAATAAAAATTAGCCTCGTGGATGCACATGCTGAATTTCCATTCTATCACAATTGGCAAAAATGATCATCTTTGTTATTTCTTAAACTTCACGAGCCAATAATACTAAATCAAGAGTATATGAGACTTGTTTAAAACCCACTTCAAAATGAAATGCGTAGGACAACATAAACTGCTTAAAATGAAGTTGCGTTAGAACTCTCGTTTTCCAACAAAATAAAAGGGTTAGAAACCAAAGAATGGTATGATTTGATATTAATCAACGCACAGTATATATGTAACATGGAGAAGTCTAATACAAACTGATCAAAAAATTAAAGAGGAGTGTAATATATGCAAACCTTAGATTTCGTAGTCCCCACCAGAAACAGTAAAAGAATTTTTGTGGAAGATTTGAGGATTGCACAATACCAGACTGAAGGGCTTCAAGAAATATTCCAAAATCAAATTTTGTTGGATTTGGTGTATGTATTGGGCAACGATCATCTAGGAATGTGGAATTTACTGAACTGTCAGGGTTAGCACAACTAAAAGAATTTCCACATTCTCTTAGATTTCCACAGACCGAGTGCCAGCAAGCTGTCTCTCGTTGAATAGAAAAAAAGTACCAAAAGGCTCCAATTACCTGAAAGACGAACGTGTTATTAAAAGTCTTTAAATCCAGTTTGTAGTTTTATTATATTTTTCCTATTGTTGTGGTGATAGGCACGCATCTAAAAACAACCATTCATCAAGTTAGTATTTATATTCTTCTCAAAACCTTAAGTGGTCTTGAGTGTTGTTGGTGTTGAGGAATAAAATATCCGAAAGCCGTCCTTAGAATGACCAAGGAGACTTGGTTTGCAATTGGTGTCTCAATTTGTGGATTTGGAGACTAACAAGAAGAAAAGATTCAAAGAATCCATTACTTGTCGGAGCGCAGAAGGCTCAAGTATATAGTCACATAGTTTGGTTGGTTTTGTAAGTGATGTGTACTACAACTATTCTTATTTAGTGGATAGTTTTGTGCTATAGGCCCTAAGCAGGTTTTTTTTTTTTTTTTTTCTCTTCATAAACACTTCCGTGTTCTTGTGTGTGTGTGATTGTTTATTTGGATTTTGCAACCATGTTTATATCCATGATAATGTCAATTGGCTAATTACTTAAACAATTGGGCTTACATCTATAGTTAGCATGAAATTGACTATAACAGTAAAATGGAGGTCTAAATTGTGTCAAGTCTCATTCTCTTAACGTTACACTACAACAAAAAGTTAGCGTGCATATCTCTTGAGGCTCGATGAGTTCTATAATTAGTAGGCCTAATAACACTGAGAAATTTTATAATTCACCCTTAATAAAAATGAACTCAGTACCTCAAGAAACTTACGTGACTGGCAAGGATGAACAGAAAGAAATTGAATAAAGCTTTAATCCATCCATCAAATTTGCCAGCATTTCTCGGCAGGTTCTTCCAGGATAGGTAGATCTGACGAATTCTAGGCACATATTGAAAGAGAACAAGGGTGTTCAGTGACTTTATTATTTCTGACGGTCTCGTGCTTCTCATTTCTTTAAAAATGAATGGAAATACCACCTGAATAGATTGCAAGGAGTTTAGTTTCAACGGATAAAATCTAGTCAAGCAGGAGAAAAAGAATTCGGAAATATACTTTTTTTTTTTAAAAAAAAGAAAGACAAAAACTAATTTAAAGAAAATGTAAAACTATAGTTTAGTGACTTCAGTCCCCTTAATTCTGCACGAGTTATCAATTTGGACACAAGCCCATTTTGAGAAACAGTGTAGAAATGAGCTTGTGGAACAGCATCGGCTATAATCGCTGTCAGATCATGATCCTATGCAATTCTACAATGTGGCACAATTCAACTATATATGACTATATTAGATGAACGGATTTAGACTTCAGAGCAATATAGATTGCAATCTAGGATTATACAATCTCACGATTCTACTATGGTTTTGAAACTTGAACCGTTCATCAAACTGTAAAAGAAAGAAGTTCAATATTTTTGAGATTAGACCGAAATTCAACAGATGTCAAACTGTAATGACGTCATAATTAATTTAATAATTATTTAAAATATAAATTAATATATTAAATTAGTATGAATATAAAATCTAACTAAAATAAACCGAATAAATATAAAGACCATCTTTCAAATGTATTTTTCATATCACAACTTCTATTATAGTGTTCAAAAAGCAACACAATATTATCAATTGTTAATAATAATAATAATAAAGAAAACTTATTTATTTACAATATACTATCAAGGTAAGATTTATATTGTAGATTAAATAAAAACTTACACCATTATACACTCATTATAAATATATAGAATGTTTTAAGCATTTGTTAATCTCCAATTACATTGACAGTACAAAAGTAGAAAATAAATTAAAATATACGAAATTACAAATTGGCGGGAATTGATGGGTTTGTAGTATGTTGTTATGATGTGCCATTCAATTTTTTTTTTTAAGTTTTTAAAAAATTACAAACCAAAATGAAAGGCGAAGACGTAGCCACATGTCCAACTTTTCACATGGGAAAGGGTAATGTCTGTCAATGCATAGACCATAGTGGTAGACAACTCGTTGAAAAAGAAAAAATCTTTGGCTTTTGGGTACTAGTGACAAGCGACAGAAGAAACAACTCAACCCAATGCAATAATGTAGTGAAAATGTGGTGGAATATTGTTGTGGCCACAGAAAAACAAATATAGTTGAAGAAAGCTGCTCTTACCTGTGGGATGGGAAGAACAACAAAAACGTCGATTAGGAAGGAGAAGTATCTGCGAACACTTAATTCTTTCCACGACCGCAAAGCAATATGAACAAGGTAAATGACATCGGTGACCATCCGAAAAACAAAAACGGCGGTCCACAACTCTTTTTCCAACAAAATGCACCTTTTACTATCATTGATCACAGGGATGTAAAAGAATAGAGGATCCACAATTGCTGCAATCACACAAGAGAATAGGAAGACATAATTCCATACATGGCAATGAATTATCCTTTTAGTTCTTCCTTTTAGTCCATTCATGTTCCCTGAGTCTTCAATATCAGGTTCCCCATTCATTCTGACACAAAAATGTGGCAAACATAAAATTATAAGTAGTGATTTATTCTTATCTACCAGCTGTGGGGTGAGTAAATTAAACATAAAATTAAGAAACTAACCTTTCACCGTTCTGTTGCGGACTACTCCCCAGGTTACTACTCATAACTATATATTGTATGAATTAATGACAACGCAAATGTCCAAAACAAATAATCAGTCACTGAACTATAGACCCCAACTAAATATGCCAGTGAAATTTTGATCCCTGCAAATAATGTGAAACAGATTAGACAATATTTTCCCATTTCCATTTCCTCTAAATGCAATTTCTCCGCACTAGGCACCCAAAGGCTAAATGTGGCTTTTAAAAAGGAAAAAGAAAAAGGCTACATGTGGCTTTTAAAAATGTTTCCTTTTCGCTCTGTTGCTAGGCTAGTGATGTAGCTCTAACTGGCTTCAGGACCCATTCTCATACTTTTGTACTTTTTTTTATCACCATAATATACCCATTCCACCTTTTTCAGTAAAAAGAAATATTTAAACAAAAAACTTAAAAAATCATATTATATTAAACTATCTGGTGTATTGTATGGGGTTTATTTATATATGGTAAGAAACCATAGAAAGATCAAGGAGCAAAGATTTTTATAAAATTAATTATACCTATCTCAATAAAAATTGCAAGACTTTAAGCATAATTTAATTGGTAAAATGAACCCCAAAAAATGAAAACAACAATATTATTAAATAGTTCTCTAAAGAAGTATCCCCCCGCAGAAATAAGAGAATGAGAATTTATATGACAGAATCTAACTTCTTCTTTTTTTTGTTGAGAGAGAGACAGAATCTAACCTGGAAAACTTGAGTAGTTATGAAGGCATTTTTCAGGTCGGAGCAGTATAGACCAGGATTTGGAGAAGGGGAAGAGTCGCTGAAAATTGGATTTTAAAGGTGTGCAGATGAAGTTTCCAAGTAATGCAAAGGAAACTTCCAAGAAATGCACAGGAAACTCTTGTCGTTCTCTTGATTAGTAAGTAATTACTAGCTAGTAGTAAACAATTGAAGATAGTCACTTCCTCCGGTATTTCACTAAATAATAGTATTGTATTGTTTTTCTTACCAACCGATGAACTGTTAATATATATTCCAAAGTCCACACAGCCAGTTCAACATGGTAGTGTAAACATTCAAAAAAAATTCCAACTTCACAAAATTGTAGCAAAATAAAATCGTAATAAATATATAAAAGTGCGTATATTCTGCAATTTTCTAATTGACTTGACCTGGAAATTTGAAGTGCAAATGGGAACGTAATTAAGATATAAAAAAGTAAGAAATAGAAAGAAGTTTTTTTTGAATGAATCCTCATGATACCGGCACTCTTTCTCCCGGACTTTTGTGTTCTCTTTTCTTTTGCTGAGATTTCTCTGGGTTGATGATCGAAGAAGACTTTTTCTGTTTGGTAAAGGCGTTTATAGCCTAGTAAATAACGCCAATCAGGTCTATCTTCTTGCCACTGTATACCCCTGTACTAGTCGCTGTTTTGGCCACATAATTTGTTTATAGTGTACCAGTCAAATCTCTTTCTTTTCGCTTCAAAAAAAAAATATCTTTCTTTTAATTTAATTTATCATATTTGGGTTGATGAATGATGAAGCCTTTTTCTGTTTGGTAAAGGCATTTATAGCCTAGTAAATAACGCCAATGACCAGGCAAGTCTATCTTCTCGCCATTGTATACCCCTGTACCAGTCTCTGTTTTGGCCACATGATTAGTTTATAGTTTACCGGTCAAATCTCTTTCTTTTAATTTAATTTATTATATTTAGTTTTTAGCTCGGTTGAAATACGTGTATTACAGTAGCACTGTACCACTACTGTCACAGTAGGAAGTAGGTTTAAGAGGTTTAGAATTTAATATTTCTTATTTGTTTTATGAAAATTGTATTATAAAAAATACATCTTTTTTTATTTTTACTAATATAATATATTTATTTATATTTAATTAATTTTTAAATTAATTATGAACTCAATTCGATTTCAATTGAATCCCGGCCGAACTTTAAAAATTTTGAATTTTTTTTTTTTTTTTCAGTTCTATAAAGAGCCCGGCTTTCAAAATTATATTAAAACCTTCTTAATGTTTTAGCTTTTGTTTCACAACCTAACAACTCTCCTCATTTTTTAACTAGAAACTCGTACGATTATCTTGTCTGTCCACGAAGTTCGGCAATGGCAGCCAATTTGGAATCAATTTTCTAATAAGGAATGGACTTACAAGTAAACGGAAACATTTTTGACGTTACCCTACAACTATGACGCATACCATAATTTCAAGTTCAAATAAAATATTGTTTAGTGATTATATAATATTTTATTTTGTTAAATGGCAAAACTTAGGTACAGTACCTCAGGTACCCCTTTTAAAATTAAAACACCTGGACACTCACTTAACCATCATCTGCCGTTACTTCTCCGTTATTTTTTTTTCTCTCTTTCTTTCCCCTGTTTTAGACCCGTTTATTTGTTTTTTCCTCTCTTTTCTTTTCCCCTTGTTTAGATTTTTTTTTTCACTTTCTCTCTTTTTTTTCCCCTGTTTCAGACCCAAGCACTTTGACTCTTGAACTCCAGCCACCTCTTTTTTTTTCCCCCTGTTTCAGACCCTCTGACTCTTGAACTCCAGCCAAACGCTCTTTGCTCCTACCATTCTTTCTCTCTCCTCTCTGTTCTTCTCTTTCTCTCTTTCTTTCCTTCTCTCTCACTCAGATTAGATGAAATAGACGAATCCAACTCTCTGAACTCTCTATCTCGCTCTGTTTTCGCAGCTTAGTTGGCTAGCACTAAGAAATTCGTTGGTATGTATTGACTGAATCTCATTATAGATTTTCAATTCTAGTTGCTGGGTTTGTGTTATTTTGAGGTTTGGTAGAGTTTTTCTTTGTTGATTATGATCTATGTATCAATTTTTATTATTGGGTCTGTGTTATTATTGCTTTGATTTGTTTGATTTGGGTTTTCAATTATAGTTGCTTAGTTTGAGTTATTTTGAGGTTTGGAAGAGTTTCCTTTGGCTATTTCTGATGAAGGTTCTAATTCTGGGTAAGATCAACCTTAAACAATTTACATCAACCAGAATTTTTTTATATATATAGTGAGGGAAGCCAGAGGAACACAGCTTTAGCAATATTGCCACACTTTGGTCCAAACATGAAAAAACTGTTAATGTAAAATTCATTCAAGATTCCAAATTGATATTCTGTATCAACTAACGAAAGGAATATAGTATATATATAAGCTCCAAAGGAGGGCTAACTAATAAGTTAATTTATTATGCTCTTTCTACATGCTTAAGGCAGGAAATTTGTGTAGTATGTAATAGGTCAATTAGCATTAGCATTTTTGGCATTACAGCTTGTGATGGTTCCACTGATATCTGGGGCCTAAGCTAATTGATTCAGCTTTAATGTCATGTGGAAAGGCTGCTCCTTAAATATAAAGAGAAGATCACAAGAAACAGATTGGTAACTGCTGGAATCCCCTGAAAAGAAAAAAAATATCCATTTCAGCATAAGCTAGAAGGCTTTGGAGTCATATACGTACTGAAATATAAGTTCTATATAGTATTTCCAACCATTGAACAGCCATTGTCTTGCTAAATGTTGCCACTGAATTGTCAAAAGGGAAAAGTTGCCTTGTGAACTGTCTGTATTTGAGGCCCACACTAAAGTTATTGTTGGAGCTCTATGGTCATTCATTAACCTGGACATTATTCCATACCTTGAAACTCATAGAAGTGGATCTCACATCACATGTGAAGACCACAATGGGGTTTCAATACTTCAAATCTATCACTGACTGGGAACAAGCTTTAGTTTTTGTGGCTGTTGGGCTTAGTCTTCTGGGTTCTCTATCAGAGAGATTGGGCTTCAAAGTTTAAACATCACCCCTTTGTCCATATAGGGCAAAACTTAAATGGTTCTTTTATGATTCTTTTAAGGTTCTTGACTGTTGACTTATTTGCTTCAGCTATTAAAGTATAAAATTATTTGAGTAAATTGAATGCCACATTGTTTTACTAAGCCAAGCTAAGAACTAGCTCAAAATATTACAAAAACATATTAATCATACAATGAGGGAAAAAAAGGGGGAAGAAAAGGTTGTGGTGCTTTAAAAAAATTTAACCAAAATCTGGTGAAAAGTTGTGTAACCCTTTATTAGTATTGTCCCACACCAATGGTTGTTGTGTTTAGTACTCAATTTACAGAGTGGTTAATTTTAGAATATGTGGAACCTAATAAATTGTGTTTGTTAATTTACAGGTTATGGAGAAAGATGGGAAGAGCAACCTTGAAGAAGTTGTGTCTATTGATTCAGAGGAAGATACAACTCCAAGAATTGGAGAAAATGAAGACACTAAAGAAGATATAACTCCAAAAATCGGAATGGAGTTTGATTCAGAGGATGAGGCATATCTATATTATAATATATATGCTGGATATGTTGGATTCAGTGTTCGTAGAGATTGGCTAAACAGAAGTAAGACAGATAAAACAACTATCATATCCCGCAAGTTTTGTTGTTTTAAAGCTGGTTACAAGAAGGAAGTTGCATATGATGGAAGAAATCTAGAATGGAATTAAGATGTGGTTGCGAAGCCCAAATGGTTATCAGTCGTCAAAAAAGTGGCAAATATCGTATTACCCTTTTTGAAGCGAAACACAATCATGAAGTTGTAACTCCACGAAGTAAGCACAAATTGCCATCACAAAGGAAGATATCAGCTGCCCAAGCAGCAGAAGCTGAATTAGCAAATCGCTCTGGGATTAGGCAAAATTAGTTTTTGAGTTCATGAGTAAACAAGTTGGAGGTAGGGAAAATCTTGGTTTTACTCTTAAAGATATCAGTAATCATTTACAATCTAAACGGATGAGGGAAATGAAAGAGGGAGAAGCATTTACCCTTATTCATTATTTTGAGATGAGAAAGTCTGAAAATGCTTCATTTTCTATGATACAGTTGGATGTTGATGATCAAATAACTAATATATTTTGGGCAGATCCTAAAATGGTTGTGGATTATGATTTATTTGGTGATGTAGTTTGTTTTGATACTACGTATCGAACCAATAAAAACATCGTCCATTGGCACCTATAATTGGAGTGAATCATCATAGACAAACTGTGGTCTTTGGTGCTGCATTGCTGTATGATGAAACAGCTGAAACTTTTTCGTGGTTATTTCAAACCCTCTTAAAAGCAATGTGTGGAAAGAAGCCGGTTACAATTTTACTGATCAAGATCCAGCAATGGCTAAAGCAATTGCAGAAGTGTTACCAGAATCTCATCATCATTTATGCCGATGGCATTATATCAAAATGCTCTCAAAAAACTCAACAGGTATTTTCAAAGTTCAAATTCATTTGCTGCAGAATTTAAAAGTTGTATGTGTGATCATGAGTATGAGGATGATTTTTTTCAAGCATGGGAATCAATGTTAGATAACATGGTCTTCAAGAAAATAGTTGGTTGAAATTCATTTTGAAGTTAGAGAAAAATGGGCGATGGTATATGGTAGAAATCATTTTTGTGCAAATATAACGACCACACAATTGAGTGAAAGCTTCAATAGTCGCTTGAGACGTTATCTAAAGTCAACCAACAATGTGCTGGAATTTTTTAGTCATTTTGACAGGTTACTTGAAGACCTACGCCACAATGAGTTGGATTCCAATTATGACATGAGCCAACGTTTGCCAGTTTTGAAAGTGGAAGTGCTTTTATTGAAGAACTCAAGGGATGTTTACACACCCAAAATCTTTAATTTCTTTCAAGAAGAGTATAAGAAGTCTTTGGACATGGTTGTTAATACATGCTATGATATTGCACCATTGTTTGAGTACAAGGTTTGCATGTATGGGCATACTCGAGAACATAAGGTTATCTTCAATTCTACGGACCAAACAGTTGTTTGCAGTTGTAAGAAATTTGAGTTTGCTGGGTTTTTATGTAGTCATGCATTAAAGGTGTTAGATATTCAAAATATAAAACTACTTCCTTCTCGATACATTTTGAAGCGGTGGACTAAGCAAGCGAGAGTTGGATGTGTACTAGATACCTATGGTTGCATTGTGAAAGAAGATCCTAAGTTGGATATAACAAATCGATACAAAGATTTGTGTCATAATGCAGTAAACATTGCAAGTAAGCTGCTGAAACTGAAGAAGCATCTATTTTTTAGCTAAGAAGATGGTTGAATTAAATCTTGATGTGGAAAGGATTTTGAGAAAAAAACCAAATTTACCTTCCAATAAAATTGGGATGGATCCTTCTCATAATGAACATGTAGATGTTGCATCTGTCATAACAGCTTATAAAGCAACTGGGATTAAGAAAAAAATAGGTGCATCTCGTGTTAAAGGTCGGCCTAAAAGTTTTATTGAAAAAGGATCAAGGAAAGAGGGCATCCTTGTGGAGAAACTCCAGTGACAAGTACTACTGTCAACATCCCAGCTTCTTTATCTGTTGACTATACACAAGTAACACAGGTAATTTTCTTGCATGTATATTTTGTTTTAGACCTTTAAATGTTATTTTCATTCTTGGATGTGTCTTATATTTTGTTTTATTGAAGGAAAGAATCTAAGGTGGTGCTTATTTTTTTGGAAGTTACTCTTATTTTGTTCTGCTTAGTTCTTATTCTATTTCAATTTTACTTGGAAATGGTAGGCATCAAGCATTGGGTTTGATTATTCTGCAAGGGATGTCGGTACTAGTAGTCATTAGATTTCGTGGATGTGTACTTAGTGTGGTGGTAGTATCTACAGCTTATCATTAACAAGGTATTTTATGCATATCTAAATTTTTAGTATATATGAAAATTTCAAGAATTAGGCTATAGACTATCTAATGATGTGATTAATAATAATGAGTTTTTTTTTTTTTTGGCAGACCATTGTGTTCTATAGCATGGGCAAGGAGTTTAGCGTGCAAGAAGTTTAGTGTGACTTTGGATGAATCAATCATTTTTTGGAATGGGCAAAGAGTTTAGTGTGGCAGACCACTGTGTTCTGTAACATGTGATCAATAATCTGTTTACTAATTGCTACAAGTGACATTACTTTGTTTTGGTGTCGTGTATCAGTTTATTTATTGATGCGTGTTTTGGGTACTTTTATTGTGATAACTCATCAAGTGTAACTTCTTTAATATTGGATACTTTTCTGGTCCAGATTCACTACTGGCCTTTTGATTATTTGAACTATTTTTGCCTTACTTTATTTATTACAATCATCTCAAACTTGAACTGTTTTTGCCCATGCTTCAAGCACTACCATATTTCTGCACTCTGCACTGGTTTCTGCACTCTGCACTGGATTTTTGAACTGCTGAATTTCTGCCCCTGGACTGGTTTCTCTGCACTAGGTACTGCTGGATTTCTGCACTAGATAGCTGCTGCCTGCAGCTTGTGGGCTGCTGTTTTCTTAATGCAATTGCATCATTGAATAGGCTTGCTTGTGTATCTGATGGTGAAAGTCATAATAAATACATGTGTACATATATTACATTTTGCATCATTCATTTCTTTTGAGCTAAATATTGCCACTTGTTGTACGTGTACAATTTTTTTTGTGTGATTATTAATTAGTGTACTTGAAAATCTTAGGGTCTTCTTGGTTTTGGATGAGGGCTGTACTTATTGGATCATATTGAATGTAGCCAATTGCTTTACTAGTTATATGCCTTGCCTTCAAGATCATATCTCCACTTCATGCAAGACCTGCTTGGAAAAATAGTACCTACTTTCTCAGCTTAACATGTCCAGTCAATACTAAACTAACAATATCATGCAAGACCAAACTAACAATATCATGCAAGACCTGGTGGACTCTTTTTATAAAAGATGAGGCAACCTGTGGTGAACATAGAGCCAAAACTCACAATAAATTCAAATGAAATGGCATAAATGCCCCACTTATAACTCAAAAAAAAAGAAAAAAAGTTTTGATAATAAATGAAGTAAACAATGTTTTATTATTATGAACTCACATTACAAATATCACATGACATATTGCAAAAGGGAGTACACCACAGTAAAATCAGAATTCACTAAATAAATACAATGCTTATTGTGCAATTTTTAAATAACTTGCAATTGTACAAAATAATTTGAATGTATTCAACATCGTCTTTTTGCCGTTGGAAATGGTTGAGCTGCAAATCACTTTATGTTTCAAGACGCTTGAAATGGTGAACAGCTTTAATAGTTATTTGGAAGCACGTGATTCTGCTGCATAGCCTAGAGAGATCAGCAAGTCCATCGGTCATTAAAACTGGGTGATTGAAAACTGCAACTACTCCACAGCATGATGCTTTTTAAGATTTGGTAAATTGAATACCAATCTAGCTATGTACAACTCTATTGCCTGCAAGAACATTTATTATAGGTTTAATCATTAAGAACATTTTGTATGACATGAACACTTGCTCTGACATGAACAATTTGAAGCTAATTGCGTTTTTGCGTTTGCTTTTTCCAGATTGGAAATTGTAGCATCCAGAACATCTTTGGAAGCTTGAGCCACCATACCCACAGCTAAAATTCGGAGTGCAGGCTCTTTGAGATTATTTTTGAAGTAAGAACAAGTGGAAGTGTCCATGGCACTGGTTTTACTATGCGTACATGATTTAACATCCACAGAAGTTACTTGAAAGCTGTCATTTGAAGAAGCTGGAATACTGATGTATGTTGAGTTAGAAGAGACTCAGTTTTATATGTTTATCATGGAAAGATGCCTGCATCACAGACTTCAATCCACTTTCACCAGCATTTGACCAATACCCACTCATTCTCCCATCCACCGACTCATTATTGTCCTTGCCAAGGGTTGTCCACTGTCTGAGCTAATATCGCTCTTCATGGAGATGTTCTTTGTAGAAGCATTTCCTTCAGGGAAAGTGCTGATACTTCACCCTGCTTCAGATTCCCCTTGACTTCAAGTCTGTTACCATTGGATATTACAGCAGAAGTTCCTTCAGCACGATTTTCTTTCACAAGTACTGAATCTTTCATTGTGGAAATAGCAGAAGATGGTGCACTCAAATCATCTGCATTTTCTCTGGAACAAGAAGCGGAACAGATTGAATGATTCCTTTCCATTTCTGGCAGTTTATCAGCTTTGCCACCACTGATTTCATGGTCTTGTTTTTGTACTCCAGCATTTCCATTAATACATGTTCCACAGCAATCAGATAAGCTGTTTGCCTCCCCAAACAATCATGTTCTTTGGGAGAACAGAGGTGCCTGACATCATTCATCAATGCACTTGGTTTTAGATCATGCTGGTCCATAGGTACCCTGATGTGATGCCTTCACAACAGTATTTTGCAATCATCAACGTCACAGAAGTAATTATTTGCTATCAAGAGATCATTGGAATAAGCTCCCCAGACATTTCAATCCACCTACTTCCGTCAGCTACCAAGCTACAGGCATACCAAGAAGAATGACAAGTGTGAACAACTTTAATAGTTATTTGGAAGCACGTGATTCTGCTGCATAGCCTAGAGAGATCAGCAAGTCCATCGGTCATTAAAACTGGGTGATTGAAAACTGCAACTACTCCACAGCATGATGCTTTTTAAGATTTGGTAAATTGAATACCAATCTAGCTATGTACAACTCTATTGCCTGCAAGAACATTTATTATAGGTTTAATCATTAAGAACATTTGTATGATACCAAAGTTGTGGTTATAAATAAGTTTCTAGATATATCCAACATACCAAGGATTCAAAGAGCAAATGATCCACTGTCACAATTTTTTTCAAGTTAACAGTCTTTGTTCCCCTCAACAAAAAAAAAAAGAAAAAAAAAAAGACAAAGAAAAAGTTAACAGTCTTCAAGGTGAGAATAGGTGGAGCAACCTTAATATAATCTGAAGCACCACCCTACCAACCAAATTCAAGTCAATAGAAGGAAAACACAGTGGTCCCAGGACATTTGATTCAAAAATCAAAAGACACATATTGGTGATGATGGTTGAAGATGGAAAGCATGGTGTAAATGAGCATATAAACATTGATCTCCTCAGCAAACTGACAGTTTTGTGTTGGATAAAGTTGGAGTTTGACACAGTCTGATTATACAATGACATGTGAACAATTCATATGACCATGGGAACACACCCTAACTACTAAATTTTACCTCAACTAAAGTTAATTTAAACCCATATTAGATCTCTCTCAAAGCATGGTGTCTTTCTAAATTCTAAGAATAACCTATAAAATCAAGGCGTAATGTACCTTCCAATACTCAACTTATAGGGGTCAATTTCATTTTGTTCCTCACAAAATTGTTTAAGGTTGCTCTTACCCAGAAACTATAATTGAAACCCCAAATTAAAATTAACCAAAGCAATACTAAGAGAAACCCATTAGCCAAAATTGAAACCTTCATTAATTAGCCAAAGGAAAACTCTTCCAAACCTCAAAATAACTCAAACTAAGCAACTATAATGAAAACCCAAATCAAAACAAACCAAAGCAATAACACAGACCCAATAACAAAAATTGATACCCAGATCATAATCAACAAAGAAAAACTCTACCAAACCACAAAATAACACAAACCCAGCAACTAGAATTGAAAATCTATAATGAGATTTAGCCAATACATACCATAGTGCCAGCCAACCAATCTGCGAAAACTGAGCGAGATAGAGAATTCAGAGCTGAATTCTTCTATTTCATCTAATTCTGACTGAGAGCGAAGGAAAGAAACAGAAGAACAGAGAGGGAGAGAGAGAACGGTGGAAGCTTGGAAGGAAGAAACAGAAGACAAAAAAGAAAGAAACAGAAGAACAGAGAGGGAGAGAGAGAACGGTGGGAGCTTGGAAGGAAGAAACAGAAGAACAGAAAGAAGAAACAGAAGAACAGAGAGGGAGAGAAGAACGAGGGAACGGGAGCTTGAAGAAAGAACAGAAGAACAGAGAGGGAGAGAGAGAACGGTGAGAACGGTGGGAGCTTGGGGATTTGGGGTTTTCAGTTTTCGTGGGATGTCTTGGGTCTGAAACAGGGAAAAAAAGAAAAAAAAAATACAAATAAACGGGTCTGAAACAGGGGAAAAGAAAGAGAGAAAAAAAAACAAATAAACGGAGAAAGTAACGGCAGAATGATGGTTAAGTGAGTGTCCAGGTGTTTTAATTTTAAAAGGGGTACCTGAGGTATTGTACCTAAGGTACTGTATCTAAGTTTTGCCCTTTGTTAAAATATAAGAATCAACCTGTGTGAATGGCCATCTAAAAAAAAAAAAAAACCAGTGTGAATGGGAATGAGAAGAAAAGTTACAGAAACTCTAAAGCTCTATCACTATGTAACAAAAACATGATTCTCGAGAACCCATGCTTTTGTCGTGGATAAACCCTCCATTCTCGAGAACCCGTGCTTTTGTTTCATTTCTCTTTTAGAAAATGAATTAGATAATAGGGCGAAAACAAACAAACGGTGAAGGACTTTGATTCTTTCAACGTTTGCCAAACGTCCGCTTACTGTGTTTGACGATATTTATTATTTTTGTCAATTTATTATATTATTTAATTTATTTTTATTATTATTTATAATTTTTATTTTATTTTTTAGTATTATTTATAAATTTTACTATATTATTTCATTTAAAAAATAATTTTTGCTTTTAATTATAGTATATTTAATAAAAGAAATTTTAATTTCAACAAAATAAACAAAATCTAAACATACTCTAATTGGACCCTTTCCCACCAAGTACTTACCCAGAACAAAAGGGTTTAACTGAAACTAGCATTATTGTATTGTGTCAAACTACTGTAAGATTATCAGTTGAAACTAGGATAATATAATAATAAAGACTAGGACAATTTGATATAATGGGATTTCGCCTTTAACCCATGTCTATATCATCCCCTCAAATTAAATGGCTTAAAATCCAGTCAATGAAAGAGTAAAGGCAGTTTGGTACTATTATTTAAACAATATTACATATATTTTTACACATTTTTTCATACACATATTTTTAACAAGTATAAATATTATTAAAAATCTCTTATCAAACAGACCATATTAAAAAAATAATAAAGAGTTATGTTAATTCCTTTTGAAGGGTTGGTCCCACATTGATAAGAATGGTAATCTTATTCAAAAATTTAGACTCACACTGAAAAGAAAAGAAATAGTTCCAGAAAAGAAATATGGAACTATGCCAGTTCTTATAAATAAAGTGGTGGCATAGCCTTTGTAGTCTGTGTGCGAGTTGGAAGACAAAACATTTTCTAGGTAGAGAGCTAGGAACTAAAATTTCGTTCAGTGGGTAAGTATGAGTGTACATGTCAATTTGAAATTAGAGATTTGGTTGTTGTCACCTATGCAGCTAAAGATTAATTAATTTATCACAATCAATATTTGTGAATATTTTTATTTAATGGGTTAAGATTGCTTGGCCCCGGTTAATTAATTTAATTACCCAAGTTTATTAATTAGGTTAAATTACATGCAAATTGTGTATACACCAACAAATTATCAAATAAACTAAACGCAGCAAAAATTAAATTAATATGGTTATTTTTTGACAAATAGTTTAATTACCCAAGTTTATTAATTAGGTTAAATTACATGCAAATTGTGTATGCACCAACAAATTATCAAATAAACTAAACGCAGCAAAAATTAAATTAATATGGTTATTTTTTGACAAATAAGAAAAACCTTTCACAAGACAAGAACTTCATCGAGTCAATTTAAGGTCACCACTCTTAAGAATCTACTAATCAATAATCAAACGGTTACAAGTATGAGAAATTTTACCACTATCTTGAACTATCTCAACATACCAACCTATAATTGAACTTTCACTTTAATCCCCAATTGGACTTGATTTTGTAGTAGCTTAATTTCTTTACTTTGATGCACAAATCTCTAATCTGTTACTAACTCCTTTGCTTAAATCCCAGTACGTGACTAATTCTAGTAACTTGAATAATTGTTATTGGTTGCAAAATTCTTCACTTCATCAACAATGAAGATCATGAAACACTTGGTTACAAAACATTATGGCGTACAAACGTAGTAACTTCTCATAGAGAAAATTAAACTTCTGGTCTCTGTATCCGTGTGTGAAGGCTCTTAATATAATTTCATATATGTCTAAAGCTGTAAGAAAAGAAATCTTTAAAAAATACATCAACTTGAACCGAATTTCAGATTTGGAATTCTGAAATTGTAATTCTCGATAGATCGAGCTTGTGTCAAGCTTGTGTCAAGCTTCTTCATTTAACCTTGATAGTAGTATCTGTCGAACTTCTATTGAGATTTAATGAAACAACTTTTCTACATTTGTTTCTTGAATTAATCTTCATATCTTTAAAGATATCACTTGATATGTTTGATCAACATACTTTTTGATATATTAAACTCATCTTAGATCTATACCCAATTATAAGTAAATTACGTTTTGTCGAGCTTCTATTGAGACTTAATGAAACAAATTTTTTACACTTGTTTCTTAGATCAATCTTTATGACTTTAAGGATACCACTTGATATGTTTGATCACCATACTTCTTAATATATTAAACATATCTAAGATTTACCTAAAGGATTAGTCAATTACATAGAAAAAATGACCTTAACATTCTTTATGACATTCAACATCAAAATCATCATCAAGCTACAAGTTTGGCAAAATAAAATTGAACATCATTATTATATAATCAAAATCCAATTGAGAATTCCGCAGTCCATATATACTCAACATGCATGGTACAAAAACAACTTTAACGAGCCGTGCTTTTCATTGACTTGTGTTACAGATGAACTTGGCAAGTTCCCCTCTTTCATACTGGACTGGGAAGACTTCCCTTTCTGCTTCTAATTTTCTTTATTGTGGCCCAAGGCTGCATGTAACTTAGAAGCTGCATCATTAATTTGAGAGACTATATTCTTCAAGTCATTGGCCATTAGAGCATAAGCTTCAACTTTTGTATGGGATTTAAAGATTTTTGAAGAAAGTGGGAGATTGAATATGTCAGACGAGGCCTGTTGTCCCAAATCCAATCCCCATTCTATAAGTTCTTCTCCAAAGAAGCCACCCTTTTCAAGCCATTTAGATTGTGAGGAGCTAGTAGTTGCTTCTCCATTAGTACGAGTTGTATTGTAGGTCCATGCAGTGCCTCGCGTGATGAAGTACGCCCTATCAAGTGGTTCTCCCTCACGAACAATGTAGATGCACTCTTCGTAGGAAACTGGCTTCAGACAGTCGCATATCATTTTCAACTCTGGTTCGTTCATCCTTTCACGAAGCACTGGCACCTAACGTATAATAAGACAATTAAGATGAATAATGACAACAAACGTTATATGAAATAATTATGCCTGTATATGTATAATAGATATATATATATATATTTTTTATACAAGATAGAATTTCTACTCCAATCTAATCTAAGTGTATATGTGTGTGAAACTTTCTCCTGAAAACTTGAACCCCGACCCTTACCTCCCACACTCCACAAACATTTATACTTGTAAAGTGATTACCGCACCAAAGGAGAGCAGTGATATATAATAGATATACTTATGTAGTTATGTTGACGAGATTTCTTTTAGGCTATAGTGCTAATTAAGTGTAATTATTAATTTGACATTATTTTATTGGATGAACGCATGACAAGTTTATGTAGTATTTAATGAAGAGTATGAATGAAAATGAAAATTAATGCAAACAAAATATAACTTAGAGAGGTAAAATTCAAAATTTGAAACTTAAAGATAAGAAATCCGAAGGTCCTTAAATTTTAAGAGTGTAGTTTGCACTTTAACTTTTTTTTTAATTTTTTTAATAAATACAATAAAATATTAACCTATACCTTCTGCTTTTGATAATTAGTTTTTTATCATTACACCAATATATCAACTAGTTTTTTACGTAAATGGAGTTTGAACCTAAAATCTCTTATTCGACGACAATTTTTTTTTACTAATTGAGCTAAATAAAACCCACTATATTGATGGGATTTCAAACTTAAAAATTAATAACTTCGGCTACAAGTTAAATTCATGGGCTTCATATAGGTACTCACATCAAAATAAATTCATACATTATTTTTATTGATGACGAGGAACCACCTCAATTTATGAGCTAGTGGGACTACTCCTGAGGGGTAAAACCCCAAATGCCTACACACCTCCGACTAAGTAGGTTTTGGGTAAATTGCAAAATGCTTTAGTTAGGACTAGAACCAGAGACTTCTTGTTTAAAGTTAGTTCAAGCACTCTCCCTTATTACCACTGAAGTCTGAAGCACCCAGGGTGGGGGCAAAAGATAAATTCATAATTTCATACATAGCAAAAACTTGTATTATATCTAAATAATTTCCCTAGAACAATAAATATTTCCAAAAAAAATCCTATCTTTTAGCTTACAATTATCAAAAAGTACAACTTATTCTCTACTAATTGTATAATATATGTCTACAAGTATTCCATATTTTTCTAGACAAGGTTATTTTTATCTCAACTTACTTAACTCAGTAAACTAGTTTATATATTTTAATTTTATAAGCAAGCATTGAATTCTAAATTATTTTTTTAACAATTTTTTATTTGAAGTGATATTTGATTTTAGCTAGAATTCAGTAGGATTTTACTGTAACTTTATTTGAACTAAATTTACAAGATATATACTCATTTGTCACCATATTACTATGTTGAAAACCTAATTAATACTTATGCCTAAATCTTCTTCAAAAAATGGTAACCAATGATAAAGGCATGCAGCTGCTTGCGTGATAATAGAACCGTTCATTTTTATTTAAACAATACCTTTCTTTTTCTTTTTTTCCATGAATTAATTAAGTACCATTCTTACTCATCATGCATGCATGGAGATAAAATGTTAACTAGAAAATATATAGGGCAAGAAGAACTTACATTCCTTAGAATATCCAGGCAGAGATGGCTCTTGATATCGTTTTTAAGTTTTGCAGGAAGAACGAGGAACAGGTTCTCCGCATTGACATTTATGTCTTCTTCCAATACTTCATCAACGATTTCATTAATTCTGTTCTTTATGTCGTCACAGAACTCGTTTTTTTGGATCCATACTTGTATATCATCTTTTGCTTTTTTTTGTTTTTTCTGTCTTTGATCTGCTAATTTTTTCTTCTCCTCTTCCTGTTTCTCTTTTCTGCGTTCCTTCTCAGCTTTCTTGCGGTCCTCTTCTGAGCTTTTAGTTGCCAATCGCATATAAGTCTGTTTCAGATTACTAAGGTTAACTTTTTAAGCTTAGAATTTCTGGCAATATATAAAGTATACATACAAATTCGTTGCCCTAAACTTAAAACAAAGAAGAAGAAGAAGAAGAAATAGAAACCGTAGAATGATCTCACAATCTAATTAAATACACGTTTTCTTAGCTGTTCAAAATAAATTGGATCTGTTGTTTCAACAAAAGCATGATCAAGAAAATGATTAGTCAATCAAAAAACTAATGAAATAAAACAAGGGAAACTAGTACTCAATTTTTAAGAAGTTGATGATGTAGCCATGTAGGTTTGGCTGATATTGCACTAATTAATAGCTTAAATAAATAAATAAAATTGGTTAATTATTGCTTCACACTCTAGATGTAAAATGTTTCACACAATATCCGAATTTTCATACTAGATGTCCATATATTACACATTATATGCAAATGTGTAAATATGATACAAAGGATTTTAAACATTATTAGATGTAAAACAATTTTTAAAAAAAATTCCCTTACCATTTAAAGAATGCATAATCAGGCTTTACGCAAAATATTTTTTTAAAGCTGATTTTTATGTTGTAGAATCTTCACATATATAATCATGTATGGGTAGTCCCACGTCCCAATTCAGCTAAGAATCGACAATATTACACAACCACAACAGTCTCAAACCTTTTTAAAGAAAGAAAAGAAACAATTGGGTATTTACCTTCAGATTTTCGAGGAAATACAAAAATAGCAGCAACCCGAAGATTGAAATGAAAATTGCAAAGCAACTTTCCCAGAGGTAGTTACTTGTTTGGAGGCCCTGACCAAAAGAACTGCAAAAATGGCGCTAGTAAGACTTTAAAATTTACAATGTCTAGGGAAAATAAAATGTTGAGAGTCTTGAGACGAAGATATCTACTTGGGAGATATAGCAAGAAAGACCTTAAGTATTTTATGATAAGGAAACAAAAATCAAGATCACTGGCTAATAATATGGCCTTATCTCTAATGGCCTGTTTGGATGTTTAAAAAAGGAGGGGGAGTAAAGTAGAGGGAAGGGAAGTAATTCAATTACCTTATTTGGGAGTTTTTTAAGGAAGAGGAGGAGGGGTTTGAAGGGGTTTCAACTACCTCCAACCCCTCATTTTTAATTCCCCCAAATTGGAGAGATTTGGAGGGAGAGTAGAGCACATAAAATTATTGATAAAGTAAATTACCTAATTTACCCTTATTATATTTATAAAATTACAATGTTAAAAACAAGGGGAAGGGCTAATTACTCACTTCCCCCTTACTAATTATAAAAACATCCAAACAAGGTGGAGGGTAATCATTCTCCTCTACTCTCCTCCCCACTACTCCCCTCCCCTGTACTCTCCTCTACTCTCCTCTCTCTCTCTAAACTCCCAAACAGGCCATAAAGGACCTCCAAATCTCCAACCCTTTTAAGTATGCGGTGTACTTGGCCCTTGTACGTATCCCTATCCCAAATAGGTGGCCCTATATATATATGTTGGATTTGCAAAAGCCAAAAGCCATAGACTGATCCCACATTCCCCATCCTGATCACAGATTGAACACGCTAATGAATGATTCATCAGCAAAAATTCCAACCGATGTTAAGGTCTTAGTTTTTTTTTTGTTTTTTGTTTTTTTTTTAATATTACAATTTATATAAGAAAAAGGTTATTGAATTTTATTTTAAATATTTGTTTATTACATATTAATTGCAAATGAATTTTTTAATTATTAAAAATTAGTCACGTGGATGCATAAGTTGAGAGAATTTCCATTCTATCATTCACAATTGACAAAATTAAAATTGAGAGAAAATTTTTGTTATTTCTTAAGCTTCAGAAGCCAGTAATATATACTAATACAATCTAACCTAAAATAGAGGAATGAAGTACATGCAAACCTTAGATTTCGTAGTCCCCACCAGAAACAGAAAAAGAACTTTTGTGGAAGATTTGAGGATTGCACAATACCAGATTGGAGGGCTTCAAGAAATATTCCAAAGTCAAATAGTGTTGTATTTGGTGTATTTATGGGGCAAGAAGCATCTAGGGATGTGTAATTTCCCGAACTATTAGCACAACTAAAAGAATTTCGGCCGCATCCATTTTGATTTCCACAGACCAAGTGCCAGCAAGCTATCTCTCGTTCAATAGAGAAAAAGTACCAAAAGGCTCCAATTACCTAAAAGCCCAACATGTCATTAAAAGTCAACAAATCCATCGGATCAGATAAAGAATACTTGTATTAAGAAGGAGGGGCCTAACCCATCTCTACTATATATCTGGGCAGAAAGAAAATGCAAGCAGGAAGGTTAGAGATGATTAAAGGCACATCCCAATTACAAAGGATGCCCAAAAAGCAACATCATGAGCCAAAATATTCAGGTTCTTGGGAACAAAACAAAAATCCCAACAAGAGAGAGATCATAAAGATTCATTTACACAAATCAAAACATGAAGAAAATTCGGTGTAAATGTATCAGAAGAAGAATTTTGGAGAGCACGCTTATAAAACAATTCATCAAAGTTAGTATTTATATCGTGGCAAGTTGACCACCTACAAACTAGCTGAATATATTTTCAGCTTTGCCTTTAATACAATAAAATAAGTTTTCAATTTTATAATCTTACCCCCCCCCCCCCCCCCTCCCTCCTCCCGAAAAGAGAACTTAATCAAGAATTTCAAATTAAAATTTAATTATATTTCAATTTTGCAACAAGTATCTTAATTATATTTTAATTTGATGTCAAATATCTTTAAGTTTTAAATGAATTTAATATTTAAAATATGAAATTACTTAATTAAAATTTATTATTCTTTTATGTAGCACTTTGAATATAGCACTTTAAATTAGGGCTGTTCAAAATCCACTCAACTCGATAAATCCATCCACCCCAGAGTGGCCCAATTCAAACAACCATGGCAGTTGATGGTATTTCTGTCATCGGAAAAACTGACTCTAGGTTGAGTAACAGATTTTGTAAGTGCACAATTGCACTTGGCCCTAAAACAGTGATGGGCTCAGGCCCAATGAGCCTTAAACAATATGAATTTGTAGAGTGTGGGCTGTAAAACCCAGGTTAGAAGCGCTTAAGGAATATAGTGCGGGCTAAAGGGCTGTAATACTCAAGAACCAAGAGAAATGTTATAATTCTACCTCCTCGGACATGAGCCGAGGACTGTTCTTATATATAAGTTTCCTTTTTTTCTTCTTCTTCTTTTTTTCTTCTTACAAAAGATAGAGAGAGAGAGAGAGTCCCCCTTTTCTGTTCTGGGTCTTTCCTTAAATACTAAGCCCCTTGATACTTTATACACGTGTTACCCCATCTACCCCTTAGCCTAGATATTTCTTCTCTCAGGGCCCTGGAATAGTAACCAGAAATCTCCCTTCCACTGTTCAGGTGTCACTTCCCCATTAATGCGGCTAAGGTAGTAGATGAAGGGTCTTTAATGTGGAGGCAGCAGCCTTTAGTACTTTTCAAACACCGGAGCTTCTAGGACATCCAAGGGTTCACCCCTCTTAACCGTTGGTCTCCGTTGTGTCGTTTATGAGCTTTTGTGATAACGTTGCTGATTCTTCTATGCCCATCTGAGAGTAAAATCAACCTCGGATTAGTCCTCGGGTCCTCGGCGCATGAGTAGGCCCGAGGTACTACAAGGTTTCAAACTCAAGGGTAGGTCGGCCTTACTTAGTATGGCCCAAAGACCCATATACCTATCAGGACCCTTTTACTCCCCACAGATTTCATAATCTGATACCTGTTTGGCCCGATCTAATTGATCTCTCTCTCTCTCTCTCTCTGGGGCAAAATCCAATTGATCTCCTCTTCTTCCTGTCACTTTTCTGTTTCATCATTGCTATTAATGGTTTTGCCAAATTTACCTGCCACCCGTGGAATGCTGGACCCGGCTGATCCACTACTCCTCTCTAGTCGCCAATAGAGTAAGTTTTCCTCCACCTAATTAAATCAGGTCGAGTGCAGGTTAAGAACACACCCAACTTGATTCTACCCGTGGACATTCCTAGTTTAAATCCCATTTGAAGGCACATCCAATCCATTTAAAACTAATCTAAACTTCCTTAAAAAAACTTATTAGTAGTTCAAATGTAATTTTTAATAAAAATTTTACCTTGTTCTAAAAATTATGCACAAAAAGGTTAAGTGTTTAGATAAAATAATAAATAATATCCAATTGATATGAAGTGCCCTCAAGGTCCAATAAAAATGTAATTGATTCTTGAGAACGTACTTCATGCTTTTAATTTGGTAGTAACTTTAATACATAGAGCACATGGTGTAACATCCAATTGGATTGAATATATAGTAAACTTAGGTAGTGCAATATTATTCGTTAGTAATTATGTATTGTCATGGTTTTAATTTGTAACAGGTTAGAGAGGTTAGATGCTGAAGTTTGGGATTGCAAGTTGAAGGAATTCACATGAACAAAAATCAGAGCGTTATGCGAATTCACATTTGAAATTTAGTTGAGACAACAATTTCGCCTCTACTAGTACAAAAATGCCTAACTTTTGTAGTAGTAGTCTGGGATTATAAAGATTGAAATTATAACACACAATCAATGCAGAATTTTGCTACCATTTTTATATCCATGATAATGCCAATTGGCTAATTACTTAAACAATTGGGCTTACATCTATAGTTAGCATGAAATTGGCTATAACAGTAAAATGGAGGTCTAAATTGTGTCAAATCTCATTCTCTAACGTCAAACTACAACAAAAAGTTATTGTGTACATATCTCTTGAGGCTTGATGAGTTCTATAATTAGTACGCCTAATAACACTGAGAAATTTTATAATTCACCCTTAATAAATATGAACTCAGTACCTCAAGAAACTTACATGACTGGCAAGGATGAACAGAAAGAAATTGAATAAAGCTTTAATCCATCCATCAAGTTTGCCAGCATTTCTCGGAAGGTTCTTCCAGGATAGGTAGATCTGACGAATTCTAGGCACATATTGAAAGAGAACAAGGGTGTTCAGTGACTTTATTATTTCTGAGGGTCTCGTGCTTCTCATTTCTTTAAAAATGAATGGAAATACCACCTGAATAGATTGCAAGAAGTTTAGTTCAAAAGAATTTGGAAAATATACTTTTTTAGATAAACAAAAACAAAATCCAATTTAAAGAAAATGTAAAACTATAGTTTAGTGACTTTAGTCCCCTTAATTCTGTACGAGTTATCAATTTGGACCCAAGCTCATTTTGAGACAGTATAGAGATGAGTTCGAGGGGCAGAATCGACCCAGGATTGCGATTTTAATAACCTGAGACAATTTCCCATATCTTGTTATTACTTTCTTTTCTTCTATACAACAAAGGCCAACCACTAAAAAAAGCACCAACGAAATTAGGAATAAGCACTCTTTCCACAACATTACTTTGAAGGTTTCCTAAAAATGCTCATGGGCAAAAATACAATAGAATATGAAGAAATTTTTGAGAGGTTGAGTTTGTAACGTGAAAGAACAAACGACAATATAAAATACTTTTATATTATACTTTTCATTCTCTCCATTAAAATTTCTAAATAAAGGAATGGAAGAATATTATAAAATTATTCTTCTCATTCCTTTTCATTTTATTCAATTCCCTCATCTCAAACGAGGCCTAAAAGAAACAACTCATTAATGCAATTATGTAGTGAAAATGTGGTGGAATATTGTTGTGGCCATAGAAAAACAAATTTAGTTGAAGAAAGCTGCTCTTACCTGTGGGATGGGAAGAACAACAAAAACGTCGATGAGGAAGGAGAAGCATCTCCGAACACTTGCACAAGCGTTAGTATTAGAACAACAAATATTTGACCTAGTTTTTACACAGATCTTGAAGACCATCCATGACCGCAAAGCAATATGAACTAGGTAAATGACATCGGTGACTATCCGAAAAACAAAAACAGCGATCCACAACTTTTTTTCCAACAAAAGGCACCTCTTACTATCATTGATCACAGGAATGTAAAAGAATAGAGGATCCACAATTGCTGCAATCACACACGAGAATAGGAAGAGATAATTCCATACATGTCTACGAATTATCCTTTTAGTTCTTCTTTCACGCTCATGATTATCATTATTGGAATGTTGCAATGTAGCAGCTTCATGTACTGGTCCGTTAATATTCCCTGAGCCTTCAATCTCAGTTTCCCTATTCATACTGACACAAAAATATGGCAAACATAAAATTATAAGTTAGTGATTTATTCTTATCTACTATCTATGGGGTGAGTAAATTAAACATAAAATTAAGAAACTAACATTTCACCGTTCTCTCGCGGATTCTCCTGGTTACTCATAACTATATTGTATGAATTAATGACGACACAAATGTCCAAAACAAAGAATCAGTCTCTGAACTATATCCCCCAACTAAATTTACCAATGGAATTTTGATCCCTGAAAATAATGTGAAACAAATTAGACAATTTTCGATTCTCATTTGCTCGAAGTGCAATCGCTCCACACTAGGCACCCAAAGGCTTTTCTTTTTGGCTAGCTTGTGAATCTGTGCACCATAATATATATATATATTGAGACAGTTTGAGATATGGTTAGTCTTATACTTTTTCCGTCCCACTTTGTTTGTCCTCTATTTTATTTTGAGATATTCTAAAATATTGTCCTATTTTTAAAAATAAAATTTATTAGTTTTCTAATGTTCCTATTATACCTCTATTTTATTTTCAAAACTATTTGAAAAGAAAACTAAAAAAAATCAATCTAATTGGGACACATTTTAGTTATCTCATTAAGAATAACTCATTTTTTAAAAAATTGATAAATTATTTAAGGGTAGTTTTCTAAAATTATATATTTTTATAAGGCAGCCAAGATAATAAATGATGTTCCCTTAAAAAATTTGACTTTTCAAACAAGACAAACAAAGTAGGACAGAGAGAGTATGATATTGTATGACATAATTTTTGAGTCATCACAATTTTACATCTCATTATATATATATATAAAATTTTTAATTGAATTTAATATCTATTAAAATCTTAATAAATTATAATGTGACAATCTTTTTGGTGTATTGCATGAGTTATATTTATATATGGTAAAAAAAAAAAAAAACATAGTTAGATCAAAAAGCAAAGATTTTTATAAAATTAATTATACGTACCTAACTTTCCCAATACAATTGCAAGACTTCAAGAATAATTTAATTTGTAAAATGGACCCCGGTGAAAATATGACAACACCGTCTGATTAATTGTTTGGGATTTTACAAGGCGGAGCAAGAGATAGTTCTAAAGAAGGTACCCCCCTGCAGAAATAAGAAAATGAGAATTTATATTACAGAAAGAATCTAACCTGGTAAACTTGAATCGTTATGCAGGCATTTTACAAGGCGTACGTAGCAAGAGAAACCAGGATTTGGAGAAGGCGAAGGGTCGCTGAAATTGGCTTTGTTGTGGGGTGGGATTTTGAAGGTGTGCAGATGAAGTTTCCAAGCAATGCAAAAGAAACTCCCAAGTAATGCAAAGGTACTCTCGTCGTTCTCTTAATTAGTAAGTAATTACCAGTAGTAAACAATTGAAGATAGTCCCTTCGTCAGGTATTTCACTAAATAATAGTATTGTATCGTTTTTCTTACCAACCGATGAACTGATAATTTATATTCCAAAGTCGACACAGCCAGCTCAACATGAACTGGTATATATATATATATATAAGTATGTATATTCTGCAATTTGCTAATTGACTAGGCCTAGAAATTGCAAGTGCAAGTGGGAGCTTAAGATATAAAAAGTAAGAATTTGAAAGATAAAGTTTAAATCTGGTCTCAAAAAAAAAAAAAAAAATGATTGAATAAATCCTCATGATTGAAATTACAAGTGCAAATGGGAACTTAAGATATAAAAAGTAAGAAATTGAAATATAATGTTTGAATAAATCTCGTCTAAAAAAAAATGTTTGAATAAATCCTCATGATTCATGATTGATAGCGCTAGTTGGCCATAAAACCTTCATGATATATTAGTTTTTGTTTGATAAGCTATCTACTGATTCTACTCTCTTCATTTTTTAACTAGAAACTCGTACGATTATATTGTCTGTCCACGAGGTTCGGCATTGGCAGCCAATTTGGGATCAATTTTCTTCTAATTTTAAGGAATGGACTTAAAAGTAAACATAATCATTTTTGGCATTACCCTACTATGTCGTATACCATAATTTCAAGTTCAAATAAAATATTGTTTAGTGATTATATAATATTTTATTTTCTTAAAATATAAGAGTCAACCTTTGTGAATGTGAATGAGAAGAAAAGTTACAGCTCCAAAGCTCTATGTAACAAAGACATGAGTCTCGAAAACCCACGCTTGTGTCGCAGATCAACCATCCATCTAAACACTAGTTTCCTTTAGTTTGACATTTATTCTGTTTCATTTTCTCTTTTAGAAAACTAATTAGATAGTAGGGCGAAAACAAACGGTGAAGGACTTTGATTCTTTCAACGTTTACCAGATATACACTTAGTCGGACCCTTTCCCACTAAGTACTAATCCAGAACAAAAGGGTTTAACTGAAACTAGCATTGTATTGCGTCAAACTACTGTAAAATAATCAGTTTTTATAATAAGATTAAACTTAGGGTTATATTAATTATATATAATAAAGTTAGAAATACTATAACAGTTGAAACTAGGATAATGTAACCTATATAATATATATCTAAAAGCTTCTTCTCTATATATATATATATATTAATGTTTACAATAATGCATTATCTATCTTTACACATTTTCAAAACTAATTGTAATTTACCAATTATAATAGGACTATCACTTTTATCTACCATAATTTTACACATTCTAGAACCTAAATGTAACTTATAATAGAAAATACATGTAATAAAAACATCTTGGACGGAGATTACATTTATTTACCATAAACTAAAAATAAATGGTGCAATTGGATTCCATTTATCACACAAAAAATCCAATTGCACCATTATACTGTAGAGAGGGAAAATTCCCGACATATCACAAGCTGACACATCATACTACTAAGTCCACAAAATACAACCAATTACAAAGTGTCACGTACTGCTGCTAGGTTTTGCCATCATTATTCAGAAACCAATAGAAATTTGCCAAGTGTCATTGAAATAAAAGCATGAAACTGCATCAGCATGCGTAAGCGATGACACAAGTAGCCTTGCACATGTAAGCGATGACATAAGCAATTCAGCATGTGTAAGCAATGACATAAGCGGACCAATCAGGCTGTGACATGTGTCACCAATCAGACTCTGCCATGTGTCGCTCACCCACCTCCAAACTCATATAAATAGAAACCTTCCTAAGACATTTGGAATGAGGACAGAAGAAAAAAGATATCTTGAGTTCAGAAATCCAGAAGCTCTGCCGAAATCAAACCCCGAAGCCTCCAGGAATTTCAAGAACTTCAACCTTGAATACAGACAACATTCGAATCAAAGTTATCCAAACTACTTGTCTACATCCCAAAGGTCACTAGAATCAAGCTCAAAAGCCTCCAGAAATCTCAACAAACCACAAATTGGTGAACCTCTATGGAATCAAGCCTCTAAAGCACTGAAAAACTTCCACCGCAAACCTTCAAATACGAAGAACAATCGAAGAGGAATCATCCAAATCATAATCCTAAATCTTAAAGTTCACTGGAATCAAGCTCAAAAGCCTCCAGGAATCCCAACACACCATAAATCAACGAAGTTCTATGAAATCAAACCTCTAAAGTATCGAAAAACTTCCACTACAAACCTTTAAAGACGAAGAACGCCAAGAACACAAAGAACGCAAAGAACACAAAGAACAAAGAATTTCTAACAAGCTCATAGCCAGAGATTCATTGTAATTCCGTTTCAAAGATCTTCGATCCATTCCTCAGCCAAATTAAAAGATATATTGTGTTCGAATTAAAATCATATCACCACAATTTCAATCAACAAATCTTTCAAGAAGATCAAATCAGAGGATCACTCTTTTGTAATTACAGAGAATTGTACCACATATTCATCAATACAAATTCGCATTTGTGAAACTATTTTACTTGTTTTATTTATTTCGAACTAAGAATTTAGTCGTCTACATATACTCTTATCTGTATGCTAATGTAGTATTCAATGTCAAGTTAAATGGTCCAATTTCGCTCCTACTTAGAGAACCATATGTCATTTTCATCAATTTCAAGAAATAAAGATAATAAACATCCACTTTGGTCCAACTTGTTCCATTTAGGTCCAATTTGGTTCACTTTCGTTTATTCAGTCCATTACAGTCCAATTTAGTCTAGTAAGTCCAATTCGTTGAAATTGATGAAAATGAAAATATATATAATAAATAAAATAATAGTTAGTTTGAACTCTCTCTAAAAATAAAAAATAAAAAAACTGATTGGTGTCTTGATTTGATGATAAAGAATTATAGGTTAAAACTCTCTCTAACAAAATGTGGGTCTTTATTAACTAGTAATAATAAAGACTAGAACATAATATCAGAGCAAGATATCTTAAGTTCAATTATTATCTCATCCACTCTACTTTTCATTTATAAACTTTTGTGTTGGGCCTCACCTATCAAATATAGTTTCTGCCCACATGTAAGGAGGTTTATTCGGTCCATTACAATCCAGTTTAGTCTAGTAAGTCCAATTCGTTGAAATTGATGAAAATGAAAATATATATAATAAATAAAATAATAGTTAGTTTGAACTCTCTCTAAAAATAAAAAATAAAAAAACTGACTGGTATCTTGATTTGATGATAAAGAATTATAAGTTAAAACTCTCTCTAACAAAATGTGGGTCTTATTAACTAGTAATAATAAAGACTAGAACATAATATCAGAGCAAGATATCTTAAGTTCAATTATTATCTCATCCACTCTACTTTTCATTATAAACTTTTGTGTTGGGCCTCACCTATCAAATATAGTTTCTGCCCACATGTAAGGAGGTTTATTCGGTCCATTACAATCCAGTTTAGTCTAGTAAGTCCAATTCGTTGAAATGATGAAAATGAAAATATATAATAAATAAAATAATAGTTAGTTTGAACTCTCTCTAAAAATAAAAAATAAAAAAACTGACTGGTATCTTGATTTGATGATAAAGAATTATAGGTTAAAACTCTCTCTAACAAAATGTGGGTCTTTATTAACTAGTAATAATAAAGACTAGAACATAATATCAGAGCAAGATATCTTAAGTTCAATTATTATCTCATCCACTCTACTTTTCATTTATAAACTTTTGTGTTGGGCCTCACCTATCAAATATAGTTTCTGCCCACATGTAAGGAGGTGTTAGAATTTAAAAGTATGTAGTTAAATGAAAAAATTTACTGTATTTCAATAGTTTAAACTTTTAAAACAATCGGTAATTTAATATCATAAGTGATTTTGAACTTTTGAACGGTTGCCCCCTGTGATACAATAATTCAATAAATAGACGCACTACAATCTGTAAGACTGTAACGTTGTGGCAAAACAATGACTTTAGTTTTACTCTCTAACCGATTAACTCTTCAAAAGTAGACACATTTGTTCATGATGAAGAGATGTCAATAAACAGACACAATATCCTAACGATAATAGGTCTCAGCTTGAACGAGCAGTTCTTTAATTGACTTATGTACCTGATGAACTTGGTAACTTCTCATCCCCGCCGCTTGTACCAGACTGGGAAGACTTTTCTTTCTTGCTGCGCAAGGCTGCTTGAAACATAGAAGCTACCTTAGTTTCCAATTCCTCTTCACTATCATGAAATTTTGTTCTAGAGACTATATTCCTCAAGTCATCGGCCATTAGAGCAAAGGCTTCAACTTTTGTATGCGATTTAACTACTTTCGAAGAAAGTGGGAGTTTGAATAGGTTAGACAAAGAGGCCTCTCCCAATCCCCATTGTATAAGTTCTTCTCCAAAGAAGTGACCCTTTTCAAGACACTCAGCGTGTGAGGAGCCAGTTGCTTCACCATTATTATTACGGGTTGTGTAGGTCCATGCAATGCCTCGTGTAATGAAGTAAGTAGTATCAATTGGCTCTCCCTCTCGAACAATGTAGGTGTATTCCTTGTAGGAGACTGGTTTCAGAGACTCGCATATCGTATGCAACAATCGTTCCTCCATATTTTCAAGCACTGGCACCTAAGTTATGAAGCAATCGAGATGAATAATGCCATAATGACAAGAAATTATATATATATATGTGGTGTGTGTGTGTGTGTGAGCATGAAAAAAAAATCATATTAAAGTACAGTTCTTTTCCCCCTAAGAGTATGATGTATGCATGTATATAAAAATACTTCATATTATCATTCAGAAAGTTATTTTTATCTCATCTTTATATATTTTTATCTTGTTTTCTCAAGTATGGTATTTGATTTTAGATATAGAATTCAGTAGGATTTCACTATAGGTTTATTTGAACCAAATTTAATAAAACTTATTCATTTATCACCATAATATATATTTAAAATTCTAATTAATACATATTCCTAACTCTTTTTCAAAAAATGGAAATCAATCATAAAGGCATGCAGTTGCTCCTCTCACATAAATAGGACCGTCAATTGGTTTTTTTAACGATACCTTTCTTATTTGACGGAGTGTAGATATATGAATTAAGAACTATTTTTACTCATCATGCATGCATGGGGACAAAAAGTTAATTAGGAAATATATAGAGCCAGAGGAACTCACTTTCTCTAGCATATGAAAGCAGAGATGGTGCTTTATATAACTTTTCAGTTCTGGAGGAAGAATGAGGAAAAGATTCTCCACATTAACATGTATGTCTTCTTTCCAATTTTCATCAAAGATATTCATAATTTCTTGCTTTTTTTCATCAGGGAACATGTATTTTTCAGCCCATACTTGTATTTCTCCTCTTGCTATTCTTTGTCTACTCTTTCTCAGATTTTCCAATCTTTTCTCCTCTGATGTCTTACGGTCCTCGTCTGAGCTTTCAGTTGCAGACTGTATATAATTCTGTTCCAGTCCCATTATTAGGAAGTTGAATTCTTCAAATCTTACAATATCTGGCATATATAAAGTATGTACATATTCGCTGCCCTAGGATTAAGACTAATTCTAGGTCGCACTTGTAGTTCAATAATTATTCTCTTTTCACTGGGAAAATTATAAAAAAGAGAGAGAGAGAGAGGAGAGAGAGAGAGAGAGAGAGAGAGAAGAAGAAGAAGAAGAAGAAGATTGAAATAAGGGATGCTTTGGGGGGGAAATAGAAACTGAGATTGATCTCACAATCTAATTAAATATACATTTTCAAGAAAAGTCAAGTATTAAATTGGACCAGTTGTGATGGAAATCAAGATCAATTGATTGAGAACTTGAACTAGAATTGCGTTAAAGTTAAGAATTAAAGTTGGAATTACAGAAAAACTAGAGAAACAAGTTTTTGTCCAGTTACATAAGTCAAAGTTGTAACTAAAGAGGATACATGGTCAATATGAAAAGTCAAAATAAGGAGTTGCAGGTTGTCCTAAGAGGTCAGAAAGGTTGGCTAGCTATTTGGCTTGTAGAGGATGGCTGGTTGTTAGTCCTAATGCTAGAGGGAGGGTTGGTTGGCTGGCCTAAGGACAGAGAGTGGCTGCATCATGTTGTTTCAAGAAAAGCATGATTAAGAAAAGGAGGGTACCTTTATCAATTAAAAACAATGAATGAAAGAAAACAGAGGAAAAAATAGTACTCACTTATCAAGAAGTTGATGAGGTAAATTTGACCAAGATTGCACTAAATACAACTAGCTTTTTTTCTTTTTTCTTTTTTTTTTTTGCTCCAATTATTGATTGTTTCGCACAGAAGATGTGTAACAATTTACACAATGTCCACACATTCATATCAGATGTCCACATTTATTCGTGATGTAAAAATAAGAGAGTGAACATTGCAGGATGTGAAAGATTCTAAATCCTTTATGGTTTTTAACCTCTAAAATAATGCATTATATATTAAAGCTGATTTTTATGGTCTAAAATCTTCACATAATCATAGATGAATAGTCCCACCTTCCAATTCAGCTAACAATCTACAACACCACACCACCACCACTACAATCTCAAACCTTTTTAAACAAAAGAAAAGGAGAGAAAAGAAAGAATTGGGTGTTTACCTTCAAATTTTCAAGGAAACATAAAAATAACAACAAGCCGAAGAGAGAAATAAAAATTGCAAAGCAGCTTTCCCAGGGATAGTTGCTTGTTTGGAGGTTTTGACCAAAAGAACTGCAAAAATGGCGCAAACATACTAATCTTAGAATTTTAACTGGAATGACTATAAAGTAAGAATCTACGAAGTACAAACTCTTGGGGAAATAATAAGTTAAGACGAAGAAATCTACTTGGGAGCTTGATATATCAAGAAAGACCATAAAAGCATTTTATAGTATGATCATAAGGAAACAAAAATCAAGATCACTGGTTAATATATAATAATGGTCAGTCTAGCACATGCAAACCTTAGATTTCGTAGTCCCCACCAGAAACAGAAAAAGAATTTTGTTGGAAGATTTGAGGACTGCACAACACCAGATTGAAGGGCTTCAAGAAATATTCCAAAATCAAATAGCGTTGAATTTGGTGCATTTATAGGGCAAAGATCACCAAGAAATGTGTAATTTCCCGAGTGAGTACAACTAAAAGAACCTCGGCCACATCCACTTTGATTTTCACAGGCTTTGTGCCAGCAAACTGTCTCTCGTTCAATAGAGAAAAAGTACCAAAAGGCTCCAATTACCTGAAAGACGAACATGACATTAAAAATCATTCATTAAGTTTTTATGTTCTTTAAAAAAAAATGTAATTATTATATCATGGCAACCTACAAAACTGGTTGAGTAGGTTTTCACTTTTGTAATATTAAAGGTAGCTCAATCATGAATTCAATTAAATTATAATTATATTTTAATTTTTGCACCAAGAGTCTTAATTATACTTTAATTTAATGTCAGATATCTTTAGATTTTAAATGTGAATTCATAAATGAAAACTTAAGAAATATACAAGGACTGGACTAAATTTTATTATTCTTTTATGTAGTAATTTTGGTCTGAACGTGTAATCTTGATATCAGACTCCATGTTGATCTCAATTTCAAGAACATAATTTAGTCTTAACGTCAAAACCAAATCAAAATTATTTTTATCGTATAAACAGTAAACACACACCAAAATTTTGTTTTCTTAGAATGTAGGATGAACAAAAAACATGAAAGAGCAAGTCATTCTAGCAAAAGCTTAATAAAAATAAAAATAAAAAAAGGGTTGAATTGTGTAACTTTAAGGCAACTTTCAGTTAACTTAACTGATAAAGTCTTTTGTTATCGGATAAGAGATATGAGATAACCTCGCATACACTAAAAACCAACTATAGTATCGAGATATAAGGTTCCAAACCCACCTATACCTAAAACTAATTGGTATCATGACCTAATGATAAAAATAATCATTATAGAATAGACACTATAGGTTTAAATTCTACCGTATCTATAAATAATAACAAAAATGTGTAACTTTAAGTAATGTTATTCTATTAAAAAAAATCATTGTATGTAAATTTTGACAAATCGATTCTTAGATTACATCATTTCCATAAATATGCAATTTGGTGTAACATCTTATTGATTGAATAGTAACTTTGGGTGGTGCAATTTTCCTGAACCAGATCTTAACAAAATTGTGTAATTTTATAATTCACCCTTGATAAATATGAAATCAATACCTCAAGAAACTTACATGACTGGAAAGGATGTACAGAAAGAAAATGAACGCAGCTTTAACCCATCCAACAAATTTGCCTTTACTTTTCGTAAGTTCCTTCCAGGATATGTAGATCTGACGAACTCTTGGCACATATTGGAAGAGAACGAGAGCGTTCAGCCACCTTATAGAATCTGAAGATCTGGTGCTTCTCATTTCAGAATAAATTATTTGAAGAAGTACTACCTGAATAGATTGCAACAAGTTTAGAGTCCACGATAAAATCTAGTCATGCAGGATAAAATAATTAAAAAAATTATTTCTCTTCTCCTGAAACTGGATAAAACCAATTCTAAAAATGTAGTTTTTGTAAAAGAAAAACGTGAACTAATTTAAATAAAAAGTAAAACTATGATATAATTTAGTCTCCTTAAGTTTGTATATATAGGAGCTATCAGTTTAATTGGTTCTTAAGATTGGTTTGGTATACCTTATTTTCTTTTAACATATTTTGTTTAAAAATAAATTAGACAAACATACAGTTATGCCCATAATAATTTTTTTAAAACAAAAAATTTATTATATTTTTATGTTAAAAAGTTATACGTAGCAAAATAAACCAAATAAACAAAGAAAAAGGCTGACAAAACACAACAAATGTGTGGGGAGTAAAAGGACCCAAGTGGGTAATGGGCCTATGGGCTATAGCAAGAAGGGTCGACCTGCTCTTGGGTTAAGAGTTTGTCAGTACTGCGGGTTGGCCCATGCGCTGAGGATCCGAGGACTCATCCGAGGGTGACCTTCTCCTCGGATAGACACAGGAGGACTTGAAACCTCGTTATAAAAGTCAAGGTACAACTCCCTGAAGACCAATGGTTATAAGGAGGAACTCTAGAATGCCCTAGAGGCACCGATATTCAAGAAACACCAAAGGCAAAGGCTGTCACCTCCACATTAAAGACTCTGCACCTACTTTCCTGGCCGCATTAATGGGGAAGTGACCCCTGAACAGTGGAGGGGAAACTTCTGGTCACTATGAAAAGGCACTAAGAAAGGAAATATCTAGGGGGGATAGGGTTGGAGCAACACGTGGAAAAAGTATCCGAAAGAGAGGTATTTAAGGGGAGGGACCTAGAACAGTAAGGGGATCTTCATCTTCTTTTTTGAATCAAAAGAAAAAGAAAAAGACATAAGAGAAAGAGAGCTCTTGGCCTACGTCCGAGGAGGTTTATTTGTAATATCTGTTTGTTGTTTATGAATATTTGCAGTTCCTAGCTTGTCATCAAACCCTCAATACTTCTAACCTGAGTTTCAAGCCCACACTCTACAAATTTATATTGTTTAAGGCTCATTGGACCTGAGCCCGTAACTGTTCTAGGGTCCAAGTGCAATTGTGCACTTACAAAATGTACTCAAGGGATCAATCAAAGTCCTTCCTTCCATTACTGGTTGTTTCAACTTTGTTGTTAAAAAAGTGAAACAAAGCCGTTTTTGTGCCGTTTTTCAAATTTTAAAAAATAGAAATAAAAGAAAATGCTTACGTTATTTTAAAGGCAAAGGTAATTCTTTTTTTTTTTAATGAAAATAAAATAAAATAAAAGGGTAGGGGGAGTAACTTGAGTTGACATCTTTCACCTGGGTATAATTATAGTGACACTCAACCCGCTAAACCTAGGCTTGCGGGTAGGGTGCACACTCAATATAGATGTCACGATTTTCAATTATTTGCACCATATTTTTAAATACCAGATAAATAAAAATATTGGAAAGAGAGTGGTTCTTGGTTTTTTTGGTTTGATCAGGCTTGAACTAGTGATGTCATAAATAAATAATTTATAATTTTAAAATTATAAATAATTAATCAAATACATATTACATTTATAAATTGATAATATTCAATAAAAAAATATAAATATTTAAAAAAAATATGAGTTTTTTTCACATATTAAATTTAAAAAATAAAAATAATAAAATCCACAACTTATATATAGAAGTTTATAACTATTAAGTGTCAAATTAATAACTTATAGCTAGTGTAAAAGTTATATTATACCACTTAATATTTTTTTTTGGATGTGAATTTTAACAAATTCACTGTTAAATTAGATTTACTTTTTTTTTAATCTAGATGTTTGCAAAATTTTAAAATAATCTGAGATCAATAACAATTTCATTGATCAAATGTTTAAATTTCGTGTTTCTGTGCTTAAATTTATGTATAAAAAATGAGTTTCTAAATCAAATAGTAAACAGAATTTGTTTGTCACGAAACTTGACATGTACATTAAGGATATGAAGAATTATATATGTAATCCAACTATAAATTCTTGAAATATCAATCCAATAAAAAGTTATGGAAAATTACACTTTATTCTCCGAAACTATACTCTCGTTTACACCTACTTCCTAAACTACGAAAATGCATACTTTACCATCTTTAAATTATACTCCTTTTATACTTACCTTCCTAAATTATGATAATGCGTACTTACTTCTCTAAACTATTACTCATGGTAGCTTAGTATTACATGAATAATGGGGGTGGGGGGGGGGGGGGGGTGTAAATATACACTCACATAATTTAACTAGGTAAGTGTTATGCAGCTAACAATTTAGGGGATTATTGTGTATTCTTATAGTTTAAGAGGTAAGTATATAATGGGGGATAGTTTAGGGGAATAAAATTCAATTTCTTATAAAAATATAATCTATCAAACTATCAGCTCATAATAATATGCATGCTAGGGGACTAAATGGAGTTTTACCTAAAGAAAACATTCATCATGAATGTAATAGCATTTCCCTATAAAAACAAATTAGCTGAAGAAAGCTGCCCTTACCTGTGGAATGGGACGAATGACAAGAATATCGATTATGAAGTGTTTCCAAGAATATCGATTAGTAATTTCTGCACCTTCCTCGACTACCTTGTCTATGAATGCAGTCCGAAGTTGCAAAATAATATGCACTATGTAAATGACATCAGTGACTGTCCGCAAAACTAAGACTACGATCCTCAACTTTTTCTCCAACATAAGGCACCTCTTTGCATCATTGATCACAGGGATGTAAAAGAATAAAGGGTCCACCGATACTGCAATAACACACGACACCAGGAGTATTTTATTCCATAGGTGAAAGAACGGACCCTGGGGGTCAAGAATTGTCCTTGGCAATGGTGGTGTTCTTCCTTCCCCTGAATCTGCCCCATTTTTAATGGAATGTTGCCCCTCAGCTTCAACTCCATTCCTCGAGTATTCTCCGAGCTCAATAATTTCATGACTCCTGAACAAAAACATAGAAAACATAAATGGGGTGAATAGAAAACAAAAAAACCGAATGAAGAAACGTCAAACGCACCATTCATAAAGGAAATATGAGGTTTTTGAGAATGTCAGAAATGATGTTGGGACAAAGAGGATAGATAGTACAAAAGCATAAGCATAATTCATGATGTGGTTTAGCCCAATAGTCTATGTCCAAAGCAGAAAGAAAACATATAGCTAATCCTAATTAGCATGTTGAGGAACCATAGCCAAATTTTAAGTTTTGGGACTAAGGCTTTTTGTAAAAAAATTAAGAAATTAGCCCAATTTTATGGTCAGCTTAGAGGGTGGGAGGGAGATTAAAGTAGAATTGAACAGAAATCACCGATATTCAACCAAGGTGATTTCTGACTAACTCTACTTCACCCCCTCCCCCTCATTCCAAACTAGCAGTTAAGGACCTCAAGTGTTATTTGTCCATGTTTATAATGGTAATAACCAATATAAATGCATCTAAATAAGTTAGCACAAATAGTCAAACAAGAAATAAGCCATTGTTATCTCACTGGGAGAAAAATTTTAAAAAAAAGAAAAAGAAAAAAAGAAGGAAGAATAAGAAGAATTAGCTAAACATGAACGATCGACTTGAAGAATTTGCTAATTCAAATTACTGACATATTTGAATGGAGGTAAATATTTAAAGTTTCACCTATTCAGACGTAAAATATTTTACGTAATATCCACACTTTCAGATTAGTTGTCCACATTTTACATATGATGTGAAAAAGTGTGAATACTGTTGGATGTGAAACAATTAAAGCCCCTCAATGTATACACGGTGCAAAGAGTAAAAAAAAAACTAACCTTTGACGACCATTCTCTCGCCGATGCACTAGCTGACTCATAATGAAATTGTATCAATAACGTAATGTCCAAAATAAAGAATCAATCTCTGAACTATAAATCCCAACGAACCTTACCAAAGAAATTTTGATTCCTGAAAAGTTATGAACCAGATTAAACAAATTCCCTTTTTTTCATTTACTCAAAAGTGTAATCTTTCCACAGTGTGCACCCTAGGACATTTGTTTCTTTTTCTTTTGACTGGCCAGAAGCAATAAAGATAGTCATTGTGAAACTTGCATCATGAGATCAAGAAGCAAAGATTTTTATAAAATTACTTATTCCTATCTCAATAAAAATAGCAAGACTTTGGAGGGTAAGTGCTTTTGGAATGTTAAAATTCCACAACAAAGCACTTGGGGTTGTAGAAATTCACTCAAATTAGGGAATATTGAGGATAGGCAATTCTTGAAGATTCAAGTAGGAGATGGTAAAAATATCTTCCTTCGGCTGGATTGGTGGCATCTAGATGGAGTCTTGTACCAAGTTTATGGGTATAGAATGGTGCATGATGCAGCAAGCACCATTGAGGCAAAACTAGTGTCCCCAGCTAGATCTGATGATTTGGTCATCGTTCAAAGTAAACTTAGCCTCATCAGATGGGGTGAACAGGACATGCTTGTTTGGATCACATCTCCTACAAGAATATTGAATTGTGATGCAACATGGGAGCAACTCAGACATAATGAAAATGAAGTTCCATGGCGGAAATTGATATGGTTCCCTGAAACTAATCCAAGACGTGGGTTTATTGGCTGGTTGACTTTGAGGAATAGATTGACAACTAGAAAAAGGATGCTGCAATGGTGCTACAAAGTAGACTCTGCTTGTGTTTGACTGTTTTCTATAGAAACAGTATTAAGAGCAAGGAACATCTATTCTTCAAGTGCTCATTCACTAGAAGACTTTGGAGGCAATTGATGGAACTTTGCTTAGTTGCTGATGCTTCTGATGATTAAGATGAAGTGGTTTAATGGGGGATCAGGAATCTAAAGGGTACAGATTACAGATCAACCTTATGCAAAGTGGCATGATGGCTTTTCATCTACCATGTCTGCATTCAAAGAAACCAGAGTCCATGGAGGGTTCCTTATAGAAGAGCAATTGATTAAAAGAATATATAAGATTGGATATCAAAGCAAGAATGGATATGATGGTCATGCCAAGATAGGGAATTCTAATCTTCAGAGGATCCTATCACCTATGTAATGGCTGGAGTTTATCTTTTCCTTCAAGAAAATCTGTGGTTTTTTTGCCGTATATAGTTTTATTGGTGTTGTAGAAGCAGAGTAGTTTCTGACAGAGGATGAATTGTTTGAGACGGGTTTTTTTTTTTGGTATCCCTGTCTCTACTGTTTTGTTGTTTTTGTTAACAAGATAGCTCTGAATTTCCAAAAATAATTAATTTAATTGCCAAAATGAAGCACACAAAATTAAATAAAAAATAAAAACACTGTCTAATTATATTTTGGAAAGTAATGAAAAAAAAAACAATAAATAATTCTAAAGAAGTATCCCCTACCAAAAAAAAGAAAAAAAGAATGAGAATTTATATAACAAAATCGAACCTGATAAACTTGAGTGGCAGGCATTTTACAAGGCAGAGCAGGAGAGACCGTGATTTGGAGAAAGCAAAAAGTGGCTGAAATTGGCTTTGTCGTTGGATTTTGAAAGTTTGTGGATGAAGTAACAAGTAATAAGAAAAGCAAGCTCTTGTCCTTCACATAATTAGTAACTACTTAATAGTATTGTATTGTATTGTTTAATTAGTGTCTTCCTCAAGCATTGTATTCTATTGTTTTTCTTACCAACTGATGAACTGTTAATTTATATTCCCAAGTCCACTCAGCGAGCTCTGCATGACAGAGTAAACATTCGATTAAAAAAAAAAAAAAAAAAAATCCAACTGCACAAATTTGCAGCAAAATAAAATTGTAATATATATAAAAGTATGTATATTTTGCAATGTGCTAATTGACTTGACCTGAAAATTGCAAGTGCAAATGGGAACTTAGGATATTAAAAGTAAGAAATGGAAAGATAAAGTATTAAATAAAAGCCTCATGATTGCTAGTTGGCCATAAAAGCTTCATTATATTTAGCTTGTATGTGTGACAAGCTCGCTACTCTCCTCAATTTTGTACTAGAAACTCGTACAATTATCTTGTCTCCGTCCATGAGGTTCTGCATTGGCAGCAACTCGCTATCAATTTTCTTTTAATTTTAAGGAGTGACTTACAAAACGGAATCATTTTGGCATTATCCTATAATTAACAATGTCGTATACCATAATTTCACGTTCAAATAAAATATTGTTTAGAGATTATATAATATTTTATTTTGTTAAATAAATAAGAGCCAACCGGTGTGAATGTGAATGAGAAGAAAAATTACCGAAACTCCAAAGCTCGATGTAACAAATCATGATTCTCGAGAACCCTTGCGTGTGTCGTGGATAAACCCTCCATCTGAACATCCCAATTTCCTCTAGATTGACATTTCTTCGGTTTCATTTTTCTTTTAGAAAACGAATTAAATAATAGGGGGGAAACAAACAATGGTGAAAGGTCTTGATTCTTTGAACGTTTACCAGATACACACTTACTTGGACCCTTTCCCACTAACTTATCCAGAACAAAAGGGCTAAACTGAAACTAGCATTATTGTATTGTGACACACTACTTTAAAATAATCAACATTTTTATAATAAGAACGCAATCTTATTCAAAAATTTAGTTCCACGTTGAAAAGAAAAAAAAAGTAGAGGCGACTTGATGAATTATTTTTAGGGTGATTACTAAGAAATCTTAATTATACAAAATCTAATAAAGCGATAACTTGAATATTTGCTACAATTACAAGTCAAGTCACTAAGGAGAGCACAATTGTTCCGATTGCAAAGCCAAAAAGAGCATAACTATTGTCACTATCAAAGAGAACTCACAACTACAATATTTTTCTTAATACCATTTTTTAAGGAAAAATGAAATTAGAGATTATTTTATTGAATATGTTGAACGATCTATAATTTTAAATGATTAGTAATTTTTATCTTTTTATTTTATAATAGGCTTTTTGTTGAACAATTTGTTCACTTGTTGTTGTTTGATCTTGTCTTGTTTTTGTTTAGTTTATATTTGTTGTTATATTTAAGATTTATTTTATAATTTATAAAAGGGATTAAGAATTATGTTTGGGCAGGAGAAGAGAATTAATTTTGGAGTAATATTACATCCACAACATTTTTATAATAAATCTTATGCAAAAAAATTATTATTGGTGGGTAAAAAAATAATATCATTATTTTGGTCAAATTAGAATTAGTAACAACTTACTACATTGAGATTTTTTTTATACAACTTACTACATTAAATTTGTTGTGAAATTATTGTAAAAATATTGCAAATGTAACATTACTCTTATTTTTGTTGAACCCAATTTTTTGTAATCCTCAAATCAGGTATTCAACATTTTTATTAGGGTGATCATAATAAATTAATTTAGCATATGATATTTTTTTAGCAAATATGTATATATATATATATATATATATATATATATATATATATATATATATTTTTTTTTTTTTTTTGTAAGTCAGGTGCAAGTCAGGTGGTGTCAAGTGAGGTGGTCTTGTGACCACCTGGCTTGCATGTGGAGCCGCCAGTGCTGTAGCTGTGCTAGTTCCCATTAATAAAGTGGTGGCCTAACTTTTGTAGCATGCTTGAGACTTAAAAGACAAAACCTATTCATAAGGACGAGTTTGAAAGAACGAGCTATGCCATGACTTTAGAAAGTGTGAAATACCCATGGGTGCCCGAAATTTCTACCAGCATCTACTATGCAACCAGGGACGGAGCCAGGATTTGGAGTTAGGGGGGCGACTTTGCTGCTAGCTGTGTGCGGTGGCTCCGACCCTTGAGTCTATTTTTTTACTACTAAGGGTTTTTGTTAAAAAAATTTTAAATGGCCAAGTAGTTTGTTCTGGGTAAAATATATTGATTGGACTTAATTTTTTTAGTTTTATTATATTGGTAATTTTTGTTGTTGAGCTAATTTTTTTGAGTTTTTATATTTTGTTTTAGATTTAATCTATTAATTTTTTATGTCCTTTAAAAGGTGAAAAATGCTAAAACTACAAAATTTTTACAAATTGCTAATGTGATAAGTGGTTATTGATATATAAAAAGTTATGCAAGTGTACGAACTAATAAGAATTTGCTACCTTAATAGTTTGTATAAACATTGTAAAAACGTTTTTGGCTATAAAATTACTCTCAAAAGAATTAATGGCATTATTAAGGAGGGCAAAGTGTAATTTTATTGAACAAAATTGTTAAACTTAATACCTATTAATATAATAATATTTTTATAAAAAAAATTAGGGGGGGCAATGTCCAATAACAGCTCCGCCCATGTATGCAACGCTCCAAAAGTAATTGGGCCTCTCTTTCGTTAAAAGCTTACTGGCTTCGGCCTTATTTGTTAATGATTTGAATTTAGAAAGATGAGTTTAACAAAAATTCCTTTTGGAAGAATTTAGCATTAATAAACTCCATCTCAAGCAAGTTTATATTTAAAAAGAAAGAAACAAATGAAATTAGCTCCAACATCTTTACTTTATCCGTCGTGCCTTTGACTTTGGGCTTCAATCATCATATTTAAAACCTTTAAGCAAGTATGGAACTACGTAAGCATCTCATTAGCTGTGTTTTAAATTCAAATTCAATACAGAACATGATTTCAAGAACACTTAAATAGTGAGTTTAATAGACTTGAAAGATGTGTCGTAAATCTTGAGATTTCAAGTTTCACTCACCTCATGGAAGTTTTTGAGATATCTCATAAAAAAAATGTTGAAATGACTTGAATTGAACTTTCGTGTATTAACATTACAAGTAAGCATTAAATGCTATCTTGTATGAATTGTCAAAGAAAATGGCAAGGAAACAACACCAACTCTCACCGTATTCATGCATAGCCGAATTGTTTGACTCTATAGGCAATTAATGAATGCATGCCTATGTTAGAAAGTTGGACTTGATCAAACAAGTCAAAGATGAGCAATTCATCATTTAATCTTGCGTAAAGAATTACTACACTCATGCATTAAATGATGTAGGATTGCTTGGCCACTATTGTTGACTTTCTTCCACATTTGATGACTCATTGGCATTCATGAATTATCAAGGAACTACACCTAAGCAAATCAATGTGTGCTAGCCGAAATGTGTGTAGTAATTGGCAATAAATGCTAGCCATTTTTGTTGACTTGATAAGTTTCATGATGGTGATATTTTGGCTGAAGTGTAGCTATAAATAGAAGTGGAGCAAAATGAGTTCTAGATGTATGTAAGCTACGGATTGCATAGGAAGTGAGTGTCTTGCAATTTGTCTAAATACAATAGTGTGTTTTCTATTGTTGTGAGACAATCAAGGGTGATATTTGGGGTTTGGGTTATGAGAAAGTGTCTTAAAGCTGTTATTGTAATCTCCACAATTATAGTGAAATTTATTCTGTCGCCTCCCGTAGACATAGGCATATTGCCGAACCACGTAAATTCCTTGTATTATATTTTCTCTCTCTCTCCTTTTAACCTTGTGTAAACAAATTATTTCACCCAATTTTCACAACAAAAAAAATGATATAGATATCAGAAGTCAACTTGTCTTGGTTTTTATTAGGACAACCCAAGTTAATTTTTTTCTTTTTTAATAAGTTTTAATCTGAAAGTACCAAGCAACACTACAAAACGAACTGGGCCTCTATTTTATTAATATCTTACTAGGTTTGGTCCTATTTGTTAATGAACGTGGGCCTTGTTACTTGAATTTAGAAAGATGAGTTTAACAAAAATTAATTTTGGAAGAATTTAGCATTAAAAAACTCCATCTCAAGACAAATAAAATTAACTCAGCTCCAATATTTTTATCGGTCATGCCTTTGACTTTGGGCTTCAACCATCATATAAAAAGCTTCTTAGCAAGTCTGGAACTAATTATCTCATTAGATGTGTTTTAAATTCAATATGAAAATTGGAAACACTTGGACGGTAAGTTCTACAAACTTAAAGGGAGTCCTAAACTTGAGATTATATTCCATGTTTCACACTCTTAATATTGGTCCATGGAATTTTCGAAATTTTTCCTAAACAAAAAATGAAATAGTTTAACCAAAATATTAGACGTCACTACATTTTGACCTTAAGAAGACCACAGTTGAAGTTGCAGAGAACAAGCACTTAAATGAAAACCTCTTTCTTTCTTTCTTTTTCCAGCAAATAAATCCATTTTCTTGGGAAGAAAGAAAAGGCAATTCAACCTTACATCAACACTAGCTCGAATTTAGAAGATATTTATTTATCCTAGTCTAGCCTTCATTCAATACTCTAAACAACAAGCTAGAAAATTACAATCTCTGAAAGACCCAGTTGAGAATTCCTTACACAGCATGCATGATACATGGAAATCTTGCCCGAGCAATTATCTGCCGCCGTGTGAGGACTTTTCAAGAACTTTATTTTCACGATGCCGGCGCCAAGCTGCTTGCACCACATGAGCTGCGAAGGGTTCCAATTGCCCTTCGCCAACACACAGCCAGTTCTTACTGACTATATTCTTAAATTCCTCGGCCATTAGAGTTAAGGTTTCAATTGGTCCATGGGTTTTGACGGTTCTTGGAGAAATGGCAAGTTTGGGCAAGGATGGGTTTTTCAACACGAATTCAAGAAGTTCTCCTCCAAAGAAGTCACCTTTTTCAAGACGCTCTGCGAGTGAAGAGGAGCCACTGATTGCTTCACCATTATTACTAGTTGAATAGCTCCATGCAACACCATCAGTGATGAAGATCGTCGCATCAACTGGGTCTCCCTCCCGAACAATGTAGCTCTGCTCATTGTAGTAGACTGGCCTGAGAAAGTCGCATATCTTTAGCAACAGTTGCTCATCCATATTTTGAAGCGCCGGCACCTGGCTCAAAAGTAAAACAATCCAGATGAATAATGCAATCGATGAGATCAAATATGCAACTAATACATATAAAAGATAACATAATAGGCAAGAAAAGTTTTGACTTTTTCTTTGATTTCTTCCTCATATTGCATAAGTTTTTTGCAAGGCCATAATTTTTCATATCATCATTTAAATTTTTTTTTAATAAATAAAAATTCTATAAAAAGTTTATATATTTATAGGACCCTTCATTAGGTTGTGTATTATAGTTATAATAAGTTGAATAGCATAATTTGCCCATGTGATTTACGTAAAGTACATTACAATTATTAACATGGTTTGTCATTAAACAAAACTTTATTCTAAATATTTTAAAAAATTAAAATTTTATTCCAACGAAAAATTGATCAATTATCAAAATATCAACAAATTTTTAAAAAGTTTCATTATTTATTTTAAATTATTTTAAAATTTTATTTTTCAATAAAATTTTATCTGTATTTAATATGCTTTTATCATATAAATTAATTTTATATTTTTTTTTCATTTAATTTTAATAATTTTTAAAAATAGTTCACATATGATTCTTAATTAAGTCATGAATGTCATAATTAACTCATGTTAACTTTAAAATAAGACACAAGACAAAAATTTCATAGGTATAATATATAGAGGCATGAGTGCGCTGCACCTGGATGGTTAAACCATCAATTTACTAAACCTATATATTTATAATTCTCTTTCTTTCTTTTTTCTTTACTTTTATTTTATGTGAAATCAATAATATTACTATTCTTATGCATAGGGACAAAATGTTATCTACCAAATTTATAGTAGCAAACGAACTCACTTTTTTAAGTAAATCTAAGTAGAGGAAGCGTTTAGCCTTATTTCTAAGTTCTTCAGGAAGATGATGTAACAGGTTCTTCACATTAACATCTTGTTTCCTTTCCAAACTGTTTATTACGCACTGCATAATATCTCTTTTCATTTGACGAGGAAATCTGTGTATGAGCATCCATATTTCTATTGGGCGTTTCACTTCATTCATCTTCTTTATTCTATCCTCCATCTCCTCCTCCACCTTCTTTCGTCTCTCCTCCACCTTCTTTCGTCTCTTCTCCATCTCCTCCTCCGCCTTCTTTTGTTTCTCCTCCACCTTCTTTCGTCTCTCCTCCATCTCCTCCCAAGCCTTCTTTTGTTTCTCCTCCGTCTTTCGTCTCTCCTCCTTTATTTGAGTTTCCAATTGCATGTATAACTGTCCACTTCAACTAGTAAGTTAAATTTGTCAAATCTTATATTAGATAGACAAAAAAAAAGAAAAAGATATATATTTTCCGTGAGTGTATATTCATTATGACAAATTCATTGCCAAAAGATTGAGATAATCTAATGCTTATTAGTGTTGCTTAAAAAAAAGGTTTAGGTTTCATATCAATACTTAATTGTATGTTCGGAATTTGCAGAGTTAAATCCAAAGTTTCAAAATAAATTCTGGTGTCCGTTCCATTTTATATTGAAACAGAATTTTCCAACACCTGCACAATCTGGTGTTCTGTTTCAAATTGAATTAGAGAAAAAATATATATATATATATATTTTTTAATGATCGAGTATTGAATATTGAGTTCTCTATTATTTAAATTATAATACAACAAAACATGTGAGGATAGAGTATTGAAAAAAAAAATTAAAAAAAAAATTAACAAATAATATTTTAATGATAGAGTATTGAATTTTGAGTTCTCTATTATTTAAACTAACTTGTAATCTCATGCATATGTATGGATATACTTAAAAAATATATTATTGATAGTAATTTTTATATTTTTTCTCAACTCTTTAAAAAGTTTTGTAAAAATATTATTAGGTAGAAAATATATTCCCTAAAAGAAATGGTAGAAAACGTAAATTATCCATTTATTTAATTTTTTTATGTTTATTAATTCTAAACTCTTTAATTTTTGTAACAATAATTCACTTAAATAGATATTTATGATGTAGTTTCACATTTGACTCCAAAATTAATAAATAAAACTCTCCCTAAAAATAAATAATTTAAAACACATGGTGCAAAATTGAACTTCAATTATAGAATCTAATTGGATTTTTTCTAAGTTTTGCCTCTGTGTGTGTGTGTGTATATATATATAATGCAACAAAACATGTGAGGTGTGTCATTCCAAGTTCAAACCTAAACACCACTCTAGTGCTTACTTCTTGTTATCAGGCTAACTAATGTTCTAGTTCATAATTGTAAAACAAGGAAATAAGAACCCTATGCCTTTGACAAAAAGAAAAAGAAAAAGCAAAGCATTGGCGCAAACCTGCAAATTTCCAATGAAATAGGAAAATAATAGCAAGCCAAAGAGAGAAATAAGAATTGTAAAGAGGCTTTCCCAGGGATCGTTACTTGTTTGGAGGTTTTGTCCAAGAGAACTGCAAAACGGAGCAACCATAATGTATTAGATATACTAATTATCTTAAAATTAATCATACATGCAGTAAATAACGTAGGAATTAATCTACAAACTTTTTGTGGGGAAAAAAGAAAAGAAAAAAAGAAGAAGAAAAGGTTATGACAATATCTATATTTAGGCTCTAGGTAAGGAAACTGAAATGAGATAACAAGCAAATGGCCTTTAGCATAAATAGCATCTCCAACCCAATAAGTAAGAGATGGTGGGGATGAGTCCTCTCAATCTTAGGTCTAAGAATAAGAGCGTTCCCATCAACACTTCTAAAACATTTAGCATTTACCATCTCAAAACCTAATTTTATAACATATAACACACCACTTTACAATACAACCTATATCAAATCTTCTATTTTTTTTACCATTTCATTTAAATATTGTTTCTTTATTATTTTTCAATAATTTTTTTTTATTTTTCCTCTCTCTCCTCTGTCTCTCTGTTTCTCATAGCACTGCCAACACCACACTACCAATAGTCACCACAGAACCCACCACCCAACCACTCACCAAAAACCCATCACCAGTGGCGGCGCCACGTTTAGGCCAGGTGTTCCAAGGAACACCTTGACCTAATATATATATATAATAATAATAATAATAATTAATTTTTTTTATTTGTTTACCCTTAAAAAAAAAATAGGAACACCCTCAACCAAAAGCGGATTCCAGGCCGAAACAAAAACTCTTGATTTCCCATAGAAAATAATGAAAATATAAACCTATAATCCAAACAAAGCAGATATAGATCAGTAATGGAGGCGAGGAGACGTTGTGCTGGGTAGAGGCGGCTTGAGAGAGGAGCATGGAGGCGCTATTAGGGATGAACAATGCTTGTTGAAAGAAGTAGGGTGGCGGCGTAAAACAATGCTTAAGGAGAACATTGAGAGAGAACAAAAGCTGTGACTAAGAAATAAGGACTAGGAAAGAAAAGAAGAAAGAAAAGAGGAAAGTAGATCTGGAAGAAAAATCTAGAAGAGACAGGAACAAGATAGATATAAGACGTAAAGCTTAAGCACGTGTGAAAGAGAAAAAAGGTTAAACACATAAGTTAAAATAAGGTTATTCCATACCCCAGGCTCTGTCCTGATTCCTCTTTTTCAATTTAGTTAAATGTGATTTCCCTTTTACCCAAAAAAATAAAAAAAAGACCTAACGGAGAAAACAAAGGAAAAGGGGAAAAAAAAGTTATTAAAACTTAAATTATATTAAAGGGTGTGCCTTGGTTTATGGTTTGGGTTATGACATGGGTATAATTTAAGGCTTAGGTTTATCACTTGATTGGCCCACTCAACTTTTAATTACATTATACATATTAATTATACACATAACAAATTATAGAAGACAATTAATAAACAAATTAAACAACTAAATTATGTTAGGCTAAACAATAATGAAACAATACATTATAAAAGACAAATTAAATTGTATTAGGCTAAACAATAATTAATAATTTTATAATTAATGTAACAACAATATAACAAATTATAGTTTATAAAAGACAAACAAATTTAAAGAAACAACTAAACAACAATAATTAATAATTTTATTAATATTTGAAATGAACTTATAGTTTATTGTTTATTATTTTACTAGAATTATGGACAAATATTTGATAAGAAAACTGCGTAGAAAGAAATTATAAACTTTATGTATTTGTATTTTTTTTTATTGTTGTTGTTGTCAATATAAATATTTTTTTAATTAAATTGTGTAATTTATGCTTGTTGAGGAACACCTTGGAAAAAATTCCTGGAGCCACCACTGCCCACCACCCATACCACAACCACCACTAACAAAAAAAAGAAAAAAAAAATCACAGCAAAAAGAAACTTCCACATCCACTCACCCCCACCAACCACAATAAATTAAAAAAATAAAAAACCTCCACCATCACCGCCATTAGCAAACCCACCAACAGACCCATCACACTGATCCAAAACCCACGAGACACAGACACCACTTCCCTTCCTGTCATCATCTTCTTCCACGGCGCGACTTGACGTCCTCGTTCGCACTTGTAAATCAAATAAAGACCCACCCCAACCAAATCAAGACCCAAAATCCCGAAACCAAATCAAGACCCAAAATCAAATCAAAGATTTAATAGCATATCGTTTTGTGTCGGCCTCACACAATCGGACCCAAGAAGAACCACGTAGGAAAAAAAAAAAAAAAACCTCCATTGCCGCCACTAGACCACAGCCCTCAAACCCACAATCCATGACCACAATCACCGGACCACAGCCATCAGCATCCCAAAATTGGTGGAGCACAATCATGGGCGAAGCACAGAGAGAGAAGAGAGAAGAAAGAAGTGAGAGAGGAAAGAGAGAGATAGGGTAGAGAAAGAGCCGTTGAGTGAATAAAAAAGTGTTTTTCTTTTACAATTCCAGCTACAATGCGGTCTCAAATATGAGATTGTACTGTAACTGAATCTTAAATATTTTAAGATTTAGCAGCTTTAATGTAGGGGTGTTTTATCTCAAAAATGCTATAAAAAATAGCATTTTTAGCATTTGAGAGTGTTAATGAGAATGCTCTAAGAGTGTTATAATTGCTATAATGTTATTTAGCAACCAAAATACCAAAATGCAAGCTAAGGAGCTATACTTTTAAAAAATAGCAATGGAGCTACAATAGGTTGTCATCCTTAACAACCTACTGTAGCTCCAAACTTATAAATAAAATTAATATTTTATTCTCTCCCTCTCATCTTTTACTTAAAAAAAATGCAAAAAACCCATTTTAGTCTCTACATTTTTACGCGATTCTCATTTTGATCTCTAACTTTCTTTTCCACCAATTTTAGTCTCTATTCTGGAAAAGGCGTCTCGTTTTAGTCCTTGACGTTACATCAGAGACGGAAATTGCACAGCTGGCAAACAGAAAAAATTAAAAATATTAAAATAATACCCACTGTGTCCACGTTGCTTTCCACGTCAGCCTCTAAATTAAAAAAATTAATTTATTAATTTTAACTAAAAAAATATTAAAAGCATAAATAAAAACTAAAAAACTAAATTCAAGAACAACAACAAAACACCGAGAACAACAACAGATTCAAGAACAACAACAAATTTAAAACCAAAAAAATTAAATTCAAGAACAACAACAAATTCAAACCCATATTTCAAACCCCCACACCACCAAAACACTCTAGAATCCACCATACCCACGGCTACATCACACCCAATCAAAACAACCACACCCAAACCCAAAATTTGAATCTAAAACCTCCACAAACACATAAGCAAGCACATAAACAAATACAACCTCTAGATTATGCTGCCTTGGATCCATCCTCAAAACCCAACAGATCTGAGCTTGATTTTCAGACCAAGAGTGTTGGGCCAGCACCCCACCATCAAACCCAGACCACCGTCGCACATCAAACCCAGACCACCGTCGAACTAAGACCAAAAGAGGCACAAAAACCACCATCAAACCTAGACCACCGTCGAACTAGACTAGCCACCATTGCACTCACCATCGGAAATCGCCACATCCACGAAACCCACTGACCCACGCCATCGCCGATCACGCGAAACTAACCCACCACGAAACCGACTACGCCATCGCCGATCTTAACCCACTGACCCACATCCACGAAACCCACTGACCCACACCATCGCCTATCACGCGAAAAGAAGAGAGAAAAGATAGCGAAGAGGTAGAGAAGGGAGAGAGAGGGCTGAGACTTAAATGATAAACAAACCCAAAAATTTGTTTATGTGTTTGTGGAGGTTTTAGATTCAAATTTCTGGGTTTAGGTGTGGGTTTGGTTGTGGTTGTTCTTGTTCTTGTTGTCGTTCTTGAATTTAATTTTTTGGTTTTTATTTATGTTTTTAATTTTTTTTATTTAGTTAAAATTAATAAATTAATTTTTTAATTTAGAGGCTAACATGGAAAGCCACGTGGACACCATAGGCATTATTTTATTATTTTTAAATTTTTCCGTTTGCCAGCTATGCAATTTCCGTCTCTGATGTAATGTAAAGGAATAAAATGAGACACGTTTTCCAGAATAGGGACTAAAATCGGTGGAAAAAAAAAATTAGGGACCAAAGTGGGAATCGCGTGAAAATGTAAGGACGAAAATGGGTTTTCGCCTAAAAAAAATTTCCTTTTCTCTCTCTTTCTTCTCTGTCTTTTCCCTCTAGTCTGCTGTTATTCCCTCTCAACTCTTTCTTTTTCCTCTCTTCTTCTTCTCTCTTTTCTTCTCCTCTCCTCTGATCCGTTTCTCTCTTCTTCTTCTTTTTTCTTATTTTCCTCTCTTTTCTTATCCTCTGTTCAATCACTTCATTGTCGTTTTTCACTTCTTCTTTTTTTTCCTTCTCTCTTCTCACAGGTTCTCTTTCCTTTTCACCGGTGGATCGTGGTGGTGGTGGATCGTGGATTGTGGCTGAGATTTGTTCCAGTTTTGGTTGATTTGGTGGGTTTTGGGTTTGTGATTTGGTTTTGATTTAGATTAAGGTTATGGGTGATGGTGTTGTGCTTCGATTGGTTCATGGTTCATGGGTCGATTTGGCTGGTCAGGTCGTGGGTTGTGGTGACTGTTTTTCGATGGCTTGATTTCGGTGAGAGGTGGGTCACTATTTTGTGGCTGTGGTTGAGAGGTGGAAGAGGAAGGTTGGTGGTGGCTGGATTGTGGCTTTTTTTTCTTTTTTTTGCTGTGGTTGGTGGTTGTAGGTTAGGAAGGTTGTTGGGGGTTGGATTTTTTTTCTTCTTCTGTTATGGTTTGTGGTTGTGGCTAGAGGGGCAATAGTGGAGGTGGTTGTTGCTGTTGTGTTGTGATGGTTTTTGTGGTGGTTGTTTATCATTATTTTAACGAGTTATTTATAGTATTTTAAATGGGTTGCTAAAATTATAAAACTTTTGTTGTAGAGTGTATTATAAAGTAGATTGTTAAAATAGATAAAGTAGTGTTTTAAGTTGCTAAAAACTAAATTTTATAGATGTTTTACTGTGAATGCTCTAAAATTACTGTAAAACAATCAAATATTGAGATTTATTATATCAAATAACCTTTTATTTTTTTTGTTTCATGAATACGTATCACATAACTTTATGCTACACATGGTAAGCATTAGTGGTGCTAAAAAGCTAAATCTTTATTTTTAGCACCAAAAGTACAAAATTGGGGCTAATAACGTGGTCCTCCCTTATCAATGAGATAATGTCATCTATGAAAATGTATGTATGAGCTTCCTAATCAACACAAAAAATAAAAAATAAAAATTACCAGATAATGTCACATTTGCATAAATAACAGCATTTTATTGGTTAGGAAGTTAGGAATGACCACATCAACAGTCCTCTTAGATGACCTAATAATTTCTCGCATTTGGTGGAGCCATATCTAAAATTTTTAGTTCTTGAGCTACAGTGCACAGCTATAAATGGCTGTGCATTACAGCTCAAGAGCTAAATCAATATATATTATATTTTATTATTCCCTCCAGTTAAATAATATTTCTTCTTTCTTTTCCTGCTCCTTTTTCTTTCCGTTGGCTCTTCTTCTTTAGTTCAATCTCACCCTCTCCCCCCCTTTTTTTTTCTTCCTCACTCACGCCAACCCAAGCCCTTACCCCTACCTAGCGTTGACCCTCACTCTCTCTTCAGTTCCTCACTCTTGCCGACCCAAGCCCCTGCCCAGCGTTGACCCTCACTCTCTTCGTTCTCTACCTCTCTCTCTCTCTCTCTCTCTACGATGGTTTCTTCATGGTAGCAACATTTGCCATGGGTCACTATGCTTGCCGTGAGTCGTTGTGTTTGATGTGGGTAGCGGGTTTGGCTAAGTTTGTGTGGTTGGTGGTGGATTTTGGTAGTGGCAACGGGTTTGTGGGGTTTTAGGTTTGGCTGGGTTTCAATGGATTGTAGTTGTTTGTTGGATTTCTGCCGTAGATTGTGGTGGGACTCTCGGCGTGCCTGTGTTGGTGGTGGGATCAGTGGCAGAACTAAGAATTTAGGTCAGGGGGGACAAGATTAAAAGACAAGATTGGAAGTAAAAAATTAACCTAAAAAAGTTAATCAATATTAATAACAAAATAAGTAAACAACTATATGATAATGTAATTGTTATACAGAATCTAACATAAAATGTAAACTTTAATTTATTTTTTCACACCTAGCTTATTTTACTCAATTGCCTTCGACGATTTTTCATATTTTGAAACCGCTGCATGATTTCTTCACACTCAATAGTTGTTATAGAGATCATTAGAATTGTACTACTTCTAGGGGTAGAAGTCTACTACTACTAGGAAAGCTGGAAATGTTTTATCACTTCTGTCCAAAAAAACAAAAAAAGGAAAGGAAAGCTGGAAAGGAAAGGTAACGTGAATGAACTTAATTGAGATTTTTTTTTTTTTTGTCTTTTGTGTAGGGGGGCAAATATGGTATTTCAGTATTGTTAGTGAAAACATTTGAAATTTCAAGGGGGGCAGGTGCCCCCCGCCCCCTCCCTCCGCCCCTGGGTGGGATTCGTGGGTTGATATGGCCACGGTTGTGGTGGATGTGGGTAGCAGTGGGTATGTGTTCGTGGGCGTTGGTGGTGGTGGTGGTGGATTTTTGGGTGTTGGTGGTGGTGGTGGGTTGTTGATTGAGTTGTGGATTGTTCCGATTGGACCATGGGTTGCTGGATGTGGTGGATTGTTCTGATTGGACCATTGTTTCGATTCATAGGTCAAATTTTTCTGCTGGTTTTTTTTTTTTTTTTTTTCCTATTGGTTGCTAGTTTTTTGGTTGAGCTTGAGGTTGCCATGATGGTGGCTGTGATAGTGGTGGTAATTGATTTAGGGTAGTGGGTTTGGTGGCTTGAAGAGAGGGAGAAGAGACAGTATAAGAGAGAGATTGAGAATAAGAGAAAGAAAAATAATCAATAAGTGAATAGGGTTTAACTTTGTTGGGAAAATAAGAGCATTGATGTGAAGTAAATTGTGAAATGGTAAGTTAAAATAGATAAAATGATTTTTGTAGGTGCTAAATATCTAATTTTTTGCCTCATTGGTGGATGCTAATGCACACTACCTCCATTCTAAAACCCATCTGCTCTCCATTAAGCTTCAAGGGTTTGTGGTTGGCGATTGTGGTCATGAGGCATGGTGGTGGTTCAGCAATTGTGGTCATGATTTGGTGGGTTTTGTGGGTTTGATTTAGTGGGTATCGGTGGTGCCTCGATGACGGTTTTGATGTGGTTAAGATCAGGGTGGTGGGTTTTGGTTGGGGTTGAGATCAGGGTGGGTGGGTGGTGGGTTTTGTGGTGGCTGTTGGTATTGGGGTGAGGCTGGGCTGCGATGGTGGGGTTCGGATTTGCAGGTTGTGGGTGGCATTGATGGTGATTTTGGGTGATTAATTTTTTTTGATGTAGTGGCTTGCAATTTGTTGTGATTGTGGTGGTTGGGGGTGTGACCGTGGCTATGACAATGGTTGACCGTGACTGAGGTGTGGTTGTTGTGGCTGAGGCGGTACTAGTTGTGGCAGTCGTGGGTCTCTAGGTTGTTTTTGTTTTTCTAGTTAATGGTGGTATGAGGATGTGGGTTTGGGTGGTGATGAGGTTGTAGGTTTAGGTTTGTGATTTTGGTGGTTGGGGATTATGGTGGCTGCTAGCTGGTTGTTTTTTTTTTTTTATGGTGGTGGTGGTTGGCAGTGGCTAGCCATGGGTGTGGCTGTGACTGGGGTTTGCTTGGACTGAGAAGAAAGTGGTGGGTTTCATCAGAGAAAGAGAGAGACACAATAATAAAATAAAAATAATATTATTTAAATGAAGTTGTAAAAAAAAATAAAATGTTTGATGTTTGGAATATTATAAAATGAAGTGTTAAAATTGTTAAAGTAGTGTTTTGAGATTATAAATGCTAAAAAAATTAGAAGGCTTGATACGAATGCTCTTATAATCAGTGTTGTACAAATTAATTGACACGTGACTAGCACGTGACACATTAATTGTTAGTTAGGATTAGTTTTAGGTGGTTAAATATGTTTAGTTAGTTTTTCCTTTCCTTTAGTTGTATATAAGTAGAGCATGTACTCTCATCTAAATTAACCAAGATCATTTCTCACAAATCTTGCTTAGTTCTAATACGGTATCAAAGCAAACACTCTAGAAAATTCTAGGGTTTCCAATTTTGTTTCAATTTCTCTTGATTTCTTGTTCATCTTCAAAAGCTTGAAGGTCCTTCAATGGCTACTCTCACAACTAATCCTTCCACTTCTAAACAATCCTTACCTGCACAGGATTCATCACAAGCAGATGATCCTATGTTTTTTCATCATGGAAAAAATTCGAGTGCAGTTCTTGTTGGCGAAAATGGAAAATTAGCCATAACTTTCCAACTATATAATTAGTAGATACTGTTACCAAACTATATTTTTTATTAACATCTCGAGTCTAAGAGACTCGATTTTAGGTCTAAAAATCGAGTCTTTGAGAGTCGATTTTCATAGTCTGCTCACGTCTGATGTGACATTTTTTCCACGTGGCGTCTACCTGGAAATCGAGTCTCTAAGACTCGATTTATAAGCCAAAAAAATATTTAAGTCATCAGAGAACTTCTCGTCTCGTCAGTGAAGAAAGACAGGAAAAAAAAAAAAAAAAAAAAAACACACCCAGATCGCAGAAAGAGAGAGAGAAAAAAAAAAAACCCTAGATTGCCGTGGGCCATGTGTGGCAGGGTGGGTTTCAAGTCGGGGTGGGGACCATGGGAGGGTGGGTTTCAAGTTGGTGTGGGGCGTGGGTGGCTTCATCTCGACGTGGGGTGTGGGTGGCTTTAGCTCGGAGTGGGGCGTGGGGCGTGGGTGGCTGTCGGTGCTCGTGGCTAGCTGTGGGTCGGGTTCAGATCGTCATCGAAGATCGAGATCAGAGTGGGTGGCCGTCGGTGATCTTGGGTGAGTTTTTTTTTCTCTCTCTATCTTTCTTCTTTGGTGGTGGATCCGGTCTGTTTGGGTTTAGTGTTGTTGGATTTTAGGTGATGGTGGTGGTGGCTGCTATGCTGTGGGTGTGTTTTTTTTTTTTTTTTCTCTATCTTTCTTGTCTGATTCTGATGAGATTCTGGTGTAAAGGGGGATTTTGAAACATTATAAATCAAGTCTTAGAGACTTGATTTTCAGGTGGGCGTCACGTAGAAAAAATGCCACATCAAACGAATCAGACAATAAAAATCGACCCTCAAAGACTTGATTTATAGGCCCAAAATCGAGTCTTTTAGACTCGAAATGCTAGTAAAAAATATAGTTTGTAAACAATAACTACTAATTATATTGTTTGAAAATTACTGTTAATTTCTTATTTTGACCGTTCTTGTTTCTCAACCTTTAATTAGGGGAGAAATCTATCTAGCTTAGGCTAAATCTGTGAGAAAGTCTCTCTTTGCTAAGAACAAGCTTAGATTCATAGATAGTTCTTTAACCATTTCTTCACCACTTGTGAATACACCATCAGCAATTCAAGCATGGATTTGAGCTGATAATATGGTGGGAACTTGGATCATTAGCTCTGTTTTTCAAAGATTCAAGCCAATATCATCTATAGACACTACTCTAAAGATTTGGAATGACCTCAGAGAAACTTCTTGCCAAAGAAATGGGCCGAAGGTCTTCAATTGGTAGAAGAAAATTGCTGAGCTTCACCAGGGTGAGGTATCAATCACAGATTATTTTACTCAGTTGATGGTTTTGTGGGACCAATTGCAAAGTTTTAGTCATTTTCCTTTATGTATTTGTGGAAAGTGTGTATGCAATGTCAATCAACGATTAGTTGATTTTCAAGCCAAAGAATCTTTGATGAAGTTTCTTATGGGCTTGAATGATTCTCTCTCAAATAAAAACTCAAAAATTGCTAATGAATCATCTTCCTTCAATCAACAAGGCATACTCTTTGTTCATTCAAGAAGAAATGAAAAGAAATGTTAGTAGTTCTCCTAGAGTTGAATCCACTACCTTAGCCACAAAGGGTCAGAATCTTTCGTCCAATTCTGGCTATAATTCCAAATGGAAAGAAAGGCCTTTGTGTTCTCATTGTAGAAAGTTAGGTCATATAGTGGACAAGTGCTACAAGTTGCATGGATTCCCACCGGGCTTTAAGTTCAAAAGCAAGAACTCCATGGCACATCAGGTCACTAGTACTGATCAGTTTCAGCAACAGGATTCCAGTTGCGTTCCAACTCAGAATCAGTTCATCTTTACACCAGATCAATATCATCAACTCTTGGCATTAATTGGACCTTAGGCTTAGTCACAAGCAGTGAGTCCTTTTCAATCTACTCAAGGGCAAGAGCTTCATATGGCCAACAATGTGTCCATGACTCCTTTACCTTCTAGATGTGGCAAGTGAGTCATCTTATTTCTAGAACCTAGCCTAAAGCATTCAATATTTTCTGCTAAAATTGTGAATAGAAGGGCTTATGGATCTGATATTTGTGTTTTGGATACTAAGGCTACTGATCAAATTGTTTGTTCCAAGAGTTTGTTAACCACAATTGCTGCTATCACACAAATTGTGGTAGAATTTCCTAATGGGGAGACAACTAGGGTAACACATACTGGAACTATCACCTTATCTTCTACATTGATTCTTAAAAATGTTCTATGTGTGCCATCCTTTTCTTTTAACCTTTTTTTTTACTGCTATCACCAAATCACAGCCCCGTTGGTTTGTTTTTCTTGCTTCATATTGTTTCATATAGGACCTTATAAGCTGGAAAACAATTGGAGTGGGACATCAAATTGATGGTCTTTACCTGCTGTAATGTTCAAGATTGTCTCAAATTTCCCCTTCTCTAGATGAGTTTCTATCAACACATCAACTTGGTCCTTATTCTGCTTTTTCATCTGTTTTCTCTATACAAAATTCCTTGTCTACTCTGTGGCATTCCAAATTGGGGCATCTATCTAATTCAAGGCTTCATTCCTTAAGTCATACTTTACCTGTTTCTAGCACTTCTTGTAATAATGGTTATACTATTTATCCTTTGGAAAAACAGAAACAATTGTCTTTTCCTTCTAATAATAACATGTCTTTAACTTCATTTGATTTGGTTCACATGGATGTGTGGGGTCCTTATTTTACTCCTACTTCTAGATGATTTTAAATCTTTTCTTACTGCTGTTGATGATGCCACTAGGGCTGCTTGGATTTTTCTTATGAAATCAAAATCTAAAGTAAGAGCTTTGATCATTTCCTTTTATACAATGTTTCTTACTCAATCTGGGATTAAAATAAAGTCCATAGGGTCTGGCAATGCTTTAGAGTTTAAGCTTTCTGAATTTTACACTAGCAATGGCATTATCCACCAACAGAGTTATGTGTATACTCCACAACAGAACTTTGTGGTGGAGAGAAAGCACCAACACATATTGGTTGTTGCTAGAGCTTTGAGAATTCAGGTCAATCTTCCTCTTTCTTTCTAGGGTGATTGTGTTTTGACAGCAATTTACTTTATAAATAGGTTTCCATCTCCTCTTCTAAAATACAAAACCTTCTTTGAACTTTTGTTTCACAAACCACCTAGTTATTCTCACTAAAGGGTATTCGGATGTCTATGTTTTGCTTCCACTGTTGCTCAAACTAGAACCAAATTTTCCCCTAGAGCTAGAGCTTGTGTTTTTCTTGGATATCTTTTCAACATCAAAGGTTAAAAACTCTTTGATTTGAATTCTCATTGTCTTCATATCTAGAGATGTCACTTTCCATGAACACATTTTTCCTTACTCCACACAACCCTTAGCTTTTTCTAACTCTACTGATCCCTGTCTTCCTTTGCCCTGTGCTCCTCCTATCCCTTCAGTTTTCTTCAATGATTCCAACCCCAATTCTATTTCTACTAGCGTTCCACTTGCAGTTCATTCTTTTGATATTAGATTTCAATGTTCAGGTTCATAATGAACCAGATGCAGAAAATGATCTTCCTGCAGAACCTAATCCACCTATCAATCCTCTTAGGAAACAGGGACGGACCTACAGTAGGGCAGGAGGGGCCATTACCCCCCCCCCCCCCAAAAAAAGCTAGTATATATATATATATATATGTTGAAATTTGAATTTCATCCTAATAGCGCCCCCCCCCCCCGGCGAATTTAAAAAAAAAAAAAAAAACTGACAAACTAAAAACTACAAAATAAAAAATAAATATGAAAGGCGTCAAAAAAATAATAATAAATATGGACTGAACCTAAGATTATAATTCCCAAATTTTTACCCTAACCTCACTCTTCCTCCACTCAACCTCATCAACGCTTCCATCACTGTTGCTGCTGTTGTGCCTGTTCTTTTCCTCTGATCAGATCCGCTGATCTGGTGTTGGCGTGTTGCTGCTGGTGCTCCTCAGATCCTTAATCACAGTAAGAAATTTCTCTCCTCTCTCAAGTTCATATTTTTGTTTTTATCTTTGCCATATTGCTGATTGCTCTGCCTTAGCCCTCTGCCCTTTGCGATTATTATTATTATTATTATTATTATTATGAACTGTGGTGTGTGGTGTGTGTTGTGTTTGTGAGTTGTGGCTTTTTATGGACTGGTGTGTTGTGTGGACTGTAGGATAGTTTGTGGCTTTGTATTGACTATTGTGTAATTGACTAATTGCTGCTTTTTGCCATTTTGTGTGGACCGGTCACTTGTATTAGTGTTTGTGTTTATAACTTCTTCTTTTTTTGCCATTTTTTTTTTTTTTTGTCTATAATAAAGACATAAAGTGGTACCATTACACTAGGACAGTAGGACTAGGACATTAGTAATGAATTGTGATTGTGAATTTGTGAGACTAGTTTTTGGTAGTGAGTAGTGACTATTTTGTAAATACTGCGATTGTGAATTTGTGAGACTAGTCATTGGTAAGTGACTTTTTTATGAGACCAAAGTCTTTGGTCTGATTATTTTGGTTTTATCAAAAACTTTTTCTTTATGATTTTGTCACTTTGTGTGATGTGGCTAATATTAGTAATATATATGAACTTGTGAACTTTGTCTTTGTCACTTTGAATGATGTGGCTAATATTAGTAATATATATAAACTTGTGCTTATTTGTGATAAATGTGTTGAAATATTTAAGAAACACTTATTTTGTATGTTATACTTTGTCGACATTTTTATAATATCAAATGTTTAAGAAACACTTATTTTATATGTAGTTTTGTTGAATATGAAATAGATGTTAGTTTTTATTTTCATAAAAAAAAAAGTTGTTTTAAGCTTTGGCCCCCCAAGTTTGAATCCTGGTTCCATCCTTGTTAGGAAATCTACTAGAGTTTCCAAACTCCATCACATCTTTAATCTTATCATTGTAATCAGGTTTCATCAAGCATTGTTCCACCGCAAACAGGTATAGCTCACCCCTTTTCTTCTTTTCTCTCTTATGATCATTTGTCATCCTCTTATAAATCCTTTTGCAATTTATTTTCCTCTATTATTAAACCTACTTACTATCACCAAGATGTTGAAAACAACAAATGGCAAGAAGCCATGGCTGCTGAGATAGCAGCATTGGAAGCTAACAGCACTTGGACCTTAACCCCTCTTCCAACTTGTAAGCAAGCTATTGGTTGCAAATGGGTTTATAGGGTTAAGTACAAAGAACAGGGTTTCATTGAGAGCTCTAAGGCTAGGCTTGTAGCCAAGGGGTTTACTCAGAAGGAGGGTATTGACTTTATTGATACTTTCAACCTAGTTGCCAAGATGGTTTCAGTTAAGTGTCTATTGGTTGTAGCTACTATGAATGGGTGGTTTCTTTGTTAGTTTGATGTCAACAATGCATTTCTGCATGGTGACTTAGCTGGGAAGGTGTACATGGTCCTTCCACTAGGCTTCCACAGCAAAGGGGAGATGGTTTGCAAGTTAAAAAAGTCACTCTATGGCCTTAAGTAAGCATCCAGGCAATGGTTCTCAAAATTTTCTAGCACCTTGATTCAAATGGGCTTCATTCAGTCCAAAGTAGATTAGTCTTTGTTTACCAGACAACAAGGACAGTCTTTCATTGCTCTTTTAGTATATTTTGATAATGTGTTAATAGCTAGCAATGACAAAGATGAGGTAGACAGATTCAAGATATTGTTGGATCTGAAGTTCAAGTTAAAGGACTTGGGAGATTTAAAGTTTTTCCTTGGGTTGGAAGTGGCCAGATCAGACAAGGGGATTCTTCTTTGTCAAAAGAAATATGCTTTGGAGGTTTTGAATGATGCAGGAATGTTAGGTTGTAAACCTGTCAAGACTCCAATGGAGCAAAACCTGAAGCTGAGCAAGTATGAAGGTGAAGTTATCAAAGATCCTAGCATGTATAGAAGGCTCATTGGTAGGTTATTGTACTTAACAATAACTAGACTTGGTATTACTTTTGCTGTTCACAAACTTAGCCAGCTTATGTCAAAGCCAAGGAAGCCTCATTTGAATGCAGCTTTTAGGATATTGCAGTATTTGAAAGCTTCGTGGCAATGGCAACATGTGAGATAGTTTGGATTTTGTACTTCTTAAGGGACATTCAGGTTGATCACAAGAGAGACGCCTTGTTGTTTTGTGATAATTAGTCAACCTTATACATTGGTTTAAACCCAGTGTTTCATGAAAGAACAAAGCATATTGAAATTGATTGTCATGTGGTTAGGTATAAGGTATTGGCAAAGGTGATAAAATTAATTCATGTCACAACTCACTGTCAGTTGGCTGATCTGTTGACAAAGGCCTTAGGCTTGAACCAGTTTTCTACACTTCTCTCCAAAATAGGAATGGTGAATATTCATTCACCCTCAGTCCATCTTGAGGGGGAGTGTCAGAATGATAAAGAAAAGAAAGCATTGATCAAAGAAGATAAAGCCAAGAAGATTGTAGAAGGTTAAAGCAAGTTGCAGAAGTTGCTGTAGAAGAAGCTATCTATACGACATTTTGTTCATGTAGTTTAATCATGTACAACCACCTGTAGCTTTGTTATAATCAGTGTTGTATAGATTAGTAGACACGTGACTAGCACGTGACACATTAATTGTTAATTTGGATTAGTTTTAGGCAATTAAGTCTGTTTAGTTAGTTTTTCCTTTCCTCTAGTTGTATATAAGCAGAGCATGTACTTTCATTTAAATTAATCAAGATCATTTCTCACAAATCTTGCTTAGTTATTAATAATAATGCAATACGCATATGATTATTAATCAAAAAATATATATTCTGAAATAGAAATATGGTACAGCAGAGTCGAATATGTACAAACCTTAGATTTCGCAAGCCCCACCAAAAACATTGAAAGAATTTTTTTGAGAAACTGTGAGACTGCACGACACCAGACTGAAGGGCTCCAAGAAATATTCCAAAATCAAAGAAGGTTGTATTTGGTGTTGCATTTGGTGGACTTATAATGCAATCAACGTTTAGAAATGTGTGATTTCCTAAAATGTGATCACAATTGAAAGAACTGTCGCTACATTCGTTATTTTTTTCACATGCCTTGTGCCAGCAAGCCGTTTCTCGTTCAATAGAAAGTAAATACCAAAAGGCTCCCAATACCTAAAAGACCAGTGAGCCATTGAACATCAATTAATTCCTCATCTATTCAAACCAGATAATAATAACAATAATAATTCATACAATTGTACAAGATATATAATCCATGCAATTGCACAAATGAATAAAATGAACTATTTCACATTTTATAATCATTATATAAAAATAGTTTTCTTTTTGTGTTTCCGAAATAAATGCTTTTGATTCACTAATATTGTTATTTTTAAAATATAAATTTTGTTCATGAAAACCAACAAAACTTTGATTTTTTTTTTTTAAATGATACTTGTCGAGGTAAAATTTTATGAGTATCAAAAATCAGTTTGAAGTCAAACTTACATGGCTGGCAACGATGTACAGGAAGAAATTGAATGCAGCTTTAACCCATATGGGGGTTTTATTAGATGATACTTTTCTATCAGGATCTTTCCAGGTTCGGTAGAGTTGAACAACTCTTGGCGCATATTGGAAGAGAACAAAAAAATTCAATAACTTTCTTTTCTTCAAAGATTTTGAGCCTTTTAGTTCTCGAAAAATAATTAAAATTATCACCTGAACAGATTACAAGAAGTTTAGAGTCAACAGATAAAAAGATAAGAGTAATTCTGGTGCCACACACAATTGCACAATTTTGCTCACAACTCATCCACGTGGCGAGTTGTGGTTGGTAGAGGGGTGTGACATATGGACCCACCATTACCCTTCCACCAACTACAACTCGCCACGTGAGTGAGTTGTGAGCAAAGTTGTGCAAATGTGTATGGTACCAGAATTTTTCAAAAGATAAATATGGCACGATAATAAAAGTCATCATTGGTATAGCCAAATTAGCTGAAGAAATCTCTCCTTTACCTGTGGGAAGGGAAGAAGAACCAGAATGTCAATTAGGAAGTATAGCCGCCGCCGCCATGGTATTTTCTTAGGGCCAATGTCTTCTCCCGAGGTCTTGCCTGTATAACCACTAAGAACTTGCAAAATAATATTTATAATGCCAATGATATCAGTAACAGATCTCAATATAAGAGATATGGTTCTCAACTTTTTGTCCAGCCCAATGCACTTATTATCTTCGTTGATCACAGGAACGTAAAAGAACAGAGGATCTAATGCTACTGCAATCACACACGACACTCCAAATATTATCCTCCATGATTGAAAGAACGAGGGACGCAGCTCACGAATTTTCATCGAGATCCTTGATCTTGGCGATAAATCACCTGATTCGATCACCTCCATTTCACGAATCCTGAAAGGAAAAAAAAATAGCTGACATAGAATTACTCCATGACACTATTATTGTTAACTTGTAATAGACTATGGGCGTCAGCCTCACCTTATTTATCTTGTATAGCATACATATTTATACTGCAGACTCTACCTCCTATGTAAAAAACTATGAATATTTTATTACTGGTGAAATACAATACAATCTTTTAGTATTTCTAACATGGTATCAGAACTTGAGATCTTGAGTTTGATTCTTATCTCCTCCACTTTACCTCACATTTAAATTCTCATGTGTTAGTCTCACTTAAATGATTAAAGTTGCTATATCCCAATAATTTAAGTTTTTGGAATAATTAAAAATTTAACATGGTATCAGAGTGCATTCATATTGTGCACAATGACGTCTTCCATGAATTGACTAAACACATTAAAATTGATTACCATTTTATCCGTTATTATCTTGTTCATGATGCTCTCAAACTATTCTCAGTCTCCTCTAAAGATCGACTTACAAATATCTTCACCAAGTCACATCCTAAGAGATGTCTTCATGCTTTGGTTGATAACTTCAAATTAGTCTCACACCCACCTTAAGTTTAAGGAGGGCTGTTAACATGTAATAGGTCATGGATCTTGGGCCCACCGTATTTATCTTGTATAGTAAACATACTTGTACTGCACACTCTATCTTTTATATAAAGACACTCATGTATATTTTATTACTGATAAAATACAAGACAATCTTCTAGTATTTCTAACAAGTACCATGTATGGGGGGAAAATCCAACAGGAAAAACAAGGACGAAACTGTTGCACAGATAGAAATAGGGTAACTCATCTACTCGTTAAAGGGTGCGCAAAATATGAATTTAAGTGACATTTTTTAATTTTTACTTTTAAATATTAATTATTTCACTTTTTATATTAAAAAAAATTATTCAAAAATCATTTTTCTTATTGATATATAAAATATTAATTAAGTTTTTGCTAACATCTAATTAACCTACTCAAACTTTTTGTAGCATAATTGATACAAACTATTGTATTTTGGTATTGGCAAGGTCACACCCCAAATATCTTATTTGAAGGCACTCTTTATCGTCTAGACAAGATGAACTACCCATGGTTTTTAGATCCGAACTATTCAAAGAATCGTAAAATGAAAAGGTTCAAGATTTTTGAGGTTTGATCGGGTGGGTTTAACAGAGGTCAGACCGTAATAATGTCATAATTAATAAATATAAAAATAAATAAAATAATTTTGAAATTTTAACAATCTAAACAAAAATAGTTTTTTTTTTATAAGAACAAAAATAGTATTTAAAGATGTCAAAAGCATATTTTGATTAAAGATTAGATAATACTTCTCATAATTTACTTCAAAAATTAAATATATATCTTCTAATTATTTAAAATATTCTATAAAATTTGTAATATACTAATATAATTACCAGAACCTAATGCATTGGTGCATTTAATTGGTTTATTTATGTAAAGTGCGAACAATAAGAGCGGGTCTATGGGTTAGTAGGTGTTGTTGTTTTTTTAGAGAGTTTCAACGTATGAGATCTGTTTTTGATGACAGCTCTTTATCATTAGACTAAGACACTAATCCATTTTTAGTGTAGGCAGAGATTAAACTCTAAATATCTTATTCTACCATCAAAAACTTGATTGTTGTTGAACCATAAATAAAGCTGGGTCATGCCCATCCAAAAATAATAATAAATTAAAGCTTGGTCATACTTAGTTAATTTTATCATTTAGTTGAAAAATTAATTGTATAATGAGATGCTATGAGCTTAGAGCTAAATTGACACCTCCCTATGCACAAAATGTTTAGGGTCTAAGGGAAAAAATGTTCGAATTGCAGAATTAGCTTCATATTGTATTCTCAAAAAAAAAAAAAAATTATATAATGAGATAAAAAATAACACAAACTCAAAAAATAATTAATTGTTAGAACTAATAAATTGAGAGAAAATAAATTTAAAAGTAAGAAAAATAATAATTTATAAATTGAGAACTAATAAATTTTTATATATATAGTTATATTTATAGCTTACTATTTAGTGCATTATGCATGCTGGCCATATTTTTGTGTTTTTCTTTACTTAGCAATAATAATGATATGATAAATATAATTGGAAAATCAATTATAATATTTGAATTTTTAAAATTGGTTTTGGCTTCATAAAATCAAAATGAAAGATGATCTCTTGACAAATTCTTTGATTTTATACAATTAATACAAAATTTAGTGCGTAATCAGTCATAGATGATTTCTTAGATCTAAAATAAAGCCAAGTCCCTTTTTGATAGATTATTGTATAGCAATGTATTAAGAAGTTGGTTTTCATAAATTTTCTTTGTTCATACTTCAGCCTTCCTCACTCTAAATCATGGATCCGTCCCTAATTGTAGCAGTGCATAACTCTAGCAGTCTAGCTCATTGGTGGCAATTGGCTTAGTTAGAATGGTTAATTTCTTGAGGATGAAAAGGTGATTTGATCGAAACACTCTTTCTGTTTGGGTATGATTGAGTAATTTTGATTGTACGTTTCTAGATAGTTGCCTTTATATAGGAGTGTTCAGGTTGGATCTTGGAGTGAACAAAGTTAAATGTGCTTTGAAGAAATTAAATGGGAAGAGTTTTAAGAAGACTATATATATAGGACAAAACTTAGATAGAGCATCTTATGTACTGTTCCTTAGGTACTCTTTTTAAAATTCAGACATCTATCTAATTCAATAATTCAATTCAATAATTCTTGCTAACGCCGTTAATACTATTTATTTCTCTGTTTGTTTCTTTTGTTCTTTTTTATCTCTCTTTGTAACTAAAAACAAACCCATTTAGAAGGCTAAAGACCCACGAGAAAACCAAGACCCTAACCTATCTAGCTTTTTATACTCTTGAACTTCTAAATTTTTAAACAAATCAGAATTTCAACATTTCATTTTCGTTTGACTGACTCGTCTTCCAGGAAAATAGATCAGATTCTTTTGGAATAGAACATTGAAGAGAAGCCAAGATGTTTTACAACCCTTTGGGTCAAAGACATTGAGAAATCTTTGATGCTTTTGGTCAAAAATAACCTCCATATCAGAATAGCGTTCAGACTTGAGAGCCGTTTGCTTTCTTCAAGTAGTGGCGTAGTTTTGGCACTGTCTTTGATTCTCAGTGGCTAAGATCACTTTATCATTTGGGAAGTTGAGATCTGGATTTCTTAAAAAAAATTGAAATCGAGAGAGTGTGAGAAGTTAGAGAGGCTGGGATTGGTTTTTCAAACGGGTTTTCTAACTTTGTTTTAAGCACATCTGGGGAAGGGAAAAAAAAACAGAGGATGAGGTTTACGGTGTTAGCAAGAGTTATTGAATTAGACAATTGTCTAAATTTTAAAAAGAGTACCTAATTAGGAACAGTATGTAAGTTACTGTATCTAAGTTTTGTCTATATATATATGCAATCCGGCTCTTGGTGCTACTATCTATCACATTTGGCTTGAACTTAATGCAATACATTTTATTATTATTATTTTTATATCTGAAATAGAATTTAATTCTAGTCTAATCTAAGTGTATATGTGTGTAAAGCTTTCTTTTGGAGACTTGAATCCTGACATTTGCCTTCTGTATTTTACAAGTACTTATACTTATGAAGTGATCATTACACAGTGATCAATGCAATTAAATTTTCAAGCTATTATGGTTGATGTTTGATGTCTTTTTTCTTTTTTTGAGGAAGAGATATCGTCCGTTTTGGTTCTAAACAGGACCTTATTCTATTTATGTAGGCTCCCTAATTCTGTAATGGATTCTTGTTAATTTTATATTTTACTAATAAATCTGGGGTGCTCTGGGTGTTGTTAGTTGCTTATTATTGGCTGTCTTATGGGTAACTAGTTGCTATTTGTTGTTCATGTTTGTAGCCATTTATTGCCGGTCTGATTATATTATGTTTGTTATTAATTATAAAAATCATTTCTCAAAAGTGTTACATCCATAACAATTGTGCATCATTTTCACAATAAATCATATGTGGTGAAATGTTACTATTTTTAATTTGAATTTAAAACTTAAAATATTTTTTTGCCCATCTGTAACCGCTAATAACAATCTGTCACTTAAAATTTACTATGAAAGCGTTGTAAAAATGTTATAAACATAACATTTTTCTATTAAAAAAGAAAAAGCAGAAAAAAGAGTCTTTTAGTTTAAGAGTAAAGGGAGATGCATGCTGTTGGGAACAAAAATATCGAGGACCAAAAAAGAAGGAAAAGAAAAGAAGAGTAAACTTAAAATGATATATGAATCATACCTACAGCTATCACCTTCTTCTCGCCGATTCCCACGGAAGCTCATACTAAAGGCTAAAGCTTTTCAAAGAGGCAACGTCCAAAATAAAGATTGACCTCTGACTTATGTATGGACCTAACCAATCTTACCGCTTTGATTCCTGAAAAGTTCGAAACAGATTAGAGAAATTTCATTTTTCATTTAGTACCATAAAGTGCAACCTCCTTACAAGACACATTAGTAAAATTTATAAGCGACATGCACAAGCAAACACTTGTATATGAGTACCTGAGACCAATCTAAATAATTAAAAACTAAAAATTTGACATTTGAATTGATTGTTTGACTACTTCAATTTTAGAAGTAAAAGATTTAAAACCCCAAAAATAAAAGTGCAAAATTGAAGAAAAATATTATTATTGGATCAATATAACCTTACATTAAATTTCTTTTTATTTAAAAAAAAAAAACTAACGGTTTGATAAAACTGTTTTGTTTAGTATTGTTCTATAAAATTGCTTTTGTTTTTTAAAGGTTTAATGGATTTTTTTTTTTTCCTTTCAAATCCGATATTTTGTATGCAGGAGCAGGATCGAGGGGGTTGGGGTTACCGTGGCCTCACCCAAATTTCCATTTTATATATTAAAATCTGAGTTTTTATATTCTTTTTATTCTTATAGATTTTGTTTCTATATTTATTATTATTTTCCCATGTATATCATACTTAATAGAATATTATTTATTTTTGTCAAAATTCAATTGAAAAGAAAAATAAAATTCTTTTTTATGTTTACAATGTCTTTTAAAGGTTCAAAACCAATAAAAGGAAAATAACTATTATAAAAATAAAAATAAAAACATATAGATATGAAGGAATTAAGAGTTTTTAATTGAAAAAATATATTTTTTTTAAAACATTACTATTATCTTCCAAAAGTGATTAAAAAATTATAAAAAAGCATGAACATAATCAATAATTTAATACTCTTATGAAAATTTATGTATAAGTAAAAAATATAAGAACAATTACATTATGAACTCCAAAATGTAGATTGTTTGAAAGTGAAATCTGAAATTTCATGCACAACCGTGTTCATAATATAGTTTCAAAAATGTTAACTCTATTATGAGTCTATATTAATTGTATATTAGAATTCACATAAGTCGCACTTTTTTTTTAATGAACACATAAACACTCTTTTTTTTTTTTTTGAAATAAAATATTTTTAAACGTAAAATATTTTAGATGTTTGGTGTGACATAAATTTTTTAAGCAAACCACCAAAATTGTTACTAGAGGTCAAGTGAGCAAACTACCAGGACGGTGACTCTGATGACCAAATTGTTGGCCACTAAACCACTTGCACTGATTGCCCCACCCATTGAATCAACATCCTAGCCACCAAATGTGGGGAGGGGGGTCATTGTGTATTTCTGTAAAATATTTTACCAAGTATTTAAAGGTAAAACAGTTTACAACTTTTTAAGAACAAATTTATGGTCAGCAGAAAATATTTTTTAAGTTTGATCACATTTTACATGCAAACAAACACCTAAAAATAAGAAAAAATTTTACTTTGAAAAATACGAAGTGTAAATTGCACTTGAGGTTAGCATAACTATATACAATACTTTTCTTGTAAATAGTAAGTGGAATCTTGACTTAAAAAAAAAATTACAAAATGACTTATGCTTATGCCAAAAAAAAAAAAAAACTTTAATTGATAAACACAATACAAATACAGATTATTAATTTTTGTTCTCTTTGCACATGATCGTTGGTATATATACAAGAAGCCTTATTTGAAGGTGATTCTTAACGCTAGAATCATTTGCATCACTCAATGCAAAAAATTTTTAAAAAAATGATCAATTTTATATATTTATAAGTTTCAAAATTATTCATGTTAGTCAAATTAAAAATGTGTAAATTTACAAAATTGATAATGACCATGTAAATTTACATTGATACTACTCATTTTGCATCTAATTTTATATTCTTTTTATGTATACTGAGGATAAAAGAATAGAGTTGATAGTAGTTATTGTGTGTAAAGAAAAAACAATGAAAAAAAGAAATTGATATTTTAATGAAATAGAGTGTAGAATAGATAATCGTGTGTGTCTATGAAAAGTTGTTGTATAAAATAGAAAAAATAGCATTTTTGCTAAAATAATTAAGAAATTTTGCACAAGCTAATGCAAATACTCTTAGGCGGGAGTGAAGCACCAACAAGGATTGTAAAATTTCATCTCTAGAGTACTCTCGCGCATGGAATCATTTAGAAGAATAGGTATCTCACATAACCAAAGGGAATATTTATTGCTTATTATTCACATAAAAAAAATTTTATTATGATTTAGACTGGTCTTAAGTTTGTGTGCATATATTTGTGCTTATAAATTTTATCTCCCGTGACATCAAATCTTGAGTCCGCTATTAATTGTACAATTATGAGTTGAGTAATGCTAGAGACACATAAAATGACACAATTTTTGTCAAAATTTGTATTATACCATCTTTACCACTCACAATTCGTCATATGGCGAATTATGACAAAAATTATATTATTTTATGTGTCCCTACTATTACTCTTATAAGTTTAATAGTTCAACCACTGATTCAATATAGTGTTCATAACTATGACATCAACATTATTCTTATCTTATCATACAATCTCATTAGATAACTCTCTCAACATATCTCAATTCTACCTATTGCGAGTGATAGGGAGGAATGAGACTTTCCATCTCTCTTTAATATGTAGGGTCTCCAAACCATTTAACTTCAACTACCACCATAAATGATTAAGTTTAATAAAAATTGTAAATTATAATAAAAAATCAAGTGAAATGCGGGACAGTTAACAAATAATTATGAGAGGAGACCAGGACAAATGTTGACTTTAGTTTTTTTAAAGGGTCCAGATTAGGTTTATAGCTTTCAATGCATTGAATTCAGTCGGATGATGGCATATATCTAAAAAATAGACACATGTCATAATTTTAATGGATCCACTGCAACTAGACACCGGACCCAAACTTCCCATTTTTTTTTTTAAATTCATAAATCATATCTTTTACTTTAATTTTTTTTAGGACAAAATTATACAAACACCTCAAATTCTTTTTTTTTCAAAGGTAGATTTGTCCAAATAAAATTAAGGATGTGGTTAAATTAACTATTCTCTAACTGAAGGTGGCGCAGTGTATATTACTATATTTGTTTGATTATTCGCATGATCGAGAATCTCTCACACAATAGCTTATTAATATTGCTACTGCAGAATCTCTCAAACGTAGCATCTGGGTGCTAGGATGTACCGGAAGCATGTGAAACGAAAAAGTTAAAAAAAAAAAAAAAAAAAAAAAAAAAAAAAAAAAAAAAAAAAAAAAAAAAAAAGAGAATTAAAAAGTATTAGGAGTAAAGAATCAATAATATTTCTGTTAAAGATTGTGACACATTTTATAAAATACGAGAACGAAAAGGAAAGTTTAAAAGACCACAATTTTTTTTTTTTTTCGTTTGTTACTATTTAGTAAAGAATATTTTAAAAAATCTCTAAATCATGCATGAGATAGAATATTTTACTGAGTTTTTTTTTTTTTTTTAAACGTTAAACTTAAGTTAAGAAAGCTTAAAGGCAGTGATGGCTCACCATTAACAGGGCTGAAAGGTGCTGGATTTTTGACAAAGGGCTGAGGAGGCACGGGACAAAGGTGCGTGTTGGAGCTTTGTGTTTCTAAATAGTTTAGGTTTTGTTTTTGAAACGTTAAACTTATACCATAGCTTTTTTTAAGATTTTATGTTGACATAGGGGTAAATTTGGGACTTCAATTCACTATTGGGCTTCTAAAACCTGTTGGGCTTGTGGGTTTAGGTTTACCCAAATGAATCCCACTAAAAAAAAAAATTCAAGCCAAATGGTAGGATTAGTAGGATTGGTAGAATCTCAAACAATCCTACGATCCTATACGATCCTACACGATCCTAACATTTTTGCGATCCTGCTACGATTTAAAACTTTTTAGTGAGGTGAGATCGTAAAATCGCGCGATTTTACGATCTGGATCGCGATTTTGACAACTATGGTTACTATGTTAAGGTGAGCAATAAAAGTCAAAATTATTATAAAAAAAAAAAGTTTAAAGTTAAAAGGTTAAAAAAGAAATCTAAGAATTGAGAATTTTTTTTTTTTTTTAGGGTAAATTTGAGTATCCTACTCTGAGGTTTAGGTAATATCAAACCCATCCAAAAATTTAAAAATTGACTAATTTGGTATTTGTGCACCATCTATTAAATTATTCAATTTCCTTTTTAAGTTTTTCTCTTTCCTTTGTTCGTCCCTTTGCTCTTTCTTCTTCGCACCAGAAAAATTCTCTTCCTCTCTCAAGCCAAGCCGTTTTAGACTTAACAACGGACCAACAAACTCCACCACGTAAACTGTTTCAGAGCTGATTTTCCCACAAATCTCACGCCATACGCTCTCATTTAAAGCTGGGTGGTTCGATCACTATCAAGGAGGATGGACTGTGGTTGCTGGGTCGCGATGAGTGGTGGCTAGCAGTTGCAAGATCCCAATCTGGTGGAGCTCGCTGTCGTGGGTATGGGTTTTTTTTTTTAAAAAAAAAATTGACTTGGGTTTGTTTGGGTTTGGGCAGTGAATCATATGGTATTGGACAGTTGGAATTGTTTGGGTTTAACGAGGATGAGTGGGTAGTGATAGTTGGTGCCATGGTTGACAACGGTAGATAGGTCGGTCTCTGTTATGGGTCTTGGTTTTGTTTTGAAATATTTTTTATTTGTGAATGTTTGAGGTTTGATGTTGGATGGTTGTTGGGTTGGGTTGGGTTGATCTGTGTTTGATTGTCTTATTGGTTCTTTGTTGAGTTTGAAACTTATGGCTAGCTTGAGCTTGACAGAGAGAAGAACTTTTTTGCCGTGAAAAAGAGAGAGCAAAGAGACGGTGCAAAGGAAAGGGAAAACTTGAAAATGAAACAAAATGATTTAATAGAAGGTGCTGTAATTTAAGGACTAAATTGATCATTTTAAAAAAACATTAGATGGATTTGGTATTACCCTAAATCTGGGGATAAGAAGCCGTAATTTACCCTTTTTTTTACATCAATATTCATTAAAGGATAATCTGCAGTGCAATAATTCTAGATCTCAATCACTGTTAAAAAAAAAAAAAAAACCTTTGGAGCCCGTTTGGTAGGGTATTTTAAACACTAATTTTTAGTTTTCAAACAGCATTATACATATTTTTACACACTTTTTACTTACAACATATTTTAAAAAATTACAAACAACACTACTCAAACTCCTCTACCAAACAATACAAATTATATATATATATATATATAATATAAATGTTAAGGTTTAATAGATATTTTTAGAAATATTTTATTAAAAAAATAAAAAATATTATTAATTTTTTTTTTTTTTTTTTTTTTATAAAAGTGGTGTTTAAATTTTTCTATTATGATTTATTAATAATTCACCTAATAGCATCTGCTAACATGATCTATATATATATATATATATATATATTATACATATGTGAGAGTAGAGAGGTGTGTATCTACTTACAGTGAAGTTGAAGCTTGTAGAACTCAGCCAAGGGGGCGTTTTACTTTTACGAGTCGAACTAGAGAAGCCGGAAGCAAAAGAGTGGCGAGTGATAGGACATTCAAAATGTGAGGAAGATGCACTATTTTTTCTTCTGAATAAAAATGGGTGAGGAAGAGCAATTTATATATATATACTATGTGAGAGTAGAGAGGTGTATCTACTTACAGTGAAGTTGAAGCTTGTAGAACTCAGCCAAGGGGGCGTTTTACTTTTACGAGGTCGAACTAGAGAAGCCGGAAGCAAAAGAGTGGCGAGTGATAGGACATTCAAAATGTGAGGAAGATGCACTATTTTTTCTTCTGAATAAAAATGGGTGAGGAAGAGCAATTTACAGATAAGGCAATTGCGGCTATTATAACTTGCCAGTGAAGAACTATGACCCACACGTAAAGACTTTTTATTTTCTCAGTCAACTTTTTTTTTTTTTTTTTTTTGTTTGTAAGAAGAAAAGTTTTAGTGAGAATTTGGATTGGGCTGAGTAGGTTTGCGTTTTATTTATTTTTTATTATTGAGAAGCGCATTTCACGTGGGAGTGTGTTTGTCAGTGGATTCTATACACTGTGCATGGTACCCACTAACTCTTTGAACGTCCCAATTTTTCATTGGAATGACATTGTCAATGGGTCTCCTGTACTATTCACGGGACCCTCAAATCTCTTTTTAATCAAAACTTTTATTAAAAATTGGTCTCACGGTACTATTCACACATTTTAAAATTATTTTGTTAGAGTGTTTTTAGTTTTCAGTCTCCAGCAAAATAAGCGGTATCCAAACACACCCTTAATAAAAAGGGTTGTAATTTAAGGACTAAATTGATCATTTTTTAAAAACATTAGATGGATTTGGTATTACCCTGAATCTGGGGATAAGTTGCCGTAATTTACCCTTTTTTTTAAACATCAACATTCACTAAAGGATAATCTGCAGAGTGCTATAATTCCAGATTTCAATCCGTGTTAAAAATAAAAATTAAAAAACGTTTGATTGTGGTTGTATAAAACCAAACAATACAAATATATATATATATATATACACACACACGGTGTTTGACTTTAGCATGGATCAGATTATATGCATCACGAGTTTCATGCTTTGAACAAAATTTGAATTTTATTTTCTGTGCAAAAGGATCAGTAGTAATTCCATCATCTTTAGTAAGGAAATGGTACAAAGAGTTAATAAAAGGTAAACCAAGAATTACTTTATCAGTCATGTTTTCAACAAAGACAGAGGAAATTTTAAAGCAAACATTATCATGACAAACATGAGCATTATTTAATTCATACTTAATTTTCATTTTTGTTCCATTGGTAGAAACTAATCTTTTAGTAGATTTTTCAAAATATTTAGAAGGAATCAGTCCTTCTTGAATACAATTAACATCAGCACTAGAATCAATTATAGCAACAACATCAAAAGCATAATCATGAGCAACAACAATTTTAACCTTAGTGTACCATTTGGGCAGCATATGTTTAATAAGAGACGATTGGGCAGCATATATATATATAATTTGTATTGTTTGGTTTTATGACGATGAAACAACAATTAAGAGCCCGTTTGGTAGAGGAGTTTGAGTAGTGTTGTTTGTAATTTTTTTAAAATATGCGTAAGTAAAAAAGTGTGTAAAAATATGTGTAATATTGTTTAAAAACTAAAAATTAGTATTTGAAATACCTACCAAACGGGCTCTAAAGGTTTTTTTTTTTTTTAACACTAATTGGGATCTAGAATTATTGCACTGCAAATTATCCTTTAATGAATATTGATGTAAAAAAAAAAAAAAGGGTAAATTACGGCATCTTATCCCCAGATTCAGGGTAATACCAAATCCATCTAAAGTTTTTTAAAAATGATCAATTTAGTCCTTAAATTACAGCACCTTCTATTAAATCATTTTGTTTCATTTTCAAGTTTTCCCTTTCCTTTGCTCTCTCTTTATCACGGCAAAAAAGTTCTTCTCTCTGTCAAGCTCAAGCCAGCCATAAGTTTCAAACTCAACAAAGAACCAATAAGACAATCAAACACAGATCAACCCAACCAAACAACCATCTAACATCAAACCTCAAACATTCCCAAATAAAAAATATTTCAAAACAAAACCAAGACCCATAACAGAGACCGACCTATCTACCATTGTCAACCATGGCACCAACTATCACTACCCACTCATCCTCGTTAAACCCAAACAATTCCAACTGTCCAATACCATATGATTCACTGCCCAAACCCAAGTCAATTTTAAAAAAAGAAAAAAGAAAAAAACCCATACCCACGACAGCGAGCTCCACCAGATTGGGATCTTGCAACTGCTAGCCACCACTCATCGCGACCCAGCAACCACAGTCCATCCTCCTTGATAGTGATCGAACCACCCAGCTTTAAATGACAGCGTATGGCGTGAGATTTGTGGGAAAATCAGCTCTGAAACAGTTTACGTGGTGGAGTTTGTTGGTCCTTTGTTGAGTCTAAAACGGCTTGGCTTGAGAGAGGAAGAGAGTTTTTCTGGTGCGAAGAAGAAAGAACAAAGGGACGAACAAAGGAAAGAGAAAAACTTAAAAAGGAAATAGAATAATTTAATGGATGGTGCACAAATACCAAATTAGTCAATTTTTAAATTTTTGGATGTGTTTGATATTACCTAAACCTCAGTGTAGGATACTCAAATTTACCCTAAAAAAAATTCTCAATTCTTAGATTTCTTTTTTAACCTTTTAACTTTTAACTTTTTTATTTTTATTTTTAATAATTCTGACTTTTATTACTCACATTATCATGGTAACTAATTACAGGCAATATGACAATAAAGTAGCGATAGTGAGCTATACGAGAATTTAGTGCAGTCGATATCATACCGGTACCGGTTGGTATGTATTGTACTAATACGTATATCAGTATAAAAACACCAACATTTTGTACTAATTTAAATACCAGCTGTACTGACTATGCCGGCCGATTTTGGGCAATATCGGCCGGTATCGGGTGTACCGGCCGATATAGAAAAAAACCTCTTTTTTTTTTTTAAAGTTTTGTAAATTTTGAATTTTTGTAAAGGTAGAATGATCACTTATTTACATTAACTTATTAGTATTATTTGTTTTCTTAGTATGCAATGAACAATTAAGCTTTCAATTTTTTATATTGTGTTTTTTTTTTTCCTTTTAATTGATGTTAAAGTCTAAAACCATGAATAATTTGTTATGAATTGTCGTAATATTTAATGGTAAATTTTTATATTTATCAAAAAAAAATATACATATATATATATATATAATAACGATAAACCTGAAACAGTACACTGGTATTGACCAATACCGAAATATATCGTTCCACTGGTCAAACCGATACAGCCTTCGGTACGAAATTAAGCCCTTGTGAGAATTAGTAAATTTCCCAACTCAATAGGTGTGAATTTGTTGTTTATGTTGCATGATTCTTTATTCTATCTCATGCATGATTTAGAGATTTTCTTAAAATATTCTTTACTAAATAGTAACAAACGAAAAAAAAAAAAAAAAAATTGTGGTCTTTTTAAACTTTCCTTTTCGTTCTCGTATTTTTATAAAATGTATCACAATCTTTAATAGAAATATTATTTGATTCTTTAACTCCTAATACTTTTTAATTCTCTTTTTTTTAACTTTTTCGTTTCACATTCTTCCGGTACACCCCTAGCACCCAGATGCTACGTTTGAGAGATTCTGCAGTAGCAATATTAATAAGCTATTGTGTGAGAGATTCTCGATCATGCGAATAAACAAACAAATATAGTAATATACACTGCGCCACCTTCAGTTAGAGAATAATTAATTTAACCACATCCTTAATTTTATTTGGACAAATCTACCTTTGAAAAAAAAAGAATTTGAGGCGTTTGTATGATTTTGTCCTAAAAAAAATTGAAGTAAAAGATATGATTTATGAATTTTAAAAAAAAAAAAAAAGGAAAGTTTCGTCTAGTGTCTAGTTACAGTAGACCCATTAAAATTATAATAAGTGTCTATTTTTATATATATGTCATCGTTCGACTGAATTCAATGCATTGAAAGCTATAAACCTAATCTGGACCCTTTAAAAAAACTAAAGTCAACATTTGTCCTGGTCTCCTCTCATAATTATTTGTTAGCTGTCCCGCATTCCACTTGATTTTTTATTATAATTTACAATTTTTATTAAATTTAATCATTTATGGTGGTAGTTGAAGTTAAATGGTTTGGAGACCCTACATATTAAAGAGGAGATGGAAAGTCTCATTCCTCCCGATCACTCGCAATAGGTGGAATTGAGATATGTTGAGAGAGTTATCTAATGAGATTGTATGATAAGATATGAATGATGTTGATGTCAGAGTTATGAATACTATATTGAATCAGTGGTTGAACTATTAAACTTATAAGAATAATAGTAGGGACACATAAAATAGTACAATTTTTATCATAATTCGTCACATGACGAATTGTGAGTGGTAAAGATGGTATAATACAAATTTTGGCAAAAATACTCACTCAAACTATTCACTCAAGAATAAAAATATTTACTGCTGCTTCCCATGATGACAATGTTTCCTTTATTGACTACTTTTGGCATTACCAGCCAAACTATTTTCGGTCTCAAAAGCCGACTTGATTCTTTTCGCAAATTTCACTCCTGATGCCCCTCACGGGTCCTGATATGAATAGTTCAGAATGTCACTATTCACTTTGTACTATTCATTGATTTATTTACTTATTTAAAGGGGGTTGTCCCTTATTGTTAAACTCATAATCTTTTCTAAGATTTCCCTTAGAACTCTCTCTAGGACTTCCTTAGATCAAGATATCTCACTAATACACAAAGCTTGCAACTAGAACCAGGACTAGCTTTCAAGCCTTGTACTGTTTATCCCACTGATCCCTGTTGATCACTGTAATCTTGTTGCTGCTACTACTACTGTAAGTGTTTTGATGTACATTCAATAAACACTTCTGTTTTCAATACTTTGAATTATTTTGATATACAACTGTTTGGCTGGTTCTACCGCCTTACTTTCAATTATCATTTACTTTGAATTATTCTATATATATATAGAGGAAAATGTTAACCAATGCCTTAGTAGCTATTTTTAGTAAAATTTTATTAAAAAAAATGATAAAATAGTAAATATTGTTAACAGTTTTTTATATTTTTCATAAAAATGATGTCTAAATTTTTCTGTTATGATTTATTAATAATTGACTTAATAGCATCTGCTAACATGATCTATATATATATATATATATAAAGATACTATGCGAGAGGAGAGAGAAGGTGTATCTACTAACAGTAGTTGAAGCTTGTAGAACTCAGCCTAGGGGGTGTTTTACTTTTACGAGGTCGAACTAGAGAAGTCGAAAACAAAAGAGTGTCGAGTGATAGGACTTTCAAAGTGTGAGGAAGATGCAATATTTTTTCTTCTGAATTAAAATGGGTGAGGAAGAGCAATTTACAGATAAGGCAATTGCGGCTCTTATAATTTGCCAGTGAAGTACTATGACCCACACGTAAAGATTTTATTTTTCTCAGTCAACTTTTTTTTTTTTGGTAAGAAGAAAAGTTTTAGTAAGCATTTGGATTGGGCTTATTACGTTTGCATTTTCTTTTTTCCTTTTTTTTTATTGAGAAGCGCATTTCACGTGGGAATGTGTCTGTCAGTGGGTCCTGTGCACAGTGAAAATGTGTCTGTCAGTGAGTCCTGTGCATTGTGCACATGACCCACTACCTCTTTGAACGTCCAAATTTTTCACTAGAATGACACTGTCAATGGGTCCTGTGCATTGTTCACAAGACTCACAAACATCTTTTTTCACTAAAACTTTCATTAAAAATGGGTCTCACGGCACTATTCACATATTTAAAAATTATTTTGCCAAGGAAGAATAGTGAAATGGAAGATCGAGATTTAGTGGAGAGTTTGTGGTGACTAGCAAGCACGATACATGCAATCACTTCTTGCAACTGACATTTATCAATCGGACGTGGAGATGTCAAACGAAGAGTAATTGTGTTGTGGTCTACTCATACTTTGTTGTATAACTATTACTCTTAATTATATTTTAGATGTATGTGCGTTACGGTTGTTGTATTTATACTGTGCAGGGAACAATGTTTATGTTTAGGGAACAATGTAAACCTTATCATCGTTTGCAGAAATATGCACATCTTATGTGTAATCATAAATGACTACTTAGGGCAAAGAGGTACACAATTTATTACATGCATAACACATACAACGTACATATTCTTACACGAGATACCATCAATATGCATGACCTGCATATCGACCAACTGGCATTACCAACATTGATAGCATAATTCTAGAGATAGTACGCACCCTACATAGAACCTAGCTAGGCGATGTTGTACATAGATATTCATTCTGATAGGTAGTCCTCGTAGCTGAGGACACTATTACGTTCTACTGGGGTGACCTACCTGTTGGTTGCAATGGTCTATTCTTCTGTAAGCTGTAGCAGATGATACCTACACCTACGAAGGAATATTAGGTTGTTCTCCTTTCAGATATTGGCCACGACCTGCCTACATTGGTCCATGTTTCCCCTTAGCATTGTTAGCGAGACTCGGTCCACCAAAGGTGCCCCAAGTAGAAGGAGATCCTTATGTAGAGAGTTGGACTCGTTCATACGGTACTCCCATTCTCACCGTAGTCCTGCATAATATTCCGTCTTATCATTATCTCTCTCCCTCCTGTAGTTATCAGGAAAACGGGGAAGGAGCTAGTTGTGCATCGACATTGCAAAATGTGAATTTGACTGAGGTATATCTAGGTGTACCATATTCTTCTTAACCTGGACAAACTTTGCTTTATATTTCACATCTATATATTTCAGTATCTAAGCATTGATAAGTTTGTTTTTTTTTTTTAGATTGGCATATTTTTAATTATATCAAAGAGAAAAATAATATAATATACAATTACACATAAATAATTAATCCGAACATACACTTGCTTGAATAATGAGAACTCAATGAACGTACCTAATGGCAAGGGGACCTGACTGCACTGGCGGTATAGGCGGCCTCGCAATTAGGCATATTTGTGGGAACCTTGAATAGGCCCATAGCTACACCAACAACAGTGCTCCTCCAATCTGCATCGCATCCTTCTTCGATGCACTACAAAGGTGCCTATAGAGTCAGGCTAATGCTGCACTACAAAGGTGCTGTCTCGCATTGCTGATTGGGTTGAAGAGCTGCAGAGGCATGCTGATTGGGTTGAAGAGCTGCAGAGGCATGAGTGAGACCTGGTCTGCCGACTTGTCAATGAACAACAGGGCCCCCATCCAAACAAGTAGGTGGTAGCGGGCATGTTGCTATACTACTTCATCACCAGCGTCCACAAGTGAGGGAGTGGCAAATCGTGCATTAAGCCACGTGTATCTTGTCCTAGCCCCATAGAGGATAGACTTGTTTGAGTTGATTATCAGGGGCGGAGGTTCATGGACCAACAACTGTAAGCACAGCTGACTCCATTTCATGTCTATCTTCCCAATGATAGGAAACCCATCCACCGAAAGCCCCAGCATCACCTCTATATTTTGCAAGGTGATACCCATTTCTCTATGGGGTAAGTGGAACGTGTGCATCTCCGAACGCCACCGCTCGACCAAGGCCGTGATCAAAGCATGGTCGACCTCCATATCAAGAACTTTGAATAATCCGGAGAAACCTGCTACATCGATGTATTGTGTGATACGTGGGTCTAGCCCACCCCGCGGTAGTACACATTTACGGTGTCGACACTTTACGACGCCAGGCATCTCTTGCACACGGATGAGCATTGTGTTAGGTAGTGCACACAAGGTAATTATAAAACAACTATGTATTAATAATACAACTACATACCTCATCGTCAGTGTGCCTCCAAAGCGGAGTTGACCGATGATCTGGCTGCCACCTCAATTGGGTATTATCGTCGAGTCCAAGATCCACAAAATTCAGTGCCTGCATATCTGACATGACAGCAAATAGATTGTTAGCAATTATTGAGGATTAACCCTATGAAACAATGAAAAAAGTTACTAACTTTTCTTGATAGTTTTTTCTATTCCCTATAAAATAACTTCAAAATTTATAAATAAATTAAAATGATGAAAAAGAAGGATAAAAAATAAATCTTAGAGAGGGCTAACGTGATAAATCGTGACACAAGTAGAATAAATATTTTTATTAACCATTAAAAGATATATCTTAAAAATCTATGGTAGGTAGGAAATATGTGCATCAATCAAAGTGTCTCTCTATTATTACATAGATTTAGTCTTTAGTCTATGTCTAATCAATAGACGTTGTCACAATTATTACATATATGGGTTTTATTAACACAAACTTTTTATGAAACAATAAAAAAGTTACTAACTTTTCTTGATATATTTTTCTATTCCTTATAAATTGTTTTTTTTTTAATGAATGATTAATATATGCCATAATCGGCTCTATATTTATAATTATTAATTATAAAGAGGATACCAAAAAGGAGATCCCAACCCTAACACAACAACGAGGTCCTTCCCAAGACATAGGTTAACTTGTGATTGTGAGCAAGATTGAAGGAATTATTGGGAACATCTTAAGAGAAGCATGCTATGCTGTCCATGTGTTTTTGTTTATTTTTTGGGCAAGGCCAAACAACCAATAACTAGCTTGAAGAAACTTGAGTACTCTAGTGCGTATAGGAGATGTAACAAACAGTTAACAATAAAGTGAAAGGGAAAAAATGGAAACGGCTCCAATTTCGGATATGTTAGCACAAACTACATGTGCCTCAGTTTTTTCTAATTTGATTTTTTTGATTTGATAAATATTTATTAATTACATATATATATATATATATATATTATATATCAATTTTTTTTATGAGTTTTTTCATATATTCAGTTGACTAAGAACAAATAATAATAACTCAACGAAGGTGTTTGTTTTGAATCTATCTTAAAACTCAAAATTCATAACTCCACTTTTCCACCATCTCAATCAAACACAAATGAGGGAAATTAAGATTTTTTTTTTTATCCTCCCACTTTTTTATCCTCTCTCTTTCTTTTCTATTCTTCCACTTTTTCATCATTCCAATTAAACGGACCCTAAAACTCTATCTCATATATAACCCAAAAGCCAAAACTATTTGTTTGGAAAAAATGCCCAATCTGTGTTTCTCAATCTATAACTCAACTTGATCACATATTGGTGGAGCCCACAACCTGCACGGATCAAGCCCCACACATAGAAGGAAAAAACTTCCACACAATTGTGAAGCTGAAGGTAAACTCAAAGAAGAAAAAATCATTATTCTTTATGATTGAGCAAATCTTATTAACTAAAAAGCAAGAGAACAACATAACAACCCATATATACCCTCACCAAGCTGCCAACAAGGTGTTAGAGTTTATGCCCTAAAATTTAATTTATTGGCATGTTATAAATGATTATCATTGGATATTATCATAGTCCTTGAGATGTATTGTATGTGATTTATGTGATTTAGTTACAGAAGATATAAATCACAAGTTCCTTGTAAACTTAAAATGTAGTTCGTAGTCGGTGATAAAATTGAGCGTTTCATCTGCAAAGATTATAACACATCAACTAAGATGGTTTGTCTTGATCATGGAAATGAAGACTTCTAGTTGATGTGTTGATATATCTTAAGTGTGCAAGACATATTGAACTGGACCACTGTAAGATTGATTATTCAATCAACAACTGTCACCTGAATAATTAATCTCACGACTTCTAATTTCATAGACACTCAATCCTGAGATGATAGTAAACTCGATCTTTAAATGTAGGTTACTTTCATATATCAAGAGTGAGATCCAATTTAACAATCAAAATCTCAGTATGTTGAGTAACCATACGTAGTGTTGAGGGAACACATATTCTCAAGATAGAATCCATAATGTCTTTCATAGAGACATGAAATATCCCCTTGAGATAAGTTTAATGGGAATTGGTTATTTAAAACCAGCCACTTTAGCAAGGAGTTATTGAAATTTATATTTATGAAATTAGATTTCATAAATATGAATTACTAAAAGATTAAACTAGGTACTCAAGAAATAAAATAATTGTTTACAAAGTGACAGTTTATTATGACTTTGTTCACTATGGATATTTCATGAAGGGGTGAAATGATATCATATTAGAGTCTTGGGATATAATTTATTAATAAGGCCTAGAGTACAATTATATTTCCATAGTGGTACTTATTATATAATTAATGATAACTTTGAGCTTGTCAAGAGTTGACAGATAAGTTTGAAGTCCATTGGAGCTAGAGCCTTATTAGTTCCTTTGGTCCCATCCTAAGACACACTTAAGCCTAATTGGGCTAGTCCAAAAGGCTAACCCAATTAGATAATCAATTTTTATTTCATAAGAGTTATTAAATAAAATAACCACCAAGGCTGTTAATATGTACGTATGATTAAAAGAAGAAAAAACAGTTTTTCTTAGTAGTATCTTTTGAATACACTTTTCTTTTTGGAAAATCAACGTACTTAAGAACTAATTGAGAAACCACTCATCTTGGGCACCATGTGGAATTAGAATGAACATTGAAGGTATTCTCAAATTTTGTTTTTGAATTTCATTGTACCAAGGTACGCTTTTTCAGTTCTTTGTTATAGAACTCAAGGTTATGTTATCTCTCATGAATGAAGTAGTTCATTGTGTTGCTTCCGCTGTGGGTTTTGTATGAGATACAAAACCAGTTTTTCCAACACAAGGAACAACAAAACCAAACCCCCACACATAGGCAATAGCAACACCCAATACAATAATTAGCTCCAATATTCTCAGCTTTTTCCAAAGATTTATATTACTAGTAGACAGTTTAAAGCAATATAACTATAATCAAACTACTTTTTGAATCTATCTAAAAAATGGACAAGAAGAAGATAGAGAAAAATCAAAAGAAAAAATTTCACGATGGGGCTTGCGAAGATGAAACTTAATTTTCATTGCAAGTTCTTCATCAAACTCTTCATTTCCCTCCAATAAATGAGACATGTTCAACTTGATCTCCTCTTTTATATCATTCGGCAGCTAATTGCTATGAATCCACAAATCTAAATCTCGTCCTTTAGATTTCACATTTTGTATAATCTCCTCCAGTACTTTGTATATCCTCCTCCAATTTTTAAGATTCTAACTGCAAGTATGTCTGTAATATAACAAGTTCAGTTTGTCTAATACTGCTAATAAAACAATGATGAATTTAACAGTTTTCTTAAGGAATTTCATTAAATTTCCCTGAGTCATACTAATCAAGAAACATGTACAAATTTTATTTGTGGACACAATCAATTGCAATTCAAGTTTCATATTGTAGTTCATGATGTCTTAATTGCTTTGCCCATGTGGGAGATAATTGGATCCCATCAAAGCCACATGTCAACCCAGTATTTTTGAGTCTTTTGGCTAAATATTGCAAAAAAATAGAGTTTTTTGTTGTTATAGGCACTGTTGCAAATTATTTAGGAGAATGAGGAGAGAGAATGAATTTCGGCAACAGTGTTGCTGAAATTCTAACAAAATTAGGAGAGAGAAAAAGAAAAAGCACTACAAGAAATCTGGGTTTAGGCGACGTTTGTAAAACGTCACTAAAACCCCAAAAAACGTCACTATAGACACAAATGGTCTACAGTGACGTTTTCTTTTGCGACGTTCAAAAACGTCGCTATATATGACTCTTTAGTGGCGTACAAAAACTTTTAGTGACGTTTTCTAAAACGTCACTAAATAATATAACATTTTCGTATATAATGGTGGAAAATAGATTTAGCGACGTTTTTAAAAACGCCGCAAATAATAACACTAATAGTTTACAGACATCACAAAAGCATTTGTCCTCTTGCTTTTTTTTTTGGGTCAAATATCCTCATCTAATGGAAGAATCTCCTTGTAGACATTAGTGGGTAGTGGGTTCTTTTTAAAAATTAATTTCAAGCTAGTTAAACCACAAAACCAATAACAAAAAAAAAAAAAAAAATTTGAAATCTACCATTATAGAAAAATTAATAGTAGAAATAAAAGAAATACAAGATTACAACTTGTACATAACTTACAATCATTTGGCCCTTGATCCTCATGTCCTTTGCTCAAAAAGCCAAATCTAAATAAAAGCTTTATGTACGAATTTCCAACGAAAAAAAAAAAAAAAAAGCACAAATTAGCACAAAAACTTCATGACCCATTAAGAAAAGCCAAATCAAAGCAAACCATAGTCAAAACAAGGACATACACTCTAAAGAAACTTGAACAACAAAAACTTTCCACCAAACAGAAAAAAGAGCAAAAATTAGCACAAAAATCCATGACCATCAAGAAAAACCAGATCAAAGCAACTCATAAGCAAAAACAAAGACTTACACTTTAAAGCAACGTGGGTCAGCGGTGGCTTCGGGTTGCTACAGCAGTGGCTAGGTGGTGCAGGGGAGGAGAGAAGATGTGTGGCGGCTTGAGGGAGAAGAGGTGTGGCTGCTTTGGAATGGGAGAGGAGAGACTATAGAACTAAGAGAACTGAGAGTGTGGGGCATGAAGTGAACAAAAGGAAAAGAAAGAAAAACAAAAGAAGGGAAGTGGGAGTATGGGACACGGTGAACAAAAGAAAAGAAAGAAAAACAAAGTTAAAAAAAAAGGGGGGGGAAAAAGTGGGGAAGTGAATGAGTTTGTGTGGAAAAGTCAAAAAAGGGGGGAAAGTTTTTTCTTGGGAAAAGTTTGTGGAAAAGTCAAAAATGGGGGCAAGAAGATTTTTTTTTCTTTTGCTGGCAAAAGTTTGTGGAACCGGCTGGTAGTGTTCTTTAATACCTATAGCGACGTTTTTAAAAACGTCGCTATAACGAGAAAAACGCTACTAAAACTATCCTTATTGTGGCGTTTTCAAAAACGTCGCTATTGTTTGAGTTATAGCGACGTTTTTAAAAACGTCGCTAAACACTCACTCTTTAGCACCGGTTTTCAAAAAGTCACAGTATCCCACTTATAGCGGCGAATTTAAAAACGTCGCTAAAAAAAACGCCGCCTAAACCCAGATTTTTGTAGTGAAGTAAGAGAGAGAAATTTTGGAATTTCGGCATCCCTGTTACCAAATTCCTTCTACCCCAGCCCTGCCCGAGTGAGTGAGTGAGTGCGTGCCCAATGCGAGTGCCCCGAGCAAAAAAAAAAAAAATATATATTAGATATATATATATATATATATTTGTGGCAACCATTGCCGAAAATGGAGGGAAAAAAAAAAGAATTTTAGCAATGTTATTGTCGAATAGGGGGGGGGAAGAGAAAAAAAAATTGTCGCAATGTATTGCCGAAATAGGGGAAAAAGAAAGAAAAAATTGTGGCAATCGTATTGTCGAAATAGGGGGGCAAAAAAAGAATTGTGGCAATGCCATTACCGAAAATGGGGAAAAAAAAGTAAAAAAAAAAAAAGGAAAACCAATTGTGGCAATGGCATTGTCGAAATAGAAGGGGTGTTTCTTCAAAATATATATATTTTAAAAAAGTGCATAGATTCTAAAAAGTGCATGAAAGAAAGTTATAGAAGAAAAAAATGATTGATGTGTACTATAAATAGAAAAAAAAAATGAGATTTTTGCAGAGATTCTTTGCAGTGGCATTGCCAAAATAAAAGGAAAAAAAAAAGTACATCCACAACATTTTTATTTTTACAATAAATCATAAGTGGTTAGTTATTGCTGGTTCAAATTTGAACCTAATGCTAAGATACTTTTTTGCCCCAACAATGACAACTAGTAATAACTTGCCACTTATAATTTGTTGCGAAAATATTGTCCAGATAAAAAATATATATAGTAAACATATTCTTATCTTTCAGTAGTTTTTTTTACCTAGTTTGTGTATATGTCATGTTCTTTCATTTCATATCGTAAAAGTACCCCCTATTTCAGCAATACCATTGCCCCAAAAAAAAAATTTCTCTTTATTTTCCCGCCTATTTCAGCAATACCATTTCCATTTTTTTAAAAAAAACTTTTTCCCTCTATTTTTGGCAATGGGATTGCCACAAACTTTTTTTTTTTTTTTTTTTGCTTCGGGCACTCGCATTGGGCACGCACTCACTCACTCACTTGGGCAGGGGCTGGGGCAGAAGGAATTTCAGTAACAGTGTTGCCGAAATTCCAAAATTTTTCTCTTTTACTTTTTCTTTTTCTCTCCCCTACTTTTGTTAGAATTTCAGCAACAATGTTGCCGAAATTCACTCTCTCTCGTCATTCCCCTAAATAACTTGGAATAGTGCCTATAATAACAAAAAACTCTATTTATTGCAATATTTAGCCAAAAGACTCCAGTTTTTTTCACGTAGCATTAACATCCTTTGCCTCATGTTATTGTTCTAGGTTTTCGCAATTGTTGACCTCACCTAAATGACATCATCCAGATGACCTAACCTATTTTGTAATTTTCCCATCATTTCTCTTATAAATAGAAAAAAAAAATCCATTTATTTTGAAGTAAAATATTTTTCATAAAATGTTTTCTCATTTTCAAGTATTTATTTGCTTATAAAATACGGTCAAACTTGTAAAATATTTTTCATTAACTAAACATCCATGTGTAAAAGCCTATATACAAACATTTTACATCACCTTCATACGCATCTGAGACCCTCCACCCCCACCCCCGGCCACTCATCCCTTCTCTTCTCGCAAATCTCTCAACCTCCCTTCTCTCATGGTCGTCAGAACTTTGGGGTCACAGTGGTCATCAAAGTGTTAGGTTTGTACTGCTCATCAAAGCTTTGGGGTTGTGGTGGCCGAGACTCATCATCGATCTAGAGCTTTGGCCCCAAATGGCACCATATAAATCTGCTGCAACCTCCAAAATAACTACCATTGAATCTCTCACACAAGGGCAGAGCTACATGCTTGAGTCCAAAAATTTTTAAAATATGTTTATACTATATTTAAATATTTAACATTTTAATAATTAACCTACAAAAAGGGGATTTGGCCCCCTCAAATATTTGAGTTAGTCTAATAATGTTCTTTGAAAAAATGTATAATTGGTCTAGTAATTATAGAGTCAAAGAATTTTTTTTTTCTAACATTTTTTTTATTGTAAAATGTGTTCTTACGCCAATTAAAGTTTTGAATCAGTCATGTCTTTGAATATTTCATTAGTTAAATTTAAAAAAAATTTACTAACTTTGGCAGAAAATTTGATAATTTATATTAAAAATGAAAATTTTAAGGATTCACTACTAAAAATACTAAGTTGTGTATGTGTGTGTGTATAGATGTTTATGTTTGTGCATGTGTATGGAAGTTTGTATAAGCTAAAAAATTAGTCTCACAAGTTCCCCCTCCCCTCAAATCAAAAATTTCTGGCTACTCCCTTACTCTCACATCACCGGATTAATTGGTGAAGCTTTAGGGTGGTTTTCCAAAATAATCAGCACCACACTGTGGATTCTCTCACATCATTGAATGGTGAAGCCTTGGGGTGGTTTCAATGTGGCTCTGCACAGTGGGTTCTTTCATATCCAGATTGCTCCTCTCCTTTTTTTTTTAATTAAAAAAATTGTAATTAATTTGTTGTGGATTATTTATGGTTGACAAACGTAAGTTTGTTTATTAATGAATTTGAGAATTGAGTTTGAGTTCTTGAGAATTTTGACTTTGGGACTTTGGTATGAGAATTTATGGTTTGATTCACGGTTTAGTTTGATTGAAATTTGAGAATTTGAGTTTGATTTGTTGAGAATTTTTTAGTATGGCTTTTCTTATGATTTAAGGAAAATATTTTCATTTTACATCATACAAAACATTTGAAAATGATTTTTTTAGCATTTTCAGGTACATAACCAAACACTATAAAATGAAACATTTTCAGTAAAAAAAAAAATTACATGTAAAATATGGACAAAATTTAGTTACAAAATTAGATATTCTTTTATTGGGGGTGAATTTTAACAAATCCATCATTGGATTGCATTTTCTTCTTTATCTTCCATATTTGCAAAATTTCTAAAAAATTAAAGATCAAGAGCTATGTCATTAATAAATTTTTCAAATTGTAAGTTTTTGTAGTTTAAAATTATGCATAAAATATAATCTTACAAATTATATAGTAAATAATATCCGATTGATACAAAATTTGACATTTATAATATAGTACAACCAATTATGTAGATAAACTTTTATCTCTTTTGAAAATGTTTTATGCAAAACAAATGAAGATGAAGTGTAAGTTTAAGTTTAGAGCCACACACACATATTGATTCACGCACAAGCAGACGCATACTCTTTGATATAAATTAGCTTATCCAAAAGTACCTCCACAAGCCACCACCATCAAAGTTCAAACCACACAAATCTTCCAGCCCATGCCGTGAATCCATACTCACATGCCCAAACCCTTCACAAATAACAATAATAACCATCACAGACACCTTTAAGTTTAAAAAAATATTTTTTTTTAAAAAAAAAACCAAACAAAAGGCTTACCCCAAAACTCAGACATCCAATATGCACACTGAAGGTCTGTTTGGAATCTGCTTATTTTGTTGAAACTAAATTTTTTTTGCTAAAAGTACGGTAGATAAAGGTAAAAGTTAATTGAAATAGTACAGTGAGACTCATAAATAGTACCAAAAAGTGCAGTAGAGTTCATGAATAGTAACAAAAATAAACTTAATAGTAAAATAAACTGGCTTTTTAATTTTTGTCAAACACATGCTGACACAGTGACCTAAACATGCCTATAAGACCACCAGTAAACCCGCATCAAGCATGCCTATCACCATGGTTGTCCAAACACAGGTCATGCATTATTTTGGAGCCATTCAAAAATCAAACCAAAGGAACCATATCTGAAGCCTGCCCTCACCTAGAGCTACCGCCATGGGTATCGAGAGAGAGAGAGAGAGAGAGAGAGCAGTGTCTAACATTAGGCCCAAAAACCAGTTGTCCAATAAACTCAAATGTCACTTAAGCCCAATTTATGATCAATGCCCACCAACTTGGGCCAACAATTAAGCCCAAATCCAAACCCTAATCAAAGCCTAGATGCTTATCCAACCCAAACTCATAGAATTAATCTAAGCCAAAATTTAGTGAATTAATCCTAACCCAAGCAAATAGAAATAATCCAAACCCAATCCCATTTTAGATTCAATCCCAACTTCAATATAACCCAAGTCAGACTAGGCGTATATCTGGTGGGCCCATTCAATCAAAGCCCATAGTCCCCCAAAGCAAACGGAAGATCATACGTACAACGGTAAGAGCATCCACAGCAGTGGAGCTAAATAGGTATATTGGTATTTTTTTGCTCCTCCAACACCAAAAAGCATGCTCCAACAGTGGAGCTAAAGCTTTTTTTTTTTTTAGCTGATTGCTACAGTGCACATCTATGGATAGATGTGCACTGTTCATAAGAGCTAAACAAAAAAAAAACAATATTATATTCCCGGCCGGAGTAAAATAATAAAAATGGTGCCTCTCTCTCTCTCTCAGTCCCTCCCACCTCTTTGTCTCAAAGTCTCCGACCCACACCTCCGCCAGCCTCAACGTCACCGGCCAAAGCCAACCCAAGCCCCAAGCCCCAAAACGCCGGCCTCAACGTCACTGACCCAAGCCCCAAGCTGCCTCCGCCCAGACGCCGATCAGACCCATCCGCCTCAGACCCACATCTCTTCCGCCTCAGACCCACGCCGATACTGTCTCTTCCACCACCTCACCACCACACACACCTCAACAATCACAAAAAAAAAAAAAAAAAAAAAAAATCAGCAACTCTCCAACACCATACACACCCTCCACCACCTCCACACACAAAAACCATAATCCACCACCACTAAACCCATAATCCACCATGAACCACCACTAACAACAACCAAAATAACCTCAAAACCCATTAAATCCACACCACCATTAACACAACCAAAACCAAAACCAACACCAACACCATCAACCTACTACCACCAATCACCAAACCCATCTCAAAAATAGAAGGAAAAAAAAAAAAAACCATGATGAGCAAACCCCCCACCACTACCGATCTACACGGACCTAGACCCATTCCACGGACCCAAACACACGAACCCAAACCACAAGAGAGCTAGAGAATTTATGGAATCAAGTAGAAAATAAGAAAAAAAAAAAAAAAAAAAAAAAAAAAAAGGAGAGGAGAAAACGAGAGAGCTGCAGGCAGAAAGGAAGATTGAGGAGGAATTGGAGAAAGGGGAAAGTAAAGAAAAAAAAAGAAAAGAGTGGATGGAATCCTATGCTATGTGTGTGGTGGACAAAATGCAAGAGAAAAAAAAAAAAAAAAAAAAAAAAAAAAACGTGTGGATGAAAGAAAGGCAAAGAATAAGAAATGACAATTTAAAAATATTTTCACAATATTTTCACAATAAATTTTAAGTAATTAGCTAATATTGGTGAATAAAAATATAATTTCAGTGGCAGGATCAAATTAGAATTAGTAACAATTTTTCATATAAGATTTTGTTATGATTCTCATGAAAGTATTGCAAAAAATATTGTGGATGTAACATTTTTTTTTTAAATATAATTCTTGAGAATGAATAGAATAAGAAGAAAAAATAAAGATTGTTGTGGCAGTGGCGGCGGTGGCAGTGGTAGTGGCGGTAGTAGCAATTGCGGTGGCGGCGGCGGTAGTGGCAGCGGTTGCGGTTGCGGGTGGTTGTGATTGTTGTTTATTGTAGTGAATATATTATTTTATTGTATTTGATATATTATTTTATTGTAGTAGATATATTATTTTATTGTGATGTTTATATTATTTTATTGTGTTAAAAGCTAAAATAGATCCACTGTTGCAACATGTTTTATAAAGTGAGTAGGTAAAATAGATAAAGTAACTTTTTGTGGAGCTAAAAAACTAAATTTTTAGCTCCACTGCTGTGGATGCTCTAACAACGCAAACAATTCCTAAGATGCATGTGTACGTATCATTAAAATTTATGGGGAATGCATAAGCATTTGAGAAAACAAATATTGAAAGCACAAAGCTGAATTTTTTTGGTAAATGATGCATAAAAATGTTATTTAGAATATGTTTTGGTAGCCTGTAATAAGCACTATAATATAATTATTATTCTTATGGTTTAGCTATTCAGTAATTTGGTTATGTTTTTATTATAGGAATAGTCATTCATTATGAATAACTATTTTTTAAAATAAAGAATAATTATTCATCCCTAAAAGGGTTGTAATAACTATTCCTTAGTAGGTGTATTAAATTCTAAAATTAATATATTTTCAAACAAACAAACTTTACATATGCACCTAACAATTATGAAAATAAAAAATTATAAAAAAATAACTAATTTCTCTTTCAAATTTTAAAAAAAATATTATTTTTTAGGAAATATAATTATATGAGTAAGATATTTTTTAAAATATATCTTAAGTTTGATTTAAAATGTTTTCATTCCATTGTATTCAGAATTCTATCGTGGTTGTGCATGGGTGATTTTAATGAGATTGTCAAAGCTGAAGAAAAAATGGGTGGTCCGCTACGACAAGAGCGTCAAATGAAGGATTTCAGAGAGGCACTGGACTGTTGCGGTTTTCGGGACTTGGGTTTTATGGGTGCACCGTTTACTTGGTGTAATAACCAATTTGACGGAACAATCACATGGATTAGATTAGACAGAGGAGTGGCCAATAGTTCCTGGATCCAAATGTTCCCATCAACCCGAGTTCACCACATATCCGGTTCACTTTCAAACCATTTTCCATTATGGATTTGTACTGACAATGAAAATGATCGTTTTTAAAAGAAAAGATGACCGTTTAGATTTGAGACGGTTTGGATGAAGGATGAAGGATGTGAAGGTGTTATAAAACAATCATGAGAGAGTCATTCAGTGGATAATCCAACCAACAGATTTGTGAAAAAAATTGAGGCTTGTCGTGAGTCACTTCAGAGGTGGAGTAAGAATTCATTTGGCAACATTCGACATTTGCTGCAACAAAAGAGGAAAATGTTGGAGAAAGCCGAACTTCAATCAATGAATGGGGCGAATCATGATCATGTGAGAGCACTGAAGGCCGAAGTGTATGATTTGATGGTCAAGGAAGATTACTTATGGCAGCAGCGATCACAGGTGGAATGGTTGAAAGCAGGTGACCTCAACACTAGTTATTTTCACAGCCGTGCAAACCAAAGAACCCGAAGGAATTACATCTCCAAGCTAGTTCTGGACAGTGGGGAAGTATTGGAGGAGGAGCATAAAATTGGAAAGGCATTTGTTGATTATTTCTAAACCATGTTTCAGGCCACCAACACTATTGGGCATGATCATATTCTCCAAGGAATTAAGAAGAAAGTCACACCTGAAATGAATGCAGAGCTCTCTCAACCTTTTACAGCCATGGAAGTGGAACAAGCTCTCAAACAAATGAAGCCATTATGAGCCCCTGGACCAAACTGTATGCCCCCACTTTTCTATAAATCTTATTGGAAAATTGTTGGTTCGGATGTTATTGATGCAACTCTATCGGTTTTAAATTCCGGAAACATGCCACCAAATTTAAACCACACCTTCATTGCACTTATTCCTAAAACAAAATCACCTTCAACTCCAAAAGAATTTCACCCCATTAGTCTTTGCAATGTAATGTATAAAATAATTTCCAAAACTATAGCCAATTGCCTCAAAAAAATCCTTCCTAAACTAGTATCTGAAACACAAAGTGCATTCATGTCAGACTGCCTCATAACTAACAATATTCTAATTGCATTTGAGACTCTCCACCACCTAAAAACAAAAGAAAAGGAAAAATGGGGTTCATGGCTTTAAAACTTGATATGAGTAAAGCATACGATAGAGTTGAGTGGAATTTTCTGGAAAAAATCATGGAAAGGCTGGGTTTTGACAACAAATGGAGAACACTGGTAGGAGGCTGTATTCGTATAGTTTCCTTTTCTATTTTGGTCAATGGTGAGCCGTATGAATTGATCCAACCTAGTAGGGGACTCCGTCAAGGGGATCCTTTATCACCTTACTTATTTCTCTTATGTACAGAAGGCCTTCATTCCTTACTTCAACAGGCAGTAAACAATGGAGAGTTGCATGGAGTATCCCTATGTAAAGAAGGAGGGCCAAAAATCACCAACCTGTTTTTTGCGGATGATAGCTTGCTTTTTTGTAGAGCAAAAGAAGCAGATTGCCAAACGGTGATGGACATTCTCACAAAATACAAGCAAGCTTCAGGCAAAAAAATAGACCATGAAAAAACCCAATTGTTCTTTAGTTCTAACGCGGAGGGGAACCATAAAAATAAAATCAAGGACATGTTGGGGGTGGAAGTGGCAACTCAATATGAAAAATACTTGGGCTTGCCATCATTTGTGGGAAGAGGAAAAAGAGAAAGCTTCAACTACATTAGAGAAAGAGTTTGGCACAAAATACAAGGATGGAAGGAGAAGCTCCTATCCCAAGCAGATCGTGAAATCCTAATCAAATCAGTTGTCCAAGCAATGCCGTCTTTCACCATGGGATGCTTCAAATTGCCTAAGAGTTGGTGTAAGGACATTGAATCCTTGACCCGGAAATTTTGGTGGGGGGATTTAGGAAATTCGAGGAAAATACATTGGATTTCTTGGAAAAAGCTTTGTCAACCAAAAAACCATGGAGGGTTGGGGTTTAGAGACTTGGAGAATTTTAATCTTGCACTCCTTGGCAAATAGGTATGGTGCCTAGTTCACAACACAGATTCCATGTTCTACAAAGTCTTCAAGGCAAGATTCTTCCTGAACTGCTCAGTCCTTGACAAGGGGGTCAAAACAGTGGGGTCATACGCATGGCAGAGCATTCTTAAGGCAAGGGATGTCATTAAAAAGGGAGCATATTGGCGGATTGGTGATGGATCAAAAGTTCAGATCAGGGGTGACATGTGGCTGCCTGGTTTGTCAACAAAATACATCATTTCACCGCAAAAAAATTTCCCAATAATGCTAAGGTATGTGCTTTAATAGATGAAGAGGGACCAAGTTGGATGGAAGAACGGATAATGCAAGAATTTCTCCCACATGAAACCAAAATCATACTCGGTATTCCTTTTAAGTGTTAACCGAGTACCTGACACCCTTATATGGGCAGGAACTAAATCAGGGAGATATACAACAAAAAGTGCGTATAAAATGTTGTCAAACAGCCGTGAATCAACTTCTCCAGGTCCCTCAAATTCCTCAGCACAGAATACTTGTTGGAGTAGAATTTGGTCCCTTGGTGTTCCAAACAAAGTTAAACATTTTATTTAGAGAGCTTGTTGTGAGTCACTGCCTACCAAAAGAAACCTGTTTAGCAGGAAAGTCACACGGAGTGCAACATGTAATAGATGTCAAAAGGAGATTGAAGATGCAAGCCATGCTCTCTGGGGCTGCCAAGCGCTTAAGGAAGTGTGGTGGGAAGAACCATCTCTCAAGAACCAGCTGGCAACACGCTTTGTGGATTTCAGGGACATATGGACAGGTATTATAAATTCAGATGAACCCAATGTGGCTGAGAGATTTGCCTACCTTGCCTGGAGTATTTGGAATAAAAGAAATCAAGAAAGGAGTCAGTCCACTTCAGTGCCTTTTAGCAGATTGTACCAAGACATGTGTGAGCGACTTCGCGAGTTTAAATCTGCTCAAGAAGAGCCCCAGCCCGAGCCCAGACATTCAGAAGTCACACGCTGACGCTGGTATCCTCCGCAAAATTCCCAGTTCAAAGTTCATTATGATGGAGCTGTTTTCAACGATCTTCAGCAGGCAAGGGTGGGCGTCGTGGTCAGAGATGCTGCTGGTGGGGTTCATGGGGCGCTCTCGAATAGGTTTACTCTCCCTATGAACGTTGAAGACGTTGAGGCTTTGGCTTGCAAGTCAGCAGTTGTCTTTGCCTTGGAACTGGGTCTGCGCGAAGTGGTGTTTTGAAGGCGACTCAGACAATTACTAAGGCCCTTAATTCAGCTTCACCGTGCCTAAGCTCCTTTGGTCATATAATTGATGATATAAAAACTGTAGCTCTGAATTTTGTGACAGCAAGTTTTGTCCATGCAAAAAGGCAGGGGAATTCTGTGGCAGACAGATTAGCTAAAAAAGCAAAATGTATACCTTGTCCACACATTTGGTCAGTTGATCTACCATGTAATGTGCAACTTGTAACTTCTGACATAATTTCTGTTGAGGAATAAAAGTTGCAGTCTTGATTCTCTAAAAAAAAAAAAAAAAAAAGAATTCTACCACTTCGTTGTCACCAAAACAAAAATTAATAGTAATAAGTATTATATTATATTATCTTGTATTTATTGTAATATATATTCATATTTCTATGTAATTATCGTTACAGTCTATCAAACTTGTTCTTGTGTGAACAAACTCACAATTAAGACAAGTCTTCACTGTTATTACTAATTTATGGATCCGGATTTATATATATATATATATATGCAAAAGAATTCATGTAAACAATATGACTAGTTTCTTTCCATGATCATTTTCTGATGTAATGCATGAATGTATGATGATGACGCAATCAATCAATCAAACGATTTTTTTTTTGGTTTTTTGGTGAACAATCAAACGATATGTTAAAATCATCAAAAGAAATACCAAGTGACAAAACTCGACATTTACATCCCAAAAAAAAATTAAAACAAAAAACAAAGCAATTTAATCCTGAAATGTTGATCAACCTGTGGGCCCCTTTTTTGGGTTTTTTTTTTTTTTTGTTTATTTCTTTCGATTTTTTATTCTTTTAATAGATAAATTAAGGTTATCAGCTTATTTGGACTCTTTCGTAATTAAATCTTTCCAAATTAAAATTATTTTTAAATTATTGAAATAAATACATTATCCAACAAGATAAAGTAATTATTTTAAATCAATAAATTGGATACTATCTTCTTGGAATTATCTTGCTTGCTTGTCTACATAATTTCAAATTTTGGACCAATTCGAATTATTTTATGTATTAGATTTCAATCATTCTTTTAAAAGACCAATCAAAATTAATTAGAATATTCTTATGCATACATGCTTGTGGTAAAATTATATTTTTAGTTTTTTACTAATTAAATTTTTGGGTAAATTCCAATAATATACCCGAAGATTTGGAGTAATATTAACTAAGTCCGAGATATTTCAAAATTGACAAATTTAGCCTTTAAGACAACTTAATATTTAACACCATTAGACTCCTTTACTTGTTTTTCTTTTTCTTTCTCAAGCGCATTTATTCTCTCTCTCTCTCTCTCTCTCTCTCTCTCTCTCTTCTCTCTCTCTCTCTCTCATCTAGACTCCAGATCTCTCTTCTCCTCTCATCCCTCTATTTCTCTCTCTCGTCCAAACCTCTCTTGTCTCTCTCCAAACTGACCCACTCTCCTCTCTCTACTCACCCTTCCATAGTCTCCTTCTTCTTTCAAGCAGCGACATTGGTGGTGCGTTACGCGTGGGTTTGGTGGTTTAGGTTGGCTATGAATCGTGGTTGTGGGTGGTCGTTTGTGGCGGTTATGGGTTGCCGATGGCATGTTTTAGTTTATTGTGAGTTTTATGGTGTTGGTGGGTTCCTATTTGTGGTGGGTTTGTTGTGGGTTTTGTGGCCAATGGTGGGTTCTGATGTATTGGTAATTTGTTATGAGTTTTTTGGAATTTTTGGAATTGAGTTTTGTCATTGTGTGGGTTTCGATATGGTAAAATTGGGTGGATTTGAGGTTAGAGAGGGAGGGACATGTGAAGAGAGAAGAGTAACAGGGAGAATGATTAGGATTTTCTGGATTTGGGCTTTATTGTTGTGCGGGTTTTGGTATGGAGAGAGAGGTGTAAACACAAAATTTCCCAATTGCAGAAAATCAAACAATTGAAAAGAAATATGGTTTGCAAATAGAAATTTGTATTGATGAATAATGAGTACAATCTCTATTTCAATTCTTAAAAATCGATTGTTAAGGCATTGACCCCACGTCGCAAAGTGGAAAGATTCTTCCAGTTGTTTGACGCTATTGATGGTTCAAAGCTGGGCTAAGAAAGAGAGAGGGTTTTTACAAAAGAATATCCTCTGATTCTATCTTCATTGAACTTGACTTGAACAAGGAATCTTCTTACCTTTAGTTGGAAGATGGATTGAATGATCTTCACAACAAATCTCTAACTTCGAGCTTATTAGAGATTTATTGTTCTTGAAGTCTTCAAATGTGAAGGCTCTTAGGTTGAAGTTCTTCAGGGCTTTAGAGGCTTGATCCATCGAGTTTCAAAGATTTGGGTTTGTTGAAGTTTATGGAGGCCATTTAGCTTACTTCCAGTAGAACTTCAAAGAACTCGAACAAGAGATCTTCTTGACTTTGGTTGGAAGATGGATTGAACGGTGTTTACAATGAATCTCTAACCTTAAGCTTATTAGAGATTTGTTATCCTTCAAGTTCTTCAAGAAATCCCTTTAAATGTTCTTCAAAGATGCTTCAAGTTTTTCAAAGATTTTTGAGACAGAATTTCTCCAGAGCTTGGGCCTCTTGAAAACTTGCCCCCTAAAATGAGAGGGAATGTCCTCTATTTATAGTGATTTTAGAGGATAAGCTCCACTTTGAGTTTATATGCTTAAAAGTATGTAGTAGACTTTTGATTGGCTCAAATTCTTCTTAGAGATAATTATCTCTATTTATCTACATCATATTTTGATAAACATAATAATCAACAAAGATAAATCATTATCTCTATTTAATTTATTTTAATAAAAATAATTATCTATCAATTTTAAATAGAAAATTTCTTTATTTTATTTATTTATTTTAATAAATATAATTATCCAAAAATTTTGAATAGGAAATTTATCTTTATCTTATGGGCCAAATGACACGTGACAAATTTTGATATGCCCATCTGATGTCAATTTGGACGACACATGTCATCATCTAATTTAATTAATTTAACAATATTAATTTAGAATTTGCCACTAAACTATGATGTGGCATTTTATAATTGGCTTAAAATTTTGCCTCTTACAAGAGGTACAAGTGAAGAGAGGAACAAAAGAGAAGAGAGTCACCAAGAAGAGATAGAAATTAACCGAGGGCCAACTATGTTTAAGGACCAAATTGTCTTTAGGAATCAAATTGATCAGTTTTAAAATATCTTAGATCTAGTTAGCATTAACCTAAACCTCAGGTATGCCAAATTTTTTCTTTAATAATGCATTGGTCAATGCCATATTTTGAACTCATGAAAAAGCCATTAATTTCATAATGAATTTATGTGATGAGAATTTTAATTTCAAGTTCAATTATGGAATTTCCTCCTATGTGAAATTACTATTTGCCCTTAGTACTAAAATGAAATTTTGTGGTTGCGATAGTCCATAGATCTTTGTTCCAACTCATAATAAAAAATAGTGAAAATTAAAAATACTAATAATAATAATGAAGATTTAAAAGGCTCTTATGATATTCAAAACATTTTAAAAAAAAAAATTGTTGTTAATAACAGATTGCCCCATGCCGAGATTACTGCCTAGCGTGTTTATTATCCTGCATCATGATTCTACCCGAATCCAAACAACTAGCAAGTAGCAACTGAGTCACTAGAAACCAGGCGTGAAGATGTTTCTTTCTGCACAACAAACTAGCTTTTCAACAACACATCAGGCACTGCTGCATTTTGAAGTTGTCTTAAAGCAGAAAGAGAATGACAGCCTGATTTTGTTACCTTAAGCCGACTTGGAAGACACTTCATTCTTCTTTTCAAGATGGAAGTGCCACCATGCTGCTTCTATAGAAGAAACTGCTTTGGTTTTCCTCGTTGAAACTATAGTCCTCAAGTCGATGGCCATTAGTGCAAAGCCTTCAACTTTTGTATGGGTTTTGGCAGTTTTGGTAGAGATTGGGAGTTCTGAAAGGTTGGGTACAAGGGAGCATTCGAACTCCCTATCTACAAGTTCTTTTTCTTTTTCTTTGCTAAATCCCCAATCTAGAAGTTCTTGTCCAAAGAAATTACCTTTCTCAAAACACTGAGCCTTTGAGGTGACAATTCCCTCACCATTACTGGTTGTGATGAAGTTCCAAACAACGCCTTGCGTGATGAAAAGCTTGCATCAAGTGGTTCTCCCTCCCGAACAATATAGCTGTGCTCATTGTAGTACACTGGCTTGAGATGGTCGCAGATCAATTGCAACAGTTGTTCATTTTTTTAAAGCAAAGGCACGTAGCTTACAAACAATGGAGAAAGATAAGGAGAAAACGACCAATATAAAATGATTAAAGTCAAGAACTAAAACATATAACATGTACCGGGCCACTTCTACCATATTGTTTGGTATACTTTATTTTCAGCTTATTTGTTAATTCGATTTGTGTATTTTTTTTTTTTTTTTTTGATTGTTTACTTCTTCTTTGAGTATAATTGTACTTTTATTCAATTTATTGTTGAAACAAAATAAATCAAAGAAAATAACCATCATCCGAACAATTAGGAATGCTTGATCAAAATTTTGAAATGAATCTTTCTTTATGTTTATATTGAACTTTTGTGAATTGTCATTGATATAAAATTACTAATGTTGGGTTTAATGAAATCTCACATGGAATAGTAATAATAAGAGTGAATGATTAATATAATATAACTGGGTTTAAGCTTTTGGGTTAAGTGGTGTCTCTATAAGTGATTAACCCCTCAATTGGAATCTCCCAATATATTATTTCCCCAACAATTAAGTATACATTTTAAAGGTTACTATCTTTTTTTTAGGGTATGTTTAAATACGCTTATTTTGCTGAAAACTGAAAACAATAAAAATAAAAAAATTACTGTTCACGCGCAGGTTACTATTCATTTGCCTATTTACATTGTTCATGTCCTATGAAAAGTGCAATAGGCACTGGTAAAAAAAACACACAAACGCAGCTCAAATAATCTGAATCCAAACGCTCACTTAGTGGAATTTCTAGTGTTCCTTTGTGTTGAAATCTCCTCCCCTCTTAAGAGTGTGTAGCGTGTGTGTTTTTTTCTCAAAAAGAAAAAAAAAATATATATATATATATACACACACTTGATATTCTAAAAACTTAATTAGTTGGTTTTTTGATGATATGTTATGAAATTATTAAGATATATAACATAAGTGTGCTACTAAATTGAAATATGATAAAAGAAATAATATAATTTATAAAAAATTCTTTTAATTAACCTAAATTTTTCATTCAAATGTGTAATATACGTGTAGTGTGCTCCTACTTACATATTGTCCTTTCCCTCTTTTATGCTAAATCTCTAAATGATCTTTGAGACTTCAAACCAAATGAAATATATATATTTCATTCTATATATCACTAACTACCATCATATTACTCCAATCAAACTTTTTTATGAATTGTTAAAAACAAATAAAATAAAAGTCAAAGAAGAGAGAGACTTACTTTCCTTAGAAGGGGCTTACAAAGATGGTTCTTAATCTTCTTTCTAAGTTCCCGGGGAAGATGAGGAAGTGGCTTCTCTGCATCAACATCTTTCTTCTCTTCCAGTATGTGTGTTATGTTGGACATGATCTCCTTCTTTATATCACGTGGGAGTTCGTTCCTATGGATCCACAAGTCTACATCTCGTTCTTTAAATTTCACACTTCGAATAATCTCCTCCGATCTTTGAGTTGCCAGTTGCATGTATGTCTATTACATAACAAGTTCAGTTTGTCAGATACTACTGAAATATTTGTTTGTCTTTAAAAATTTAAGTTAATAGAAAATGATGAATTTTATAATTGAATCATTAATAATCTAACACCTAACAATATGTATGAGAATCATAAAAGAACAGTTTTGTGCCCCCATACCATCTCATGCATTGAGCTGCAAAGGTTAACCCTAAAACAGATTTTAAGCTCACAATCTGACAAGATTATTTGTTAAATGAAAGTTTCTTGGCCATCCAAAAAAATTATTATGCCAATAAATATATAGTCAAGAAAAAAATAAATGCAAGATAATAGGGGGAAGAATACTTATAGGAAAAAATTCATAAATCAACAAACAAAACAAAAAAGTAGTTGTTAAAGATGATTATGAGTGTGAATGGTATATTGCACCAATTGCAGCTTCATAATAATAAAGGCATAAATAGAAGTAGAAGTTGAAATTTAGTAAAGAAAATCATCAAAGCTTAGCTACAGATAAGTCTTTCTAGACCCAGTACTTAGCAAGTGAATGTTATAATTACATAAATAAGGGCATGAAGTTTTTTTTTGTTGGGGGGGGGGGGGGGGGGGTGTGGGGGGTGGAATGTTGTGCACCAACCTGCAAATTTCCAATGAAATACAAAAACAGTAGCATCCAAAGATCGAAATCAAAACTGCGAAGAAATTTTCCCAGATGTAAGTACTTGTTTGAAGGTTTTGACCAAGAGAACTGCAAAAATTGGAGCAACTATAATGTATGAGATAGTAATAACTGAAACCTTTTATGTAATATGGTCAAAGAAAAAAATTAATCTTAAACGATTATCAAGTGTGAGAAGAAAATGTTAAGACTAGATCAGATGCACAAGGGACTCTTTAAGATAAGAAAACAGAAGCCAAGATCATATGCCTAAAACAATGAGACAATAAACAAAGAGCATCATTTAAAAAGTGAGCTTTTACCAGAGTTCATGTCTGAGGTGCAATTTGAATTTAAATTATATATATGGTGGCGTTTGGATAGCGCGTTTGCGCGTCCACGTCCACATCTGGGCTTTTTTTTTTTTCAAGCGCGTCTGTCACTGTTCATTGGCCATGAACAGTGATTTTAGGCCAATGAACAGTAATTTTTGGCGTGAACAGTACTTTTACACATTTAAAAATTATTTTACTACAGTGTTTTCAGTTTTCAACAATAAGTTCTATCCAAACACACTCATTATGTAGGTTTATGTATCACAGAACTTTTTTTCCATGCATTTTAATGCACATGAACAACACACACATAAGAAAATTATATATATAAAGTATTAGTGTTATTAGTGTTCTTCTATTACAACCATTTAAATATTATAAGAAAAAGTATCATTCATTTTGTAACGAATAAGTACGTGCATTGTAAATTTTTCCAAGACCAAGTTAATTTTAGTTCAATAGGGATAATTTCAACTTTGAAATGAACTTCACCATAAAGCAATGATTATCTTGTAGTTTTCTGATATTTTTGTTTTTTTAGATATAGTGCATGGAACTCAATTGATAAGCTATATATCTATAGGTCAGAAGCTAAACATGGCCTCCCAAACATTAGTTCTGCTCTGCCTCTGCCATTGGAAATATATGGTTAAATCTTGTTACACACTCTCTTGTGCACATACTTCTTTGAAATTGTGTTTTCAAAACACAATTTTAAAGAAATGTGTACGGAGTGCATGCAATAGTGAGTGTATTATAATCATTACTCGAGATATATATAGGCAATGCAAATAAGTGTGCAGTGAACATTGCATGAAATTTTGTGTGTGTGTGTGTGTGTGCATGAATTCATGTTTCATTATAATGTTCTTTGTGTGACTTTTTAACATTCTTTGTCATGGAATCTAGAAATTTTTGAACACCTAAGTACTGAAACTCTTTGTGACAAAGAATGTTTGAATTTTCCAATAGCATGACGTGTTTATTGATGACAAGTATTGATAAAAACTATTGAGTAGCTCAATTTGGAATGTCAAGTATGTGCAAACCTCAAATTTCTCAGGCCCCACCAGAAACAGTATGCAAACTTTCTAGGAAAATCTTTGGATGCCACGGTACCAGATTGAAGAGCATCCAGGAATATTCCAAAATCAAACAGCTTTGTAATTGGTGGCTCTACAGAGCAATAATCATTTAAGAATGTATGATTTCCTAGACTATGCTGACATTTAAATGAACTTGGGTTGCATCCAATATGTTTTGTGCAGGCTATGTGCCAGCAAGCCGTTTCTCTTTGGATAGAAAATAAATACCAGAAGGCACCCAATACCTAAAAGACCACCAAGTCAATAAAAGATCAATAGATTGTGCAGATGTTCCAACAAAAATATCAAGTAAAATAATTAAAGAAAGAGAATTCTACAAATATGGGAAAATCGCTTCCACCAAAGAAAAAAAGATGCAATTATTTAGCATACCCTCTGTACTACATCTTCTTCTCACGAAAGATAGGTTCATCTATAGGTCTTACACATGAAGTCTACATTTATAAAAGACAGAGGTGTAGTACACTGGGTGCATGTACAAAATAATTTCTAGAAAGAAAAAACCACTAATAAATCATTTTGAGAATGTGATATAGAAATACATATGCATAAAGCTCCGACTCTTGAGTTTTAATAGATTACTAGATTAGCCATACAAACATACTAAAAATTTCAGTGGAAGGAAACATACTATGAAATTGAAATTTTTACTTACATGGCTGGCAAGGATATACAGAAAGAAATTGAATGCAGCTTTCACCCATACAATTCTGGCAAGGTTGTTGTCATTACTGTTAAGTTTCCTCCATGACAAGTATAGTCGTAGAACTCTTGGCACATATTGGAAGAGAACAACAGCATTCAGGCACTTTCTTTTATTTAAAAATTTCGAACCTCTCATTTCTGAAAATATAATTGGAACTAGCACCTAGACAGATGATAACGAGTATTGTGAGCTCTACTTATGTATGACATTATTTATAGAAACTTGATATTCTTTTCCTCATATTCAAATCACATATTTCCTTGCTGTCTGATATCAAACTTCATCCTGCTGTGTAACGCATGATGATAATTGAAAAATTCCTAGTTTAGACTCATTTCATAATAGGCAATGAAATTATTAAATTATTGTTGAATTACCTTAATTAAGAGATCATATAGTTATATTTCACCACATTTCAGCATGCACCAAATCAAAAGGCAAGAAACATAAAACAATAAACACAAGATTTGGTGACGAACTCCAAAGGAAAAACAACTTTGAGGGGTAATGTATCCCAACTAAGGCAATTCTCAATATGAGAAAGATTTTACATAACAGTTTAAAAGCAGAAAAGTTTCCCTTACCTGTGGGATTGGAAGAATAGCAAGAATATCCATTAGGAAGTAAGACGACAAGTAGGTCTTAGCTATTGGCCAAGCATCTTTAACTATCATAGTTCGTGCAAGTTTTACAGGGCAAAGGAATTGCAAAATGATATTCAAGACATAAATCATATCTGTGACCGATCGCAGACAAATAGTTGTGATCTTTAGTTTATCATCCAATACTAGGCACTTGCTGTCTTCATTGATCACAGGAAGATAAAAGAACAAAGGATCAACTGATACTGCAATTGTACATGACACAACAAACATCATATTCCACATTTGGAGGTACTTCCCATCTGGATTAAGATTATGAAGAATTGTCTCTCTCGTTGTTCCTTTTTTCCTCGGATCAACTCCATCATCCTTAGGAACTTGCTTCTCAATATCCTGATTCCTGAATAGAACAAACAAACAAAGAATCAATTTTGAAACATAAAACATATACCCATCAATCTGAAAGAAGAAACATCAAACATGCCATTGAAGTTGGATAGAATACCCCAAAACAGATTTTTTTTTTTTTTTCTTTTCTTTCTTTCATTCTTTTTCATGCCTTTAAAAAACTATTAAAGAAAAATATTAAAGTTATCATCAATTTTATTATAAAAAACTTATAAAAACGAGCGCAATAATTACTGTGATTAGTATCACATCAACAATATCATAGATAAATTTCTAATTTTTTGTGTTTTAGAGTTGATATATTACTTTCTAAAAATTATGTAAAGAATAAAATATGCAGTACATAGCATCACTCAACTAGAAAATACCTTGACACTCATATGATAAACTTTTCTATAAAAATAAAAAATAAAAAATAAAAAGATGCTCATGTGATAAACAATTAAATATGATTACCTATCCACACAATAACTAATGCTCTAATTCTCATATAGGAAACATAGTACTACCCATATATATAGCACATAGCACATCCTAGAAGTGTGTAATGCCATACAACACAGAGAACAAATAATAATATTTAGCTCATGCAGTTGATCTAATCATCTCATTTTTAAAATCAAATTATTGTATTGAAAAAGGAAACAATAACCATATTATCTTTTCTAGAAACAATTAAACTTAAGACAATTGCGTGTTGAAATTTTATTGGGGAATCTAGTGTACTATACCAAGGAACTACACCTCAGTTCTATCCTTATTACATTTGCTCATAGTTCCAGGAAAAATCATAAATTTAAAATTTTAATGACCAAGAACCATGTAACGGATCCAACCTGTTTCTCATATTGATGCATTACAATAAGTAGTGCCAAAATTTGGCAATAATAGTTGAAACCAAAAAAAAAAAAAAAGACAAAATAGTGCAGGATATTTAATGTTTATTTGCTTATCACATACACTTTATACACTACATTTTGTATATGAGCACGTGATTCTTTTAAGGGGAAAAAAAAATAATTAAAAAAAAAGAAAAAAAAAAGAAGCATGTCAATCTCTACATAGTTGGTTCCTTTCAGGCTTTAAGCCGTATAATTGTGAGTGTTTACAAGATTTTGGCCAAGGTGTTGGCAAACCGCCTGAAAGAGGTTTTGGATCAGCTGATATCTGAGTCTCGGAACAATTTTGTGGGTGAAAGACAGATACTTGACTCAGTCCTCATTGCTAATGAGTGTGTTGATAGTAGGGTGAAGAGTAAGATTCTGGAGGTTATTTGTAAATTAGATATTGAGAAAACCTATGATCATGTGAACTGGGAGGCTCTTCTTGATTTGATGCAAAGAATGGGATTTGGGGTGAGGTGGTGTAGGTGGATCCGCACATGCATATCTACTGTCCAATTCTTAGTCTTTTTAATGGGTCTCCAGCTGATTTTTTTGGGAGTTTGAGGGAATTGAGACAAGGGGACCCGTTATCCCCCATGTTGTTTCTGTTTATGATTGAGGTCTTCGGTAAGATGATGAAAAGAGCTGAAGAGGTTGGTTTGCTTCGAGGCTTTAGGGTTGATGGTAGACGAGGTGGAGGGGTATGTGTATCGCATCTGTTGTTTGCAGATGATACGATTCTGTTTTGCGATGCAGATGAGGAGCAGATTCTACATGTTCGAATGCTTCTTCTTTGTTTCCAAGCAGTGACAAGTTTAACAGTTAATGCGTTGAAGAGTGAGATGGTTCCCATTGGGGAGGTTCCTAATGTCCATGTCTTGGTAGAGATTTTGGGCTGCCGGATTGAGTCTTTGCCTATGACCTATCTTGGTATGCCATTAGGAGCGTCCCACAAGTCTCCTACTGTTTGGAATCCTATCTTGGAGAAAATTGAGCGTAAGTTGGCCGGTTGGAAGAAGTTGTATTTGTCTAAAGTTGGAAGACTAACGTTGCTTAAAAGCACATTATCTAGTCTTCCCACTTATTATTTATCTCTTTTTACCATTCCTACACATGTGGCCAATAAAATTGAGAGGTTGCAAAGGGATTTCTTGTGGGGGGACTCCTAGACACATTTGGTGGGATGGGACAAGGTGTGTGCTCCTTTGAAAAATAGTGGGTTAAGAGTTAGGAAATTAACTACTTTTAATAAAGCCTTACTAGGGAAGTGGTTATGGCAGTTTGGGATTGAGAAGAAAAGGCTGTGGAGAAGGGTTGTAGCTCTCAAGTTTGGAGAAGAATGGGGGGGGGGGGGGGGGGGGGGTGTGGGATCGACTACCAAACTTGGTAGAGGGGCACATGGGTGTGGCTTGTGGAGCAGTATCCATATGGGGTGGGAGGAATTTAGCAAAAATATTCGCTTTGTGGTAGGGGTGGGAGATAGAGTTAAGCTTTGGACAAATCAATGGTGTGAAGAACTCTCCACTTCAACTGTCCTTTCCAAGTGTGTATGGGATTGCATCCAATAAAAAGGCATCGGTAGCCTCTTCTCTTGAACGGTTGGGGATAGAGGAACGGAAAAGTTGGAATGTTCTTTTTATTCGGAGACCAAATGATTGGGAAATGGGTGGTGTAGATGAATTCCTCCGTACTTTGGGTTCAAATCTTCCTCACACTGAGAATGGAGATCATATGCGATGGAAATTGACAAAGAATAGGGATTTTGATATTTCGTTTTACAATAAGTTAAGAAGCCCCTTGCCCATTCTTTTTCCTTAGAAAGGCGTTTGGAAGGTTAAGGCTCCTTGGCGTGTTTCCTTCTTTATGTGGACTGTGGTATGAGATAGAATCCTTACAGGTGACAATTGAGGGATGGTTTTTGTTGACTGGTGCATCATATGCCGTTATCATGAGGAGACAGTGGGTCATTTGTTACTTCATTGTGGTAAGGCTCATCAGTTGTGGAGTTTAGTGTTTAGATCTTTTGGGATTTCTTGAGTCTTGCCAAGATCGGTTGCAGATACTCTTTTTGGTTGGTGGAATTGGCCTGGAAAGCATGTGTCTAGCATTTGTAATTTAGCGTCATTATGCTTGATGTGGTGTCTCTGGAGAGAGAGAAATAGGAGGACGTTTGAGGACATAGAAAGTTTGGATGACCAGCTATTGGCTTCTTTTTTCAGTGGCTCTCTATTTGACTGGTCTAGGGCTTGGGGACTCACCTCTAGTGACTCTCTCCCTATGTTCCTTAGCTCATTGTTGTGTAATTAGTATCTTTTCCTTTCTTTTTTTCTTTTTTCTCTTTCTTTCCCTTTGTACTTTTCTCTCAGCCTTATGTTTTCTGCATAAGGTAGTGTTCTTGAATATATATATTTATTAGTTATCAAAAAAAAACATTCAACCGTGTCCATACTTTTTTACATAATGTGGAAAGTGTAGAGATCTTGAAAAAATGTGGATATTGTGTGAAGTAGTATACACCAAAGAATGAGAAACAATAATCTTCTATGAATGCTTATAATGGTATTAATCTTTTTTTTTTTATAAACAAACATCAAAAACTAAACACTTATAATGGTATTAATCAAAACAATTTAAATTAACTACATAGCGAACAGCAAAGGATTGGAACCTAACCTCACACCATTTTCTTGCCGATGCCCACGGTCACGGAGGCTCATAACTTAAAGCTTCTCAAACATACAACGTCAGAAAATAAAGAATCAACCTCTAAGCTAAACAATATATCTATAAATATATAACATGGGATTGAAACTAATGAACTTGACTTGCAGCCATTTCGCAGGCTTTTCAGAGGATTTTAAGAGTGTGCAAATGCATATGCAAGTTATGAACAAGGGGTACTCTTGCTATTCTCATTAAATAATTTCTAGTTATTGAATCATTGCCAACAGTCAACCCTCAAGTCTTTCTTTGAATAATTTTTCACTTTTTCTTTGTCTTATCAATCATTGCTCATCCGTGAATTATCAGCATGATCAAATGGACCAATAATAAAGTGACAACAAAGTAAAAAATAAACACACCATCACCAAGTCTGCAATACAAAGTGTCAAATCCACTAACCCAAATAGATGTCGCGTTATTTTTTGCCAAATAGCATAATTTTAGAAATAATTCAAGAAAAAAACACGGGTCAAAGTTATTTAATTATGTAGCATTTTTTTTAAACTCAAGTTTTCCAAACTCGAGTTTCAAGCACCATAGCAATTTAATTAAACATAATGCTAATAACTTTGATCAGATGTTATTTAACAAATTTTCCCTAGATGTCACCGTTTTGAGAAGTGTTTGTTATCACAGTGGGTACACTTATTAAATTCATAATAAGGACCACGTGTGAGAAGAAAGAACTCTATTTTTCCATATTCCCACAGTAACTAATAATGCAGTTTAAAATAGTGTGTAATAACATTTACCCTTGGCTGTTAAAATCTTCACTAGCCACCGCCAGCCTCCACAGCTCCACCGTCAAGTTCATCACCGTCGAACGATCGCAGCCACTCGACCGAGCAATGCGAGCTTACGTTTCGAAGTTCCACTCCCATCTCTTTCAGAACTCTTAATCTAACGCTGAAGTTGCAAACAAAACTTACATTATAAATTACAAGATTTTACAAATTCCTAACCTGTTGCAAAATTACTCAAAATCAATGATTTAGACTATTACAATGGCGGATCAAGAACAACGAAGCAAGAGAATGATATATGAACTCTAATTTGTGAGTATCGAGGGAGGAGATGAAGTAAATGGGCCGATCTGGACCTAAAGGAACCAGTTCCAGATCTGAAGGATACGAGAGAAAGATCCAAATAAGTGAAGAGAGGAGAGACTGAAGAGCGAACCTTTCTCCGGCGATTGCTTCGGCGGCGGCGGCGGAGACGGCGTCGGCTAGATCTTACTGGTGATGAAGAATTGGAATTGTTTGGTTAGAAAAAAAAAAAAAGCAAAAGGCTTTCTGAAATAAAAAAATAAAATAAAAAAAAAGTTAAAAGCTGGATTTATTTTGCTTAAATTCTCTATTATTTCAAATAATATAATTCTAGTTTTTTAAAAATAAGTTAGCTTTTAAATTTTTGTTTCACATTATTCAAATAAGTTACTCAAAATAAACTATTCTCAAACAAGCACTAAAAGATAAATACTTTTGAGAACAACTTATTTAAATTTTTTAAAAAAAATTTTACTAAAAATGTGTTAAAATATACTTATATTTAAATAAATGAAAAATGTGAGAGTAAAAACTAAAAACTGAACAAATAAACTCACACTTATTTAGTCTTTTATTAGGAAGTTTTTGCAAGTGTGCTAAAGTATACTTGTTTCTTAAAAAAAAAAAATTAAGTAAGAAAAAACTAGGTGTTTGGCAAGTAAGTTCTAACATATTTTCACAAACATCCTTACACATATTTCAACACATTTTTTTATCCGCACGTATATCAAAAACACTCAAATAATATTACTCAAACTAACCAACCAAACAGGCCCTAAAAAATTGAAGCTTTAAAAAGCTGAATATAAGAATTAAGAGCTAAAAAATAAAACTTGAGTCCATTTGGAATCTGCTTATTTTGTTGAAACTAAAAACTAAAAACTAAAAACTTTTTATTAAAAGTACTGTAGATAAAGGTAAAAGTTAGCTGAAATAGTACAATGAGATACATAAATAGTACCAAAAAGTGCAGTAGAACCCATGAATAGTAGCAAAAATAAACAGAATAGTAAAATAAGCTACCAAATATAATCTATCCAAATGCAACATTAAGCGTGCGTTTGGCTCCAAATTAAAAAGTTAATTTATTTTACTATTTATCTTATTTTTACTACTTTGTATAGACCTCACTGCACTTTTTGGTACTATTCATGACTTCTATTGTACTATTTCAGCTAACTTTTAAGGGTCTATTTAGATATCGTTTATTTTGCTGAAATTGAAAACTTTTTATTGAAAATACTATAGATAAACGTAAAAGTTAACTGAAATAGTACAGTGGAACTTATGAATAGTACCAAAAAGTGCAGTGAGACCCATAAATAGTACTAAAAGTCTAAAAATAAGCTGAATAGTGAAATAATTTTCATTTTTTATTGGTATCCAAACGGAAGCTAAGTGTGCGTTTGGCGCTTCAAATTAAAAAGTCAGCTTATTTTACTATCCAGCTTATTTTTACTATTATTATGGATATCATTGTACTTTTTTGGTATTATTCATAAATCCAACCGTATTATTTCAGCGACCTTCTACTTTAAAAAAAAATTCAATTTTAATAAAATATGTTGATACCAATAAACCCTAAAGTTTTCTAAAGTCGTCGGCAGCCAGCTTATTTTAGAAATAAAAATCAATGCATGTTTGGCATTTTCTTTTTACTTTAACTTATTTATTGTTTATGGGTCCTACGCAAATCCCACCCAAAAAAAAAAAAATCGAAGGTTATTTCATTTGGAGTTTAGTGTAAAAGTTTTAGTAAAACAAACTGTTTATCAAGTAAACGGAATCATTTTTATCAATATCTCTCGTTCTTTTGACCATTTGGTAAACCACGAATTCCACGTTCCGATAAGATGTTGTACAAAAAAATATTAAATATTTTGCAAAAATTTGAAAGTCAAAACTCATATATGAACGTGAAGAAAAATTATAGAAACTCCAAAACTCTCAATAACAAATACATGAATCTAAAGAATCAGTCCACGCAAGGCATAAATCAACCCTCTGTATTAAAAGTTTAAGATCACAAAATTTTTCTCCCTTTTTGTCGTAATTTTAATGTGACAAAGTGTGATAAGTGAAAAAAGAAACTATAACTTAGCACACTTGAACCAGTAATTTGACTATATTACAACTCAAACAAAATGTGAACAACTCAAAAAAAAATGCAATTAATTGAATTTATCTACACTGAAACCTGACAGATATACCAATATGCCCAATGATTAAGCCATGCCAGAGGGTTGTAAACTTAGAAGTTCAAACTAGCACTAAGCTCTACCATTTGAAAATTTATTCAAATCCGTAATATATGTAACAGTAAGTCAATATATATTGTAAGTACTTAGAAAATAAAAGTCTAAGCCCACTTAGATCAGTGGTACATTTTCCTTCAAATCAAGCCTAAACTAAAGATAGTGAGAATCAAGCCCAAGTGCAATTCTAAATTAAGGCCAAGCTTAAGGCCGAGGAGCCTAACGAAATAGATTTGCGTGATTTAAACAACAATTGAGTATAATGTCCACCTCAGGCAAATCCGAGGATCAACTTTGTTGTATATAAATATGGTTCAAGTTTTACACCAAACTATCCACTGTTCTTTTTACTGTTCTAATGGTTCTTCAAATGTTCATCCCCTATTTTTGGGGGAGGGGGGGGGGGGGGGGTTCTCCCCCTTTTATATCCATTTTTCATGCATTTTAACCCTCCACATGTATGCTTCAGGGCATTTTTCAAAGTACTTGTCCCATCAAATTTCTGCTGAAGGTGGTAGAAATAGCTGCTAGCTGTGAATTTATTATTTATGGGTCATTTTCACATTAATGCAACTAATAAAGTTGGTGTATGGCATTGAATGCGGAGGTGGGAGGTATATCCTTCAAGAAACTTCCTCCCACTTTCCTGTCCACATCGTTATCTCTTCTTCTCTCTTAGAGCCTTCACATATACGAATTGTCCTAATTCTAGAGTCCTCTGAGTTTGTTTACCCTTTTGGGTCTGGATTAGGCAAGTTAATCCTCAGTCTAGTACTCCTCAATCCTTGGACCCCTCCCCCCCCCCCTACACATATATATAAATTTTCAGCAAAAATTTATATTTATAATTTTTTAAAAAATTTTAAACCAAATAAATACATATAGGTATATATTCTTTACCATATATATATATATATATATATATATATATATATATATATATATATACAGTATCAGAACAAGAGATTTTGAGTAGGATCATATTCAAGGAAGTCAATACCGTACCAGTGGCTGTACCGATTTTGCCACTGGTACGATATATTTCGGATACCAGTCAATACTGGTGTACCATTTCGGTTTACTGCTATTTTATATATATATACACACACACGCACACACACATCAAAATCTCTAGAATCACGTTTATAAGCATATAATATTTCACTTATATTATAGTAAATATAAAAGTTTATCATAAAACATTACCTCAATTCAGAACAAATTATTCATAGTTTTAGACTTTAGTATCAATTAAAAGGGGAAAAAAAAACACAATATAAAAAATAGAAAGCTTAGTTGTTCATTGCATACTAAGAAAAAATAATATTAATAAGTTAATGTAAATAAGTTATTATTATGTCCTTACAAAAATTTAAAAATTACAACAACAAAAAAAACTTTTTTTCTGTACCGGCCGGTACGCCCAGTACTGGTCGGTATTACCCGAAATTGGCCGGTATGGTTGGTACACAGCTAGTACGACCGGTATTTTTACCGGTACAAAATAGAAGTGTACCGGTACCGGTACCGGTACCGGTACACTGACCGATATGATATGTACCGGCCGGTACCGGTACGGTATCGATCACCCTGATCATATTGCCATTACATTGCTATAATATTTCAAGTCTTTCCAACTTTTCAATATTATTCACAAATCTTCCAAAGAAAAATAATTAAAATCTTTTTTTCTTTACGATTTAGCAAATCTTATTAACTAAAAAGCAAGAGAACAACGCAGCAACCCAAACATACTCTCACCAAGCTGCCAAACGAGGAACAACAAAACCATGCCCCCACGCACAGTCTAATACAATAATTAGCAATAATAACACCCCCCCCCCCATCCAAAAATAAATAATAATAATAATAATATAATACTCAACTAGATCACAAGTTACAACTCAATTCTCAGCTTTTTTTCCAAAGATTTATATTACTAGTAGACAGCTTTGAAGCAATATAACTTTAATCAAACTACTTTTTGAATCTATCTATAAAGTAGAAAAGAAGAAGAAAGAGAAAATTAAAAAGAAAAAATTTCTTTATATAGGGCTTGCGAAGATGACGCTTAATTTTCATTGCAAGTTCTTCATCAAACTCTTCATTTCCCTCCAATATGTGAGACATGTTCGAAATGATCTCCTCTTTTATATCATTTGGCAGTTCATTGCTATGAATCCACAATTCCAAATCTCGTCCGTTAGATTTCACATTTTGTATAATCTCCTCCAATCTTTGTATATCTTCCTCCAATTTTTTAGATATTAACTGCAAGTATGTCTGTAATATAACAAGTTCAGTTTGTTTAATACTGCTAATAAAACAATGATGAATTTAACAGTTTAATCTTAAATATTATAGAACCTAACAATATGTATGAGAATCATAATATAGAATAGCTGTGCCCCCAGCCCCCATACCATCTCATGCATTGAGCTGCATATTTAAATTGTTAAATTAACCCTAAAACTCATTTTGATCTTACAATTTAATAAGATTATTTGTTAAATGGATGTTTCTTGGCCCTCCAAAAAATTAATATGCCTAAAAAAAACCATAAATCAACAAACCAATTAAAGATGTTGATGATTGAGTGTGACTAGTGTATTACACCAAATGCAGCTTTATAAAATAAAATCTTCAAAGCTCGCCTTTTGGATAAGTTGTTCTAGTATTTAGAAAGTGAATGGCAATGCTGTGTCCTTCTATTTATACAGAAACCATCTCTAATGCTCATACACACAATTATATAAATAAGGACCTGAAGCATAGAAAAAAAAAAAAAGATGACGAGTGCCAACCTGAAAAATTCCAATTACGAAATACAAATACAGAGGAAGCGAAAGATCGCAATCAAAGTTACGAAGCGAATTTCCCAGATATAGGTACTTGATTGAAGGTAAATATCAAGAAGGCTGCAAAAAATTGAAGCAACTATAATGTATGAGATGGTAATATCAGAAAATTAGAATTTTTTAAAAAAAATCTAAAACGAATTAAAGCCTACACGTGGGACTCAAAGTAAGCAAACATAAACCAAGGTTACAACTTACAGGCTTAAAACAAAAATATATTATACAAAGACCATGCATCATTTAAAAAGTGAAAGCTGTAAATTATTTTACCATGATTATTTAATTTATTATTTAGGCCAAAAATATAAGAGCGAACAATATTTTGTGAAATATTCTTGTGAATTGCACATATTACCGACTAGTTTAAATATTATATAAAAATATTAATCATTTTGTAATGAATGAGTCAATAAACTATGCATTGTAAATTCTTTCAGGAAAAAACTTATCATATCATTATATGGATTAATAGGGGCAATTTCAACTTTCAAATGAACTTTACCATACATCAATAATTATCTTGTAGTTTCTGTGGGGAGTAAAAAGGTCCTAACAGGTATATGGGCCTTTGGGCCACTCTAAGTAAGGCCGACCTATCCTTGATTTGTAAATTTTGTAGTGCCGCGGGCCTGCTCATGTGCCGAGGACCCGAGGACCAATCCGAGGTTGATTTTACTCTCAGATGGGCATAGAAGAATCAGTAACGATATCATAACAGCACATAAACGACATGATGGAGACCAACGGTTAAGAGGGGTGAACCCCTGGATGTCCTAGAAGCTCCGATGTTTGAAAAGTACTAAAGGCTGCTGCCTCCACATTAAAGACCCTTCACCTACTACCTTAGCCGCATTAATGAGGAAGTGACATCTGAATAGTGGAAGGGAAACTTCTGGTTACTATTCAAAGGCACTGAGAAAAGAAATATCTAGGCTAAGGGGGAGATAGGGCAACACGTGTATTAGGGATTAAAAAGATGAGTATTTAAGGGGAGACCCGGAACAGAAAAAGGGGCTCCCATTTTTTGTAATCAAAAGAGAAAGAAAGAAAACAAAGATAATATAAGAACAATCCTCGGCTTACGTCCGAGGAGGTTGAGTTGCAATATTCCTTGTTGTTTTACGTATTGATAATCTTTGACTTGCCCTAGAACCCTTAAACTCTTCTAACCTGGGTTTCAAGCCCACACTCTACAAATTCGTATTGTTTAAGGCTCATTGGGCCTGAGCCCATAACTGTTCTTGGGGCCAGGTGCAATTGTGCACTTACAATTGGCGCCGTCTGTGGGAATCTAGTCTAGAAAAGGTAGGGATATCATGGCAGGCTTAGGTGGTCACCATGCAGAGTCTCAGGGATCGCAACCGGAAGATCATTTCGAGCGTCTGGAACGTCGAAGGGATCGTGAAGGGAGCGTCCATTCAGACTACCCAAGGGGTAGCCATGCTTCACGTGGGGCTAGCAGCACTCATGATGATGGTTCTAGAGCCATGCAGGACGAGATTAATCTTTTGAAGAGGAAGCTGCGTCGCGCCAGACGTAGGTCTTCACCGTCCTTGTCCAGTCCTTCTTCTGATGAAGATGGGGAAGGCCGCTACAGCACAGGGACGCACTCATCCCCCAGCTCAGCGTCCTCTGGTGGGGAGGACGATCAGCCAACCCGCAAGCGCAAAAGGGTTCCTTCTAGGGGCCTAGGCAACGATGCTATGAGCAGGGCGTTGCACCAACTCTCTAAATCTCCGTTTTCGCGGAGGATTGAGAAGGGGAGACTTCCCAGGAGATTCACTCAGCCCACCTTTACCATCTACAATGGCCGGACTGATCCGGTGGAGCACGTGAGCCACTTCAACCAGAGAATGGCCATACACTCTCACAACGAGACGCTGATGTGTAAAGTCTTCCCCTCTAGCTTGGGACCTGTTGCCATGAGGTGGTTCAACGGCCTCAAGTCACGGTCCGTAGGATCGTTGGGGAGTTGACTAGGTCATTTGCCTCACGATTTATTACCTGTAGCAGAGTCCCTCGGCCATTGGACTCGCTGTTATCCATGACCATGAAAGAGGGAGAGACGCTAAAAACATACTCTGATCGTTACTGGGAGATGTTTAACGAGATAGATGGCGACTTGATGAAGTGGCGTTGAATACATTTAAGGTAGGTCTTCCTACAGACCACGACTTGAGAAAGTCTCTGACGAAAAAACCTGTCCGCAGTGTACGTCGCCTTATGGATCGCATTGACGAGTATAAGAGGGTAGAGGAGGACCAACAGCAAGGAAAGGGGAAGGAGAAGGTTATCCCGCAGGAGAGAAGGGATTTCAGGTCGGACCGGTACAATAATAGTAGGCCGAGGAGAGACAACTTCGGACAGTCCAATTCAGCAGCACCTCAAGCTGTAAATACAGTATTCCGAGAGCCAGTGCATCAATTATTGGAGAAAGTTCGTAAAGAGCCTTTCTTTAAGTGGCCTGGGAAGATGGCAGGCGACCCTGCGAAGAGGAATCAAAACCGTTTCTGTCAATACCATCAGGATGTGGGCCATACCACCGAGAACTGTAGGACCCTTTGGAACCACTTGGAGCAGCTTGTAGTGAGGGAAAGTTAAAGCAGCATTTGTGTCAGTCTTCCGCGCAGGGCAATCAGGTTGCCTCTAACAATCAGAGGAACAATTCCTCTCGGCCAGCATTGGGAACCATCAATGTCATCTTCGCAGCACCTGGCAGGACAGGGTCAGGCCCGACTAGGGTGATGGCAGTCTCTCATTCTCAGGCGGGGGGGAAGGTAGTAGGCCGAAGAGGCCGAAGGTCATTTTGCTGTTTTGGGATTTACCGAAGAGGATAAGGTTGGAACTATTCAGCCCCATGACGATGCCCTCGTGGTCACCCTCAGGATAGGAAATTATGACGTGAGGAGGGTGATGATAGACCAGGGCAGCGGTGCAGATATCATGTACCCTGATCTATATAGGGGGCTAAGATTGAGGGCGGAGGACCTGACTCCTTATGATTCGCCCCTTATAAGCTTTGAAGGCAAATCTGTGATGCCGAGAGGACAAATTCGTTTGCCCGTTCAATCCGGTTCAGAAACGGTAGAGGTGGATTTCATCGTTGTAGACGCATACTCTCCATATACGGCCATCCTCGCTAGGCCTTGGTTGCATGCGTTGGGGGCTGTCTCCTCTACCTTACACGTCAAGGTCAAGTTCCCCTCGGGGGAATGTGTTGAAGAAATCCTCGGCAGCCAGTCGGTGGCTAGGCAGTGCATATCAGCTGCAGTGTTGCACCAAACGGAGGCTGACCCTTCGGTTTCCTTCACCAAAGGTTTATAGCAGTTAACGTCACCTGACGCATCAGGAGTGCTGCCAGGAGAGGAAACACGTTGTGAGGAATTAGAGAAGTTCCCAGTGGCCGACGACCCGGAGAGGTTTTTCCAAGTCGGTACACTTTTACCATACCAGGAGAAGATGGAGTTGATCGAATTTTTGAGGACAAATGTTGACGTCTTTGCGTGGGATCCCTACGAGGCTCCAGGGGTGGATCCGAGTTTCATTTGTCATCACTTGAATGTTAACTCAGCCATTGCCCCAAGAAGGCAGCCACCTCGGCGCTCCTCCAAAGAACATTCTGAGGCCGTGAAGGAAGAGGTGGCCAAGCTTAAGAAGGCAGGGGCTATCAAAGAAGTCTTCTACCCTGAGTGGTTGGCTCATACCGTTGTAGTCAAGAAGAAGAATGGAACGTGGAGGGTATGTGTGGACTTCACGGACCTGAACAAGGCCTGTCCCAAAGATTCGTTCCCCATGCCGCGTATTGATCAGTTGGTGGATGCTACTGTCGGACATCCTCGGATGAGCTTTTTGGACGCTTTCCAGGGTTACCATCAGATTCCCCTGGCATTAGAGGATCAAGAGAAGACGGCTTTTATCACTCCAATAGGAAATTACCACTACACTGTCATGCCATTCGGGTTGAAGAATGCTGGGGCTACTTATCAAAGGATGATGACCAGAATGTTTGAGCAGCAGATGGGGAAAACCATCGAGGTGTACGTAGACGACATGGTGGTGAAAAGCAAATCAATACTCTCACATATAGAGGATTTGTCTGACACTTTTCAAATTCTAAGAAAGTACAGGTTGCGCCTCAACGCCTCCAAGTGCTCCTTTGGTGTGGGGTCAGGAAAGTTCTTGGGGTATATGATTACACATAGAGGAATAGAGGTAAATCCAACCAGGTCAAGGCTATTCAGGATTTGCAGTCTCCTCGGAACCCAAGGAGATTCAAAAGCTAACCGGAATGATAGCCGCTTTAAATCGATTCATATCTCGGTCGGCCGATCGCTGTCGTCCTTTCTTCCAGCTGTTGAACAAATGGAAAGGGTTTAGGTGGTCCGAGGACTGCGAGTTGGCTTTTCAGCAACTGAAGCATTATCTTTCTCAGCCGCCTATTCTCTCTCGTCCAGAGGCACATGAGATTTTATTTGCTTACCTGGCAGTGGCCGTCCACGCGGTCAGCCTGGTCCTGATAAGGGAAGATAACGGGGTGCAAAGACCGGTTTATTATGTTAGCAAATCTCTGGGTGACGCCGAGGTGCGTTATTTACCCTTGGAAAAAGCACTCCTGGCCATTGTTCATGCTACCCGAAAGCTTCCGCATTATTTTCAGTCCCATACAGTGGTCGTGTTGACTCAACTGCCTCTCAAGGCAGTGCTTCGCAGCGCCGACTACTCAGGGAGAATAGCGAAGTGGGGGACCATTCTGGGGGCTTTTGATGTTAAATACAAGCCTCGCACCTCGGTGAAGGGTCAGGTCCTCGCCGATTTGGTGGCGGAGTTTTCTGAGCCATTGTTGGAAGAAGCTCTAGGAGATTTCCCTGTGGGTGAAAAGTCAGTGGTGTGGTCACAGCTACAATGTCTCCGATCTGGAAAGTGTACGTGGATGGAGCTGCCAATCAAAGAGGATCTGGTGTCGGACTTGTTCTTATCTCCCCCGAGGAAATTATCTTCGAAAAATCAATGAGATTGGCGTTCTCGGCCACTAATAATGAGGCTGAGTATGAAGCGGTTTTGGTGGGAATGAGAATGGTGCACATGATGGGGGGGAAAGACATTTGCGTCTTCTCGGACTCTCAGTTGGTGGTCGGACAGGTTATGGGAACCATGGAAGCTAGAGATCCACGAATGCAGGAGTATTTGGCCCAGGTCAAACGTCAACAAGCTGAGTTTAATTCCTTTGTCTTGGTTCACATCTCTCGGACTGGAAACACTCATGCCGACTCCTTGGCCACGCTGGCAACGACCTCGGCTCAAATCTTACCCAGGGTGATCCTCATCGAGGATTTACTAGAACCCTCTCTTGTCGCCACCAATGCGCCCCACATTCATCTCATACGACCTGGGCATAGTTGGATGGATCCGCTGATATCCTTTCTTAGGAGTGATGTTCTCCCTGAGGACAAATCGGAAGCAGATAAGGTGCGCCGTAAAGCACCACGTTTCTGGCTGTCCGAGGACCAGAAGCTATATAAACGATCCTTTTCAGGACCGTACTTGTTGTGTGTACACCCAGACTCAACCGAAGGGCTTCTGGAAGAGCTGCACGAAGGGATTTGTGGCAGCCACACTGGGGGAAGATCCTTGGCCCACAGAGCTTTGACTCAGGGCTACTGGTGGCCCAATATGCAAAGGGAGGCTCAAGATTATGCCAAAAAGTGTGATCAATGCCAGAGGTTCGCCCCTAATATCCATCAACCTGGAGGAGTTCTTAACCCCCTTTCCAGCCCTTGGCCCTTCGCGCAGTGGGGACTAGATATAGTTGGGCCATTTCCGAGGGCCGTAGGCAACAAAAGATGGCTTTTAGTGGGAACCGATTATTTCACCAAATGGGTTGAGGCCGAGCCCCTGGCAAATATTAGGGATGTTGATTCCAAAAAGTTCATCTGGAAAAATATTGTTACTAGATTCGGCATACCACACACGCTTGTATCTGACAATGGTGTTCAATTTGATAGTAACGCCTTTAGGCAGTATTGTGGTGATATGGGTATCATAAACAGGTACTCCACCCCATCCTATCCTCAAGGAAACGGCCAGGCCGAGGCCGTTAACAAGGTCATAGTCAATGGGTTGAAGAAAAGGTTGGATGATGCGAAGGGAAGATGGGTAGAAGAACTCCCTCACGTTTTGTGGACATATCGAACCACACCGCGTAGGTCCACGGAGAAACGCCATTTTCTATGACTTATGGCGCCGAGGCGGTAATACCTCTGGAATCTGGTTTTCCCACCCTGAAAACGAGTGCATTTAATACTAAGAGCAACGACAGTCTCTTGGAGACAAGTCTAGATTTACTTGAAGAAAGACGTGAGGCAGCTATGGTCCAGATGGCTTATTACCAACAAAAACTTAAACGGGGATATGATGCCCATGTGAAGCTGAGGCCTTTGGCACCTGGTGATCTTGTTTTAAGAAAGGTTGTGGGCACAGCTAAGAACCCAGCTTGGGGTAAGCTAGGACCCAATTGGGAAGGTCCCTATCGTATTAATTCAGTAGCAGGAATAGGATCTTATCGGCTAGCTGATTTAGATGAAAATGTTGTACCACGACCGTGGAATGTAAATAACCTACGAAGGTATTACTATTAATAAAGTTTGTTGCCGATTGTGCTTACTCAAAAATTATTGATGTTTCATGAATTTCCCAGCAACATAAATTTAAGAATCAAACAGAAACTTGGTTAAGTGTCGTCCTCGGACCACCAACCTTGTGGAAATTGATGTCTTATCATTTGTTAAACAGAACCTCAGTTATGCCGGGTCCTCGGACCTCCTACTTTGGGAAAATTAACATTTGAAGTAAGAAATTTTAAGAATCAAACAGAAACTTGGTTAAGTGTCGTCCTCGGACCACCAACCTTGTGGAAATTGATGTCTTATCATTTGTTAAACAGAACCTCAGTTATGCCGGGTCCTCGGACCTCCTACTTTGGGAAAATTAACATTTGAAGTAAGAAATTTTAAGAATCAAACAGAAACTTGGTTAAGTGTCGTCCTCGGACCACCAACCTTGTGGAAATTGATGTCTTATCATTTGTTAAACAGAACCTCAGTTATGCCGGGTCCTCGGACCTCCTACTTTGGGAAAATTAACATTTGAAGTAAGAAATTTTAAGAATCAAACAGAAACTTGGTTAAGTGTCGTCCTCGGACCACCAACCTTGTGGAAATTGATGTCTTATCATTTGTTAAACAGAACCTCAGTTATGCCGGGTCCTCGGACCTCCTACTTGGGAAAATTAACATTTGAAGTAAGAAATTTTAAGAATCAGACAGAAATTTGTTAAGTGTGGTCCTCGGATCACCAACCTTATGAAAATTAACGTTTTTCAAGTTATCACGGAATAGATGATCTAAAGGATCAAAGAAAGACTGGTTTCATCTAGTCCTCGGGTTGTAAACTTGGTTGAATATAATTTCTTATCAAGCCAGGAAAGTGTCAATTAAAGTGATGCAAGGAACGATATGGGGGCTTCACATTCAATTAAAAACAGAACCATGCAAATGGATAAGATCTACTACTTAGCCCAAGACTGACTTCTTGTTGTTCTTAGGACGTAGCGCTTTGTTGTTCATTACCTCAGACCTAAAGTTTGTCCTTCTAATTGTAAACTAAATATATGGTCTTCGAATCTTGCATCATACCACCAACAAATGTTATATGTTGCAGAGGTCTAATTGTTGCTTGAAGTCTTTGGTGATTAGTGATATTTCAAACTACGTGATCTTTTTGTAAGTCTTTATAAAATGCATATGGTCATAAGTGGATAACCTTTGTAGTTGGATTTGTTTACTCAAATAAATTTCCATAAAACAATACAAAATAAAGGAAGTAAAAACAAACACAATGCAATACAAAGATATATGAAAATTGTTCTTTACATAAATTGCATAATAAGTATTACAAAAGGGAGTAAGTACAAGGATCAAGACTAAGAAGCCCTAAGGTTCAGAAGGAGGGTCCACATGAGAAGTGCTCGGACCTTCAGTCTTTTTCAGCTCCACTTCAAAAGGGGAAAGAACACTTTTCCCTTTATCTGCTCTGACCTTCTCGGCATCCACAACAGCTTCCTGTTCTTTGTTGGAACCCAAGGGTTCTGTAGGATCTAGGACGGGCTGTAGGACCACCTGGGGCAGCTCCGGTAAGGTTGAGTCAGGAGTAGGAGTGGCAGCAGGAGCGTCCTCGATCTCCTGGATTTCCAGCGGAATCCAGACGTTCTCGGACTTCCTCAGCTCCGAGGAGGGGGGAATTCCAGCTGCATTTAACGCCTCCCCCCAGACCTTTTGGCAGTATTCACGGCACAAAGCCGCGAAGGCCTCGGTCAGCTGCTCCTCGGTGTTGGCCACCCCTTCCTGATAGCTTCCTGTTTGGCAGCTTGTAAAGAAGTCTGAAATGTGCTGGCTTCTCTCTTCAGCAGCGCAACTTCCTTCTCCAAATCCGAGCGTTCCCTTTGAGCTTGGGCAATCTCATCATCTTTTTCATGGAGGAGCTTGCGCTGTCCTTCTATTTGAGTCTCCATAGTTTTGAGACTTGACCTAGCACCATCTCTCTCTCTCTTTACATTAGCCACCTCCGAGAGCAGCTTCTCGTTCTCGGCAATGGCTGTCCCCAGAGACTTCTCAGTCTCCAACCTGACCTCCATCTCGGCCCTGGCCTTCTTTCGAGTATCTTCAATAAACTTTTCAGCTACGAAGACCTCTTGAACAGCCTGCAGTGAAGTGTAGCGGGGTGAAATACAACAAAAACTCATAAATATCGTTGAAAGTAAACTCTTCATGAGAAGAAACAAAAAAAAAAAAAAACGTACCAGCGCCAAGTCCCTCTTCAAAGCAAGGAAGAGCTGAGGCTGGCTCATTTTTTCCAAGGACTCCATGTCCTTGGGCAGCAAAAGAGGACGCTCCAACACCTCGGCCAAGTGGTGGGCATGGCCTTGTTGAACCGCCCTTATACTGGACTGGCAGGAGATAGGAGCGCCATCCAGCTTTAAGTCAGGGGACCAGGTGGTTGGTGCCCTGCGCACATCAGCTACCGCCCCAATCTCCCCGCTCTCAACTGAACGGGCTCTACCTTTGCCCTTGTCCTGTTTTTGCTGCTGAGCCGGTGGAGGTTGGTTGCGTGGTTTCTTCGGGCCTTTATTGGTCGCCCCTTCATCTTCCCCCTTTCTCTTTTTCTTGGGGTCCTCGGCTGGAACCTTTGGCTCAGCTGGAGGAGGGGGAAGTGGCAGAGTTTGTTGGACTTGGGTGGCCCCTGTTTTCTTCGCCTTGACCTTTGTGCCTCTATCGGTAAGAAGGTCCTTCATTCTGTCCATGGTGTCCGTGGAGTCAACCTCTGGGAGTGCAACTACGAGCCCAGCAATTCCAGAGGCCTCGGCAGTATCTTCCTCCTCGTCAGAAAGCACGACAAACTGATTCCCTCGAGGTTCGTTGTATTCTTCGAGTTGGAATTGGTCTATCTCGTCGTCTAACGTGTGAGAGGAAGAGACCTGCTCTTCTGGGATAGCAGCTACTTCGGAGTGGATGGCGAGGGGGATGGCTGCTACGGGCTGTAGGTAAAGAATGGTTTGAGGGGTGTCTGGAAGGTCGTGGTCGTCTAGAAAATGTGGCCGGGCAACGTTGATCCTCCTTCGTCGTCGGTCACCGGCTACTATGCGTTGTCTATCTCCTGGAAGTCCGAGGATATGGGCTCGTATCCCAGGATCAAGTGAGCGGCTCGGAGCTGTCTGTCTGCGCTAACAAACACCTCGGATCGAAGTATCCGGTTCAGGTCGGCAACGTTGCAGTGGCTCAAACGGGGGCGCACGTTTTGCTTATCTGCAGGGAAAAAGAAAACAAAGAAGCGCAGTATGGTTAGATTCACGCAGCCATAAACAGAAATAAACAGACAAAATATATCTTAGTACGCATGTTTGTTAGTATTGAGAAAGGTCGTGGAGTGGGAAGGTTAGTCCTTAGGTGTCGCACCTGGATCCCCCCACCGCACTGGGCAGTGGAGACCGTCATGCCAGTTTCCAGACACTATCAGGTAGTCGTCCTTCATGCCTTTGTTGGATTTGGGCAAGCAGGAGATTAACCTAACTATACTGGATCGGGACTTAATGTAGTAGCCTACGTTGGACAATTTATGGGATTCATATAGAAAAACAACGTCGTGCCAAGTTAGGTTTAAGCCCATCTGTTCATTTAAGGCGTCGACGCTGCCTAAAACTCTAAAAACGTTAGGGAGGCATTGGTCGGGACACAACCTATGGTTGCGAAGGTATTCCCTCATCACAGGTTTCATCGGGAGGGTCATCCCGCCTTCTATAAAGGCTATCATTGGGATTATGACCTCTCCCTCCTTCCTAGAATTAGCCACGGCCTCCGCGGGCAATATTTTAGGCCTACGTCACCGGGAATGTGGTATTTGGCTCTGAAGCCTTCCATTCCGGCGGCCGTATCGACAAGACACTTAAATCTACCCATGGAAAATAAAGAAAGGTTAAAGTCCAAAGAGTAAAAACGTCTACTAGGACAGCCGAGGACAAAGTCCGAGGATAAAGGGTTGAGAGAGAAAGGAGTGGTGAGTAAGAACTTACGGAGTTGAGGATATGCAAATTTCCACGGTTTTCTGAAGAAAGAAGTGTGATGGTTGATGTTTTGATGGGATCAGTCCCTGGCAAAATAAATGAAGGCGCAGGTTCCCAAAGCGTCACGACGTGCGGAATGGCGGCCTCGAATTTAGTTTTACCCGCCCAATTTTCGTGGAGCAATGAGGGCCGCTGGATGCCCATCTCACCGTTGAACGTGGGGACATAGTGTAACATACGGTAATAAATGCGCGCGTTTTAAAAAGGAAACCGCCAAGTGGCATCATTTGGTATATGAAACGGTTTCCACACGTGCAATTACTCCTGAAGTGTGCAGAATAAGTTCTCTTCGGATCAAAACTCTATTTTTCTCCTCGGACTTCGAAAATTAGAATTTTGAGGGGCTATTGTGGGGAGTAAAAAGGTCCTAACAGGTATATGGGCCTTTGGGCCACTCTAAGTAAGGCCGACCTATCCTTGATTTGTAAATTTTGTAGTGCCGCGGGCCTGCTCATGTGCCGAGGACCCGAGGACCAATCCGAGGTTGATTTTACTCTCAGATGGGCATAGAAGAATCAGTAACGTTATCATAACAGCACATAAACGACATGATGGAGACCAACGGTTAAGAGGGGTGAACCCCTGGATGTCCTAGAAGCTCCGATGTTTGAAAAGTACTAAAGGCTGCTGCCTCCACATTAAAGACCTTCACCTACTACCTTAGCCGCATTAATGAGGAAGTGACATCTGAACAGTGGAAGGGAAACTTCTGGTTACTATTCAAAGGCACTGAGAAAAGAAATATCTAGGCTAAGGGGGAGATAGGGCAACACGTGTATTAGGGATTAAAAAGATGAGTATTTAAGGGGAGACCCGGAACAGAAAAAGGGGCTCCCATTTTTTGTAATCAAAAGAGAAAGAAAGAAAACAAAGATAATATAAGAACAATCCTCGGCTTACGTCCGAGGAGGTTGAGTTGCAATATTCCTTGTTGTTTTACGTATTGATAATCTTTGACTTGCCCTAGAACCCTTAAACTCTTCTAACCTGGGTTTCAAGCCCACACTCTACAAATTCGTATTGTTTAAGGCTCATTGGGCCTGAGCCCATAACTGTTCTTGGGGCCAGGTGCAATTGTGCACTTACAGTTTCTTTAATAGATAAATAAATACGTACATATACATATACATACATATATATATATATATATAGAGAGAGAGAGAGAGAGAGAGAGAGATATGCTAATGAATGCCCTTAGGGCATTATTTAATAATTCATTTAAAGAAAAATTTTATAGGGAAAGAAAGAAAAGCAATTAATGTTTTGACAATTTTTTTCATTTTTCATAAAAGTGATGTCAAAACTTTCCTAAAATAGATTGTTAACCAATAATCAAAGGACATTCGTTAATATATATATCTTGTAGCTTTATGATATAATGCTCACAATTTAATTGATAAATCTTTTTTTCTTTGTTTTTTAGCAGTCGGCCCACAATTGAGGGCGGAATTGATAAATCTATATATGGGACAGAAGTTAACAAGTAATGCATGGCCTCCCAAAGTTTCTGCTCAATGCAAAGAAGTGTGGTAGTGGACATTGCACAAATAAATGTTATATTTTAAAGAAATGTTATGTTCACAATAGTTTCACAACTAAGGATGGTAATTTTGCCCCACTCCACTTGCCCTGTCCCTTCCCACTTCACCCCACACGGGTTTTTCCCGTCCTACAAAGGCACTAGGGCGGGGATGGGGTGAGATTTAAGCTTCGCACCACAGGGCGGGGTGGGAATGGGGGTTTAAACTTTTTAGACCCAACCCGCCCCACCTCGCCCTAGCTTGCCCATCTCCGCCCCACCCCTCATTATTAAGGATTAAACTATAAATTTTTCATACCCTAAAACTCTATTATTTAAACAAATATATCTTCAGCTTATTTTATTCTACCCAATAAGGCTTTCTGCCTCTTTTTTTTCTCTAGCAATGTTTAAAATAAGGTGCCAATTTTAACATTTTCTTCTGTCTTTATTATAAACAAATTTATATACTATTAAATCATTGATTTTGTATTATGAGAATTTTATTTTTTTTGTAATATTTTCTTATTAAACACTTTAATAATATTTTACTAAAACAAACTCTTTAATAATATTATTCAATTTTTGCTAAAAATTAATTTGATTTTATGGGATAAATTTTTTATAATTTTAAATATATTCAATTAACGAAACATTTTTTATTAAAAACAATTGTAATAGTTGTAGGCAAATTAACAAGAAGGGGTGGGGTGGGGCTTCACGGGGCCCCAAGGGGCGAAAATGGGGTAAGAAAATTTTCTCCGTATGCGGGGTGGGGTTGAGATGGGGTAAGACAAAACTATGCGTGGCTGGGGTGAAGACCCTATCCTTTGGACCGGCCCCGCCTCGTCCCATTGCCATATTTATTTACAACAAATCATACGTAGTAGGTTATTATTAGTTATTATGAATAGGTAAAAAAGTAATTTACATTGTAGATTCAAATTATAACTAATAAAAACTCATCACCTATGATTTATTGTAAAAATGTTATGAACGTAACACTTCTCTATATTTTTATTTTAATGTACTTTATTTGATATTTGAAACATTCTTTGTCATGGATTCTAGAGTTTTTGAAAACCTGACTACTAAAATTCTGTGACAAAGAATATATGTTCGAATTTTCCAATAGCATGATGTGTATATTGATTATTGATAACAATTAGCACCAACAAAAACTATTGTGTGGAATAGATCAATTTTGAATGTCAAAAGAGTAAAATATGTTCAAACCTTAAACGTCGCAGGCCCCACCAGAAACAGAACGTGAACTTTTTAAGAAAATCCTTGGATGCCACGGCACCAGATTGAAGGGCTTCAAGGAATATTCCAAAATCGAAAAATGTTGTATTTGGTGTCTCTACAGAGCAATAATCATTTATAAATGAGTGATTTCCTGAACTATGATCACAGTTAAAAGAACTTGGGATGCATCCAATACGATTTGTACAGGCCATGTGCCAACAAGTTGTCTCTCGTTCGATGGAAAAGAAGTACCAAAAGGCACCTAGTACCTAAAAGACCACCAAGTCAATAAGAGATCAGTAGATTGTGCAGCAAAAATATGAAGTAAAATAATTAAAGAGAGAGTATTCTGCATACATGAGAAAATTACTTGGAAAGAATAATTAGAGAGAGAGTGTTCTACACCTTCTTACAACAACAAAAATTAGACCCATCTATAGTTTTCGCAAATAAAATTTACAATTATGTGCAAGGAAAGTGTACGTAGCGTACCAAGAATAATTTTTCTAAAGAAATGAGAGAAAATCCAGTAATAAATTATTTGGAGAATGTGATATAGAAATACTAAAGAAGTTCTGAATGGCCATCCTCTACTAGTGCGGCATAAAGCTTTAAGTCTTGATAGATTACTAGATTAGCCATACCAAGCATACCAAACATTTTAGTGGAAGGATATACTAAGAAATTGAACATCCAACTCACATGGCTCGCAATAATATACAGAAAGAAATACAATACAACTTTCACTGATACAAATCTGGAAAGTTGGTTGTCCGTTCTGATAATTTTCCTCCATGATAGACAGATTCGTAGAACTCTTGGCACGTATTGGAAGAGAATAGCAGCACTTAGGAGATTCTTATCGGAGCCTCTGATGATCATTTGTGAAAAAATAATTGGAACTAACACCTAGACAAATGATAACGAGTATTGTAAGCTCTACTAATTATGTAGGACGATGTTACTTATATATAGAAACTTGATATTCTTTTCCTCATATTCAAATCACATATGTTTTCCTAACATCCTTTCGAGTAAAACTTAAATATAGTACATTTGGTTTTTCAATTAAATTCAAACATATAACTGCATTAAACATCAAGCATTTAAATTCAATTAGAGTGATTTTAATATACTATTCCTAAGTTTTCACCATCTTTTATATCAAGTTTCAGCATGCCGTACTTGGTATATAACTTACAAGCTAAGAGTTTGGGATTGAAGGAAACCTTTTCAAACCGAAACCTACTAAAAATTAGAAAATTTTAATTCAGTCCTGAACTCCATTAGATTCTAGGAGTCTTATTTCAAACCTATGGCCACTTATATTTAAGAAATCTATACCAACAAATTTTTAACCAAATTCAATTCTTGATAAACAACATGACACCAGTATATTTAATCTTACATAAATTGAATAGTGTTGATCATTCAATTTGATTTAAATTTTTTCTAATAGTATATCTGCTGTTTATTATCACCATTACATACTCAAACCAACTAAGAATACTAAAATCCCAAAATACTAGAGACAGTAAAAAACTGTGGGAAAATTTAGTGAAAAAGACTAGGATTTTTTTTTTTGAAATATTATTAAGGCTCGATTTATTCTGTTGTCAAATGTTTTTCGTAAGAAAATATATTCATCCTAGAACATTTTAAGAGAAAATAGTTTGTTTTCTAGTGTTTCGTTTTGCTTTTAAAAATGCTCCTGAAACATTTTTCATGTTTTGGCTAGTAGGGAAAATATAAAAAGTTCCTATACTTCAATAAAATTTTCAGCCATCCCAAATAGTTGAGAAATGAGAAAAATATTATATGCCTATAAACAAATTGACTCTAAATAGGGGTTCTAGTGATAGCAACCTTGTGAATGTTATGGTAACACAAGATATATACTTAAATTAAGACACAAGTAAATTTCTACCTACACAATCTATTTCACACATTTTATCACAAATTGTTGAGCTGATAACTTTTAACTGGTAGATGTAAACGGCAAGTTAAAAAAAAAAAAGCCAAATATATTGAATCCCTAATTTTTTTCTTTAGGACACCATTGAAATTCTCATGATTTGTGCCTATAGAAGTAGGATTCAAATCCTCATTTAGCATTCATAAAAAAAAAAAGATCCTCATTTAGCAAGAGTAAGATCGCGAACTCAATTACTACAATTAAAATTAAACTTCAAAAATCATACACAAAAAGAGTTTAGAAGTATAAAAGTCTCTCTTACCTGTGGGAGAGGAAGAATAGCGAGAATGTCAATTAGGAAGTAGGACAACAAGTACCTCTTTGCTATTAGCCAAGCATCCATAATCACCTTAGTTTCTCCACGTTTTCGGGCGACCTTATCTATATAGGGACAAAGAAATTGCAAAATGATATTCAAGAGATATATCAAGTCAGTGATTGATCGCAAACAAATAGCTATGATCTTTAATTTTGTATCCAATGTAAGGCACTTTCTGTCTTCATTGATCACATGAAGGTAAAAGAACAAAGGATCCAATGATACTGCAATCACACACGACACAATAAACATCACATTCCACATTTGGAGGAACTCTCCCTCTGGTTCAAGGGTATGAAGAATTTTTTTCTCGTTCTTTCAATCTCTGAATAAACTCCATTATCATTCTTTGGAACTTGCCCCTCAGTATTCCCAATCCTGAACAAACAAATAAAGACAGTCTAGCTAAAACATATCAAATATACCCATCAATCTGAAAGAATAAACATCAAAGGCACCATGAACTTATAGATAGAAACAACAAACATGTACAATTTTAGGAATATTACTCTTACACACTTGCTTGACAGTTATATAATTTGTTTAAATGGTCTAAAGATTCATGTAATTTAATAGATTGGGAAGGAGTAAAATATTCTCTTTCTTGCTTTTAATTCATTTAAATGTTTGAAATGAAAAATGATTGAGAAGGAAAATGCTAAACTTATTAGTGATTCTACTACAAAAAGAGTTACAAATTAACATGGTAATGCATGTAATAATTGGTATCACATCAACAATATAATATATAAAATTTAAATTTTTTTTATATTTAAAAATTGACATATTAGTTTATAAAACTTATGTAGCATCTTCCCATTCAAAAATATGTTGAGCCTTTATTAACAATTAAAAAAAGATCACCAACTTTAATCTATACAAGAAACATAGTCTAACATTATATATAGCATATAGCACATCTACCAAGAGTATAAAATCTAAAGTTGATCTTGGTTAAGATTAGATATTATAAATCTAAAGAAATATTTAGAGTAAATTTTAAATAAAATTTAAATTGTGAAATGTATTTTCTCTCTATTTCAAGAAAAATGAAGCAAATTGTGTTCCATGTGACACAATATGAAGAAAAAAAAAAAAAAATTTTGCTAATAATATATGGCATTATATTATAAAAATTGCTCGTATACTTTCAGGTAATACTATATTTTTAAAATTTTAATGACCAAAAACTATGTAAGGTATCCAACTTTTTCTTATTTCATGCATTAATTTATAAATCAAAAAAACAATTTCATATTAGTTATTGTACATTCCATACATATAAAATTAATAATTTTCAAAACGTGAAAAAGATGATATGTATTATAGACGATGTATTCTTATAAATGTGCCATAGTTTTTTGTTTTTTATTTTTACAAATAAGTAGGGCCAAAATGGGCATTAATTAATCAATAAACCCCACAAAAAAAAAAAATGAAGTATAATGATTTTCTGTTTATCACAAATCAAACCAAAACGGCCTTAAATAGTTTCTAATAATTGAATCATTAACAATAGTCTTTCAACTCAGCCTGCTACTAAACTTGGTATTGTAAGAAAAAGTCCAACTATATGCAAAGTCCCAGCAAAATAAGGTGATATAAAAAATATATATAAAAGATAGAATATTTTGCAATTTGCTAATTGAATATAACTTGGTCATTACAATTGCAAGTGGGAACTCAAGAAATAATAAGAACACGAAAAGGAAAAGATAGACATCATGATATGTAGCAAGTTGACTATAATACCTTCATGATATTTAGATTGCATGTGATAATCCAATCGATCATTTGACTACCATAGTAAGATCATATTGCCTGTCCGCGAAGTTCGGCAGCCAGCTTAATTTTTTGGAAATAACAAATAAAAATCAATTTCTCTTCAATTTTTTTTTTTTTAAATTATTCAATTTAAAGGACGAGTAACAAGTAAATGGAATCATTTATATCAATATCCTTATAACCACTTGAACCACAAATTCAACGTTCCAATAAAATATTGTATACAAATTGTTTAATATTTGTTAAATATGAAAGTCAAAACTCATATATATTTTGTAATTAGTAGTAGCAATTTACTGTAGTAAGTTGCTAAAAAATTTGAAATTTAGCATCTTTATTGTAGGACATTTTTTGGTGTTTGAGGTGCTAAATAACTTTTAAGTTATTTTAACATTTTTATTGTGAATGCTCTAATGACATACAAAATAAATAGGGAATGTAGTATACTTTCAAGAGAAACTTTGAAAGACATTAATGTAATTTTTAGTTCTTCCAAAATAAATTCACCCCTGAAACAGAATTTTAGCTCTTACTCTTAGTCCATACCTACAAACAAAACTCAAAATCCAAACAACCAGCAAATGTCACAGGAAAACCAATGTGAAGATGTTTTTGCACAACTTAATACAATCGAAGAGCTGCAAAACAAACTAGCTTTTCAACAACAATGAACAATGTCAAGCACTACTGGATTTTGAAGTTGTCTTAAAGCAGAATGAGCATATATATTATAGCCGCTTTTTGTTCTCCTAAGCCAACTGGAAAGACTTTTCAACAAAAGCTCCAAAGACTGAGCCATTTCTTCCTTCTCTGTTTCTCTCTCTCTCTCTATCTGTGTCTCTGTGTCTGTGTGTGTTTTTTTGGTTAGAGAGAAAGAGGCTGCTGTGCCTGTGAGGGTTTTTGGGTATTGCTTTGCTTTGTATTTAAGGGTGGTTTTTTTTTTTTTGGGGTTTTGCATGAGTTTTGACAGTTTTCTTAGAGATTGGGAGCTTGGATAGGTTAAGTGATGTGGGGGAGTCATTGAAAGCCCAATCTAGAAGATCTTGTCCATAGAAATCACCTTTTCCAATACACTCAGCCTCTGAGGAATCAATTCCCTCACCATTATTACCAGTTGTGAAGCTCCACACAATGCCTTGCGTGATAAAAAGAGTCGCATCAAGTGGTTCTCCCTCCCGAACAATATAGCTTTGCTCATTGTAGTACACTGGCTTGAGAAAGCCGCAGATCCTTTGCAACAGTCGTTCATTTTTCTCAAGCAATGGCACCTAGCTTACAAACAATTGGAGAAAAATAAAGAGAAAAAGACCAATCTACAAGGATCAATGTCAAGAATTAAATAAAACCTCCTGTGCCATTGTACTTGTAGGGACACAAATTTTTGGCCTCTCCCCCGAGGAGGCTATCTCGGATCTCTACAACAATAGTTAAAACAACTTAAACTATTAACAAGGAATAAGCACTCCATAATGAGAAACACAAGCAGTGAATTTCTATCACCATTTCTAGCGTGATTACAATTACAAGTATTAATCTTAGAAACTATACTGTTCCCATGGTGACACCCCTAGTGCTACTGTCTCTCTCTTTCTTTTTCTTTCCCCCAGAAGATTTTTCTATTCCCCTTTTTCTTTACCTCCCCCACTCCCTTTTATAGCTTCAATCCTTGCTCTTATCGTTACAGCTGTCCTGCTGCTTACTAGAACCTCAAAGATATTTTTCTCCACTATATCAGATTCCTCATATCCCTTATCCTGGAACTCTAACTTTTGGGGGTTGTTACAACTGTCTAGGTTGTTTCCTTGCATTTAACGTGGCAGAGGTGAGGTAAGAACCTCATCACTGACACGGAGGTAAAGATCTTCAACCTTCTGGTAGTCGTACATACCACCTACACCCCAAACTCCGGAACACTAGCATCTTACCATCTCCCCGGGAACTAATCCTTTATGCCACTCATTTTTCTCGTGTCGCTTGGGGACGGCTCTATTACTCTCCTTGCATGGTGCGTTACCCACCTAGCTTCCTTTCTAGGAACAAGCCAGGCCCTACTCTTTCCCGCGGCCCAACTATTCCTTGGGCTTCAGGCCCTGGATGTGACTGTGCCACTCCCTACAGTACTCATGGGCATGGCCCTTCAATTCTCACTCTTTTCTTTTCTTTTCTTTTCTTTTCTTTTTGGTTGCATTTCTTGGAAATTCAGTGGTATTCATGAGTATAATTGTTATTGAGCCCCCTCATTATATTAACCAAATATAAAATGGTCCTCCATCCCAAGTGGAATTAATTATATCCATATATATACTATCAAGTAAAAAAAGCTCAAAAAAATTTAAATTTATCTTTAACTCATGATGTATTAAATTTATCTTCATCTTAATAAAGTCACAAGTTTTCTCATCAAATAATAATAATAATAATAATAATAATAAAAGTAAAGAAAGAAAGCCCATATTAAGCGTGTTTGACTTGTGAATTCAGACCTTTTTTTTATGGGAGTGAATTCGGACTTTTTGTATTTTAGAATATTAAATCTTAATTAATGTCATCTATGTATGCCTATATGCATATTAGATTTTAAATAAGAAAAAATCAAAACATACAAAATCACAATAAAATATAGACAATAAATAAATTTATTTGTTGTTTTGATTGCTTAAAGTACTGTCAAAATTTATATATATATATATATTGGTAAAATTAAAATATATACTAAAACTTAATTAGTTGGCTTTTGATAATATCTTATGAACTTATACTAACATAACATAAGTTTGTCATTAAATTAGAATATAAATAATAAAATAAATAGCTCAATATATAAACATTTCTTTTAATTAATTTGAAAAAAAATTTATTCAAATCCGTAATATATATGTACACCGTACACATGTATCCCTATTTATATTTTTTTTCTTTCTGTTTTTATGTCAAAATTTTAAAATGTTTTCTGAAATTTTAAACCAAATTTCAAGAAAAAATAAAAGCAAGACAAGTAGGGTTACTTATGGGACGAAAGAAACCATAAATCAACAAACCAAACAAAAGGGTAGTTATTAAAAATGTTATGATCGAGTGTGACTAATGTAATGCAAATTTATAAAAGAGAAAATCTTCAAAGCTTGCGTTTTAGATGGTTGTTCCAGAACTTTGCAAGTGAATGCTCTATCCTATTCTATTTATACAGAAACCATCTCTAATGCTTATAAACACAATTATATAAATAAGAGCCCAAAGTTTAGTGAAAAAAATTAAAAATAAAAAGATGTTTAGTGCCAACCTGCAAATTTCCAATGAAACACAAAAACAGTAGCAAGCCAAAGATCGAAATCAAAGCTGCGAAGCAATTTTCCCAGACATATAAAGGTACTTGTTTGAAGGTTTTGACCAAGAGAACTGCAAAATTTGGAGCAACTATAATGCATGAGAAGGTAATATCAGATAATTATAAATATAATTAATGTGATCAAGATAAAATTTTATTTTTTTTAAAATCTAAAATGATTTTAAGACTAGACGTGGGACTTAAGCAAACAGAAACCATGAGGGAAAGCCTAATTAAAACAACAAGAAAACATGCAAAGACCATCATTGCAAATTAAAACTTAAATTACAACCTTACTCAATATCTTTTATTCTTACAAAGAGAACATTATTTGGATGCATGTTTTATTTTAATGTTCTCTCTTTATACGAAATTTTGTACATTCTTTGCCATGGAATCTAGAGTTGTTGAGCACCTGAATACTAAAACTCGGTGTCAAATAATGTCAAAAATTTTCAAGAGCATGATGTTTTTATTGATGACAAGTACTGATAAGAACTATGTGCAAACCTCAAATTTCGCAGGCCCACCAGAAACAGAACGTGAACTTTTTAGGAAAATTTGTGGATGTCACGATACCAGATTGAATGGCTTCGAGGAATATTTCAAAATCAAAAAGCGTTGCATTTGGTGTTGCTACAGAGCAATAATAATTTATAAATGAGTGATTTCCTGAACTATGATCACAGTCGAAAGTACTTCGGAGGCATCCAATTTGATTTTCACAGCCTCCATGCCAGAGAGCTGTCTCCCGTTCGATAGAAAAGAGATACCAAAAGGCACCCAATACCTAAAAGTAAAAGACCACCAAGTCAATAAAAGATCAGTAGATTGTGCATACCAAAAACATTTTTTATACTATGAATTTGATGGAACTATGAATTTGAACATCCAACTTTACCTGACTTGCAATGATATATAGAAAGAAATTGAATGAAGCTTTCACCCATACAATTCTGGAAAGTTGGTTGCCAGTGCTGATAATTTTCCTCCATGATAGACAGATTCGTAGAACTCTTTAGTCTTGGCACATATTGGATGAGAACAGCAGCATGCAAGAACTTCTTGTTGGAGTCTAGGACCATTTGTGAAAAAATAATAGGAACTAGTACCTAGATAGATGATAACAGGTATTGTCAGCTCTACTTATGTAGGACATCACGTATATATAGAAACTTGATTTTTTTTTTCCTTCTACTCAAATAATCACACACACACACATATATATATATGTGTGTGTTGGGTGTACACGTGTGAATGAGAAAAAGAAAAAAAAAACAGTTTAGAAGCAGAAAAGTGGAAGAATAGCAAGAATGCCGAATATGAAGAAGTAGACAAGGGAAACTCTTTTTGGATGAATTGGCTTTTTGGAGGATTTTAAGAGTGTGCAGATGAAGATGAAAGTTATAGACAAGGGAAACTCTTTTTGTTCTCATAAATAGTTTCTAACTATTGGATTATTAACAATGGTCTATCCATCTAGTCTTTCTTTAATTAATACTATTGCTTCTCTTACCAACCAATGAGTTTTTTAATTTATAGCAAAACTCAACTCAGCCAGCTAAACATGGTATTGTAACCTTGCAAAAAGTCCAACTTCGAAAATTCCCAGTAAAATATAATGAAGAAATTATATAAAAGATAGAATATTTTGCAATTTGCTTTTATACATATATAACCTCGTCTTCATTGCAATATATTGCAAGTGGGAACTCAAGAAATATTTAAGAAAACGAAAAGAAAAAGATAGACCTCAAGCATGGTAGCAAGTTGACTATATATAGTACCTTCATGATATTTAGATTGCAAGTGACAATCCAATCAATCATTTGATTACTAGCCAGCTTTGAAATGAATTTTCTTTGTTGTTTTTATAGTATTCTCTTCGTTTTCAAGAACGACTGACAAGCAAACGGAATCAATTTTTTTCACAACATTCTTTAACCATTTGGTAAACCACAAATTCAAGGTTCCAATAAAATATTTGTATAAAAACTATTCAATGTTTTGTTAAATATGAAAGTCAAAACTCGTATATGAACGAGGGGGAACATTACAGAAACTCCAAAATCTCTCGGTAACAAATACATTATTCCAAAGAACCAGTCCTCGACGTAAATAAACATAAACCTAAATGGCACTTTGTTAATTGTTAATTGTTAATTGTTAATTCAATGACACCAACCAAAAGGAACAAAACAACGAAGAAAACGAAAAACAACCCGACGACATTTCAACATCCTTTTATTTTAGCATTTCTTCTGGTTCATATGGGGGAGGGGGCAGGAAGGAACCAAAGTTACACTCCCTTCCTACTCACTTATCCAAAACAGAAGAATTTAATACTAATGTATAGTATCAATTTCTTTTTGTGTTTAATTTGTGTTGTTTTAGATAAAATGGGTGAGAATACTGACATGTCCAATACCGTGCTAGAGACGAATGTGTATATCATCAGCTTTTAACATTATATGTACAGTTTTTTAAAACCTCACTTTACGGATATAGTAAACTTGGAGGTTCAATTGTCCAAGCTTCTATTTCCCCCTTTAAATACTTAAACCCCGGCTATTGACCTCTACACCTTACAACCACTTATACTTGTGAAGTGATTATCGTGTCAAGGGTAAACACCCGTAGTGGTAAAAATGTTTCTTGAAAGTATTGTTTAGTGGACAAAGTTATTTTGGCTCCATAAAATCAATTCCAAATCTGCATCATACCCTGAACTGTAATAAAGATAAAAAACAATTCCATAAATACGTAACAATATTTAACATTTTGGTACGCGACACCATAAGATCAGTTCTCATTATTCCCAAAGATAAAATCGTGGCCATCAACTCTGGGTATGAGCTACTCTTCGACACTAAATTACCGCAGGTAACAAACCAATGCTGGCTGCGATTGTTGATGCTTGATGCTTTATGATGTCCTTGAGGCCAAAGCTGTTGATCAGAAGCTAAAGGAGGAGGAAATTGGAAGCAGGGCCGGTGTCATGGATTCACGAAGTAAGGATTTCTGGCCAACGTGAATGAAAGGTCCAAATTTATATCGAATCGAAATTGCTTAAATTGGAAGCTCAGAGACCTGTTGAATTCAGTTAATAATCTCTCGTTACTTCTTTTCAATTTTTTTTTTTTTTTAAGTGCTTAAAAATTACCATTAAACCTAACCCAAAATTGTATTTTTACAACAAAAAAAGGGGTAAACATTTCCATATATAACATAATATACACAGATCTTACACAGCTAAAAAACTTGACTTTTGACCAAAATGCTATTCCAGTACTCCTGCTCTATGGAAGAAAAAAAAAAGAATTCTAATTTTACATTGAGTACAACAAAACCAGGCATATAAATAACTAGGAGAATTTCACCTATTGGTCTTCAGAAGTAAAATCCGGCTCTGCTGGTTTCTGAAGCAGCATAGGTGGAACTCTCTCTGGCACCCTTGCCTTTCGTGTACTATTGCGCCGCAAAGTGCGAAGTATATTAGCAGCAAACCGCGAGGCATAAATGGTGGCACCTAAACTTGGCGAGCTCCCACCAGCCTTGGCCAATGCATCTTGCAACCTATTCTCCTCTGCCAGAAGAGCCTCTTCAAGCTTCTTCTTCTTACAGCGGCGCCAGGCTGCCTGTATAAAACAAGCTGCCCAAGTCCTCCATTGCTGAGAATAAAACCTGAAAGTATGGCGAAGCTGCTTGCTATGAAGTCGCCGGAACTGAGAAGCAACAAACTTCAAGTCGTCAGCTTTAAGAGCAAAGGCTTCAACTTCTGTAAGGGCTTCGACGGTTCTTGTCGAGATGGGAAGATTGGATGAGGAATGAGGATCCAGAGCCCAAGTAAGAAGTTCTTCTCCACAAAAGTCACCAGCCTTAAGATATTCAGAATTGAAGAAGCCAGTTCTTCCACCATTGGTTGTCGTGGTCAATAGCTTGCCCCTCATGATGAAGAGCATGTCATCAACTGGGTCTCCCTCCCGAACAACATAGCTTTTCTCTGTATATAGAACTGGCTTGAGCAGGTCACACATTGCATCCAACAGTTGTTCATCCATCTTTTCAAACATTGGTACCTTACAACATCCAAAAAAATTAAGGAGAATCAATTGCAGATCTAGTAGTTACTGAGGGTGCATAAGAAATCAACTAAAAACAGAGGTAAACTTCTAATGGATTTTTCTTAGGGGTCCATATCTTCTGGCCATTAAAATGATCAGCCTATTGTTCCAGTATATGATCCTTGAAGACAAGTGTCCACTGGCCATTAGATATTTGAAACAACCCCCCACCCCCTCTTTTTTTTTTTCTTTCATAAAACAAAGGCCACATTTTCCTTGATAAACAAAACACAAAGTTAGTCGTACATTAAACTAATAAGATGACATCCAAGAGCACTATAAACCCACAATCCATTTCGAGGATATGTTCCAGTACACCTACTTCCGAATACAGCATAAAGCTTCTAAACAGGGAATTCAAGGCATGAACCAGTCCACACCAACAGAAATAACAGTGAAGTCCATTTCCAAACAGACTAGTTATGAATCCAAATAATCAAGGTTAGAGCATGTTGAAGAGTTCAAAACCTTCAAGGCAGGACTGAAAAGGTAGAAGCATGAAGACAATTTCATTTTAACTAGTTTTATTTAATTTTTAAAAAAAGTCAATCATATTTTTTATTGGTCCATTGAATTTATTTTTGGCATTCTTAGTTCATTAGGTTAATGTTACTTTATTTAATTTCTAGAGCCAAGCATATTTTTGTAACTCAATAATTAGGCTTTGCTAAGTCAATTAGAATTAAGTTAGTTCTATAAGTCTACATAAGCATGCTATTGTACTCCACTAGAGAGTTCACTTGATTAAAAAAATTTCCATTGATCTTTTCCCAATGGTCTGGTGTTGATTTCAGCCAACCCTAGGTGCTAATTCCTAGGTTTTGTGTCTCTTGCTTGGTGCCAATTTCAAGCAAGCCTAGGAGCTAATTCCTAAATACGTTTTTTCTATTCTTCAATTTCAGTGTTGCATAAATTTTGGTTTTTTCCTGCTCCAGAAAGTCTAACTCGTTTGATTGGTATATTAACCAAATTTGAACTTAGTTAAAGAGTAACAGCAGGAAGTGAAACAGGGAAAGCAATAATTTTCGTCTTGAGTTCACAGGATAGCCATTAATCCATGCAATCAGTGCAATTGAATTTCATAACCTAGAACAAAAAATACCAGGAGAGCTAAAGTTGAGATTGTGTTCATATGGGTCTGAACACCATCTCAGCTTGCTAAACATGCTGGTCATATTTGATGCTTCAATTGCAGGCATTAATCATGAAGGAATGGTGATGCAGCACATACGCATTCTAGGAACATGTGTTTGGAAAATAAAAAGAGGATGAAAATTTTGAGGGATAACCTAAGAATCGACACCTCATGTTGGTCGGAATTGGCACCAAGTAGTGAAAACAGGGATACAACCTAAAAACCAACACCAAGTAGTGGAAAGGGGGATAAAATGTAGGAATCAGCACCCAACATGGAAAAAATATATTAAAAAAAACCCTGGCATTAGCACCAAGGGTTTCCTGAAATCAGCACCAAGATATTGGAAGAATTCCAACAGATATTTTATTGATCAAGCCAATCATATCAATACTAAACGGTAGGTCCTTTAAATAGGGTTCCCAAGCTATATCAAGGAAGAAACGAGACTAAAAAGGAAATACTTTCTAACAAAACAAGTAAATAGATTATAAACCTAGTAGGAAAGAAAAATAACAATTTAACAGATTACATAAAAATAAAAAAATATAAATTTTTAAAAAGCAAAATATTTATTAAATTCTTATATAAAATAAATATCAATCATTGCCCAACTGGTAGCAAGCTTTCCATTGTCAAGCCATGTGATCGGGGATTGCATGTAGTGTCCACACCAAATAGACTAGGCCTTTGTCCCTACAGTATATTTTAGGATGAACCCTACCTAATAATTACACTTAGACAAGTGGAACAATACTATTCTTACTCCCAGCAACATGATATGGAAAAAAGTTGTGAAGGTGGAGGAACTCACTCTCATGAGCAAAGCCAAGCAGAGATGGCGCTTTATGTCCCTTCTGAGATCCTTGGGAAGATTCTGAAGCAGATTCTCTTCATCAACACCTCTAGTTTCTTGCCATTTGTATTGTTCATACCTCCTAATCCGCTCTCTCAAATCCTCAGGGAGCAAACGGTGTGCCATCCACTGTTCTGCATCCCGCCTTTTGACTCTCATCTCCTCCAATCTTGTAGTTGTGGATTGCAAATATGTCTATTTCAAAACAAGCTGAATTCATCATAACATAGAATACAAGGGGCTTCATACAAGTTAAACCTTGTGTTTCCATAGCAGACAATTGAGCCTCAAACAACCTAAAAGTGAGCTTCATCTAATAATTTTAAGCCACACATTGAGCTAATATTTCTAGGTCATCCAACCAGCTGCCTTTGAATCAAATAAAAACATAAGACATAGAAGGAGTATATGTGATGGACAACAAGGGTTTGCTTCAAGTAAAAGAAAAGAATCTGAAATTAAAGAAGATCAATCATGGAAAATTTTTTAAGCATTTCCAGAATCAAACCAAATGTAGCTTACATGAAAGCTGTGCATATTCTAACACATAAAATAATGCATGACCAATTCTTGAAAATATAGAGGCCAGACTTTGATATAAAAATCCTTCTAAGTGTACCCATAGATGAGCGGTCCATAGTCCATAGTCCATACAATTAGCAGGTAAAGAACCAATTTAAAGTTTTAAAAATTATCATGATAACATAAACAGAACTAAAAGCTGTAAAGTAAAATGGTTAGTACCAACCTGCATATTCCCTATCAGAAGTGAAAATAGTACCAAGCCAGAGATTGAAATGAAAACTGCGAAGCAGATTTCCCAGACATAGGTACTTGTTGTAAGATTTTGACCAAGAGAACTGCAAAACAAAGAAGCAAGTATAAATTATCAGACAATAATTTTAGAAGTGAACTGCACTGTGCTCCACACACACACATACATACATACATGAATGAATGAATGAATGAAAAAGTCCGCATGAAATATAATAAAATGCACAACACAATAAGATAAGACTAGTTCTATTCATGGGCTGAAAATGCAGGAAACGAGAACGGAAATTCAATAGGTCACATTTACACCTGAGAACCTAATGAGATCATGTAAGGTTTTCTCTTTTTTTTTTTGATAATTTGATAGAATAATAGTAATGTTAAATCACAAACAAGGTTCAATCTTTCATCAGGAGAATCTCACCCGAGTCAGATCCCACAACCTTCATATCCCTTCTCCAACTAAATCAAGATCCTCTCTGTTTGAAAGGAAATTGACCGTTTAGTTTTCAGGGATCAAAGGGTGTACATGGTGCCTGGTCATTTAAAATTTCATCCCACCAAATAAGGAATGATAATTGATTTTACACCAACTAGCACACCCTTGGATTCTTGAAAAGTATCATAAAATGAACCCTCTTTATTTCAAAGATAAATAGAGAGGATCTTCCACCCCCCCCCCCCCCCCCTTTTTTCTCCCTCTCTTCAAATAAAAAACCCTTCTTGCCACTCCATAGTAGTTATTACTTCCACCAACATCAATTTCAATCTCCCTTTACCCTTTTTTCATCTCCTGGTTAGACCCACCTTGCTATTTCATGTCTCCAACTTGATCACAATTATCATTTCATGTCTCCAGAAATTGTGTATTTACATAATATTCAAAGAGAGAGAGAGAGAGAGAGAGATGAGATGACATCCTAGGATAAATATGAAATATCAACCCAATTTATGATCATTTATCCCTTCTCGTCCAATCAATGACAAAATGTGATTGAATAAACCTGTTAAGTGATCAATAATATATGTCATTCAGCAGAAAGAACAGGCAAGAGCCACACAAAAAAATATATATATGAAACCACGAGATTGAATAATAATTTTTTTTTTAAAAGCAAATGAGCACTGGATATGGCACCAGTAATATTTCTAAACCAGAGCCTGTTACTTGATTATTCCGCATACATCCAACATATGTGCAACGGCAAACTAGAAATTCAATGCAATACACACACTAAGTGACACTATTGTAGCCAACTAGTTCAGCATAAAAGAAAAATATCCTATATAAGCATACCTCAGATTTCGTAGTCCCCACCAAAAACAGTAAAATAACTTCTGTGGAAAATCAGTTGACTCCACTACACCAGATTGAAGAGCATCAAGGAATATTCCAAAATCAAAGAGCGTTGTATTTGCTGTCTGTACTGGGCAAGTATTATTCAGATAATTGTCCGTGGCAGAACTATTATCACAAAACATAGAACTAAGGGTGCATGTTTCATCACCCCTACAGGCTTGTTGCCAGCATGTGGATTCCCTTTCTATGGAGAACAAATACCAAAAGGCTCCAAGTACCTAAAACAACAGCAAACACTTAATAATCAGAAATATATGCAGGAAAGAAACAATTGCACTTCCATTTACCAAATAATTCAATAGGAAAAATTCTAAATGCAATAAAAATGCTATGGCTCAAACGGTACTTTGCAAGTTCGATGGTGTTCACTCTTCAAAGGAAAAGGCCCCAAAGGCTAAAGGTCAGATGAAATCAGAACTTGTGTGTTTCCCATTGATACATTAGCATACACACAAAGAATACAAATTAAAGCTTGTCAAGGCAGCAATGCTATTATATAATCTCTATAAGATGGGACACTTCTCCCTATTGACTACTGATGAATTAGACATTTTCTACACAACTGTGTCGCCAACAGTTAAACTGAGTATCCACCTCAATTTTAGTCAAGAATGTCTCATAGAAAATTTGAGTAATGCCTTTTACTGGTGAATTTATTAACCATAATTTCCTTTATATTTAATTTAATTTTTTGGTACACAAATGCTTACATACATATATATAAGTTGCATGATCCAGCATCCTGTGCTCAACTAGAAACACAACACTCATTTCTGTCCCTTATAAACATAATAGCTACACACTATCATCCCATGCATAAAACTTTAATCCCACAAGTGTTGAGTATTCAAGAAAAAATATAGGACCGTAAGCAACTCAATCTTTTATAGTTTCATTAACATATTACCACTCTTCAGTAAAACCTATTCTACACCTGCTTGTAGAAAAACTGGCTTACATACATGTGTGCATATGTATCATGTATATATGTTTAGGGTTACATGATAATCATTCTTACAAAATAATTATAGATATTGATAAATCTGACTTCTAATAGGATGTTCACACATTCCTTATTTACTTTTTTTTTTTTTTTTGCTGAGTTCCTTATTTACTTAAATGAATGTAATCTTGCCTATCTGTATTTCACAGTTCAATAGTTTTAGCTTCCCTTCTTAATATTGTTTTCTTTTTTACCAACACTATATTTCTACATCTTAAAAGGGGTGCCGCATACAAGTCATCATTAGACATCTCAAGCAGGGACGGAACTACAGGGGGGGCCAAAGGGGCCCGGGCCCCCCTGGCCCAAAGAAAAAAATTTTGGGCCCCCCTAACCCAAAGAATTTTTTTTTAATAGTTATATATATATATATATATTTATTTATTTATTTATTTCTAGAGTTGTGCCTCACTCTTCTAAAAACTTAACTCCCTTCCTTTTAATTAGTCTAGCCCAAATAGCAATCACCCAACTCAAAAACTTAACAAAAACAAAATAATAAATCACAGTCAGCCCAATATTAGAGTACTAGCTAGCATTAGGTGTCTAAATTATAAATATTTAGTATTTAGAACACCAAATACCAAAAACGCTACTATATGAGACATTTCAAATGCTATATTAAAGTAGTAAAAGTAAGTTTGGTTTGTGAAAATAAATTTTTTTGGCAACAGTTGATGCTCTTAAGAAACAATATTATTTTGTGTTTTTTTGTCTTTGTTGGTAAATAATTGCATCTTAATGTATTAAGAAACAATGATTTTATGTATTGATCTTAATTGATATATAGTTTGTTAGTACTATATGGATATCTATTTGGATTTTTTTTTCTTTTTATACTTCGGCCCCCACTAGCTTGAAATCCTAGGCCCGCCCTGATCTCAAGAGTGAAAATCAAACAACATATCCATGACTAAGAAATTATTTGAGTAAAACTACATGTTATGATCATAAACAAAATTAAGAAGCAAAGGAAGCACAAATAAGGACATAAGTCAGGTTTACAATGACAGTAAGCTAAAAAGGTAAAACTGAGGTAAAATGAATCTACTAAGCAAAAATATTTTTTGAAAAAAAAAGTATATTCCCTAGTATAAAACCAAATAATTAAGCTGTTTAATTAACTTACATGGCTGGCAAGCATGTAAAGAAAGAGATTGAATGCAGCTCCAGCCCATGCCGTTTCTGTGAGTATGCCAGAAGTCCTCGTAACTTCTTTATACAAAGGATATATTCGAAGGAACCTCGGCAAATATTGGAAGAAAACAACAAATTTTAACAAGTTCTTAGTATTCAACGATCTTGAGCCTCCCATTTTTGGAACAATGATTAAGATCACCGCCTGAGTATATAACAAGAAGTTAGGAGTCCACAGATCATACAGAACTATGTAAGACAGTATTTATTTACGCAAGACTTAGGATACAGAGAATTTCCCAAAAGAAAAAATTCCTCACAGTAGTAGACACAAATAATATCTATTTTGGACAACATTGAAGTCAGCGTCCAACATACTACCTCATGCTTAAACATGAGTGAAGTTCAACATGCACAATGAACTAATTGTTAGTCCTGCCACAAGAATTTCATATAACAAAAGGTCCACATGGAAGGACAAAACTAGAAAATTTTGAAATAGTCCAATAAGTGAAGTGAAATTGCAATTAAGTATCCCAAAGACGATCACACACAATTGCCCAAACTTCCCATGCACGCAAATTTTTTTTTTTTTCCTTACTAAGATACAAGCTCCTCCTCATCCCACCATACTAATCAAGTAATCCACCCCAGAATTAAGACACACAACAAGACTTTGGTCCCAAAACTATGGGGTCGGCTATGGATCCTCAACAGACCCCAGAATTAAGACAATATAAACCCGAGGAAGTCAGCTTTTTCAATACCCCTAACAGAAATTATTGCCTGCAAAAAGACTTTCCCCTTACCTGTGGAAGTGGAAGGACCGCAAGAATGTCAATTAGGAAGTATGACGACAGATACCTCATTGCTATTGCCCAAACATCTTCTACTAAAACACCTCTTCCAAATACCCGAGAAGAGGGGGCAATAAAACCAGTACGGAATTGGAAAAAAATATGAGTTACATAAAATATATCTGTGAAAGAACGCAATATAATAGCTGTGGTCTCCATCTTGTGGTCCAAGTCAAGGCACTTCATTGCATCATTAATCACAGGGACATAAAAGAACAATGGATCCAGTGAAACTGCAATCACACACGAGAGTACAAATATCTTATTCCACTTTTGAAGGAATGCCCCCTGTGGATCAAGAATTTTAAACCTAGAACCCAAGCCCGTAGCCCTTGCACTATTAAACGAATAGGACTTCAGTGATTTTTTAATCCCCTTCATCCTCTCTGAACTAGATTCCACGCCCCTTTGAAATTTTTCTGAAAACGAGTTTATTGCCAGTTTGATTCTTCCTGGATGCACTCCATAGTTTTCAGTACTTTTCTCTGACTTCCAGTCCTCAAACCTGAACAAAACATAGTTTATGAATTAAATATCAGTTTTATGACTCTTAAGCCCAGAAACATCAAAGGTTCCAATGAAGTCACAAAGCATCTCAAAACTAAACCAACATGCAGAATATAAGATCCTTAACGTTATAATGGTGGTGGAGATTGAAACATGGTGTGTCAGCAGTAGCATTCATGGCTGCTGTGGAAGCAAAAGAGTCAGTAAAAGACATGGCATTAATATCAAAGGTCACAGAGGAGGTTTTCATAACAAAAAAGGCAGATAGAAGAAGTAGTGATAGTGGTACAAGGCTATGGTAGCAGCGCTGGTGTGTGACAAAACGAAAAAAATTTCGACCAATAAGAATTCATTTTTGCTCTCACTAAAAAAAGCAATAATTCTATGTTTTCATCACACCCAAAACATAAAGCCCCCACTTTTACAGGGTCTGGAAGATAAGATTGGTAGGTGCTTTCAAGTTGAAATTGCAGATTATAGAGCCCGTTTGGTTAGACAATTTGGGAGTTTAAAAGGCGTTTTTAAAACCCAAAACGCTATTTCGCAACAGCAACCCCTTGTAGCTTTTTCACAAACGCTCATTTTAAACCCAAAACGCTGTTTCGCAACAACTTACAAAAACGCGCCCATTAATCTACTTGCTTCCTAAAACATAAAAAAGTGCTTGCTACACATTAAAATAGCATAACTTCCCATAACATAATAAATTAGGATATGCAGCAATGGCATCAAACTAACCTTACAAACCTCCCTTGCTGATAGCTCATGACTTATCAACAAACAACAAATTAATCAACAGAAGAAAAACTTCTTCATGTACCACAAAAAAAAGCTCTCAATGCTGAACCCTGAAAAATAAAAGCATTCAAATTTAGAATACATAAAAAAGTGATCAACAAAACAATTGTACACAAAAAATAGTTAATTTGGGGCTAAAATGTGAATTTGATGCACATACATTCCAAAAAATTCCAAATTTGCAAATATAAACATACATAAATACTTCAAGCACTGAAAAGGCCAATTGCCAAAGATTTCATTACATGATTGATTATCCAAAAAATATATATATTGTGAAACAAACTTAAAGGAGCAAACTTTTTCTACTCAAAAAAATTAATAAAAATTCAACAACAAAAAAAAAATAGATAAAGAGAAAATCAAGACGAGTTTGAAGATTGCAAAATGCGCCCTAAATTAGTTTGAAACTTGTAACCGTTTCTAACTAAATTCTAGAGTTTTCACCAATCTCAAACTCTGACTATTCAAAACAAAAACAGATTACATAAATTCATAAATGAAAACAAGTTGGAAAAAGCATTTTATTTGAAAGACAAAAGAGGATAAGGATTAGAGAGAGTACAAAAGAAGAGAATTTGAAGAAATGAGAAGGTTTTTGAAAGGCAATAATCAGACTTTGGAGATTGAGAAAAATGAAACGCACCGAAGAGTGTAGATGTACATGTTAGAGAGAGAACTCCATGGGCAATCGAAGCCTGTAAGAAATTTTTTCTTTTTGCTGCTGCGACTGCTTCTTCAGAAATATAGAGATGAGAGAGAGAGAGAAGGTTCGGGGAAATTTACTAGAGAGATAGAGAGAGAGAGAGAGAGAGAATATACAGTTGAGTTTTGTGAGTTACGGTTTAGAGAGGGAGATGAGTCCAAAGACAGTGATTGGACTGTGAATGGGTTGGAGATGAGAAGGCAAGAAAGTCTTTGTGACTGTGGGGCCTACTTAAATACACTCATGACTTGTTTCTTTTTTCGAATCTATATAAATATATATATTTTTTTTTTTTTTACTAAATAAAGAAAAGATTTTGCTACGGTTGCTTCTTTTCTTTTCTATACGGTGACTTCGGTTGGTGTATTATGGCGCGCTTATAATTATGGAAACAAAAAAAAAAAATTAAAATTAAAGGATTTTTTTGGATTATTTTTTATAAAATTGGTAGTAATTTTTTTTTAAAATAGTTTATTGACAAGAGCCTAGTTTTATTGCGTCACGACTTCTCCGTTGTACTTTTTTTTAGAGAGTACTTTCACGGTTGTACTTTGTCCATTCAGCTTTGGGAGTGACTTTTTATTCTTGCAATACAATTTTTTGAGTTTTTTGATTGAATATCGTAAAAAATGAAGTTTATTTGTGATATAAATATTGTTTAAATTTATTTGAGAAAATAAAAAGAGAAGTGAATTTTGGCATTGGTAATTGAGAAAAAGTAATAGAGATGAGAGGGAAATGATGTGAATGATGGGAGAGAGAAAAAGGAATTTCGGCAATTATGTTGCTGAAATTTGAAAATTAAAAAAAAAAATTGAATTGTGGAAAGAGTAATGCTACGGCCACACACTATTTTACCATATTTTTTTCAAACTGTTGTTATGGCCATAATAAAAAAACCCTTGATTGTGGTAACAACAATAAAAAATTGGCCATAACAACCGTTTGTAAAAAATATGGTAAAATAGCTTGTGATCGTAGCATTACTTTTGCCATAATTCAGTTTTCTTTTTTTTAATCTTCCAATTTCGGCAATCTCATTGCCGAAATTCTTTTTTCTCTCTTTCATCCATCACATCATTTCTCTCTCGTCTCTCCTACTATTTCTTAGAATTTTGACATTGGTGCTGTCGAAATTCACTTCTCTCTTCATTTTACTAAATAAGTTTAAACAGTACTTATATCACAAATAAACTTCATTTTTTGTAATATTCAACCAAAAGACTCGAATTTTTTGTATCATAGTTTTTGTCACGACCTTACACATGCAACTAATCAATTACAATTATATCCATAAGAAAATATATTATCTTCATGGTGGATTGGTGAGAGTCTTGTAATTGAATAGTGGACAAATAACATAGTTAACAGTAAAAACAATATAATTTCTTCATATTTAAACATACCATCAACATATGACAAAAACTATAGCAAATTGCATGGTGGCAGAATAATTGTTATTATAAAAGTCATTATAAAATAAATAAATAAAAATTGTTTGACCGCTTGAGCCTCTTCTTGTTGGTAGTAAGTATTAACACAATTTTAATCGCAAACGAAAGGTTGTGGTTGTTGTCTTTCTTGTTAACCTCTCTCTTTCTTTCTTTCTTTTTTTTATAATTTCTTCTTTTATTTATTGTTTGACTTGTTGCATAAAATTATGTCCGTTTTACAAGATTACGATTTCTTATACATTATAATCACGTTAAAAATAATGTGTTTTGAAATGGTCTTTTAATAAATAATATGTTAATATATTATATTTTTATAATATCAATGCCTATGGCTCTACGCAACTCCATTAGATTCAAGTTCTTATTATCCCCAAATCTTTCTCTTATATTAGAAAATTAGAAAAAAAAATTACTTTTATAATATTTTTAAATATTTGAATGAGTATCAGCCTTTAAACTATTATTCAAAATTTTCAAGAATTTAGTAAGTTTTAATTTTTCAAAAATAGATTTATTTTCAAATTTTTATTATGTTCTTGCAACATATTACTTTTACATGTTCATCCATCTATATTTAGTTTGACATCCTATAGTTTATAATATTTTATATTTGAAAGGTGCGACAAAAAGAAAAAAAAAAGCTTTAAATTAATTTTATTATTTATTAAAAGATGAGACAAATTAATGTTACCAAAAAAAAAATGTTACCAAACGGCTTATTAGAAATCTACTTAGTAAAATGGAATAAGGACTTAAGCTTACATGCCAACTTCAAAACTACATACGATAGTTAGAGTCGCAAAACGAGTTATAAATTTATCTCCTAACACAGACCTAACGTTGACAGTTCTCTTTTCTCTTTTTATGTTTTTTCCTTATTTATTAGTGCTCTATGTTTTAAGCATAGAAGTTAATGACTAGAATGATGGTATTTGAAATAGCATTTTTTGGAATTTTTTCCAAAAGCAAAATGCAACGTATAAAAATAAAACATACTCTATGACAAACTAGATGCAAAAGTAGTCAGAGATATCATCAATGCTCAAGATGATAATTCCTTTTTAAATCACCTTGCAATGCTCTGATTTTTTTATTGCAAGTTACTCCTTTAGTTTTTTGAGGAAACTCCTACCTTCCATATTTTCTCCGAAGCAAATCATTGTACGGATTTTTTTGGGTAAGTTAAGATACTCCACTAACGGTAGTTTGTTATGGTAGGCGCATCCCTCTCCCCTTGTATCTACTATTGATAGACGTTTGAGGTGTTGTCTACCCTAAACTTTGTAAAGTTAGTTTTTCTTAATTATATTTCCTGTTAAGCAAACTAATAAAAATAAATAATTTCTTTCCCTAAATGTTATTAAAAATAGTTTTTTTAAACAAATTCATTGAGTTTGACCCGTGGGAATAAGAACACTTTTTTTATGATTTTTTTCCTTTCAGGAAAGATACATTGATTTCTCCTTTTCTTTGTTTTTTTTTTTTATTTCTTTCTTTTTTTGTAAATAAAATTTTTGTAATAATAGTAGCCACAAAAATAAATAAATAAAGAAAAGGAGAAAGGTTTCATTCCCGTGACTCCGTTAGAAGTTTGAGAGGTTAAAATGCCTGCCAAGAGTTTCTAATCTCCCTCTTCGTTGACTTCAAATTTATTTCACGGAGGACTTCTGACTCATTGTCACTAAAAGTCCCTGCGGTTACTTTTCCTAGCGTCACTAATTTTTTGGTACAATGTACTTTTTTTTTTTTTTTTTTTTTGATGAGATACAATGTACGTATTAAATGTTGGGTTGTTCTTTATTAAAATAAAAAATAAAAATCAGTGTATTAAAGGTAAGACTATATAATAGTAAGACAATAAATGAACGGATTTCTTGATGAATAATTATGAGTATGTGACTAGGTTGGTGAAAAAAAAAAGTTATTTTCATTTATTTAATAAATTGATAAAATACAAGTTTAAGTATAAACTCGACTGTTAAATAAATAGTGGTCAAATATATAAATAAACTTGTGAATATGAAGTTTGATTTTTTTATTTTTTATAGGAAGTTTGATTGAATTAATATATATATAATATATATGTATTTACATGTATAAGTATATATATACAAATATAGCAGTATAGAGTTAAGGTTAAATTGTAAATAAGTTACTCAAATTATTATTTATAATTTATTGATAATATAAATAGTATATTTAAAATTACATATAATTTTAAATAATAAAAGGATGATTAATTCAAATTATTTAGTTATTAATTATTACTATAGATCTATAAAATGGTATAAAAAAAATAGTGACAGTGTTTACTATATATGAAAAAAGAATATAAGTTAAATAGATTTTGGGAAAATAAAAACTAGAGCTTATTCAAAAAAAAAAAAATCAAGTTTGAACATGTAATCTAATTTAGTAATGAGCTCGAACTTAGCTCATATTAAAAGTAAAATTAAATGAAAAATTATAAATTTTTAATGCTTGACTCGACTCAACTTGCTTACAACCTTACTTAGATGTTGAATAAAATATTATGATCTTTTGGATCCTTAATTATGAAGGCTACTTGGGCTACTATGCATCAAAGGTCAATAATAACATTATCTAATACTAGCCTTACTACATGTACTTCAAGTGTGTGATGAGGCTTTTTTTTAAAAAAAGTTTAGTGTCAAAATTTTTCAGAAAAATAAAAGAGAAAGAAGCAACTAAAAATCATATGCAACTAAAATTCATATATAACAATCAAAATCATATGAGCAATAAAACGATTAAAAAAAGCACTAAAAGAGTAAGGACCAAAAATCATCAACCAGACTAGACTATCCCAATCTGTTCCTTCATTAAAGATCCGAATACAATATATTTGTAGAGAGGGTCCAACAACAAAAGTCCCCCTTCTGTGTCTTCTGGTTCCTATTTATATCCTTGGCTCTTATCATCTCAGTCCTACACCTTGCCATCTATTCAGCTTCTTCCCCCGACACCTGTCCGTCGGTAATGGAGAAAAACCCTAACTTTGCATTCCGTACTGTTCAGGTCACGTCTACATTAATGCAACAGACAAAGTCGGTACTTCCTAATTAATGCGGCCAGAAAGGTTGGTGCTGGACATTTAATGCAACACTCAAAGTTATCCAGCCACGTTCAGCTATTCGCAATATGTCCCCTATGTCATCAACACCCATGCCACTTCATCCTCGGGTATCCTCGGGTATATTTCCTTATTCCTTTATTCTCCCTCGCTTACTATATCTCCAGGTTCTTCGATTCTTCGGGTCCTCGGGTCTTTGGGTCTTCGGCACCTCACAACAGCCCCCTTAATACTTGAGTTATTAACCATAAATTAATAACCAAGTTTTAACTTCACAGACACGCTTCTTATATGTTTCTTTATTTTCACACGTACGGACGTCTTTTCACTGCCCATGACCCACGTCTGGCGCCTCGTAGCCCACGATGGAGCATTTATGGAGTCTGGCGTCTCTTTTTCCGCGCACGTTCTACGGCTGGATGAATATCGTACGGCTCAAATTTCGATCTTAATTATGAGTGGGAAAGTTACCGCCCTTACCTCATTATTTTTATTTTCCCACCCCTATAAAAGCAAACCTTCAGGCTGGATGAAGCTCACTTTTGCGTTTTGAAGGATTAAAAGAAGAGAGAGCTCCCGAGGACAAGTTTTAAGCATTCTTCAGAGTTGTGTTCATTTTCTTTTTGCTTCTTTCTACTTGTTTGCTTTTCTCCTCTTGTCGTAAGGAAATGGGTAGGTACGCTAAGCTAGTAAATACAGATGAGGCAAAGGCCGCCTTTAAAAAACGATATAGGATCCCCGATGATGTAGACATTCAGTATTGTGAGGAAAAAGATATCCATTCATATCACAACCACCTGAGTCAGTTTTGATTCCAATGATTGCGTTTATCGAGGGGGAATGGAAATTCCTATGGGTAGAGTGACTAGGGATTTTCTTATAAACTATAGGCTTACCTTATCACAATACTCCCCAAATGTCCTTAGAATTTTAGGATGCGTAGACGCCCTTAACCGAAGGATGGAAACCAATTTGACTTGGCAAGATGTAAACTGGGTGTACAACTGCCAAAAAGGGGACAAGACTAAATACTATATGAAGTGTAGAATCCCCTCCGTTAGGCTGATCTCTTGCTTACCTGATTCAAGTAAAGGGATGGATGAAGATTACCTTATCATTTCGGGAAATTGGCATGACGGCTTACACTGCCCTACCCGAGAAGGGGTGCCAGGTAGGGTTCCGAGGACCGACCTAGTATTTAAGAATAACCATCTTCCCTTTATGTGATTAGCATTGCTTAACTATTCATTCTAACGATTTTATTCCTCATTGCAGACGACTACCATACCGCTCCAAACTTATCTACTGTGAAACGTCAAGATCTAAACAGGATTCTTCGATCAGAAATATTCTTACATAGAGACAGACAACTCCGAGCAGCCCACATCATCCTCGGCTACATCTCATCTACCAAACGTTTCCAAAGCCCGAAGAACGTAATCAGAGCCAGGGATCTTCGGCTAGCTCGGATTGACATTGTGGTCCCTGGATTCATACTACCTACACCTCTGCCCGCAGGAACTCAAGACGCACAACTTCCTGCCCCTCTTACCGCCAGATTACTTTACCCCCTAGAGCAGGCTGCCAATCCCGTAATTGAAGAAAGAGCTTCCACTCCCGAGCCCAATCAACCCGAGGTGACGGAGAAAGACTTTGAAGTTTTCTACCGCGAAGACGCTCCGTGCAGCTCCAATCCCTCAACCAGCACAATGGGGTTTCAAGAGAAAGAGCCCGACCTATTGGCCCTGCTTCAAGCACATGCAGGCGATTCTTCCCCTGCAATGCCAGTCCCTCCTCTTCCAATTACCCCGGCCGTGACACGTGCACCTTCCTCGGAGGTTGTGGATAAAAAACGAAAAAGGGGCCAAAGTAGTAAAAATGTAATAGAAATCAAAGAAGGGGAGAACCTCGACCCTACTTCTAAAGATACCAGGGCTGGAAAAGCCCTTTCCAAAAAAACTGCTCCTACTGGTCCGTCCAAGGACCCTAGTAGTGAGCCTACGAGGAAGGCATCAGCCTGGCGACCCAACTTCACCTTCAGTTCGGGTAGTCCCGTTTTGGATGACGCCAATCTGAGGGACCCGAAGAAGGGAAGCTCGAGCCTGGTGGCTGAGTGTTTAGAGAAGGCTCTATGTCTTCCCGAAGATATGGCTGAATTGCGATCCTTCCGCAAGAGGGAAGTCTTCCTGTCCTTGAAACAGGATTTAGCTAAGGTATTTCCCAAGTCTTTTAACATTCCATCTACAAGCCTAATTTCTCTAACTTTATTACTACTAACTTTGTTAATTCAAATGTGTTGTAGGCGGTCCAGGCTTCCTTTATGGTTGAGGAATGGGTAGACCATTCACTGGACCTTGCCTGAAAAGCTGAGCACAATGCCGAGGTGGCTGTGAGGGCCCAAAAAGAAGCTGAGCTAAAATTAAAAGAGACCCTCACTCGCCTATCCGAAGTAGAAAAAGCTCACAAAAATGCTGAATCTGCCCTGCAGAGTTACGAATCGCAGGCGAATCTTGCTCTTGAGGCCCAGAAGCAAGCTCAAAACAGGCTCGCCCTTATTGTTGTTGAGCTTAAACAAGTGAAAGGAGAGCTAGCTACTAAGGAGCAGGAGCAAGCCGCTGCTGAGCAAGCAGCATATGACGCTAGTGTGAAGAAGGCAGCTGATAGCTTGACCACCCAACTCAAAGGGGTTGCGAGAGCATTTTGTTTGGAGGTTTGGGGTCGAGCTTTAGATGCTGCCGGGGTAGCCACCGACTCTGAACTCCGAGCTCCGAACAGCGTTTAATACCCTCCGGCCTTACAATTAGCTCCTGCTCCCCCCAAGCCAACAAGTGAATCAGCTGCGCCCCTTCCTGCTCCTGATTCGTCTGATGCGACAACAACTAAAAACCCTTCTCCTACGGCCCAGCCCGTGGATGAAGTAATTGAAGGCGACTTGGCTGAAAGAGAGCCGGTAAAAAAGAAGAAAAAAGATAAAGAATCAAAAAAGAGGAAAGACAAGCAACCCATTGCTTAGTCTTGTTATTTTTATTTTGTTTTACTCCCTTTTTGGTTGTTCTTGCTGTGTTTTTTTTATTTATTTTTATTTTTATGGACGGGTGTAAGGGGCGGCATGACTGCCATACTTTTTGTAATGAATATTTTACAAGAGACTAATATCGGCTTTACTGTTAAGCATTTATCACCACCATGTTTTGCCGTTCAACTATTATCTTTCATGCATCTATACATTGGCTTATATCAACCAAAAATCGTGATATAAATTAAAGGTTGTTCATTGTTACACTTGTGATTTGAGAAACATAGAAGGATTAACTTGAGAACCATAACTTAAACGCTTAACTTTTTACAACATTTGAGAGACGAAGCATGAAGCAAAGCTATATTAACGCATCTAAAGATTGCTTAAACTAACACTTAATTGTTTGAGATATGGATTTTATCACGCTAGCACTTACCTTGTCTCTTAAGAGGTTGCTAATCTTTAGACTTATGACTCCAAGTTGTATCTGACTCGTTCGTTTAGTTGTTAGTTTTTCCTTGACTTTTGGTCCAAGGAACCGAATAAAAACTAAAGTCAGTTCAGTACGTTGTTAATTTCTCTTAGACTTATGGCCTGAGAAACCGAATAAGAACTAAGGTCAGTTTAACACTTGTGTTTTTACAAATGGTTAATTTCTCTTAGACTTGTGGCCCGAGGAGCCGAACAAGAATTAAGGTTAGTTTAACACTTGTGTTTTTACAAGTGGTTAATTTCTCTTAGACTTATGGCCTGAGGAGCCGAACAAGAACTAAGGTCAGTTTAACACTTGTCTTCTTATAAATGCGAGATTTGAAAAGATACAAATGGAAACAAAGCAAAAAAAACAAGGCAACACTTTTAGTACAAAAGGAAGCTCTTTTCTTAATAATAATAACGTCATAAGTTATTTACATTCCAAGGGCAATGAATCACCCTCCCATCCAGATATTCCAAACGATAAGCCCTTATACCTGCTAATAATGTAATTTTATACGGTCCATCCCAGTTAGGTCCCAATTTTCCCCAAGCAGGATTTCTTGCTGTTCCTACTACCTTAATCAGCACCAAATCACCTGGTACTAAGGGCCTGGACCTAACTCCCTTTTCATATATTTGTTTGAGTTCTGTTGATAGCTTCTCATCTTCACACTGGCTACCTCTCTTCTTTCCTCAATGATATTCAAACAATCATACATCCTGTCACGATTACTTATATCGTCATACTGGTTGGATTTCAGGGTGGGAAAACCTGATTATAAGGGTATTACAGCTTCCATACCATATGTCATTGAAAAGGATGTCTCGCCTGTCGATCTTCGGGGCATAGTGCAAAAGGCCCATAATATATGAGGCAATTCTTCTACCCAGCATCCTTTAGCATCATCCAAACGCTTCTTTAATCTAGCCAAGATAACCTTATTTGTTGCTTCGGCCTGACCATTTCCTTGGGGATAGGCCAGTGTTGAATATCCATTCCTTATCCTGCACAGTACCGGCGAAAAGCCTTGCTATCAAATTGAAGCCCGTTATCAAAAATCAAGGTGTGAGGGACTCCAAAGCGAGTTATAATACTCTTCTAAATGAATTTCTTTGCGTCCACATCCCTGATATTAGCTAACGGTTCGGCTTCTACCCACTTGGTGAAATAGTCCGTGCCGACAATGAGCCATCTCTTATTACCAACTGCTCGAAGAAAAGCTCCGACAATATCTAAGCCCCACTTAGCAAAGGGCCATGGACTGGACAATGGATTTAAAGCACCCCCTGGTTGATGAATTTTTGGCGCATACCTTTGACATTGATCACACTTCTTGGCATACTCTTGGGAGGTCTTCTGCATGTTCGGCCACCAATATCCTTGGGTCATGACTCTGTGAGCTAATGATCTTCCTCCGGTGTGGCTCCCACATACTCCTTCATGTAATTCTTCCAACAAGGGTTCCACAGCCTCAGGATGTACGCAAAGCAAATACGGCCCCGCGTAGGAGCGTCTATACAGCTTATGCTCCTCTGACAGCCAGTAATGGGGAGCGATTCTTCGTACCTTCTCGGCCATTGCTCCATCTTCAGGTAGTACTCCGTGCTGCAAGAAAGTTATGATTGGGTCCATCCAACTTGGGCCCACACGAATGTTGTGAACCCTTGTTGCCGAGATACTTGTAAGGCTAGAGGTCAATAAATCCTCCACCATTACCATTCGTGGTAATTTCGAGCCCAATGATGTGGCTAACATCGCCAATGAATCGGCATGAGCGTTCTGCCCTCTTGAGACCTGTTGTACTTGGAAACTTTTAAATAAACTTAACACCCCTTTGACTCGTTCAAGATTACTCTTCATTCTTTCATCTCTGGCCTCAAACTCTCCATTAACTTGCCCGACCACTAGTTTAGAATCGCAATACAACTTCACTATCTTCCTTCCCAGGTGTTTAACCATTTGGGCGCCTGCTAAGAGAGCTTCATACTCGGCCTCATTATTAGTGGTTGGAAATCCCAACCTTAATGATTTTTCGATAACTAACTTTTCGGGAGTAATTAACACAACTCCAACCCTGGCTCCCTTTCGATTTGACGCCCTATCCGTATAGACTTCCCAAAGAGTGACGTTTTCCATCCCAATAGTCATCACTGTCACCATGGTATCTTCTTGGTTAATTTCACCTTCTGTGAACTCAGCCACGAAATCGGCAAGAATTTTCCCTTTGATAGCTGTCCGAGGCATATATTTGACATCATAGGCTCCCAGCTTGGTTCCCCACTTGCCCACGTGACCCGTGTAATCTGATTTCCTCATAATAGCCTATAAGGGCAACTGGGTAGGGCAACTGGGTGAGTACCACTACTGTGTGAGCTTGAAAGTAATGGGGCAATTTCCTCGTTGCGTGTACCACGTTTAGAAGAGCTTTTTTTAAAGGTAGGTATCGCTGTTCAGCTTCCAATAAGGACTTGCTAACATAATATATTGGTTTTTGAACCCCATCATCATTCCGTATTAGGACAAGACTTACAGCGTGATTTGTAACGGCTAGATAAGCATACAACACTTCTTCCTTTTCTGGCCTTGATAGTATCGGGGGGTTAGTCAAGTATTGTTTTAAATCTTCAAAAGCCAAGTTACACTCATCAGTCCATTGGAAATCTTTCCACTTGTGCAAAAGACGATAAAAAGGTCGGCACCTGTCTGCGGACCGAGATATGAACCTATTCAAAGCTGCAAACATACCAGCTAGCTTCTGCACTTCCTTGGGATTCCGAGGAGGATGCAAGCCTAAGATGGCTTTGATTTGGTCAGGATTAACTTCAATTCCCCGATGATTTATCATATACCCCAGAAACTTTCCCGAGCCCACTCCAAAAGAGCACTTTGATGCATTCAAGCGTAACTTGTACTTGCTTAATACTGAGAAGGTTTCATGTAAATCCTTCAAATGGTCTCCCGTCTTTTTACTTTTAATCACCATATCATCGATATAAGCTTCCATATTACGCCCCAACTGTAAATCGAACATTCTGATCACCATCCGCTGGTAAGTGGAACCTGTGTTCTTAAGACCAAAAGGCATCACTCGGTAATGGTAATTGCCATTAGGGGCCCAAAAGGCCGTCTTCTCTTGATCATTTAGTGACAAAGGGATCTGATGATAACCTTGGAAAGCATCCAAGAAACTCATTCGAGGATGCCCAACAGTTGCATCCACCAATTGATCAATTCTAGGTATAGGGAAAGGGTCCTTAGGACATGCCTTGTTCAGATCTGTAAAGTCAATACAAACTCTTCATTTGTCATTCTTCTTTTTTACCACTACAGTGTTAGCCAGCCACTCAGGATAAAAAATCTCCTTGATTGCCCCAACTTGCTTTAGCTTGCTAACCTCCTCTTTAACTGCCTACGCATACTCTTAAGACGCACGCCGAGGGGGCTGCTTTCGTGGCGTAGCATGGGGACTAACATTCAAATGGTGACAAATGACTTCTGGATCAATTCTTGGGACGTCATAGGTCGTCCATGCAAAAACATCAATGTTATCCTGTAAGAATTGAACCAGCTCCTCCCTTTCCAGTATCGGTAACTTTGATCCCACTTGAAAATATCTCTCTTTATCTTCCCCTATAAATACTTTGTCTATCTCCTCGGCAAAACCTCCATCCTCAACTTCACCGACTTCCCGAGCAATTTCCTTTAATTGCTATGATGTTTCCAGAACCTACCTTGCTAATGAACATTGACCTGTTCGGATAGTGGCAGATGTCAGACATTGCTTGGCTACCAACTGGCTACCATGTAGTACTCCCACATTTCCTTGGATAGGATATTTCACCATTACGTGCAAAGTAGATGAAACTGCCCCCATTGCATGGAGCCAAGGCCTGGCCAAAATGGCCGTGTACGGTGAGTATGCCATAACAACTATGAAGTTAACCTGTACTTCGGAACCCTCCACTTGCGCAGTTAACTTAATCATTCCCCGTGGAATTACTTGTTTTCCATCAAAGCCTACCAACGGGGAGTCATATTTTTCCAAATCTTATTTTCTCAACTTTAAACCATTAAATAGATCAGGATACATGATTTCTGCACCACTTCCATCATCCACCAAGACTTGTCCACATCATATCCACCGATACGAATCGTTACCACCAATGTGTCATCATGGGGTTGATACGTGCCCTCCTTGTCTTTATCGGAAAACCCCAATATTGGCGTCGCCAAGAACCTCATTCTTTTAACTACTTGATTGCTTTCCTCCATGACTTCATTTCCAAAACCGTTTTGAACGGTCATGATCCGAGAAGGTTTCCCGAACTCTCCTCTCGGTTGTGCCAGAATGACGTTAATAGTGCCTAGAGATGGTTGAGAAGCATGACCCCAATATTTCCAAGTGCCTTTTTGTCCCCCTTTCCCGTCCGGTTTAGCCAATAAGTGATTGATCTTCCCAATTTTAACCAATTGATTCAAGTGATCGCGCAATGTCTGGCAATCCTCCGTGGTGTGTCCCTTGTCCTGGTGATAATGGCAATGGAGGTTTTGATTCCTCATGGATGCATCTCCACTCATTTTGTTGGGTGGCCTAAAATATGGTCCATGCCGAATTTTCTCTAATATGTGATGCACGGGTTCCTTGAACAATGAATTAACCAGAGGAGTTTCGGCGGTCATCGGGTGGCTTGATAAGTCTCGTTTAGTCCGGCTACCTTAGAACCCCCCCTCCCCGAAGATCTTTCCTCTCCGGATACACTTTCATTTTTCCTTTGCTTTGCATTTGGTCTTCTTCCACCCGTTTATACTTATCTATCCGGTCCATGAGCTGACTCATATCTATCGCGACCTTCATTGTCAAGGATTTCCTTAACCCATGCTTCGTAGGAAGCCCCAAGAAGGTTCTCACGACCACATTTTCCACATCTCCATCAATTTCATTATACATTTCCCAATATCGGTCAGAGTAGGTTTTAAGTGTTTCGCCTTCCCTCATAGACATAGACAGTAGAGCATCCAAGGGTTTTGGGATCCTACTACAAGTTATAAACCTTGCCCCAAATGCCCTAGTCAACTCCTCAAAAGACTTCAGGGAACCTTCTGCCAGAGCATCAAACCACCTCATGGCTATGGGCCCCAAACTGGAGGGAAAAACTCTGCACATCAGTGCCTCATTATTCGAGTAGACGGCCATCTTTTGATTAAAATGACTGATGTGTTCTACAGGGTCAGTCCTCCCATTGTACATAGTAAAAATGGGTTGAGAAAACCTACGAGGTAACTTTGCCCTATTTATCCTGGTCACAAAAGGGGATTTTGCAATTTGCCTCAGGGCTTTACCCATTGCATCACCTCCATCATCATGATATATCCTATCATTACCTTGCATCTCCATCTCCCTCTGCTTCTTCGTCCTAACACTCGAAGACGCCCTGACACAGGTCACACTGCGCAGAGGTTCAAATACTAGGGGCTCATTTCCTCCAAGATTTGCTTCAGAATTGTCATTGGAAGAGCAAGCATAACTCTTCCGTCCCCATTTCCTACTATCCAAACACTTGCGTAAGTAAGCTATCTCAGATTGCATTTGTTGCAATACATCATCGCGAGACATCTGCCCCTCAGTTGGTGATCGTTGTTCAGCCTCCTGACCGCTATAATGTGCTTCCGCCACCCCTGAGGTATGTCTCTTCCCTATTCCCCGCTGGAGACTTATGGTTACGTCCCTTCTTCGTGAACTCACTGATTCCTCTCTTTCTGGATGTGCCTTAGCCATATATTTTTAAACGAAATGTATCACGTTGTTGTTCCCACAGACGACGCCAATTGTAAAGACCAAAAATCACCAACCAAACTAAACTATCCCAATCTGTTCCTTCATTAAAGATCCAAATACAATATATTTGTAGAGAGGGTCCAACAACAAAAGTCCCCCTTTTGTGTCTTCTGGTTCCTATTTATATCCTTGGCTCTTATCATCTCAGCCCTACACCTTGCCATCTATTCAGCTTCTTCCCCTGACACTTGTCCGTCGGTAATGGAGAAAAACCCTAACTTTGCGTTCCGTACTGTTCAGGTCACGTCTACATTAATGCAACAGACAAAGTCAGTACTTCCTAATTAATGTGGCCAGAAAGGTTGGTGCCGGACATTTAATGCAACACTCAAAGTTATCCAGCCATGTTCAGCTATTCGCAATATGTCCCCTATGTCATCAACACCCATGCCACTTCATCCTCGTGTATATTTCCTTATTCCTTTATTCTCCCTTGCTTACTATATCTCCAGGTTCTTCGGGTCCTCGGGTCTTTGGGTCTTCGGCACCTCACAAAAAGAATTACCTTTGTAGGAAATGACTACTCATTCCTCCTAGAGAAAAAGAAAGAGACTTTTTTTTATTTAGAAATAAATATAAAGAGGAAGAAAGATATTTTATCTATGTTTGATTTTAGTAACTGACTTCCCCCTCAAGATGAATAAGGAAAGATGGAAGTGCCTAATTTTAAGGGATATAGATAATGGGTTATAGTTTTTTTAAAATAAGTTAGCTAAAAAAAAAAAAAATTACGTGAGAGAGAGATATAGTGAAAAATTACTTTTTGAAATTTATCTAAAATTTATGAATGTTTGAATTAGTAATTTTATCTATCTAACTCTATTATTTTAACTTTCTAAAAATATGAATATGAGGGTATTTTGGTCCGCGAAATGAAAAAACTTAAACAAATAATTAAAAAAAATGTACAATTAACTCAATCCAATGTGTCACATACATTTTTTTTTTTTTAGCAACACACATACAATTAAATTTGTTCAATTAATAAATAAAAAGTTGACTTGTAGCTCTCAACTCTAACCGGAAGGCAATCCTTAGCTAATTTTCTTGGCATAAAACTAATAGTTTCATTATCCTTAAATTGAAATATTGAATTTGCAATATGTATTTAATGATTCTATTTAATAATTTATTCGAAGTTTCATACCATGTTGTATGAAAGTGATACTTAAGATATATGGTGTTTAGTACGGAGGAATTCATATTACTCCAAGCATTCAGATTTTTAGGAATGTGATTCTTTACAATCTGGATGCCTAGAATTGTAATTATTCCCATGTTTGGTTTCATTGAGAATCTCTTAAGATTTCTAGGAATGTGAGATGATAATGTTTGGTTTATTCCTAGGAATCTTAAATGAATTATTTATTTTTCACATTCTATCATTAGATTTAAATGTGAACTACCAAGTCTTTTAAAAAAAATCTTCCTCTAAACTTTATTTTTCCCATTCGAGCGTGTGATGAGGTCCTTTTTTTAGTGACCATATTTTGTAGAAAAAAAAAACTTTTTTTTTTAATTTTATATATATAATTTTTATTTTGAAAATCTAATTTAATGGGAGATAAAGTTTTTTTTTAGTGATCCTATTTTGTAGAAAAAGAAACTGTGTTTTTTTATTATATATATATAATTTTATTTTAAAAATCTCACTTATAAGTGAATAAATCAATTTGAAAATTAAAAGGAGAGTGGTACTATTTTTTAGATAATATTTTAATGGGAGTTAAAGTTGCATTTTTACCGATTATCATTTAGTTTTGTCTCTATTTAAAAATAGGGGTATAGAGACATTTTTGAACTAAAAAATGAGAAATCCAAATAGGGGAAACCCCTTAAATAATAGTATCTTAATAATAATTTTCAAAATAGCTTAATCCATAACAAAACAACCTGACAAAGTTTAGGTCTATAAGACAAGAGGATGATTTGTTGGATTCAGATCCTCTAGAGTTCCTAGGGTACTCTACCAGTAGATTTCATTAAATCCTAATCACTCTTTAATGATTTAATGGTTTAAATTCTGCCATGTCAGCATTTCATTAATAATATTCTTAAAATAATAAAATAATGTTGTAAACAAAACAATTAAGATGATTGTTAATGAAATGCTGACATGGCAGAATTTAGACCATTAAATCATTTAAGAGTGGTTAGGATTTAATGAAATCTACTTGGTAAAGTATTCTAGGAACTCTAGAGGATCTGAATCCTGATTTGTTTTATATTTTATCTTAACTGCTTAAATGATAAGGAAAAAATGTTAAAATTGTCAATTTATAAAAAATATAATTTCTTTTAAATTTGGGAATCTAGATATCACCTGTTTTAAAGAGAATCCACATTACTACTGAGAGGGTTTTAAAGAGGGAAGTCATATTCCCTTGGCATCTGATTTCCTAGCATGATTTATAACCAAACATAAAAATTTTTAAACATTCTTGAGAATTCTAAAACATTACCCCGTATCAAAAATCACATTAAAACAGTAAAAGTTGTTAATGCTTTTAGTTATGCTTGATTCATATCAAATAAAAAATAACAAACCAAAAGGATTTTGGACGTTATTATGAAATTTAACTCAACTCAATAGAAAAATATTTACTTCATAATGTCAAGGCATAGCAATTGGACAAATATTTTGTGTCTAGGTGTCTATTGCCTATTCGATAATGAAGTAGCTGTGGAGATGTATGCAAAGAAACGAAGCTGCAGTGTCTCTTCCTATGGTCAAGTGACTGAATCTTTATAATTTAGAACAAGTAAATTTGGTAAACGCATCCTGATGAGTCTGACTTAGAAAGATACAGAGGGAGTTTCATTGCACTTTCTGTTCTCGACCTACCACATTATCTAGTCAACTATGTAAAAAAATAGAGTAATCATTGGCCTAGGATTAGAATCAGCAATTAATTATTATATTGATTTGATCAGGGATTGCTTGTTTAGTTTTTATATCATTATAGCAAATCTTATTATAAAAATATCTATCGTATATTATATATTAATGAAGTTGGGTCACCTTTTTTTTTCTTCTTCTCAAACAAATTAAAAAAAAAAAAATATTGGTGAATCTTAACGGCAACAACTTTTTTAGTTTCATTCTCATTTCACATATGGTTAACTCTGCTTTCAATATTTTTAATATTTAAAATTTATTGAATTTCGGACTCTTTTTATATACATATGAGAGAGAGAGAGATCATGGCTTCCACAATGATCATTTTTTACCTATTTTAAGAACATCGTTTTTTTAAGAAGTGTTACGTCCACAACATTTTCACAACAAATTCTACGTGTTAAATTGTTAATGGTTATTGTTTGAACCTATAACTGAAATTATTTTCTTACCCATCAATAACAACATGTAACAACCTATTATTTAAGATTTGTTATGAAAGAATTGTAAAAATATTGTGGACATAACATTTTTTTCTCTACCAATATTAGAGTAGTTATATATATATATATATATATATATATATAGGAAGCCAAACTTAGCTCAACTAATTAGTTCATATAGATGCAAGTCTAAACACATATAGCACACTAACACAAACTTAGTGTTTTTCAGCCACACAAGGTTACATGATACACGAGACACTTTCATTTTTTTAGTCATTCATTATCCAATACTCACACAACAAAGTCTTGAAATGTTATTATTAGGTACTTTGGGAGTAGACTCCCTTTTTTTCATATAGGGGTGGGTCCCATCCATCATAGGGCTTACTCTCATGTGAAAGGGAAGAAGCATACTTCTGAAATATCTAAGAAATTTTCAATCTTGAGTTGTGTGGATGAGAGGCTTTGATCTTATGGCATTTATGGATGGATCATGCCGGAACATGCATTCCCCTGAAATTGAGTCAAATCACTGAAAAATCTTAATATCTCACCAAGTAGAGGGGCGGGGTCTTGTGCCCTAGTCTAAGAAACTCTCTTTACCTTCTTGCAACTTAAAAAAAAAAAATTGGATGAGTATGTATAGCAGAACTACAATGATAGAAAAAATAATAATAATAATAAAGAGCACAAGTAGCATTACTCTTCTTTTTGGTGGAGTTCTAAAATTGGTCTATGGAATAATTATAAAGACATGAGTAGTAGATATAATAACAATATTCATAATTCTAAAATTCATCAATCAATGTCAATATTTCAACTATTCGATAATTTTAAAACATGAATAGTTTAGGATTTTTTTTTCTTTCTTTTTTTCTTTTTTTTTTTTTAATTTATAATTGTCAATGAAAATTATAAAACTCATTTTCCTCATTTGTGAACACGGCATATATAATAACACTTAGTAGCTAGATTTTGATAGTGTGTTTTTAATTTTTGGGTATCTTTAATATGTACGTGAAAGAGAGTAGAAACATTGTTAAGTGAATTGAGACAACAAAAATCACAAACTGGATGACTAATACATCTTTAGATTTATATATGAGAAAAGTTAATGGATTTTTAAAGATATTAGTTTAAGAATTTTTTTAGAAATTTTTTATGAAAAAAAAAAATGGCAACTGAATTTTTTTTTAAATATTTTTCATGCAAGTAGTATTAAAACTTTCTGAAAATGTCTATTAACAAATTTCTTAAAGATACCTATTAACAGGACAGCACCCATTAACAGAACCTTTATAATATTTAATTAATCTAAACCATTAAATGAATTCATTTCAAACATAGAAGTTCATTTTCTGGTAGTAGATGAGCTCCCTCAATTTTGAGAAGACAATTTAGTGCTCAATTTTTGTTTACCTTGCGGTGTCATCAATCAATCTTTACATATTCGATAATTTTAAAAGCATGAATAGTATAACTGTATAAGATAAAATCCTTTTGCTTCTTCTTCTTCTTCAGGAGGAGCTATAGTTTTTGATAAAATGTGGAAACTTTTTAGATCTTTTCATATTTATTTGTTGTTAGTGCAAAGGTACTTTCCCGTAGAGACATTGTTGAGAGAATAGATACAAGTATACAACAAAAATCATGATTGAATGACAAATGCATTTCTAAATTTGTAATATTTACTCTAAACTATAAAATGAATCCATTTCAAAGGTATAAGATTCTTCCATGAAAAATTAGTTGACGAATAATCTTCCACAAATCATAATTAACCAATAGATAACGTGATGAATCTATGAAGCAAGTTTGTTATTTTAAGGTGCATGCCAAATGAAGACCTTGTAGCCACCATACAATGCCGAAACGCAAACGTTAGTACAAAAATTTAGCTTACAGCTTTTCTGTAAACTTACTTAATCCCCATACCCCTTCAATTGTATATTTAATTATTTGTCCCAATTTCTTCTAAAACTTAAATCAATTTAATTTTTAAACAGAAAATATTTCTTTTAGTTTTTATTATTTTCATCACTAGTTTCTTCTAAATCTCCTTAAATCAGTATGTATTTATTGAGAACCATCTCTTCATGAGAAAAGTTAATGACTGTCCTAAAAATATTGATTAATTTGGTTTAAGAAAAAAAAATTAGAAGAAAAGAAAAAAACAATTTTTTTAACAGTTTTTTATATATACCATGAAAGAAATATCAGAACTTTCTTAAACAGTTTATTAACAAATACCCTAAAGCATTGACCCTTTCTTCGTTACTTTCTTTAAAGTCTAATTTAAAGTTTTAAAGTAAAATGTGTTTCCTACATTTGCAAACATTTCAGACACATATGTGATTAGCAATATATTAAAAAAAAACTTATAGAAGCTAGGTCTATGGCCAACTTGTTTGGACCGAGTGGCGACACAAACCCAGAGTAACTTGTCAAGTTATGGCAGCCATAGTTAAAATAGCGTAATTGACCTGATAGCGCCTAGCTATGCTGGAACAAGTTCGACATTTTAAAGGTATAAAAATCTTGTAAATATGTCCAAGTATTGTAGCTCAAGCAATACTTCTTGATACTTTTAATTGAGATATTCGTGATTCAAATTGCTCATTGCTCCTTATAACTATCAAATTATAAAAGATAAAAATAAAAAATGCGTAAACATAGCCACCATTTGACCGCACCAGAATGTTAGTATTTGGTGCAAAAATTTAGTTTCATGACTGGTCCTTCAATCTGTATTTCAAAGTTCTTCAACATTGCATAAGACTTTGACCTTGATGAAGAAAGTTCAAAGATCCCCCATGCCCTTAAAAAGGGTCACAACTTGGACTGTGTTGGCATAGACTTAAAACAATAATAACCTTGTATCAAAACCAAAAAAAAAAAAAAAAAACAATAATAGCCTATAATACATCCAACTGGAATCAAGCATGAAATTTTAATTTGGGAAAGTCATAATACAGACCAATATCAACTCAGACAATCTGTCATATCTTGTTTTCCCCTGCTGAAGACAATAGTGAAGTCTTAAGTCTTAACCCAAGCCCAAATCAACATTTAGAACATTCAAGCTTGGCTCCTCTCCTATTAAATCAAAGTCATAAAAGAAAGCACAAGTTCAAGTTATACCTTATAATGCATTCACATTGGCTGATTAAAGTTCTGATAATATAAATTTCAGGATTACTCATCAATAGACAGTGAATCTCTCCATTAGATACGATATTCAATTTTCTTACATCAACAAAACACAAGAGGAGCCACCGGCCACGTCCAGTGGGCTGGCACCTAAAAACATCTATGGTCGGCCCTCTAGAAGTTCCTCCAAGTTCCCCACATTTGGCCCATTTGGTCTGATTTTTTATTATTATTAATATTTAAAAAATGGGTCTACAAGTTTGACCAGCGAGTTGACCTAACTTGTCTTGGATTTAAACATGTTGGGTTGGGCCGACCCATTTTTACTACTTTGAGTTAAAAAAGAGTCTCAAGCCTGGGCGGGAATTTGATTGGTATTCTGTTTGGGTTAACAAGTTTGGGTCCAATTTGGCAAGGTCTAATGACAGGTTTGAGGGAGAATTGGGGGTGGGATTGATATTTTTCCATCCTCAATGAGTGACTTCAACATTAAATAGAAACCAAATGTTTTGAGTAATGGTAATAAAAAATATACAAACAATAATAAATTGTAAATAGGTTATGTAAAAAATTTACTAAATTATGTTTATAAATTGTTGGAATATTCACGTGAGTAGTGCAGTCAGTAAAATCCTTTAGTCCCATATTGGATACTAATAAAAAGAATAAATGGCTAATATAAAATAATTGGACCCCAACCCATTAACTTAAACTTTTGAGTAAAGTAATGGTTAAAATAACATATGAACCCCTTAATTGAAGTCTTCTCAAAGTATTATCTCCCCTACAAGTGATATGAGAGCGCATGGATCAATTGGCCAAGTGTTTATTAGAATAAGACTATAAAAGAGAGATACCTCAAATCTTTATATTTATGAGAGAGAGCTATTTGAGTGTAGTTGAGATACCTCAAATTTATTAGTAGAATTTTCTTGTTTTCGACCCCCACAGACATAGGCCAAAGGCCGAATAATGTAAATCCTTAGTGTTCTCATCCTATGTTTGTGTTTATTTTTATTTTGGGCTGTTATTTGTTCGTTCATATATTTTGGAAATTTTTCTAAAACCTATATATAATATTTTTACAATCAATCTTAGTTTTTGAACTTCCATTTTTACATAATTAGATATATATATTAAATAAAAACAAATATATACACATTTATGCCAAAAATGATCTCATATTATATGTGCAAGTGAAGATTAGCATAACATAATTGAACCTACAACTATAACTAAAGGGATGAAGTGTACTTGCCAATTGAGAAATTCTGAGACTATGATGTAGTAAATTGTGAGTAGTAGAAAAAAAGTTATGAATTATGTGAAAGGGATAAACAACCTTTTACAAGAAAGTATACCATGTATCGAGTGCATGAGTCCTTCCTCTCCAATGGAGGTGGACCCCACAAGTATAGGGTCACCCCATTTGAGAGGAAAGACTTATATATCCAATCCATCCATGTGTATTAATCTAACAAATAAGAGTGATAGGAAAATTATGACAAAAAAAAGAAGTCTTGGTCTTAAAATTACTATGCCATTTTATGTAGTTCATGTATGACCTAACCTAGGTTATTCTCACCTGAGAACTGAGTTTAAGGCCGATCCAAGTGTTTCGGAGGCTTAAAGCGAAATCTTCAAATGAGGCATTTATGTTATCACTTAAATAATATTTAACTAACATTTTATATAATAATTTTTTTAAAATCCATTCTTTTTACTTTCTAATATGATTTTTTTTTGAGAAAATGCTAAAGTTATAACAAATTTTACTACAAACTGGTGTTGTAATGAATGTGATTAATGACATGAGGCTTACAAAAATACTAGAAATATTATAAAATTTACAATATGAGAATTACAAAGATATATCATCAATCACAAATATTCATTCAAAAATGCATTCAGTGGTTTGCTGAAATCTACCTATCATATTCATTATCATATCAAATGATAAAAGTTATGAAAACCACCATGCACCATTGGCATAGTGATTACTTCACAAGTATAAGTTTTTATGGAGTGTTGGGGGCAATAACCGAGATTTAAGTATCTAGAAGAGAGTTTTGCATACATGTACACTTAGATTAAGTTAGAGTAGAATTTTATCTTGTATAAAAATAATTAAATAAATAAAAGTTATGTAGTAAAATTTATTGTATTTTTAACATTTTCTTATACTTGTGATTAGTAACACGTCTATTTGTAAGACTTATATATTTAAATTTGTTTTATTTTTATTTCTAGCATTACTTAATTCTATAAGTCTTCTTAATAGTGAAAAAAAAATGTAAACTAAAATATTTTAATATTTTCCAAAAATATTTGTATATAATAAATAAATAAATTTGTTCCAAAATTTGGGGCCTCCTCTGGGGCCCTAGACAATGGCTTAATCCGCCTGAGCCTAGGGCCGGCCCTTACCGAGTTGGATACTACGGAGTCCGCACTCCCTATGCGCAAACCCCACAAATCTTACTCTTATTTCCACTATGAATTCTGCATGATGCAGACAGGCAGCAATGTACCAAAAAGGAACAAGCTTTGCACATATATATGTAATCATCCACTCACAGACTCAGTCACATATATATGTAATCATCCACTCACAGCCTCAGTGTTATTATATGAGTTTATCTTTAAGGGGACAACAATATTTGTTAAATTTTAAAAAATTGCTATTATCTGTTGGGCCATTAGAATCAGAAAATGCTGTCCACAAGCTGTCATGCCACGATTGGTTGGTCTTATGTTCAAAAAGAAAAAAACTTTATTCGTTGTATCTAAAATTAGTAAAACTTTAAACATGAAAAAATAAATTGACCTTTTAAGCTAAAACAATTATATATGACACTAGTGCCTCTTTCATATTTATAGAAAACTGTTTTCATGTACAGTTACATATAGAGATTAATTTATGTAGATTCTCTAATCTAGTATGAAAGCAAAATGATTTATATTTTTTTTAAGCATGTGATGTTTGATTGTTTTAAACTATAATTTTTTTTTCTCTTTTCTAAAAAAAAAAAAATTTCTCTCTCTTAGGGTTTGTTTGCGATTCGTTTATTTTGCTGAATCTGAAAACTTTTTGCCGAAAATACTGTAGATAAAGATAAAAGTTAGCTGAAATAGTACAATAAGACTTATGAATAATACCAAAAAGTGTAATGATATTATAAATAGTAGCAAAAATAAACCAGCAAATTTCATCAAAACCAAATGCACACTAAGAAAATAGTTTCCTTTATAGATCATTGTGCCATAAAAAGTGCTTTTTATATGATAAGTAAAGTATAATAAAACACCCTCAAAAAATTGCTAAACAAATTTAAATGTGCAGTAAAGCTTGCATTTGCATGAGAGCTTTTACTTACTAAGTGTGCGTTTGATATTGATTATTTTTACCAGTTTATTTTACTATTTAACTTATTTTTGATACTATTTATAGGTCTCATTACACTTTTTGGTATTATTCATAGGTCTTATTGTATTATTTCGGTTAACTTTTATCTTTATTTATAGTACTTTCAGTAAAAAGTTTTTAGTTTCAGCTAAATAATGGTCTGTTTGAGATTTGTTTATTTTACTAAAACTAAAAACTTTTTGCTGAAAGTATTGTAGATAAAAGTAAAAGTCAGTTATTAAAATAATACAGTAAGACCTATGAATAATATCAAAAAGTGCAGTAAGATTTATGAATAATAAGAAAAATAAGTTGAATAGTAAAATAAGTTGAATTTTTTAATTTTTTGCAAACACATAATAAGTTGTTCCCAAATGGACACTTATTTAGAAGTCTAATGAAAAAAATATAAATAAATCTTTAAAGATTTTCATATGGTTTTTATTGATTTATAGAAAGCAAACAAATGGAATTCTCGATCCCCTAGGGCACTAAAGGTATGCAGCTTGTTAATTGGAACAAACTCACTCCCGTGGGCTGATACAATACATACCTAGATGTGAAATTAATCAACATTAATTAAGTGATCTATTTATACTAGCTATGGATGGGCTCATTATAGTGATTCAAAAAAGTTCGTTGTTGTACACTTTTTGTGGATGATATAGTTTTAGTTAAACTAGACGTGAAATTAACATCATGTTAAATATATATTAACAGAGATACTTTGTAATCTAAAAGTTTTTGGTTATATATACTTAAACAAGATAGATGAAATCTAAAGTATAAACAAAGATTATAAGACTTGATGATATAGAAATTACAAATATCGAGAGTATTTGATATCTTTGATTAATAATTCATAAAAAACATTACAGTTAATAATTTAATTTAAAAAGTCACGATTTTAATACAAAAAGTGTATGCACGTTTTTATGCAATAAGCATTGTGCACCATGTTTGTTAATGTATTTTGAACAACGATTTTTAGTATTTAAACATTACCCGTATTTTTATCTGAATAAATTTTTAAAAAATACAAACAATAAGATTAAAATGGTGGAAATCCCCACCCTGAACCACGCCGCACAAGGTGGTCCTAGTCGGGCATAGGTGGACGCGTGCCTCACGAGCAGTGAATGCCACGTTGCCACTTCTCTGAGGTGCCAACCTTTTTTTTTTTTTTTTTTAAAAAAAAGCCAAAAAACCCATTCATTCATTCTTTTTCTTTCTTGCTTTCTTTGCTGTCTGTGTCACTCCCTCTCTCTCACTTGGAAATCTCACTCATTCATAATATCTTTCTCTCTATCAATCAATAAATCTTCACCATCTCGACTCTCTCTCTCTCTCTCTTGAAGAGAGAGAAAGTGCTCTTCATTCTGATTCTCATCACTTCCTCTTATCGCCTCTCAGATTCGGATCTCTTCCACATGCTCCGGACCCCGAACCACTTAACACCGATCCGGTTTCTTCGATCCGATCCGATCCGATCCATCTCTTATCGGAGCAGTACCACGAGTCTTGTCCGTCCATAAACCCGTAATAATTCGGGTATCTTTATTGAAATTCAATCCAGTTCTAACTTATTATTATTATTTTTGCTTTCAATTGTTTTCGTCGTTTTATGTTTGGTTGCTGAGAAACTGTTGGAAATTGTAGAGATAGATAAGACTGAAAATGCGGAGTGTTAATGTTTTATGCTGTTTTGCTTTTGTGTAATCTCAGCTCAATAATGCTAGGTCGGTTTTATGAAGCTCAATTTAGTGAATGTTCAAAATGAACAAGTTTTAATGAAATATATATATTGCAGTTATTGTGCTCTAATGGAAAATTTAAAGTGCATGGATCGTGTTTGAATTGAATTTTGTGTTACATTTGTGGAGGTTTTCGCCTTTTTGATCTTCTTTCGTAGTTCATTCAATGTTTATATTGGTGTTATTGTGCTCAAAGGAGATATTTTGATTGTAGTGTTCTATGTTCAAGTGCATTAGATGTGAAAGATTCAACTTTTTTGATAATATATTTTCGCGTGTACATTAGTTTTTCAATTTCACAATGAATTGTATGTGAACCAAAGCACGTACTTACAGTGTAGTCGATTATTGTTTTGGGAGATAATATTAATAACATTTCGTAATTGATTGAATGAAGAGCCTTTTTTTTTTTTTTCAAAGGGTTATATATATTGCCGTTATTGTGCTCTAATGGAAAATTTTAAGTGCATGGATCGTGTTTGAACTGAATTTTGTGTTACATTTGTGGAGATTTTGCATTTTTTTATCTCATTTCGTAGTTCATTCAATGATTATATTGCTGTTATTGGGCTTGAAGGCGATATTTTGATTGTAGAAAATTATGTTCAAGTGCGTTAGAAATGAAAGATTCAAATTTTTTTGATAATATATTTGCGTGTACATTACTTTTTCAATTACCCAATGAATTGTATGCGAACCAAAGCATGTACTTACATTGTAGTCAATTATTGTTTTGGGTGATTTGGTATATGATTTAGTAATGTTCATAATGTTATTGGCAGTGTACAAGAGAAATCTGGTGCTGGAGGCCAGATAGGTTGATTATGCAACTGTTGCATAGAAATGTGATTGCTCAAGCTGGGTGTATAGGAGTATTTTCCAAAAGCATAGTGCAATTGTGTAGTAGGAGGAGGAGTTTGTATGTGGGTCTTGAATTAAATTATTTGTGGAATCGCCAGTTTAGAACTAATTTAAGAATGATGGTTGATACGAGTGCAACGGAAGAACGGCGACCCATTGTTGATGTGTTGCATGAGAAGGATGAAGATGGTGGATTTGCTACTGGAGGGTGGAAAAGGTTAATACTGGTCCTTCTTTATCATATGTGGTTTGTATGTACTTGTTTTGAATTACAGCAACAAACATTCTTTGTACTCATTGAGGTTAAGTAGAACCATTCGAGCATTGTTTTGGCATCATAGATTGCATATATTTTGCTAGTTAAGACCAAATATGTGCAGTGATCTAATTGTATGTACTAGTGCATGTGCCTTTCTTTTTGACCTGTTTATTTTATTTTATGGCATGTTTGAATGGCCAAATTTTTATTACAGAGCCAGGTGAGTATTATTAGAATTTTGTGGAGCAAAATTAATCTCAATCATAAGAATTTAAATGATTCTATTCCTTCTTTCTCTATCCTAAAAAGGAATGAGAATAATTTTGTTATCTTTCCAGATCTCTATGTTTCGTTTTGATGAAATCACCTTCGCTTTTCTCCTAGACTGACTGACCCTGAAGTGAATGGACACAAATATCTCATGTTCAGGGACAATTATTCTATTACTGATCAATCTAAATATGTTTGAGCGGTTGCATTCTGTGCTATCAGTGTACCTATTATCTTGTGAGATCAGAATGCACTAATCTTGAGTCTCTTGTCTAATTGACAGTGAAGATGCAAAGCTGAGCTGCGGATATTCAAGTTTTAGAGGAAAGAGGGCAACCATGGAGGATTTCTATGACATTAAGACATCCAAGATTGATGGGCAAACAGTCTGCCTATTTGGAATATTTGATGGTTAGATTTTCTCTTTTCATTTTTGCCTTAGAGAAATACAACAATTTGTAGGAAATCATTGTCTAGCACATACATAAGGTGTCCCGTGTGGTTCCATGTTAAAGCATGAGTACAAACCGCTACATTGGAGTTATTGTCTGAATGTTTTCTCATATGCATGTTACCAATGAGGCAAATTATTGACATTATGTGTCTGCGGTTCTTGTCTTGACTGATACATATTGAATCATAATCTGAGCTCAGGATGTCTGGACATATGGAGTGAACCTGGAGTTTTGGATCATGATTTGGTTATTCATTGGTTCTCGCCTAGAAACTGCCTTTTATAAAACTTTGGCCAAGTCTGTCAGTTATTGTTTCTGTCTGAGTAGCCATGTATTTAAAAAACTAGAAGCATCCAAGAACCGTAAAACCTAGATATTTTGGGGGTGTTTGGGAGAGTAGTTTAAGTTATGTTGTTTGGGTGGTTTTGATATACGTGTGGGTGAAAAAGTGTGTTGCAATGTGTGCTGCAATGTGTGTAAGGTTGTTTAAAATGGGTGTAAGTGTGTTATAACTTGTCAAGCCACAGCGATGTTTGGTCATTGACCTCAGAGTTTCTGCTTTATAAGGTATTGACTCTGGGTCTGTTCACATAATCCACTATCCCAACATTTCAATTAATGGATAATAACTACCAGCTGGAGACTGAAGCCACTTTGTATATGAGTAGGATATAGTTTCTATAACAAATATGACATGTCTTACAGGTCATGGGGGTTCTCGTGCAGCTGAGTATTTAAAGGAGCATCTTTTTGAGAATCTCATGAAGCATCCAAAATTTATAATTGACACCAAATTGGCTATTAGTGAGTTCAAGTTCTCTGATCAGTGATCCCTCATTTTTATTTACCATTCCATGTGAAAGAACAGGGTTATGCAATTGCTGCATATCCCTTGTTGTTGGTGTTCTGTTGCAGGATCCCATGTGGCTGGAGATGTTAAGTTCAATTTCTGATTCAGACTGGCTGAAGCAAATGGCTTCTTCTCTTTGTCAATGCCACTGGTTCACAGGGTGTGGGGTCCTGCATGGAATGCTTTTTCACCTTTTTGATGTGGGTTTTTTTTTTTTTCTAACTGGTAACTCGGTTAAGCTTGCAGGTGAAACATATCAACAGACTGATGCTGCTTTTTTGGATTCTGAAAGAGATACATACAGGGATGATGGTTCTACCGCATCAACAGCGGTGTTGGTTGGTAATCATCTATATGTTGCCAATGTTGGAGATTCAAGGACAATAGTATCTAAGGCTGGCAAAGGTAATACTTACAACTCTATCTGCATCACTTCATACATGTAAAATATTGATTGAAATTTTAATGGCAGCCAGTTTCTAGTTTGATGGTTGAGCCGTAACACTGATGATTTCTAGCAATTACTCCATGAACTGTACATCTAAATGAATATTAATAACTGTGGAGCCGTGAGGGGGACTTCTAAAGGAAGCTGCTTTTTTCCTTTTCAACAGCAATCCCTTTCTCTGAAGACCATAAACCAAATAGAATTGATGAGCGGAAGAGAATTGAAAGTGCTGGGGGCATGATAATGTGGGCAGGTAAGGTTATTTGCATATAATCTATCTTATTGAAACAAAGAAACTGATATTCTATGTGTATTAGCTGTGATGATAATTTTCACAGCACATTATGTGCTGCAAATGATCTAGAAAACATGGGTCAATATTTTAATGGATCTTACCTTTGAGTTCCTTGGGTTTACCCCCAAATTTTAGGACTAGGGCTTTTTTATTGTTTTTGTTGCTGCCATTGTTACCTCTAAGTTAGTTACTGCTGCAAAGAGTCAGGCTTGTCTAACAAATTGGAGATGCTGGTACTTTTACTGAATGGTCAGAGAGAAGTTTGTTAATCTGTAAATAGAAGCTTTTGCAGATTTCTAGGATAACTGGATTGACTAATGAATTGGCGCATTGATGTTTGGAGTGCAAATGACAAGCCTTTCTCCCCTATTTATTCTGCCTTGTTATTACTTAATTAGTCAATTGTCGTATCCTTTGGCTGATGGGTGCCTTAGCTGATGTAAGCTAATGCAACTAGAGATGGAAGGTTTGATATGGTGATACTCAACCATGGCTTTATCTGATTTTATTTTCCTCTTCCCATACAAGTCTTAAATCAGAACCAGGCTGATAATCCCATCCATATCAAACCTGATCCATCATATATGCTACAAACTCTTAATAGGTATGAAATAAGTTGAAGCAGGTAGTTTTCTCAACTAACCTGTTTATATAGGTTAACTTGCATATAACTTATATCATAACCAAGAGCCTTATAGTTCAACTGGAACCTCCTAGTGTTTTCAATGGAAGCAGCTAGGGTTCAAATCCCCCCTCTCCCATTTATCAAATTAAAAAAAAAAAAAAACTTAAATCATTAATATTAATATTTTTTTAAAAATTGTTTCATATTTGCATTTAATGTGCATTAATAAATGAACTAGCATATTAAGCTATCCATATTTGTATTAAAAATGAAGTAGCATTTGCTAATGACTTTTGGACCAAATGGCATCTCCTCCTCCCTGGACTTAGGATGAAGTCTGCGGTCATTGTTTCCAAATTCAAGTGAGACCTTTGTGTGGTTAGAACAACAAAGCATTAGCCCCAAAATTAGGGGTAGGCAAGTGTGACCATTGTGTATACCTAACAATAAACAAACAAATGAATAAATATATAAATAAATAAATGATGTAGCATTAACTTTTTTTCCTTTTTTTAGTACAATTTTGGCTTTTATATAGGCAATAGAAGGATTGAAACCTCACATAACCTTTTTTTTATAAGTAAATATTTCATTGATTAAATGCAAAGGGGTGCAACCCCTGTACACAAGATGTGTACAAAAGCTACACCAACATTAAGGACAAAAGGTACTGCTGCTCAAACGTATTGGTAAAGGAGAATAGACTGGAAGCAGTCATCCTCTCAAATTGAAATTTGAGGAATAAAAGTTTGAGATCTAGAACGGATTTTTCATATCCTTCAAAAGTTTTATCATTTCTCTTACACCAAATGCACCACATGAGATAGTGAGGGATCACTTTCCAAATCACACTATTGTTGCATCTACCAAACCTGCCTTGCCAACTTGCGAAAAGCTTCAACACACCCCTTGACATAGCCCAAAGGATCCCAAACAAAGTATATACCATACTCCATTGCTATTGAGCAACAAGGCCATGAAGAAGTAGGCAGTCTGTAGTTTCCCCAGCCAACTTACACATGCAACACCAATTTCTAACAACTACCCGTCACTTTTTGAGATTATCAATAGTTTGGATTTTCTCCAAAGTTGCTATCCAAAGAATAAAAGCTACCTTAGTTGGGACTTTAGGCTTCCATAAACTTTTCCTATATGATTTCTTTTTATTTTGTAAGATACTATGCGTTCATCATCTTGAATAAATAATATTATTTATCAAAAGAAGTTTATAATAGGATTTGACTTTGAAAGCATTCCTTGGAGATTGATTCCAGCAAAAAGTGTATGCACTCTCTGTTTTACAGGATTGGAATAAATGAGATCCATAAATGATACAAAGGACTCTAGCTCCCAGTCCTGTACCATTCTAACAAAACTGATATACCAATGATGGGTCTCCCCTGAAAAAAAAAAAAAAAACTAAATGATCTATAGTATCAGGTGCTATTTGAAATATTTAGGGAACCTCTCCCTCCCTCAACGGTTCCCCCCCCCCCCCCCCCAAACACGCACCAAGAGTTATGCCAAACTTTGTGGAGCCATCACCCACCCTATAGTGAACCAGTCAAAAATATACCAATTATGCCCTAATGTTCTTCTACAGGCTCACCCCGTGTGCCCCTCGAACCCTGGAATACTGCCATAACTGTGATTTACCACCTTCCCTCCATAAAGGCTCCCTCTTAGTTGCATGCCTCCAAAGCCATTTCCCTTGTAAAGCCTTATTGAACAAGATTAAATTTTTGATACCTAAACCAGGAGTGGTTCACAAACTTACTCCAATTTACCAGGTGAAACCTAAACTCATCTCCAATGCCACCCTACAAGAAATCCCTTTGTAGTTTCTATGTGTGACGAGCTACTCCCATAAGAATGGGAAATAAAGACAAGTATTAGGTAGGTAGGCTGGATAATGCGCCCCCCCCCCCCCCCCCCCCCCAACAAACTATATATATATATATATATATATATATAAAGACAAATTGCATTGTCAACCCTCTGATTGTCTTCTTATCATTTTCTGTTGCATGCTTGGGATACTTTTGGTGTTCAATATATATCAAACTTCACCAGAAGGAAAGGACATTCTTCAAATACTCAATTGCATGTTGTGTTATTCTTTTCTAACCCTAGGCCAATAGAATGTATCTCAAGAATAGTCCGGTTTAAAGATGCCATTTTATGTGTATAAATTTGTCTACTTTTTGTATATGGTGGAGTGATAATTCTTCTGAATAGCTGAACTTAATCTGCTTGATTGTGTTGTTAGGAACTTGGAGGGTAGGAGGCATATTAGCTATGTCTCGCGCTTTTGGTAACCGCATGTTGAAGCAATTTGTTGTTGCAGAGCCTGAAATTCAGGTGATCCTTCAAATTTTCTGATTGATTTTTTACAGGTATCTTTTGGATTAACGATCTCATTAAATTCTTGCAGTTCTCTAGGGAACTGCCAATGACTCAACTGTTAGCAGTGATGCCTTTCTAGTTTTTCCAGGAATTTCTCCTGGATAGGAAAATATTTTATCATGCTCAAAATGACTGGCATCCACCTTAATCATAGAGTTATATTAATTTTGGATTTTGAGTTGATATCCTAATATAAAATATTTTAGCAATTCCTAATGTATATATGTTCTTTACCCCAGGATCAAGAGATAGATGAAGAATTTGAATTACTTGTGCTGGCAAGTGACGGACTATGGGATGTCGTACCCAATGATGTAAGCCCAGCTCTCTCTCTCTCTCTCTCTCTCTGTGGCACACCCACACGCACAGGGCACATGAGTTTGCATGTGCATACTTGCACACGCTTGTGTGACTGATGATCGACCTGTGGATATTAGATACCCAATCAGTGGTCCTGCATTTAATTCTCTACCTAAAATAAACAAAGAACAGGTCTTCTGGGTTTTCCAATAATGTGTAGTAGACACTGGCAAAAGGGAAAAATAAAAAGATAAGGGCTCTTGAGGTTTTTCAATTTCATTTCATAAGAGGTTGATAGCTTGAAACTAGTTGACATGTCATGCTGTGTTCAGGATGCTGTATCTCTTGCCCTAACTGAAGAAGAACCTGAGGCAGCAGCTCGGAAGTTAACAGAGACTGCTTTTACCCGTGGCAGTGCAGACAATATAACATGCATTGTGGTTAAATTTCACCGTGACACAGCAGATCCAGCCAGCCCCCAGCAGGATTAGAAATTTTCTATTGCATGTGTAGATTAATTAGCATTTTAGATGATTAATTATTTCAAATCTGCACTTGCATATTGGCTGAATGTGCATATCAACAGAGGCAATTTGTTTATTCATTAGGTACATTTTCAAATCTGCTTGTATTGAGAACATGGTCTTTATGACTTTCCACATTTTGTATGTTGAATTGGTTTGGTTTTTGTCTGTAGAGGTGTCATTTGGGTATTTTAATTTTAATAACAAAGGCCTGATGCTTTCTCTTTTATTAGATTTTTTAAATAAAAAATTAAGGAGATTTATGTTGTATAGTAGTTTCTTGGATAAGGAAGACTAGGTGTAACAAACTGTCATGTCTTTACATTCCCATTAATCTGGAAATATTTACTGGTGACAAGGTGACAAAAAGACTTGAGCCTGGGCACGCAGGTTGCTGTTTATACTGTGACACAATGTATAGAAATTTCACGGTCTATAGATAGATGTGGTCTGGGTATGTTACACTGGCCATTTAATGAGGCATACTTGAGAAAATGAATTTTACCCAAGTTAAACGGAAGAAAGGGTATTGATTATTTGGCCAATGTAATGCCTTTCTCACATGGGAGTAGACCCCATTAGCCTAAGATCTATATTTGTGTGAGAGGAATGTTAAATATATTTGTTAGACCATATGCCCTCACACTGAATAGGGGTGGAGGAAAGGGAGGACGCACGCACGCGCACACACACATATATATGCCCGTTACACTATATGCCCTCTTGTCATGGGGAAAGGAAGTGCTACAAGTTGTAGGGTATTGGACTATAATGTGGAAGCAAAATTGCATTTTTACTAACAATTCATCTTTTTATTTTTGGGTAAAAAACATGTGTTACGAGTCTATTGCAGAAGAAATTTGTGTGAAGTTGTTTAAGAAGAAAATTGGTGTTATGGACTACTACAAATTTGTTTAGCCGAAAACATGCAATTCGTTTTAACTTTTAACTAAAAATGTACTTGTTTAGTGAAGAGGTGCCAATAGTAGTACTTGTCAGATTTACGATATATATGCAACACATGTTTATATTCTTCTCTGATACCAATCACAGACAAAGAGGACAATTATGGAAATATGAAAGAACTTTTATTGTTCCTTGTTCTTCTTTACAAAGTATAGCGTCTCTTATATATCCAAAGAGAGATGCAAAGGGACAAAATGCAAAAAAGAATGAGAAGACTAAGACTATACGTGTTCTTAAAGTACAATGAATTATATGAAAGAATTTTCTAACCCCCCTCCCCCTTTTCCCCCCCTGAATAGGCCATCCAGCTGCAAAAGTCATTACTTAGTGTGTTTTGAACACCTGTTCTTCTAAACAATGTTTTTCACTGACACCGTGTAGAGCAGCAACAATTCCACTCATTCAGGCATGTAATTTATGCATATGACATGCACTTTATGGCTTATGCATTGAACAGCTCAAGCCTCAAAATTTACATTGATTCATTAGTCAGACGCAAGCCAAGCACCTTATCTAAATGATGACAGGAAATGTAGTACTTTGACATTAATCCCACCTAACCCTAACTGAAAGGCTCAAATGTAGAAGAGTTAGCTTCAACTAAGGTTTTTTTTTTTTCCTCAGCTGAGAGCCAGGGTCAGCATACATCATGAAATCCTCAGCTGAAACAAGGAAAAGACCATCAGCATCAATGGAAGAGATGATACAAAAAAATAAAGGTTAATACATTCATTGAATCTTGGAAGTTGATCAAAAGCTCCGTATCATTTATCTTGTTAGTTATGGCAAATAAAGTTATATAATACAATTTGGAGGTTGGAATTGACCTTGCAAATGATGGAATTTGCAATCTAACATTCCCCTTAATATTAACAAAAGAAATCCTACACTGGTAGTGTTTAAAACAAGCTAAAACAAGTTTGACTTAAGTTGTCCTCTAGGTAAACCAAAATTAAGTGAAACCGAAGTTGATGTAATAATAAGCAACAATAATTAGGAATACCATCCTTAACAAAACCAAACATCATGCATAAATGATTATGACGAGATTTTGCAGCCAAGAATGAAGATAAGGAACAAGTTTCCTAGAATCCTAAAAATTAAATCTAACAATCTTATCTAGACACTGCAGTACTGCTCCAATTCTACGTCTCTTTCTTACAATGAAATAATCTTCCGCTTTCTCCAACATAAGATTCATGAAATTTTATTTTCTAAAAATTATACAAGTTTCTTATCACTTTGGACAGATGAAAAACCAATTAAGGACATGTATTAAGACCATCTAGTGCTATATTTAGAGTCATCCGAAGGATTTGAAGGTTGAAAATACATAAAGGTAATCTATAATTTAATATCATGCTATATTTAAGATTTGTGTTTGTACAAAGCTGTTCAAGTTTTTCAAGTGATTCTACCTAGCATTCCTAGCCAACTAACCAAACCAAACATTCGAATAGGATACCATGGAATGGGATTCCTTCTTGGATTCCATACTGCAAAACCTTAAATTTATCTTTAAGAGAGTTTAACAAACCCAGAACTCCCACAGATTAAAGCACTTGATTTTTGGAGCAATGAGAAAAACTAGTGTTTAGTTATGCCATTTTCCAAGTATTGAGAAGATTTCATGAGTTCAGGTAACACCCTGATAATGAACGTGGGAACACATAAAGAAGAAATACATAGCAAACAATGATCCATGAAAATCATCGATGAACTAGTTAGGCTTTTCAATGAAAGCTGGATGAAGAGCAGTAAACAAGTTCAGAACCACCTGAAGTTTGTAACTTCACATCAATATGCAGCACGGTCAGTGATGTCATCAAAATTAAGGGCTCACTTTCATTTCAAAGGTTGCCATAGAATAGTCTTCATCTTTAGAATAAATTCATTCCAATGGAAAGGACAAGATCATAAAGTTTTCTAGTAACCTACTTACACACCAAGAAAAGAATGGTAACACACCAAAATTTTCTGCAAGTAATATCATATCAATTTATTCAGAAAGTTGACCAGACCAGATACCCATTTTTTTAGTATGGCTTCTCAAAAAATCAAAGTGAGCGTATTCCCATCAATCCATCATCTAGTTCACAATTATAATTTGTTTCAAACCACACACTTGAACTTTCGATCTCTATCATTGGGATAGTTACAAAAGACTTGGTGTATTCTGATTTATTGAAATACCAGCAGCATTTTTGAACTCTACATGCTTTGAACACTCCACAAAGTTTAAAAGGGACAACTTACCAGGAGTTGATGGAACCTCTGCATGTGTTGAGTACTTCATTAGCTTGGACTGTTTCTCAAGTAAATCATTGAACAAAAGGATATGTTTTTTCAGCAACAGCCTTATGTTGTACTCTGAAAAAGTCTGCATTGTCTATTTCCAACATCTTCCATACTATATCATACCAAAAACAAAAAATTGGACCTTAGGGCTACTGGATAAAGAAGAAAACCATAAAATGTATAAAAAAATTATGGGTTCCAAGGCATATTAATACCCTGTTACTACATTTGAACAACAGATGAAGCATAACTTCTCTACATGTGTAATTTTATGACTTCACTGTTGAGCAACAATATAATATAATAATCAGGTAATATATATATATATATATATATATATATATATATATATATATATATAATATTAAGAAGTTACGAATACACCATATGGGTCTTGAACCTACCTATTACCACACTATCCACCCCATTCTTTAGTGGAGAGGCAGTGCCAAAGAATATAACATTTCATGTGACACAATCAAAGAATCTGTTCAAATATATATATATATATATATATATATATATATATATGTATATATTACCTTTTTTCATCCGAACCAAACACACCACTATAGGTCTCTAAAACACACCACATGACTACAAATTTGAACACTCCAATGGGTTTCCACACTGATGTTTGGATACTGCTTATTACTGAAAACTGAAAATACTGTAGTAAAATAATTTCTAAATATGTGAATTGTACTGCAGGACTCACTTTTATTATTATTATTATTATTTTTTGAATAAAGTATTTATAGATCCCGTGAACAGTGCACGAGACACATGAAAAAGCATAATTTTGCTGAAAACACTTTTACTGTAGCTGTGGGTCCCACATCTGAAAACATGAAAGAAAGACGCACATATCTGAAAACCGTCACTAACATATTGTACACTACTCGTTTAAAACTAGAGGAAAATTGTAGCTTACCCACGAGAGTAAAGCCAGGTTCAATTAATCCAAATCATACAACAGCAAATGGGAAACAGATCGAGTCACTTACCATTAAGATATTGATTCTTATGCTTACTTTGCTTGTAGTTGATGTATTATTTTGTTGGTCACCATGCAGCACTTGTTTTTCAGCTGAACCCTGGGAGTCCTGTGCTACAGTGAAAACCCATTCATTTAGTGATGAAGAAAAGAAGGTAGTAAGATAGTTTCAAAATTTCTATTGGTTTAGATACCAAAATTTTAGAAAGTGACTCCCGGAGAGAGATTTGAACAATGCCAACAACCACAGGTTAAAAAACAAGAAACCAAGTCAACTTCATCCAACCTTCTACTTTACAAGTCACTAAATATCTGTATAACAATTACAGCACTCCTGCCACAATGTGATTTCACCACAAGCCAATTGCGCAATTGCCTTAAAAACAATAGTAGTAGCAGCTAGCTTACCAAGTAACATAGCTTGTCTTTTGGCTAAAAAACAGTTTTTCATTTCATTTATTATTTTCTAATTAACAGATAAACATCAGTTTGAAAGTAAAAGTCTTAGTTCCAAAAACCCAATATAGGGATCGGTACCCACTGGATTAACCTAGAACTGTATATCTTCTACTAATTCTAAGATAAGGGTAATAAAAAGGTGCTCATTTCACTTCAAAGCATCAGGATTGCTTCTTTATATCTTGTTTCTTGATCTTCCTTGAAGGTGCCCAAGATGTATAACCAAGACTAAATAATTTGATGACAAAAACTTACAATCTCACAGCAAGTCAGTTGTTACCTGAAACATTAGAAAAAAGATGATGAATTATGTGGTTCAACCAAATTGTCCAAGAATAGATACAATGAACATAAGGATTGTCAGAACACACACATGTTACCTTACACAGAAAGCTACTCAACTCAACTAAGCATCAGTGCCAAATGTTGTTGGCTATACATAATAATACGTGTGGATTAAAATAAAAATATTAGTAAAATTGACAATCCCAAAAACACTACTTGTGAAACATTAAGAATGGAAAGTGGAACCATCTAAGGAACATGACGTTTTCTTTCCCTTCTTTTGTAGAGAAATTAAAGAGCGCAAAGTCTCTAACAGGCTTTACCACACAACAGAACATATACCAAAAGAGTAGCTTATTTTCCTATCTGAGATTTCAAATATGGATTATCAATTAGAAAACACCATCCACTGGATCTTGATGATTCATTAGGAAATTTTTAATGAAGAGAAGAATTGGTAAATAAGCAAAATGGGTGACATGGAATCAAAATTATCATTGTGAAAATTGGGCAGGAACCGCTATTATTTCTTTGGGCCTCTCATGCATCAAAGCACTCAAAACTATACCCCAAGAAAATATCCCTTCTATTTTCAGAGGAACTAATTAAAAATCTGATATGTTTGCAGTTGATCTCTTCTTGGCTGCCAATTACATTAACTGATAGAAATATTCACGTGGGCAAGTAATGCAATATGAAGGGACTCGGGGGGGGGGGGGGGGGGGGGGGGGGGTGTGGGGTTGGTGGGGAGATAAGTGAAATATAAAGGGATGCTTTAAAAGTGTATTGAATTTCACCACAAAAATGAATGGTTGCACTGTGCTAGAGGTGGCAATTCGTGTTCGCGTGTCGGGTTCGTGTCGTGTCAAGTCATGAGTATTCGACTACATAGGTCAACACTAACCCGACATGTTTATTAAACGGGTCAAGATTCCTCAACCCTAACACGACTCATTTATTAAACGGGTCAGTCGTGTCGACCTGTTTATCAGATTTTATCAAAATGAAAAATAAAAATTAATGAAAAAAGAAACAAATAAATATTTTTAATATAAAATTCAGAACTAACGAGTAACTGCATCATAAATAATCATTTAAAATTAAAGCATATCCCAATATCACAAATAATCAATCACATTATGTAAAAAAAAATAAATCACAACAACTAATAAGTTTATATACCTAGAGTTTGAAAGGTATATTGGTAAAATATCATTTAATTAAACGGGTCAAACGGGTTTTATGTGTTCAACACTAACCCAACCCATTTATTAAACGGGTTAGTCGTGTCAACCCGAATATGACACGAACCCATTAAACCTCAACCCATAACCTGCTAATTTTGTGTCGTGTCGTGTCGGGTTCGCGAGTCGTGTCAAATTTTGCCACCCCTACACTGTGCTTTACATAGCATTAGAAGTCAACTGCCCATTGCTATGAATAAAACAATTATTAAAATGGCAGCATTTACATAAGACAACCTACAATTAATCCTAAACCATCACCTGTATTAATGAATTGCACTCTCATCTATGCACCATTCTTGATGATGATTTACAAGATTACACCTTCCAATGCAATGCAAAACACAAATTGGTCCCCATCCATTTTCCGTGAGATATCCAAGCGACCCCAAAAGCTTTGAATTCAATTGGGTAGCTCAAGGAACAAAACTGTAAAGACAGTAAAGTTTCTATGCCAAGTCACACTGGCTAACCAAGAAAAATATTTTAAATTTTTTTTTGCATCACACAAAGTCACAAACTGCAACTTTATCAGCTTAGTCATGACAATAGCATATCAAACAAAAATAATAATAAAAAAAACACTAAATTTACGAATCTTATTCCTCAAAATTTAAAGTTGTAAGGATAATCTCATTGTGAATAACAGAACTTCATACCTCATGCTCCCATCTAAAATTAAAAAATAAATAATAAAATAAAATAACAAAAATTAAAACCAAGATTTGTCTTGCCAGGAAATGTGACCTTTCTTTTCCTTTTATTATTGTAAATAAGAAAATTCAAAATAACTTAAAAAAAAAAAAATCAAAGAACTTCATACAGACAGCAAGCAACTAAACACAACCCATTAAAAAGATCTTTTACTTTCTTTTCCCGAGCTTTTATGATTATATAAGCAACCAAACACAGGCATACATTGAACAGAACACAGCCAAGAGAGAAAGAATGTACCAGCTCAGTGAAAATTTGGTTTTGGTTTGGAAATATTATGGAAAGTTCTGTTCTGGACTGTACTTGTTTCTTTGTTTTTCAGAGCAAAAGCAAACCAATGAAGGAGAAGAACTCAATGGCTGCTTTTACTTTCTTTCTCTCTTTGTTTCTTGGGTTTAAGTTGTTTTTGGTAATGATTATGAATATGGAAGAACGGGTTTTGGTTTTTTGTTTTTTTGTTTACGAGTGCTGCAAGTGTGCAAGTGCAAAACTGTGACTTGTGAAAAGTTTAAGCGGTTAGCGGTGTGAACTGTGAAGTCTGGTGAAGAATAAGAAAGTAATTAGAAAGTGAACGAAAGTGACATGTCCTTCACAGTATTTTTCCAATTTTGTGGTATAAAAAAAAACTTAAGGTTTATATCATAAATTAAAACTTAAAAATTTTTGTAAATAAAAAAAGGAAATTGCCAAAATTTAATCATTACAAATTTTACAACAAAATGTTATAACGTTACAATGAATATGATAAATATACTTTAATAACATAATAAATTAATATTTAAATTTATTTTTTGATAGATTACTATTGCTACATATCAATTTGTAAAATTTATATAATAAAATTTGTGATATTTTTGATCAAAGACTGGCAAAACTTTCTATCGAAATTTCAATTTTGCACAAGCGAGCCTTGATTTTTGATCGAGCAGGCTATTCAGTCTTGCACAATTTTATTTTATTATATATATATATATATATATATATTTACTTTTGGTAAAATATTATATATTTTTTAAGAATCATTAAGTCTTGCACAATGAAAAATAGTTTCACTCTTAATTAAACCCATTTTGCACCTATTTATAAATTCAAATGGAGTAACCCAAATCATTGGCAGAGTTAAGATTTGACTCTACTGGTAAAAGTAATTTACAAATATGTCCATATGCATGTGAATATAATATGGTATTTGAGACAAATATGAAATATTTAAAATTATTTATGTGCATATTTAGTGATATTTTAACGTGAGAAAACCCACAAAAAAGATAACATATTCATTATTTTTTATTTTTTATTAAATTAATGTATCTTAATTAAACCTATTTTGCACTTATTTATAAATTCAAATCGAGTAACCCAAATCATTGGCAGAGTTAGAATTTGACTCTACTGGTAAAAGTAATTTACAAATTTGTGCATATGCATGTGAATATAATATGGTATTTGAGACAAATATAAAATATTTAAACTTATTTGTGTTTATATTAAGTGATATGTTAATGTGAGAAAACCCACAAAAAAGATATCATATTCATTATTTTTTATTTGATATTAAATTAATGTATCTTAATTAATCCCATTTTACACCTATTTATAAATTCAAATCGAGTAACCCAAATCATTGGCAAAGTTAGAATTTGACTCTACTGGCAAAAGTAATTTACAAATATGTGCATGTGCATGTGAATATAATATATTATTTGAGACAAATATAAAATATTTAAATTATTTGTGTGTATATTAAGTGATATTATAATGTGAGAAAACCCACAAAAATGATAACATATTTTTTATTTTTTATTTGTTAAATTTATGTATCTTAATTAAACCCATTTTGCACCTATTTATAAATTCAAATCGAGTAATCCAAATCATTGGCAAAGTTAGGATTTGACTCTACTAGTAAAACTAATTTACAAATATGTGCATGTGCAAGTGAATATAATATGGTATTTGAGACAAATATGAAATATTTAAAATTATTTATGTGTATATTAAGTGATATTTTAATGTAAGAAAACCCAAAAAAAATGATAACATATTCATTAATTTTTATTTAATATTAAATTAATGTATCTTATTAATTGTTATGAATTGTGGGTTTCATGATAAATTTAGTTAATGATATCTACTATTATATACGTGGAGAAACATTATTCTCAAAATATTGAATAATTACTCTTTGATAAATGCTTTCTTTTGGCACATTCATTAAAATATTGAATTAATTACGTAATTTCCTATATGATTGAGAAATTTAAAAAAAAAAAAATTTAACTTATGATGTTCACTAATAATAATAACTTTTTATCATTAGACCAATACATCAATTAGTTTTTTATGTTGGCGAAAATTGAATCCTAGATCTTTTATTCAACCATCAGAGACTTTATTTTTATTTTTTATAATGAAAACTTTACCAATTGAGATAATTGGAAGTTTTTGATACATCATATACTATAATAATAAAAGTTTAAGTTGTAGAAGTTATTAAGACTTAGAATCCGTATCATGATTGCCTCAAATAATTATCTTATCTTTATAATAAGTGGCTACACTCATTAATCATTAAATTAAATTACTTTATTCTATTAATTATTATAATAGTTTAATTTAGATAAAATTCTATTACTTAAGTTTCAAGAAATTAAAAATTCCACTCCAACTAAAATTTAATTGATTTTTTTAAATTATTGAGACGGTTTAATTTAGTTAAAACTATATTATATGAGATAATTATCTAGTTTCAAAAAAATTTATAATCCTACCCACACTAAAATTTTATTTTTACAAATTTCAAGAACTCTTAAATACAATTTAATATTTATTTTGATTATATTAATCATCAATGATAATATTTGCAAATATATAATTTTTCATTTCAGATAATTTTTAATTAATTAATTCATACTATTATTTCACATTTATACAAAACAAACATTTTTATTATCAAATTTTTAAAAAAATAGTCTCAAAACAGTATACACATACTAAAAATGAAAAATTATATATATATATATATATATATATATATATATATATCTGTGACAAATATATTTAAAACATTTCTTATAAATGACTGCTTTAGAGTTGTAACAAAAATTTTAACATTTGATGTGTTCCTAAACATTCTTTTATTGGAATATACTTTAAAGGCCCTACACGAGTATTATACTATTATTTTAATAAAAAAAATCTTAAAAATTCAAAAAATATAAATCTTCAAAAAGGAAACAAAAATATTTATTAATTCAATTTCGTAAAAAAATTAACCATGAATGCTTCACAATTTTTAGCATCCTGCAAACCCAATCCCAGAGTTAAAGTTTAACCCTAGTTAAGCATTTAGATTCAACACTACATAAAATAAACTTCATTAGGGTTAACCAAAAAAAAAAAATATTAAACCAAACCCATACTTACTTTATTTTTCTATTTATTGTTATTATTATTAATATTATTATTTATTAAAAAACAAAAAAAAAAAAGTTATTTGGGCATTTGAGAATTCCTTTCACCCTCCCATGTTCTCAACCGGTTTTGACAAATGGGTGACTCTGCATGGTTGATGGTCTTCTCAGATTCCAAATTTCTTCAAGACAGGTACTTTCTCCAAATGGGTATTTACTAAACTCTCTGTTTTTCCATTTTTACCTCAAAGAACACATCTTTTTTGGCTTATAAATTTGTGTGTACTGTCAGAGAATATCTCAGAATCTAGGGTTTTCAGTTTTTTTGAAAAGCATTGAATGATTGGAATTCAAATTGTGTTACTGAAATTTGACCGTTAAGAGTGTTCTGAATCCTCTGCTCCTGTAGATCCATGGCCAACTTATTTTTGTTCAATTTTGGAAAAAAAAAAAGTTTTGAGTCTGTGAAGTTGGTGAATTGAGTCTGTGAAATGCTTTTTAGCTTTGTTTCTTTACTCTTCGGTTTTGTGTGGTTTTGGGGAGTATGTTGAAAAGGGTGTGTGGGAAAGTAAAATGGTGAAGAGAAAAAAGTGAGATTTGATTTGGTACATTTTGTGGGCATTTTGCATGGTTGCTATGATTCTGTGTAAAATAATTATTTACTTGTTTTTTGATATGATTCTCAGTCTTATCTGGGTTTTTTTTTTGGTTGTAATTTCAAAAACTTTTTGGAGTTGAGGATTGAGTATTGAGTTTATAGGACTAGGGTAGTGAGCTGATTTATTAATCTTTGTTTTCTGATTGGATTTGTGATCCAATTCTAAATATAACAAAGACTCAGAAAAATCCTGCAATGATGATAGATTTGTGTATGTGCCTATAAAACAAAAAGGGTCGTTTTGTGTATTTGTATGAATGAATGAATTTTATCTTATAATTTAGATTGAATTTTGGGTTACTGTTGCCATTTTAAGTTTTGATGTGTTGGAGATTGGATATTTTAGTCTTTTTTTTTTTTTTTTTTTTTGATAAGTAAAAATAATGAGTAAAGTGAAAGAGGTCCCACCGGGAGTCGAATCCAGGTTGCTGGATTCAAAGTCCAGATTGCTAACCACTACACCATGGAACCTTTCTTCGACTGGATATTTTAGTCTATTGAACTGTTGTGATTTTAATGTATTTTGTGCAATGACACTCCCAAGATTTAAACTAATCACAGTGAATACAAAAACAAATCAACAAGCACATACATAGAGGGCACAATAATTTATGTGGTTCGGCAAATTGCCTCCATCCATAGATGGCAATGAGGAGAAACTTTCACTAAGAAAATAGGAGATTAAAAAGGCTCTTCAAAACTAAAGTTTGGCCTGGTATTAATAGATGATTAGAGTTGGCATTATGGACTTCTATAAGTGAAAATATATCAGCATAGTTGGGGAATCCTTATACAAATAGAATTGTAAAGCCTAACTGAATTCAAGGGCAAGCTCATGTAAACAATGAATTATCAGATTATCTTCTATAAAGGACATTGTGGAGGTGGATCATATAAGGTACTATTAGCAGAAAGTGAGTGTTTAAAATTTGATGCAGATTATTACCACTTTTAGTCATATGGTTCATGGCTATTGTTAAGCGCATGAAACTTGGATTTCCAAAGACATAGTTTATTTTCATTTGTTCTTTCCCCTTGTTAGCACTTGTCCAGGGGAGATTTTTAGTGTTCATTTTGTTTTTCCTTTTTAGTTGAGATTTTAGACTTGGCAAAGAAGAATCCTTCCAAGATTAGAAACACCTAAAAGTCGAGGGTGTAGATACTTTATAAAAGGCTAGTAGAAAACATTTCCTGTGGAATTGTATTTGGAGTGGCAAAGTGCCCAAGAATGTGGCCTTTTTTGTGAGGATGGTTGCTCTGGATAGACATGGACTATAGACAAACTTATTAAGCGGAATATAGTTCTGATCAATTGCTGTTTTATGTACAAGGTTAGTGTTGGATCATCTCTTGCTTTTGCTCTGTTGCTTGTGATTTGTGGTCCTTTTTTGTGTGACTTTTGGGGTGCATTTGGTCTGTGAAAAGGATGATAGATGTCTAGTCTTGCTGGAAAGGGTTATATGGGTGGAATGTGGCTCATCATTGTCTGCTGTGGGTGATTTTGAGGGAGTAGAACAACCAAACTTTCAAAGGAGTTGAGAGATCTATCATTGTGATCAATTTTATCCTCTAGTGTCTTTTGTATGAATGTTGTTCTATGCTTGGGGGTATCTTGTAACTCATTTAGCTCAAAGCTCACCATTTGAACTTTCCTTTCTTTGATAAATTTCTTTGTTACTTATAAAATTGGAATGGAGATGGGCTGTTAAGAAGAAACATACTCATAAAATGATTGTAGTTGAGATGAGAATGTTAAGATGGATGACTGGAAATACAAGGGAAGATAGGATTTGAAATGAGGAAATCCGCTTAAAGATAGGGGTATCCCCTATTGATGGAAAGATAAGGGAGATTTGCTTGAGATGGTTTAGTCATGTTAGAGCGACTAATGCACGGGTGAGAAAGAGTAAGTTGATCCAAGTTGAGAAAACAAAAAAAGGTAGAGGAAGGCCAAAAATAACATTAGTAGAATTAATAAAAAAATGACATGTCAATTAAAGCAGTAACGGAGAGCATGATTTCAAATAGAATAGAATAGAGGAAAAGAATACATACGCTAGCTAATCTAGCTAATTTATTGAGGATCTATAGCTGACCCCAAAAGTTTGTGCCTAAGGCTTTTGTTTTTGTTGTCGTCGTTGTTGTTGTTGTTATTGTACTTATAAAAACTGGATACAAATGTCATGAAATGCTACTTTATATTTTCATTTTTACAAAAAAAAGGGGTTCTCTTTGCCCCCTTATATTATTTATTTGTAGCAATGATTACTAAATGTTTTTGATTTGTGATTTTTTTTCCATTTCTATTTTTGTGGGAATTGATAGGTGTGATATTTGCATGATTTTTTTTTTTTCTTGAAGTTCCCTTTGGTAAGTTATCATACGTAAGGCTCTTACCTTCAATTTACTATAAGTAATTTGAAAATACCAGCAGTATGGTCGAGATATGAAACATGGTCATTTTTTTATAACTTGGTTCAATTATACATATAGATGGGAAGACTGAGGAGGATGTTTCTTATAGAACTAAGGGAAGGTGGATGAAGTTGGGAGGTGCATTTGGGTTCTAGCCATCACAGGATCCATGTGAAACTAAAGGGAAAACTTTATGGAATTCTCATAAGGCCAGCTATGTTTTATGGGTCAGACTGTTTGACAATCAAGGGAGAGGTGGTTTGGACGGACATGTACAATGGAGGCCAACAAATACACCCATAAGAAAGAATGATCATATTAGAGTTCAACTAGCAAAAAGAGTAAAAGGGAGGAAAAATATGATGTGGATTGGAGGTAATTGGGGACATGACCATGGATATAGCTGAGTGGTTAAGGGATCCAAGATTCCAAATAGCTGACCTGAATTAGTTGTGGCTACTGTTTAGTTGAGTTGAGTTGAAAATGCTTAGTATACAAGAGATTTGATGCATGCACTGGGCAGCATCCCTTTGATGTCTTATATAGATTTTATTGGATTTCCTTGTGATTTGTATTCTTTGAATTGGGCCTGTTCACATCTATATATGTGCCATTCCCTTTCTCCTTTTCTAATTATATATTTTTTACTTATTAAAAAAAACAAGAAGAGAGATTGACCTTGCTGTATCCTGGTCCGACTTTCCAGGATGGGCTGTATTAGATTTATTGCGTGAAGGATTTATCTGTGGATGAGTTTACAATAGTAAACACATTGATCTTTCCTTATCAATAAAATTCTTATTACTTATCAAAAAAAAAAAAAAAGGATTTATATGTGGGTGGGTGAAACAAAATTTAGGAGTATCATATTATGATTTATTTGCAACATTAGAGTACATCCTGTAAAAGAAAATACCATGACATTTACAACTAATTTATTGTCCCTAGACTATGAAATAATTTTAGGAGTCCTGTATTCTAACCGTTTGCTAATATTAGCATTTAGCATCTTGAACAAACAAGGATATTTGCTGTCTCAATTGGCAGTGCTTGTTGAACTGTCAGGTCCTGATGGATTGTTATCCTAGTGGCATTCTTTTCTTTATATTTTGTTGTAAAAAAAGATGACTGCCTCGGTACTTTCACACCAAGACATGAATGAATTTATGTTTTCCATATTTTTTTTACCTGAAAACACCTATGACATTGTCCACATGTCCGGAACCTGGGGAGCTGGCTGTGTTAGTCAAATTACAACTTTCATGAATGATTGGCATTCACTACTAAGTATTGTAAATAATATCATTGGCCTCTCTTGGTTGGTACCAGATTCTCACTTTTGTAAAATTCAATGATGGCAGAGAGTATTTGGGTTCATAAGATGGATATTTCATGACAAAGTTACTCTTTTGACTACTGAAAGAAACAAGTACATAAAGAAAAATAGAAGAGAGCGGGGCGGGGTTGGGGGAGACAAAGCTACTCAAATCTATCAAATGAAACTTATCTGCATCTCTCTCTTTGATATGTTTCCCTGTCACATACTGTAATGGCTAAGGCTTATAAAATTTGAATTCAGTTACTTTATGATTTTGGGAACTAATTATTATTTTTTATATGCTCTCTCTCTCTCCCTCCATGTATGTTACCAACTGGCTGGCTTTTTTTTTTTTTTTTTTTTTATCATTAGATGTCATTAAACCCCAAGGTATTTTGTTAAAAAGGGCTGATACTGCAGAAGAGTTCAATTAGGTCAATGGCATGTCATGGGCTTCAACAACACCCCCCCCCCCCCCCCTGCGCCCACCCCCTTTCTTTTTGGACAATAATAGAAATTGCAGATAAGAAGTTTAACCAATAAACACTCATCCCCCCAATAAGAAAAACCTAACCAATAAGCTGCTATGGTCTTGAGCCCAAGTTCACCTTGAGGAAGGATATAGTGGTCTAATAAGAAGTGCTTAATTCTGTCAAGAAGTCAAAGGGAAAATTGTCATTGTAGAAGGATAGTGTGGTTTGTGGCTTACTCAAAATTTTCAATTAAATATTTGAATTTTTCTAAATTGTATCACTACATCATCTACTTAAATGAGAAGAATATTTGTACTTATTGTCCTGCTCAAAATAGTAAAGCTTTCTTGGGATTCATGGACCTCAAAGTCTAATTAAAAATAAAGAGATCTGTATCCGATTGTTCTTTTTGAAAGGATTTCAAATGCTGCATTCAAATACTGTTGGTCATGAGTTAATATGAATATCTTGTTTTCTTACCTATCAAAAAAGAAAAGAAAAGAATATCTTGTTTTCTTTATTAAATATGACAATGCTATACTTTTTATTTCTTTTTTGGTCAGGTTTATATCTATGAAGGTACCATCTTAAGCAAAAGAGTGCCAGGTTTTAGAATTTGATACCCGTGGTTGTTGGTTATATAGTTGCTAGCTGAAGAAGAAAGTGTTATGGAGTGCAATAAAGATGAGGCAGTCAGGTCTAAAGAAATTGCTGAGAGGAAGTTGACAGAAAAAAATTATTCGGGTGCAAAAAAATTTGCTTTGAAGGCCCAAAATTTGTATCCTGGGCTTGATGGGCTCCCCCAAATGTTGACCACACTTGATGTTTATATTGCTGCCGAAAATAAAATAAGTGGAGAAGTGGATTGGTATGGTGTACTTGGTGTAAATCCCATGGCTGATGAAGAGACTGTGAGGAAACAATATAGGAAGCTAGCTCTTGTTCTTCATCCTGATAAAAACAAGTGCTTAGGTGCAGAAGGCGCATTTAAGTTGGTTTCTGAGGCCTGGAGTTTGTTATCTGATAGGGTTCAGAGACTAGCATATAACCAGAAGAGGAATTTGAAAGGATCCAGCAGCAGAAAGTTTCACACCGGAGTGGTCCATCAGTGCCACCCAGAGCAAACGGCTTTCATAATGTTGCTTCAACTACAAGGAATCCCCATAGCAATACTCAGGTTGGTCCCACCTCTGTTCCGCCTCCTTCGCAGGTCAAAGCAGATACTTTCTGGACTGTTTGCAATCGATGCAAGACGCATTATGAGTATCTCAGGATGTATTAAATCACACTCTGCTTTGTCCTAATTGTCATCAGGCCTTTATGGCTTTAGAGAAGCCTCCACCTCCAAATGTTTTTAAGTCTTCCAATTGCTCTTCTCGCCAACAGCATCAGAATTCAAGACATCGTGCTGCAAGTAGTGACCCTTACAGCACTGCAAGAAATTCCTCAGTTGCTCAAAATTCAGGACCTGGGGGTTCTGCAGGTATCAATTCATTCAATAACACAAATTACACCTGGAGACCTTTCCCCACAGCACCTAATTTTGGTTGCACTGTTACATCAGCTTCTGCAGCTGCTCAAGCTGCAACTGTGGTTCAGCAGGCTAGTGAGAAAGTGAAGAGAGAACGTGAGGAAGCACAGTCGGCCACTACCGAATGGGGGAAGAGTCATGTGTATCAGGGAATGGGTAATTCCTTGAAGAAGAGAAAACCAGATGATAATTGTATTGATGGTTATGGAGGTCACATGGGAAATGGACGAGCTGTCTTGGGAGGTGTATCTGAACCAGCAAAGGGTAATTTTGGAACAGAAAGGACTATTTCTGGTATGTTTAATAAGGCTAACAGTGTGAGAGAATTATCAATAGTTGAAATAAAACACATGCTGATGGGGAAGGCTCAGATTGAAATCCGCAAGAAACTTAAAGAATGGAGCTCACTAACTGAAGCAAAGGCTGCGAACAAAGAGAAACAGAAGGTGAAAGATAAAGAGACTAAGAAACAACTGGGTGTGGTGAATGGTGACACACATGATTTGCACAAGGATCGTGAGTCAGTTGTTACCAATAATAGATGGCAAAAAAAGAAGTCTCTGTCTAACAATACGGATAATGATACAGTTCAAGGTGCTGTTGCACCAATGACAATCAATGTTCCAGATCCTGATTTTCACAATTTTGACCTGGACAGAACTGAAAGATCCTTTGGGGATGACCAGGTCTGGGCTGCGTATGATAATGATGATGGTATGCCTCGTTACTATGCTCGAGTTCACAAGGTGATCTCTTTAAAGCCATTTAAGATGCGGATTAGTTGGCTTAACTCAAGAAGTAACCGTGAATTGGGCCCACTAGACTGGATAGGTTCCGGTTTTTCCAAAACTTGTGGGGATTTCAGGATTGGCAAACAGGAAACTACTGAAACATTAAATTCTTTCTCGCACAAGGTTGCATGGACAAAAGGCACTCGTGGGGTCATTTGCATATATCCTAGAAAGGGAGAAGTCTGGGCTCTTTATAGAAACTGGTCCTCAGATTGGAATGAGCATACGTCAGATGATGTGATACACAAATATGACATGGTGGAAGTGCTTGATGACTTTAATGTGGAACAAGGTGTGTCTGTTGTCCCCCTTATCAAGGTTGCTGGTTTCAGGACAGTGTTTAATAAGCACATGGACCCCAAGGAAGTTAGGAGGATTTCCAAAGAAGAAATGTTTCGCTTTTCTCATCAGGTCCCTAATTACTTGCTTACGGGCCAAGAAGCTCATGACGCTCCGAAGGGTTGTAGGGAGTTGGATCCTGCAGCTACCCCTTTGGAACTCCTTCAGGTTATGACAGAAGCTAATGAGGAGCCTGCAAAGGAGAATTGTGGAAAACTAGAGGAAGAAATATTAAAGAGTACCCCGATAATAGATTTAGATGAGATGGTGGAGATTTCTTCAACAGATAAACAAGAAGAGATGATAGTAAAAGATGGTGAGCAAACCAAACATGATGATAGATAGTGGTGCTGGCAGGGTAGTCAAGGAAGCTGATGCGTAACTGATGCTTGAGAAAGCTAAGATTTAGGATGTGGATAGTGCTGGATACACCCCTTTTAGGTGAGTTCTTCTTTTTCTTTTCTTTTTTTCTTTTTAATATTTTGTAAACCTGATGGAAATTGCAGAAATTGCTTCTTTGGCTATTGATGGATCTGAAATGGTCCAGATTTTTTTTTTGTTTTGGTTTTTGTTAGCTGCATAATACTGTGGCAGTTAAATTTCATATAAAGATCATGCATGACCATACTGAATACCAACATCAGATCTTTTCTGCAAGCCAAAGATAGTTTAGTAGACAATGGTACAGAGTTCTTGGGCATTTCATGAGCCAAAGGTGGGTGCTTCCCTCCAGTTTAGTATACTTTTTTTTAATATTACCTCACTTTTTATTATATTAATATTTTGAAAATGCCATTACTGGATTACATATGTTCTTACATATATACCAAATTTCATATCAATTGGATGCCATTTACCTTTTGACCTATAAAGTCATGTTTTGTACATAATTTTGAAGTCAAAAGCTTAAAAATCTAAAAATTTATAGATGACATAATTATTAATCTTTTATCATCTCGATATTTTGCATGCATATGTACTATTAAAAGATAATGTATTCTAATAGTGAATTTGTTAAAAAACACATTTAATAACTTAAATTCAAACTTGTATGCAGTGTGTGTGATAGGTCGTAGAGAGCTGATTTTCTGTCGCAACTTGGCAAGTTCTGTACCATGCAACCGGTTTTGATCAATATCTTGTTTTTCGGAAGCTTATTGAATGGGTTAAATAATATATAAAAATGTTATATCCATAATATTATCATAACATTTTTATAACAAATTATAGGTGATTAGTTGTTATTGATTCTAATTTGAACCTACTACTTAAATGACTTTTTTACCCATTAATAACAGTCAATAACAATCTACTATTTAGAATTTGTCGTGAAAGTGTTGTGAAAATATTGTGGATATTGTATTTTTCATAATATATAGACTTAAAAATAGGGAGATCATAATATATAAACTTAAAAATAGGGAGGAAATTCTCATATACTCTTGGTGCGATGGTTACTCCATAAATATAAGTGCTTGTAGAGTGCGGGAAGTAAAAGCTGTGGAGTTTCATACGCATATACTTTTAGCTTAGAGTAAAATTTTTATCTTGTATTTAAAAAAAAAAAATTAAAAAGAGAAAAAACGATTACTAGTTTAGGAACAACCTTTATTTTATTTATTGGGCCAGGCCCTCCCCCAACATATATGAGGCCTTACACTTGTCACGTTGGTGTACCTTGCAACAATCTGTTTGGATCAATATCTTAATTTTATATTCAACTGTCAAAGGTGTTAGAAAAATGACCGTGATTGAAGGGGTTTATTTATTTATTTATATTTAAAGTATATATTTTTTGGTGTGTGCCGACCAGTTAAGCTAGAGTTCATTGGTGGCTGTAATTGAAAACTTTATGGACGGTTTGTACTTTGTACAATTAAAAAGTGGGAGAAATGAAAAGGAACAAGAAAAATGATTGTGAGGTCGTATTTCAAATTTTCAGTACTTTTCTTTTCTCTCTTTCCTCCCCGATAATAAGGTATTTTGTGTTTGTTCTATGCAGATTCTCTCTTACAATATATATGGTCTATATAGTTGGGGGCTCATATAATTGAGAGGACATTTATTTACATATATTATTAAATGCATAAGGTAATTATTGCTCGCTCAAAAATAATCTTGAAAGGTTTATTGAATAGGAGAATGAACTGACTTTTGCCTCTTTTTTTTTTTTTTAAAATTTTTATAGATGACCTTTTCTTTGGTTTTGGGGACTATTGGATTTGGTTAAGGCACTCTTGTTCATCATACGCTTATAGTGTTGTTGTTGTTTTTTTTTTTTTTTTTTTTTTTTTTCTTCGCTCTCGCACTCTTCAATATACAATTTTTTTAAGACCCCCACAAAAAGGGAGAGGGGCAAGGAAGGAATCAAAATTTCATCTTTGGGGTTTGAAGTAGGAAAAAAAATTGCTTAAAAACAAGAAATACACTAAGTATGCATTTGGATTGCGTTTCTTCAGGCTGCATTTGCATTTTCCTTTCTTTTCTTTTTTTTTTTTAATTGAGACTCGCGTTTCACGTGGGACACGGTAATGTCAGTGGGTCCTGTGCATTGTGCATGGGACCCACTGCCTTTTTGACCAGCAAATATTTCACAGAAAATGTGTCTGTCAGTGGGTCTTGTGCACTATTCACGGAACTTACAAACCTCTTTTTTCAATAACTTTTTCATTAAAATGGGTCTCACGGTACTATTCACACATTTAAAAATTATTTTGCTACAGTGTTTTCAGTTTTCAATAAAATAAACGGTATCCAAACACACCTTAAGATTCAAGATTAAATTAATCAATAAATAATAAAAGAAACATAGACTTTGTATTAAAATTATAAACAAAAAAGACTACTGATTATATTTTTAAAAAAATATGAACAAAAGAAAAAGACGCAAAATAATTACTTATAAATAAATTTCAACTCAATAATCTATCAAACTAGAAATTAAGATTTAGGGCCTCATGATATATATATATATATATATATATATATATGTAGGTTTTGGGTTCAAAACCTTTCCCTAGTATTTTGCTAGGGACAAAGTTAGAGCTTTGAGTTAAGGGGGGTGGCTGTACTGTTGGCTGTATGCCGCAATTTTAATCTTTGACTCTGCTATTACTTAGATGTTGATTTTTTTTTTTTTTTTTTTTTTGTGTTAGTAAGAACAAAATTATTTTTGTTTAGAATTTTTTAAATGATAGGGTTGTTTATTTTAAATAAAATGGGTTAATTGAGCTTAATTTTTAAAAAATTTATTATTGGTAATTTTTGTTGTTGAACTATTTTTTTTGGGCTTGTATATTTTGTTTTAGATTTTAAATCTATAAATTTTTTTTTATAGTCACTAAAATGAGGAAAATGGTAGCACTACAAACTTTTTTTTATAAATTATTGATGTAATAAGTAGTTACTAGTAAGTAAAAAAATGATGTGAGTGGTGGGTCCATGTGTAAACCAATAAGAATTTGCTACCAAAATAGATAGTAAAAATGTTGTAAAAAAGTTTGTGAGTATAACATTACTTTTAAAAGAATCAATAATATTATTTAATGGAAAAAAAATGTAATTTTATAGAACAAAATTCCTAAAATTAGTACACATATATATAATAATATTTTTAAAAAAAACTTTTTGGGGGGGGGGGGGGGTTGCCCCTCTGGTCCAAAGCTAGTTACGTCCCTGTATTTTGGGATCATCCTTAATAATTTAGTGTGTATAAAACTAGGGGAATGTGTACACTCAAAAGAATAGTCAATTATTTGAAGAAGTGATTTGGATACTCTCTTTTTTTAATAAAAATTAACACAAACTCATTACTAAAAAAATGTAAATAAAAGAAAAAGACAAAGTAATTATTTTCAATACATTTCAACACAATCACCTATCAAAATGGAATTCTAATTTTTTTTAAAAATCCTAAAAGTCATATATGATTGATTTTGTATTAAATTTTGTAATACAAATTTAAAGAGTTTGTCGGAAAATGATCTTCGATTTATTGTAAAGCGTAGTTTTGAAAAAATTTATGGCTAAAAATGATCTGGAAGAGTAAATACAAGTATAATCTCTCAATACACAAGTTGGAAGGCATTTGATTTTTTAGTCCTTATTAAAAGATTTTTGTCTTTTTTTTTTTTTTTAAATTTTTAGCAACATCAAAATTGATTTTTAGTCATCTATGGGGGAGTATCATTTTCCATCCAAGCTGCATCGATTTATTAACGGTATTTAACATGTGACAAGTGCATGCATTTGAATGACACAAGTTGTGTTGGAGGTTTTCGATGGTCCCTATGATGTGAATGAGTGAATCGTAAGTTTGAATGGCATGAGTTGCGTCCGAGGTTTTCGATAGTGTTTCACGTAAGAGTTTTATGCAAACCTTAATGGGTGAAAAAAAAGGGCTTTGAAAGACAAAAGTTTAGTCAGAGGTTTTTGGTTATTGTCTCTTTCCTACGCTCGGGAAGTGCGAGATTCACTATCCTACTTCCGTTAAGGAAGATGAAGATGCTCTTCATCAATCCAATCAAAGGGGCAAGAAAGGATGGTAGTTCGCTTCCTTTCTTCGAAGCATTCAATATGCTAACATTTGGTTTGACTTAGGGGGTTTTTTTGCAGTCCATAAGATGTGAAAGTGTGATTGAATGACACAAGTAACATTAGAAGTTCTTGACAATCTTTGACATTTGTGGCTTGGTGAAGAACTTGCATTCCCCAAAATACCTTTGAAAATCATGGTCTCCCATTATTTTGGCTTATTGTTTTCTTATATAGGAAGTGGTTTTAGAGTTTTTTGCCCACAAATGCATGCACTGTGTTTGGCCTAATAGGCAAGTGATTAACCATGAGAGTAGCCCAATATAAAAAAGAAAAAAAAAAAGAAAAAAAGAAGAGAAAATCTTAGCTTTTTTGTTAGAGCCTATTGTAAGCATACTATTCTAGACAAAAAGTAGTGTGCTAAGATAAGAGGGTGGCCTCCATTCCGTAAATGACATTGCTCAATATTATAATGAAATATAATATGTGCTTGTATTTACAATTTACATAGTAGTATAGTATTACAAATTATTTCGCAATTTTTTTGTCGTAATTTTGATATGGTAGATTGTGAGTGGTTAACCAATATTTATATATGATCCTACTATTTTTTTTCACCAATCACATTTTGTCACATCACAATTGTAGCAAAAAGTTGTGAAAAATTTTTGTAGTCTAGAATTTTTCTTCTTTACATCACCCTTGTTTTCCTTAGACCCAATATCCACCACATGATTTTGGTTTGAAAAATTGAGATATATTCAAGCTCTCAAACTCCACTAATTAATGGTTTTTATTAGATTCTTTAAAACCCCACCAGAATTTTCAATTTTCTAGTCAAAGAATCCAAGTGGTTTGTGCTTGACTGTGTATATCATGCATTTTCCACATTGCTTTTCTGAATCAGTTCTCTTGATTAGTCATTTTTGTTTTGGGCTTACTAAGAGTGATGGGTGTGACTTCTCCGCAGTAACCTCTGATACTGGACTCGTTGTGATCATGGGATTCAACCTCTGATACTGGACTCGTTGTGATCATGAGATTCATGGTACATGTTAAAAAATGGACACATGTCATGATTGTAACGGGTCTAGTGTATTGGAGGCACTGGATAGAAGCTGCGCTCAAGAGTGATAATCCTTTTCCATTTTGAAAATAGATATAATTTCATCATTGCGCCTGTGGTTCTATGTCATTAGTCGTTGCAAAATGAGATATCTATGTGGAAATATTAAAGATAAATAATAATATTATGGCACAAAATTATGTTTGCTCATGCAATTGAGAAAGATGCTCGTTCCATTTAAGAAAGTTTAAACTTATAAATTTTTATTAACCTTCAAGTTTTTCTTTAGCAGCAATGTTCCTTCCTAAACTAGAAATTTGCTCATTGCAAATATGGGACTTAATCAAGGCCACCTCACTTCAAAGGTCACATATCTTGGCTCTTACCTATCATACCAGGGAGGGGTAGTAAACAAGCATATTCACAAAGGTGATGTAGAGGGTTCAAAATCCATCACAAACCACTTGGATTCTTTGACTAGAAAATTGAAAATTCTGGTGGGGCTTTAAAGAATCTAAAAAAACCATTAATTAGTGGAGTTTGAGAGCTTGAATATATCTCAATTTTTCAAACCAAAATCATGTGGTGGATATTGGGTCTGAGGAAAGCAAGGGTGATGTAAAGAAGAAAAATTCTAGACTACAAAATTTTTTCTCAACTTCTTGCTATAATTGTGATATAACAGAATGTGATTGGTAAAAAAAAATAGTAAGATCATATATAAATAATGGATAACCACTCACAATCTACCATATTTAAATATGACAAAAAAAATTATGAAATAATTTATAATACTAAACTACGTAAAGTGTAAATAAATAAAGCCATGCACGGTTGGTAAATTGTCTAGCTAGGCACTTGGCAGGTAGCAATGTTAAGATTATTTTCTGCATGCTCTCTTCTTTTCCAATCACTTTTTTGAATACGGTTTCCTTGCACTTGCTTACATTTGTGCTTCAGCCAATCAACGTGGTGCCGGTGCATATATGGTCAAAGTCAAACAGCCACCGTCCCAAATCCCAATGTTATATATATATATATATATCCTGGTCTTCTTTAACTTGTTTTTTTTTGTTTTGTTTTAATTCTTCAACTTGTTCAAATATGCAAGAAAGAACAAAAGGGAAAAGAAATAGTAAAATCAACCTCAACAAAGCTCTCTATCTTAACTGACACTATAGCTGTCCATAAGTTGTGCTACTCCACTCTGTTGGCTTGGGTTGGAACTTGAAAATTAAATACTACATTTCTCGAGCCCCTCATGTTACCTCTATCAATTTTCTGACGACTGCCAATAGAAAAATTGTCATAAAATATTTTTACTGCTACATTTGTCACTCTTCCATGTATAACCTTTTAATTGATTAAGAAAGATGTTAGGTTAAATAATTAAATTCATAATATTTTAAAATTATAATAATTAATTTATTGTAGTATTAAAAATAGGAGTTCCAGAATTCAAACCATTTCTCTATTTTACTTTCCATTTAAAAAAAAAATTCCGCATGTTCCATTCCGCTTAATAAGGGTGGTTTAGATCGGCTCATAAGTTAAGGGGGAGTGTTATATTAAATGATTAAATTTATTATTTTATTAATAATTAACTTTGCATTAGGTCATGTGGAGCTTGATTTTATGTTTGATTTGGTTTATGATTCAATTTGACCTGGAAGCGTTATGATTTATCTAAGGCTTAATCTATGGTTAGGAGAGTTGGGTCAACAAGCCCAAGTCAGAGCTTTTAGCCCATTTGGATTTGTTGTTTGAAATTGTAATGTTGAATTTATTCAACCATTTATTGGTTTTATTTCATGCCAAATTTGCTTGTATTTTAGCAATTAGATGTCGTGTATTTAGGTGGGAATCATATAAGGGTTGTGTGTGAGAGAGTGTGAAGAATTCAAGTGTATGTGCAATCAAGAGGATTCTCGCGACTAGATCTCGCGAGTGGCTCGCGAGTGGTGACTCACTAAAAGTGTCACACATGTGAAGTATGTAGGAAGTTGAAGGGTCATGACAACTGGAGCACTACAAGACAAAAAGAACAGTCTAGCTAGTTAGTTATTTTGCGACTGAAACTCGCGACTAGTCCCAGTTGCGAGTCAAGTCGCCAAAACCCCCTATTATGCAGAAAAATGACTTTTTACATTCCTTCTCATACCCTACTATAAATACCCTTATACCCACGAAATGTAGAGAGCTTCCAGAGAGAATTTTGAGAGAGAAACCTTAGAGAAACACAAGATTGACTCATCCACAATCTTATACCTTTGATTCTCAAATTCTTCTAATCTTACCCTTTTCATTGACATACCCTTGAGAGGGCCTTTAGCCAAATCCTTATCTCATCATACCCATATCAATGAAAATGTTGTTTAATGCTTGGGAAGCAGTTCAGAAAGGACCAATTCATTTGGTTGATGCAATGAGTTTATTGCGGGATCTAGTAAGATAGAGAAGACAAGGTTAGGATTAACCCTGTTAGAGCAAGAAGTTTGGAGGACTTAGGTGCATCGGGTAGATTAGGCTTGGAGGGTCTATTGCTATACATGTTTCCCAACTAATTTTTTAGTGGATCATTTTACTGCTTCTAGGATAGCGGAGAGGTTTTTCGGTGAGTTCTTCAGTTTCCTCTTCGATAACACGTGCCGATATTATCTTGTGTTTGCATCTCTCTAACCTTTACTCTTTACTTTTAATTACTGCTATGTTGTGATTAAATTATAATTTAGAGTAATTTACTTGTTTGGGTATAACTTATATTTATTATTTCGCACATATATAATTTGAATATAAGCTTGTGTTGATAATTTTGAAATTGAGAGTCTAAATATTCATTAGTGTTTTATACACCAAGTAAACTATCAAAGATATATATATTTCAAAAACTGCTAAAAATCACAAGTTATTCTATAAATTACAGATGTTGTAAATGACTGATATTGTGAGTAATTATTAACAAATAAAAATACTATGATGTAATGAATTCATACGAAAACCTGTAAGACTTTTCAACATTAATAATTTATAAAGATATTATAAAATAATTTATTAAATGGAAACTACAGGTCTACAAATAACACGTACCTTTTACCTTGACAAATTGAAACTTGTGCAAACTGACAGTCTCGAAACTACGATGCAAGTTAAAGAAGAAAAAAAATCTAAGGAAAGCGAGGGAAGATCTTTTGCTTTGTTTCTTCACCATTGACCAAATGTCTATTCTTTCTACGTGGTTCAATTAATGCGTATGGGGGTATATCTGTTAAAGCAAATATAATATTCTGATTCTGAGAGATACAAGTAAAACTTTCTCACAGTGTGAAGACCGAAGAATAATAGAGTCACTTTTTCCAGCAGCATGAACCCTCCAATTGTTGTTCGCACTTTCTTGCAAGTTTCTTCGAAAATGTTCAATTAAAGACAATTTTCAGTCCACTTCATAATGTTAAACCTAACCTAGCTAGTGGAGGCTTTGATAATGATAAGAAATTATCAAATTTCTTTTTCTTGGTCAGAGAAGAAAATCACTCTGACATGTTAGGAAAATGGTGCATTCAATGAAGATGACTTGCCAGTGTTTTTTATTCTTCGAAAAGGCACAGTTCCGTTGCATTATTATTTATCTTTGTTGTTTTTTAATGATCAATAATTTTGCGATCTAATAATACTCCTGTCATTCAGTGAATAGGTTTAGGGTTGATCAAATAAGCAGGATGCTTTCTTTTCTGCCCTACTGGTTCTGATTCAGCAGAAATAGTTTGTTTTTTTTGTCTTTTTGTTCTTGCTCTCTTGCTCTCTTTTTTTTTGGGTTGTGACATTTTGTCCTAATGGAACCATGTAACTCCTTTCTATGGATCAAGGGCTCTGTCACGACCCAAGTAATTATTGAGTACTCCGTAAATAATGTTTCTTCCTTTTGCATAAATGTATGTTTCACTAATTAAGTATATGATGAGACTCGTCATATATCTAAATGAGAGAAAGTCTTACACTCAAAAATTCAATAATTCTTCATACCCACAAAAGAGTTGAAGCAATTATTGAGTACTCTTATTCCTCTCATATAAATGTCTGTTTCACTAATTAAGTATATGATGGGACTTGCCATTTATTTGATATGAGAGGAAGTGTTCGAAAATTCAATAATTTTTCATGCCCATAAAAGAATCAAGATTTTTTTTTAATGAAAAAACAAGAGTTCAAGATTTTGCTATAAATAGGGTCACAAACATTTTTGTGTTGAACTATATTAAAATTTGATTTTTTTTTTTTTGAGTTCAGTTAACGGGTGTTGTGGGAGTAGAAATTTGATAAGGCTATATTACCAAGTGTCATACCTCAGGCAAAGGAGGCCTGCAGCTTCGAGGAGATCATGCCCTTGGATGGTAAGGTCACTTCAGTAGCACGTTATCAGAGGAAGTTATACTGAAGACAAGGAGCCTCGGAGAAAGGGCCAGTCCTAACTAAGAGACAGTGGTTGCTAGCACATTTAATACTTCCTACCAAACCTTCTGACCGCATTTATGTGGAGAAAACCCTTAAACAGTATTGTCTTGATTGGCATAACTCATAAGGAGTTTGGAAAGGTGTCTGATGAGACAAGCACTCAAGTGATAGCCTGTGCGACCAACAACTGGAGAGCCAAGATCATCTAAAGGGAGCTATATAATTTGAGAGGCCCTCTAGATGAAGGGGATCAGAAAATTGGTAGAGAAGACATTGTAGCAACTAGAACTGAAATTGTATCCCAGTTTAAAAAAAATATATTTAAGAATTACTCTCCTTGGATTTTGGCCAAGAAGTGATTTTCTTCACATACAGCTTAATTTTCTTTACTTTCCTACTATCCTTAATCCATTGTACGCGTTAGTCATTTCATTGAAGCACAGCCTATAAACTTACTCTCTACAAATTCAATACGTTAAGTTCTTTGGGCCTAATCCAGTTGCTTTTTGGGCCTATGATCTAAAACCTACCCTTACAGGTGCCTTTAAAATATTTGTTAATTAACCATTTAAAAAAAAATTATATTATTTTTATGAAAAATATAAAAAGTTGTAAAAAAAAAGAAGAGACAATTAAATTTTTTTTCCCATAAATTTTTTTGTTTAAAACTATTTCTTAATCCAATGTCATTAAAGTATCGGTTAACATAACTATTTTTCTCTTTTATAACTTATTATGTTGATAAATTACAGTTTCTTAAAAAAGGAAGAAGATAAGTTATAGTTGGTACACCATCACTTTTAAATAACTTTTATTATGCACTAATAATTATAACGTGTTACCTCAAAAATTGTAAAAAATTTCTCACAACTAGTAGATACTATAATGAAAAAAATAAAATAAAATAATAACTTTCTCGTTTTGATTCCTTATGAAGACAAATTCTAGTTCATACCATATTTACCGACAATCTTGGCTTTTGTTTTTTGGGATTGATACATGTTTTTCTATTTTTTTTAATCGAAATTTGTTTCTGTAGTTAGTTAATTACCACGTAACTTCGCCGAAGACATTCATGCAAAGCCGTCGACATGGGACAAAGAATCTTAAAGCATTTGCTATACCATTAATTAATTTATTAAATGCATATGCATATATGATGCCAAAGACTCTGCAAGCTAATATAAAAGTCCTAAACGAAGTTTCATTGGCATTTCCCAATGGGTCAAATTCAAAGAATTGAAGAGAATTAAGAGAGAGCTTATTAAATTTTTTTTCACTTCTAGAACAAAGACCAGTGCACATTGGAATCTCTGTCTAGTGTTATGACAAAAACACAAGTTGCTTCCTCTGAGTGCGACCTCACAGTTGCTTCCTCTGAGTGAGACCCACAGTTATAGGGCTTTTTGAGTCATTGACCCCTAAAGCCTAGCTAATTACGTGTCTGTTGGTTTCATTTACCGACCCTCCACTTTACCTTGTATATTTTGGTTGGGTTTTCAAGAATAATGACCAAGAAACAACACAACCCTAGCTACCTATAGTCAACATGCCAAATCTTGCAAATTATTATATATCATGTCAGCGTGCATTGATTTTTTTTACAGAACCAGCAAAGATTGTTTTGGAAAAGGTTATGTTTTGATTCATTGAATCTTTTGGTTGATTTGGGGGTGTGCCAACTTTCCTTTAAATTTCTTGGGGATGGAGTATTTGGTGTTGTTAATTACCTCTTACCTTACCTTTATCATTATTATTATTTTAAAAAAAAAATATTTCTTAACCCTCTTTAAAATATACTTCATTTGACATTATTGGTAGTCAAGGTTTTAATGGTCGGTGAAAAACAGGTGGTGGTGGTTGAGTTTTCTGAGGGAGGGTAAAGTGTTTGAAAGAGAAAAATTATTCATAAAAAAATAGAGGGAAAGAAAAATTGTGCTGATGTAGGCTCTTATTTGTTAGTGTCATGTCATCCATCAGGATGGAAAGAAAAGGAGTGAAAAGCCAAACTCCTGCTGTCCGTTTGGTTTGAGGATTAAAAAGTGAGGGAATAGAAAAAAAAAAAAAAAAAAAGTGAAAGATGAAAAAGTGGGAGGATAGAAAAGTTTTTAGTTTTTTTCAATTGTGTTTGGTCGTCGAGAGAGTGAAAAAGTAGAGAGATGGAAAACTTTTTGGTTTGGTTGAAAATAAAATTTGTATAAATTTATCATTATGTCTCTCTTAAATAGAAGAAAAAGTAATTCATTATACTTTTTGAAAAAATTATGTATAGATGAAAGTGGACATTTAAAAAAAAAAAAATAGTATAAAAAATCATTCAAAAGTATTTTCTTAAAAAATAATAAAAATAAAATTAGTAAAAAAAAGAAAGAAAGAAAAGAAGAACCCATCACCGGACCAAACAAAAGGAAGAAAAAAGAAAAAAGCAAAAGGCAAAAAAAAAAAAAAAACCAACGTTACGGAAATGTCAAAAGAGAGGAAAAAAGTGGAAAAGTCAAAAGAAAAAAAAGACCCAAAAACGTTTACGTTAAAAAAAAAAAAAAGAGAACCAGAAAAGTGGGTAGTTTTGTCATTTTTTTTTTTTTAAAAAACTTTTTACTCTAATTTTCTCTCCAATTTAGAGAGATTGTATTTTAAAGAGGGAGGAGAGAAAACTTGTGGGTTTCATTACTTTTCTCTTCCCCTCTTCCTCTTAATCAAACAGTGAAAAATGTCATTTTTCACCCTATTTTCCTCTCTCTGTTTTCCATTTTCTCTGTTTTCACCCCAACTTAACACGCCATTAGAGCATTAGTAGTCGGGTGGCCAAAAAAGTTCTATTTTACAACCTTAAACTTACTTTATCTATTATACCATCTCATTTTATAACTCAATCTACATTTCAGTTTCTATTTTTACACACAACTCAATAAAATAATATAAACTACTTAATAAAATAATACTAAAAAAACTCAGTTCTCTCTCTTCTCTCATCTCTATCTTTTCTCTCTTTCTTTGTCTTAGGGTCTGTTTGGATACCATTTATTTTGTTGAAAACTGAAAACAATAAAAAATTATTGTTCACTCTTTTTTTTATTGTTCATATGCCTTGGTGCTATGAACAGTGCATCAGGCACTACTTTAAAAAAAAAAAACGTGGACGTGGGAAGTGCAAAATGCGCTTCCCAATTTTGCGCTTCCCAAACACTTACTTAATCTCTACAGCATCTCTTCCTCTTCCTCTATCTATATGTCTACATCAACCACCATATGAAAAAGCCGAGCTCAGCCACCCACCACCCGACAACCACACACACACCCCAACAACCAACAAAAAAAAAAAAAAAACTAGCAACCCTATGGCCCCCACCACTACCGCACCATATACACACCACCACCACCACCTTTAACTCACAAAAACCCACAAATCAGCCGCCACTTGACCCATAAATCCACCATGAACCACCACTGACAAGAGGCAGAAACAAACCACTCATAACCAAACTTGCTGATTCAAACCCAAAACCCAAACAACTTACAACTCAAAACCCATTCAAATCCAAAACCCCCAAAAGCAATACAACTTGCAACCTGAAACTCATTCAGCTGAAACCGATTCAAACCCAATCAAAACCGCTGCCAATTCAAACTATTCAAATCCATCTGCCGCCAATCCAAACCCATCTATCAATGCCCATTCTACTGCGAGATGACCATCTTCAGTTTGGGGAGAGAGCAATAGGAAGAAGAGTGAAGAAAAAAAGAAAGAAAAAGATAAGGTGCAAAGACTCGGCTTGATTGAGAGAGGGAGAAGAGTGTTTGAGAGTGGGAGGAGTGGTCTGTAGCGTGAATGAAGAGAGAGAAAAGATATATTCCATTAAAATAATATTATTTCTTTTACATCCAAGTGAGCAATTAGTTCTATATATAAGAACCAAGTGTTCATAGGTTACAAAATTTTTTAGAAACCCATACCCAAATGTGAAGTGTTTTTTGAAGTTTTGGTTGTAAAATAGCAATTGGGGGTGTTTAAACCCCCCAATGCTAGTGCTCTTATGCTTATGTTTTGTTTGATTACAACTTCTATTATTTTTTATAATAGAAAATTAAGATGTTTGATGGAATTTAATTTATAAAAAAATTATCCAGAGAAATGAAGTTGAAAAATCAAGGAAAATGGCAGCCTAGATTGCATTCTCAATTACAATATATTTGTCTTTTGATGTTGTAAGGGCAGGTCTTCATTCCTAAGCCCAAAAGATGAATGGATTAAGGCCCAAATAGCCTAATGCAATGAATTTGTATAGAATGGGCTTAAAAGCTAGGCTTTAATGGATCACATAACACGCACAGTGAATCAAAAATAGTAAGAAAGTAAAGAAAAATAAGCTTTGCACAAAGAAAACTTTCCTCAGGAAAATCTGAGAAGAGTGGTCCTTATCTATGTTTCTTTTAAATTGGGATACAATTTCAGTTCTTGTTGCTACAGTTTTTTCTCTATAGATTTTCCAATCCCCTTTCCCTGAAGGGTCTCTTACATTATATAGCTCCCTTTAGATGATCTTGGCCTTCCATTTGTTGATCGTCCAGGCCACTACTTAAGTGTTTGTCCCATCAGACATCTTCTTAAGCCACTTGTGAGTTGTGGCAGTCAAGACAAAACTGATCAGGAGTCTTCTCCACATAAATGCAACCAAGAAGTTTGGTGAGATGCATTAAATGGGGTGGTAGTCACCATCCCTTTAGTCATGGCAGGACTAACTTTTTTCCTGAAACTCTTTCTCAATAGTATGACTTCCTCTAGTAACGTGCCATTGATGTGGCCTTAATGCTCGAGGGTTTGACCTCCTCGGTGTGATAATGGCCACCTCGGCCATGGGTATGACACGTGGCGCAATTACCCCTTAAAAAAAAAAAAAAATTCCTGTACCCCACAAATGTCATTCAAAAAAAAAAAAATAATTGTGCTTGCTGTTTTGATTGAATTTTTCAGTTGGATTAATCTTAAAAATGAACTAAATATATATATATATATATATATATATATATATGTGTGTGTGTGTGTGTGTGTGTGTGTGGTGTGTGTGCGCGCGCGCGCGCGCTCTTTTATCTCAAAAACCTAGATAAAAATATTAAGCTGAACAAATTTTGTAAAAATATTTTTGGACTAAAACAAAAGAAAGAATTTAACAAATTATTTTTGAATACATTTTAAGTGGGAAAATTAAAAGAGATTTGAAGCATTTTTGTGTTCTTGATATTTCTGTTGAAAATACAAATAAATCTCATTAAGCAAAAAGGATATATATAAGAGACAAATTTAAATTACATTTGATGGACCTCTTTTCACTTACATTATTGAGTAACTTATATGTTTTTATTTATTTACTAAAAAACCTGAGTAACTTATATAAAATCGACATGTTTCCAGGTTTAGCGACATTTATATGTGCTCATTATGCTTGTCAAAATCTAAATAATTAAAAGCTAAGATCTACCTCATCTAATAAATTTCTAAAAAAAAAAAAAACCCTCATCTATTAAAGAATTCACTATTTTTTTTTTAATTGAAACATCTGCAAAACAAATAGCCATTTATATTGGATTAACGTGGAAGACATAATCTAACTATGGCTTAACAAAATATAAATTTAAGGGCTGTTGAAAAAGGTTCTTTTCTTTTTTTTGGGGGGGAGGGGGGGGGGGGTGTTAGGTTCATTTTTCTTTGACTCCATATATAATAGTAAAAATTACATCACATGATCCTCAAATTGGGTGGTCTATATTAGACTTTGAAAACCAAAGGGGACGTCGGTTAGAGTAGTTTTTTGGGAACAAAGGGACAAGAATTCGAGGAACAAAGGGCAATTTTTAAAGCCATTTCCACAGGCACACAGGCACATAGCCACAGGCCACAGGCCATGTTACACGACCGCTACGATCTATTTTTAGTCATTTCAATTATCTCCAGCAAATTTTGTCTCCTCACATACAACAAATTATTTGTGGTAGGTTATAATTAATATAAAATTATTTTTATATTTAATAATTTTAACATCAAATGATAAAGTCTTTTGTCCTTAAATTAAAAAAATCTAAAATTCAAATATTGCCTACACCAAAAAAATCAATTGGTATTTTTCTTTGATGATAAAAAACAATAACCTATATATATAATTAAAGTCAAAGCTGAAAAAAAAAATCAAATTAGATTCTAAATTAGATTCCAATTGTTATCTAATTTTACGCTATATGTCCTATTTAAGTTTGTTTGTTTGTTTGTTTTTTTTTTTTAAGTGAGTTAATGTTGTGCAAAAGACGAAGAGTCTAATATATATATGAGTAATGTTACTAACACAAATTATTTTAGGTCATGCTAATAGGTGCCCTTAAGGAAATAATTAACCATCCATTTTTGAAAAGTTTTGATATCACTTTTATAGGAAATGAAAAAGTTGTCAAAATATTAGTTGTTTTTTTCTTTTTCTTTTCCTATAAAAATTTTCTTTAAATAGATTATTAATCATTACTCTAAGGGTATCCGTTAGCATTTCACATTATTTTATATCATTTTTACAAACTTCTTATGTGACTTTAGTATTTTCCAAATAATTATTGGTAAATACAAATGTAATGTTAGTGGTGGACCCATATTAGAACTAGGAAGAATTTGTCATATCAATAGTTGTAAAAACTCTCTCTCTCTCTCTCTCTCTCTCTCTCTCTCTATATATATATATATATATATAATATAATTAAAGTCAAATCTTAGAGAAAATTCAATTAGATTCTAAATTAGAACTCAATTGTGAGCTAATTTTGTGCCATGTGTTCACTTCATTTTTTTTTTAATCTTTGTGCTAAGTGAGTTAATGAGTACTAAGTACTAAAAGTCTAATATTAATGAACTATAAAATTAAAAAAAAAACCAATCACATATACTGAATAAAAATCACCACACAATAAAGATCACCACACGTTCTTATTGCGCTGTGTACTAATTACATTTATTTATTTTTTAAATAATTTGATTAATTATTTATATTTTTACAATAAAATTGTGTTTAATTTTAAATGCATCCATGTGTATGCATGTGTAACATGCTATTTTTTTTTTAAAAAAAAAACAAAATTTGACTAATTGTTTATATTTTTATGATAAAAATTGTGTTTAATTTTAAAATGCATCCATACTCATACATGGTTACATTCTAGCATGCGCGTGTGTGTATAGATATGTGTGTGTGTGTGTGTATATATATATATATGTTCTAAATGAGTTAATTATTTGAAAAACGAGAAATCTAATATAGATAAATCATAACAAACCAAATAAAAAGGTAAACTCATGTATATCTCAAGAACAAAACAAAAAAGAATAAAACTTATGTATATATCTATGACTTAAAAAATGTGTAACTCTTACCCTAGGTATAATTTGAATCCATATATGTGTGTAATTATGATTATTTTTAATTGTATTATGCATATATACAAGTTATATGTTGGTTATTATAGAGCAAACGCCTTATATTAAAATTTTATCATATTTATAAAAAATTTATTAACATCAATTTTATTCTGCACAAATTATGATTTTTTTAAAATAATTCCATAATTACAATTATGGGAGAAAGAATTTGAATCCCGAATCTCCTAATAAAGGAGGAGTTAATTACAAAATCATTTGATGATCACAAATTACAACTTATTGCCTCAATAATTTAAAAGATTTTTATGAAATTTGTTAGGCAATTAGGAGAGATACTACATCCACAACATTTTTACAACAAATCATAAGTGGTTAGTTGTCATTAGTTCAAATTTGAACCTAACACGAAGATTATTTTTTTGTCTCGACAATAACAACCAACAACAACTTATCACTTAAGATTTATTATAAAAATAATGTAAACAAATCATTTTTCGCTCATTAGACTTATTGAATTTCAAATATGGTAAAAAGCTTTGAGGATCTTTTAAGGCAATGAGATGCATGGCTTCATTGTGCATGTGGCACCTGGCCAACTTACAATACATATCTAAAGTTCTAAACCCCTCAATTTCTTGCCTCTATAAATAAAACCCCTGACCCCTCTCGCTGTCCATTTATATCTCCACAACCTTTACATTCACCACTCAAACTTTTTCCTGCACACAGAAAACTCTCTCTTTTGTTCCCAAAAGCTTCCCTAACTCATTTCTTTTCCTTCTCAAGCACTAGGCAAAGCAATCAAGAATATTTCACATCAAGTTGCATCTAATTTGGTGAGTTCTTTTTTCATTTTCATTGCAATCTTTTGTTCTCTCAATTCTTTTTATGTCAAAACTTTTTTGAAGCTTTTAGGCAGAGAATACTATGTTTTTGATAATACCCATTTTGTAAATCATCATCTTGTTTGTTCTCTTCTATGTTTCACAGTCATTCCTGCATGCCTTTTTGTCTCACATAGCTAGAAACTGTGTCAAAGATGTTAAAGTTTTGGATTCTTTGCCATTTATAGAATCTACTTTAAAATGTGCGTTTCTAATAACTGACGAAATCGGTGGACAAGTTCTTCCATTCACGTCTCTCTTTCTTTAACTGCCATAATTTTCCTTTTTTGAACTTCGGTAGACGGTAGGAATATTTGAGGAGATAATATACGATGTTACTGTACTTTGGAGCACTTAATAATTATTATTTTTCATTTTCTGGGGGCGAATGAATCGAAAAAGGTTGTCGGAAGATCTGTTTATGAATTGCTGTATCTTCTCACGCGAGATCAAGTGCGTGATACGACGGTCATGACTAGAAAAAAGAAAGGGAAAATCGCAGGATGGTGTGTTTGTTTGATATGTTTGGTAGCTTCTCTAATTTAAAATTTTTTTAGAATAATTTCACAATAACAGACTTTACCCTCAATAATTTTATATGATCTTATTCTATATAAAAAAGAGAATAAAAAATTATAGAGATTTAACTCTTACGGCAGAAGCTACCGTTTCAATTATTTCAATTGGTAAAATTTCTTATAATTAAATAAAAGACTCGAGTTTGAATTTTGCCAACCTTAAACCGATGAGTAAATTGGTGATAAAAAACAATTATGGGTCATAAGATGGGGCTATCTCTATACTTTCCCTTTATCTTTCTTCTATCCCTCCAACCAAACAAAATAAAGGGAAGTCTTCTTCTCTGGTCAATTCCCTTGAGGTGGGTTTTTGAATAGTCTTTTCGGTTACTGAATGGTCTTTTTCTATGTCTGTTTTAGAAGTGTATGGTTAACGACCGAACACGTGCCTCTTCTTAAGGCCCATAGTTGACTGGGCAAGAGGGCCCAGTTGAGCCAGCCGTACGTACAATATAGCATAAGCCCATGGTTTCCGTCAAAGACCTTGGGCCCAGTTTGCATCACACAACCAAGAAGCTGTCATCTGTGGGAACTGGGAAGTGCCATGTGTACGAATTAGATTCTAGGGTCCACCATATTCCTTGAATTATTTATTTATTTTGTGTTAAGAAAGAATTTAATTTAGCTAGGGATACAAATTTTGTGACAGATGTTGTATTAAAGTGTGAAAATATTTTTTGAAACAAATTTTAGTACCACAAACTAAATTACAACTTTGCTGCATTTATGTACCTAACAAATTGTGAGTGGTAGTGAAAAATTGGTGAGTTCATATAAAAGTGATAGGTAGTTAATAACAATATACTATGTAAAATAGTTGAGAGAAAAGCTGTCTTAGTCGGATCTAAAATTACTATTTTTGACATAAGCACCCCCCTTGGAAGGTCACATTCCAGTTAAGGATTGCACTGGTGCCTGAAAAGGGGTTAAAGGCTTAAAGCATATAGGTGCAGTATTATACTTGGGGAGTTGTTTGGTGGCAATGGAAAATATTAGTACATACATTTTCCTAGGCTGGCATTTTGCTAACTTCTTTGTTTTTAAAAGAGGCATTTGCTAACTTTAGACATTTTTATATATATTTTAATTGAAATTTCAGACTTTTCTTTTCCATCATAAAGCATATGTAATGACATTGGAAAGAGGAAAGTGCTGGCTAGTAGCCATGTATGTTTTGCCTATATTAAATTTTAATTGGTATTTTAGTCTAATGATAAAAAATAATCATTATAGAATGAATGTTATACATTTGAAATACTATTTTATTTATATAAAATAAATAAGCTACATGAATGACAGTTTGAGATCATCACCTAATAGGTTAAAAGTGAATTCCTTCAAATCGATTTTGATAGAACCTTATCCTCCTTTATAAGCTTCTTAACAGATTGCTTATATGATAAACAAGCAACCGTTTAAGTTTAGCTCTTATAACAATAATAATATTCAATTAATCCCAATCTTGTAAATAATGATAAACAAGAAAAGGGTTGCTTGTATGATCTGTTGGTTTTATCTTAATGGAGTGGTAAATTGCCAAACTTTATTGAATATTATGTTGCTTGTTTTATCCTATTACTACCATAGCCATATATGTTTAAAGACTATAAGCTAATTTCTCATAATTTGATTGACGTAATTATCACATTGGTTTGGATCAAAACTCGCTCGTAAAAAATTACTTATTTTAAAAGTACTTATAGCATCATAACATCTTAATCAGCGGCTCTAAATCCGGTTTTCAAAATCAAAACCATTACCAGGTGGTGGTCACTATTTTTTTGAACTAAGAGACAAGCATATATACCAGGTAATGTACCTTATTCAACCTTTCTTTTTCGTTTGCATATAATTTTAAAATATTCAATGTTAGACTTTTCTTGGTCCATAATCAATTTCCACTTCATAGTTAGGTGTGAGTGAACAGAATAAGATTTAGTATAAAAATTTTCATAACCCCACAAAAAAGTGACTAAAAAACAAAAAACAGGCATTGATCACCCTTTCTAATTATTAAATTAATACAGTAATGACTTAATACTTCCATAAACGTAATATTATATGTTTTTAGCTTTCTGAAATTAGGTATTGTTTCCTACGAATATTCAACATCACTTCTAGGTGGTTTCTTCGGAGTTGAACTGACACTTTGTCCTTTGTGTCTTGAATATCTTAATTTGAAAATCACAAATTATTTTATAATTATTTTATTATAATTTTGTCGTGTTGAACCGTAAGTTAATCGTTAATCATCATTTATACAAAATAACACATTTTCATGGCACAGTTATAAAAAAGAAAAAGAAAAAAGAAGGTGCCCTCGACTTTTGGGCTTTTCTTACGAGTCTAAAACAGTGTCTAGACTCTAGACGCGTCCACCATAGAAAACCCAGATGTCCAAAGTTGTTGGATTAGCCATTACCCCATTGACACGTGATTTGTGTCTTTTGTACTTTGTCCGCTAATTAAAACCTTTTTAATTGTCCACCAAGTCTTTAGCACTTTCGGTTTCAAAGTCAGGCTATCAGGGTTACAGTTACACTTTAACTTTTATTATTAGTTGGTTAAGATGGCAGTTGACAGTTGGATTTGTACGTGTTTTTCTGATACGTGTCATGTGCGGTGTGGGCTTTCCTGGGTTTTTGTCTGCCTTGGCTTTGTGTTTTTCCTTTTTCGTTGCTTTTTTAATTGAACATGAGTTTGGTTTGTTTTGAACTTGTTTTGAGTCTCTTTTGTTTTGCGTCTTTCGTGTTCGTTTTGTTAGAAATTTTTAGTATTATTATTTAAAATAATGTGAAAATTATGATTTAAAATGGGTTGTGAAAATATGTGTTTATAGTATTTATATTTATAAAATAAAAATGTTTTTGGTATTATGTTTCAAATAACATATTTTTGTGTGTGAAAAAATACAATTGTGTGTTTGGTATGTGTGTGTGTTTTTTTTTTAAATGACAAGTACAGTACAAATTTATATATTTTTTTATTTGAGGAGAAAGAGAAGTCAGTTTATGTGTTGTCTAATCAAGTGAATCCCATAATTTTTAACATATTAACAAAAGTGTTATTGAGTAATGTTATTTGAAAACTGAAAATTGGTAAGAAGAGTTTTTTAAATTTAGTGTTTAAACACCTTAAAACGAGCCACTTAACTCAAACATTTTGGTTGAAAACACCCTTATCAAATGCATTGTTTTTTTTTGGCCCACAGTTTTTAGTGTCTAAACACTAAAAACGGTTAATCAAACACCCTAACCAAACAGGCTCAGTGTTAGACACCAATAGGCTAGTTAAGTAGCTGCTTGATAATTATATATATATATATAAAGTAGAGAACTGTGTGCCTCGAAATTTCTTGACTCTCTCTTTCTTTCCAACCAATCTGTGGTTTCCTTCTAAACAATTGGAATGTCTTAATGGAAATATTAAAGAAGTCAGAAGTGATTCCACACAAATGTATATATAGAACTATTTTATACAATTTTAATTTGTACTTTTTAAGAATATAATTACCTCCCATAGAACCGGACATTTGGTCCAAGTGGTACCTCCCTAGCCTAGGTACTAAGTTGAAGGGGAGAGGGGGGTTTGGGTAGCAGTAAAATCATTTCTAACCAGTATACATATAAAGAATATAAAATAGAGTACAATAGATCAGACCACTTAAACTTGCAACAAGAAGCTGCACATTCAGACCTGCCTACAGAAACAACTCACAATACAAAACTATTAGCAGCACTACAAATAAACATACACACTAAAAACCAACCAAGACTCAACAAAGGCTAATAAGATGGCACTACAACTCTGTAGGTTTTTTCTTTGAAATAGTCACCCTCAATTTTCTATTTTATCTCATTCTTAATGCCTTTTGCCATTTAGTCTTCAGTCAACAGAGAGTGTCAAAAAAATTAACATTGTTTCTGTCTCCATAAATGATACACACCAGCAGCAATTAATTAACATTTTAATTTTTACCCGCTCTAGATCAAACACATTTCCTTCCTAGGTGTTGACCCAAATTGATTACCTCATGCCAGTGGACACTCACTGCTGAAGACAATCCTATTGTTAAATTACCTATCTCTTACTTCGATTCTACGTTAAATTACCGATTGTCCTGAAAGTTTAAACTATTGTAATATGATAAATTTAATTATTTAACCACATAATTCTAACACTCATATATACCACCCTCTTTCAGATCCTACTAGAGAAAAAACATTCAAAGAATAAAGGGAAATGTTAACAAGCACCGTTTGGTGTTTGTTAATTACAAAAGAAGACAAAAAAAATTTGTCAAAAAAGGTCAATGAAGACAGCAAATAGTACCTACAAAACTAAAAAAATGACAAACCGTAAAAGAAAACAAAATTTTTGTAAAAAAAAAGTAAAAAATATTGTGGTTAACTGGCACCTTGCGGTGCCCATTAACACAACCTAAGAATAAATTCTCTCTTGTTTCACACTGATTCTTCGGAAAACACAATGAATCACCCTGCCAGCCTCATTTTGCTAATCTGACACAAGTAGAGTCTTTCTTGTATGGCTAATTAAAAAAAAGAAAGCATGCTTAGGCATAATAGCTTCATCCCAGACCAACTTGTACCAATTTACCTCAGCACACATATATCTAAAAGCTTCCTAGGTAGATTTACAAGAAAAACAACCATTGGCTGTAGGGACCCAAACCAAGGTTTCTTCCTCACAAGTCTGAACAAGCTTGCAATCTTGATGCAAATCATTTGATCAAGAGTTCTAGGGAGTCCCCAATGCTACTGCCCATCCACCAAGACACTAGATATCTTAGCAGAAGGATAACTACCTGTAGCGAAAATCGCCTGAACATCAAATTTAAAGTTAAGCACCCCTTAAGGATGCCAATTGTCATACCAAAGATGAATTTTGCTACTATCACAAACCCTTATTTGAAAAAACCTATTACAGTTCCCTGAGTTTCAGAATTTGGCTGCAACTCCAGGAACAATTCTGGGGTATGTTAACCTCCCAGAGGTTTTGCCCTTTTAGGAGGTATTTATGAACCCAAGCCACCCATAAAGATCCTGCTTGAATTAGTAAATTCCCGATGTGACTTGTGACTGTTGATCTATTCCAGTCTCTGATTCTTTTTAACCCCAAACCTCCTTCAGATTTAGGCAAGCAAACTTGTTTCCAAGAAACCTTGGCCTTATGAACAGCTTGATCAAAACCACTCCACAAGTATGAATTAAAGAGCTTTTTCAATATCCTTAACTACCTTTACAGAGAGAATAAAGGAACTTGTCCAATAAACCTGAATCCTAAACAACACATTGAATAAGCTGTACTCAACCTATAAAATTTTCTATAATTTAAAGATGAAAAAGTTCTTAATCTCTAATTACCTTAATATGTGATAAGCATAGAGATTATAGGAAAATATGTAATTATTTTTTTATGAGCAAAATATGTAATCTAATGATAAATTTGTCAAACAAATTTTATTATTGATTTCATATTGACAAAAATCATATTAGATACAACTTGAACCTAACTCATATTTTAATATTTTTTAGATGCACCGAGAGCCACTCAATGACATAATCTACTTCTCCCATAAAAGAGAATTTGGATTCAAATTCATTTTAAGGGGGAAAAACTTTCTTAGATGCATGCACCCCATATAATAATAATAAAAAAAAACTGGGTTAATTTTGGAGGTAATATTTAGTTTTTATTACATGTCATATTCTGTTATCCCATAAAAGAGAATCTAGATTCAAATATCTTATGAAGAAAAGACAAAAAAAACTTTTTTAGATGCATGCCCCCATATGATTAAAAATTATTTTGGTCAATTTTGGAGGTAGTAATATTTTAGTTTTTATTACATATCACATCCTAAATTTCATTAAAATAATGTTAATGCTCTTGTTATCTTTTTCCACAATCAATTTTGTCTTTATTTAATGAGGGCTTAATTTGTCTTCATGAAAGTCTTTCCTTGAAATTAGAAAATCTCTCTCTCTCTCTCTCTCTCTCTCTCTCATGTTAATGTCCCTCAAATGAAAAAACTCTTTGTAGTTATTATATTAAATTTACATTGTCCAATGGTAGCTAAAGGTTGGATCTTAGTGCAATAATAAGTATTTTCGACCAAAATCGACATATTGTAGGTTTGAGCATGGGAATTAGTGTCTTAAATGGTAAAGATACTCTTGTTATAGATATTGGGCTTTATATTTGTTGTGTATTGGCCCAAGGAATCCAATGATGTAATAAACCTATCCACATCTAACCCTAGACACTATTAACACTTTATAAACCCTAATAAGGTCATTGTAATACACACCCTATTATGCTCGAGCAACATATTCATGTACTGATCCTTTCACAAAATTAGAAAACCTTGGAGTCCTCAATGTTGAAATTGTCCTTGCTTGTCATGTAAACTAGCTCCATTGTTCATGGTTTTCTAGATTTTAAACCTTGTTCCTCATGCGTATGTTTACTGTTATTCCCATGAACCCCCACTAGTCAATTTCTAGCTCCATTGTTCATGATTTTCTAGATTTTAAACTTTGTTCCTCATGCATATGTTTACTGTTATTCCCATGAGCCCCCACTAGTCAATTTAAAATTTAATCTATTTAGTTAGTGCCCTTTAATCAATCAAGTGGGAGTAATAATGAGAGAAATATTGATTAGGCTATGTTTAAACAATTCATTAAATTCTAATTCAGTTGGCGGAAGGAGTTAGATTGAGGCATAGTGGTATTTAAGGTGTGTTTGTTTGGAGGTGAAACAGGGTGGATGGAAAATTTTGGAGAGCAAATAGGAGGGAAAACTTTGTTGAAGTGTGTTTAGTTGGGTGGGGAGAAAAGAAAATAAATGGTGGGGTTCAGGTATTTTCTTCCTGAGTCCATTAAAATGTTTTCTTTCAAAAATGAAGAGAAAACTGAGTAAGGGTGAATTTTTTCTTGATTGACAAAATTGCCCAGGACATGTGCACACACACTTCTTCAAGTTGTCTTTATTTTATTTTTTCTTCTCTGCTTTGTCTTATGTTTTTTTTTTTTTGGGCAACGTTGCCTCTTTTTTTCTTTTTTATATTTCTAGGCCTGCCTTTTTCTTTTTCTTTTATCATTTTTTTCTTCTTCTGGGCAGCAATGTTGCCTTTTTTTTTCCTATTCTTTTTTTTTTCTTTTATTGATTTTCTAGGGCCGGGGCATGATAGTTTTTTTTTAACTAGACGTTACTTTTTTTTGAGACATGATTTTTATTTTTTACTAGATTTGGATGATTGCTCTTTTTTGTGGTTATTTTTCACTTTTTTGTTTTAATTGGGCATCATTCTTTAACAAAGGTATATGAGTAAATTTATTTAAACCTATTTTTTCCATCTCTCCACTTTTCCACTCCCAACTAAACAAATAGGAGAGAAAATAAAATCATTTCTATCCTCCCACTTTTCCATCCTCTTACTATTTTCTATCCTTTCACTTTTCCATTTTTCCAACCAAACGAACCCTAGTGTGGAGACAACAAATCTCCCATTCATTGTATTTTAAGTTATTTCGATGTTAACTAAGAGCCTAACACTCTTTTAACACTAGCAAATGTCAGTGTCATCTGAATCAGCCTGATTGAAACCTTACAAAACCTCATTTGTCTGAGGTGTATAAAGTCAAGTCATAGCGTCTATAAAATTATGGTCGAAAATGAAATTTGCTCCCCTTGTTTTCCTACTGTTTCTGTGTGTTGCTCTTTTTAAAAATGTTATATTTGGAAAAGGACCTTTCTTTAACTCTATGAATCTAACGGAGCCCACTGAAACTAGTTATAATACATGTCACTTTATATATGGTTGGTTGCACTGAAATTGGTTTAAGTTACTCCCCTAATAAATTTGAGTTGATAATTTGTGATTGGTGCTATTAAAAGAAATATTAGTAGTGGATTTATTTGAAAATAATATTAGTTTAATCACAATTTGTTATGTCAGTAATTGTGATAAATTTTGTCAAAATGGTTGTGTTTTTAAATTTATTATTATTCCCTTACCAAAAGAAAAGAAAAGAAAAAAGCTTAAATTTAGGTGAAAACGACCTTGATTTAAAAAGAAAAAATTGTGATAGTATAGTACTTTGTTAAAATAATTCATGATATTCAATTAATTCTTACAACCACGTGTAATGGTATATACCACCAACCTCCATTGAAATCTTAGCTTGAATATTTTCCTTACATGAGAGAGGGATTAAAATAAAATGTTTAAGAGAAGATTAGACAGTATTCTAAGCATGAATTATATTAGTATGTGAAAACAGAATAATTTAAGTTTGTCTAATTGAGGTTGATTAACCAACTTATTGTAATTAGTTTTTTTAAGGATGGGTAGAAGATTGTAGTTTAATTCTTATGGGGTAAGGTTTTTGTCAGGAGTATTGGACAAGACACTAAAGCCAACACGTGAATATTTTTAAACACGTGTTGTGTTGTGTTGTGTCTATGTGTCAAATCTATTGAGTATTAGATACAAGTCAGTCCTATTATTAAGAATGACCCTGGAACAATAGAGGCACTATAACACATGGAACATGCATACAGAATTAGATTGATGAGACTTTTCAGTCTTTTTTATGAATTATACTCGACAAAGAAATTTTTTTTAATAAGTTTCTAGCTATTTCCCGGTTAGTTATAATGATAATGATAAAAAAGAAGAAGTAAGTTTCGTTTATACCCTATGGGTTTTGAATTCATCACTTAATTTGACTAGACTTGCATTATTTGAATCAAAGCTTACCCAAATAATGGAAAACATATAATTGTTAATTTGGCTAGTTTATTTGTACTTAAAATATATATTGAATAAAAATATAATTATATCAAATAAAAGAAGTTAAAAAAAATTGTACTAATTAATTAAACCAAGCTGTAACAGATAAAACCACACATGCGATAGTGACATTGAAAAGCACTATTGTGTGGTTATTGAACTCTGATAAGTAAATTGTAATTGTCTCCCATTCCCATCAGGCTAGTACTATTAATTATTAATATGGTCCAAGTTTAACCAAAAAGAAACAAGAAAAAATAAGCATCAAGTGCAGGAACATCGAGTTGATTGATAGTCATGCGCACCACCTGATACTGTGGGCCAATAAGATCTAATACAAATGGAAACGATGCCTATAAAAACAGCTTGCGAGCTACACTCCAACTCGCTAAGCTTCAGCTCTATCATCTGGGTCATCATCAATCTCTCATATAAGGTGCTCATAGTATAGTATAGTAGCTAGAGATTATTGGTCATTAGAGTTGCCCTAAGCTCATGACTAATAATCACTAACAATCCCCATTTAGTATTTCTTTTAGTTCTTTGATTTATTTATTTTTATTTTTCTGGTTTTGGACTTGCATTTTGCTTATTTGAAAATGGATTTAGTGTTTTTAACTTTTCTCCTTTTTCTTAGTTCTTTGATCTTTTGTTTTGGACTTGCATTTTACCTATTTGAAAAGTTGATGATGGTTTTTCTTTTCCCTTTTGGAATTATGTATTAATAATTTGGGTTTTGTTGCAGGATTGGAGGTAATTATTAGTTTACAACACTGACCAGATCAGCCAGCGGTTTGTTTTTTTTTTTTTGGATTACAGGTACCTATCAAATTCATTCTGGGCTGTATTTTCTCAGATTGGTTAGATGACATAGGCATATATGGATTATGGACTTTTGAGCTTAGGTTTTCTGGCTCCTAGGCCCAAGGCTTTAATGGGCTTTAATTACATGAACTAATACCCACCAGGGCCACTACATTTCGGCCTAATTGATTTGCATCGAAAACAAAATTCAACACTTAATATTATAGTTCCTTTTAGTTTCTTCCTTTCAATTTTTCTATTGGTGATGATTAAGAGAAATTTTGGACACTTACACAGGCAATGGGATTGCAAAGATCACCTTCCAATAAACCAAACGTCCAACCTAAACCTATTCCAGAAACAAAAAATGAAGAGAACAAAGTCAATGGCTATTCTACTACAAATGAACCTATATTCTTGGATTCAAGTTATAATTCCTGGGTGGTAAGCTTCAATTGTGTACGTTATTAAAATTTTACTGTATACTTGAACTAGGCGTAGTTTATATGACCTTGAAAGTTGTACCCCCTACACTCAAAAAAAAAGAAAAAGAAAAAGAAAAAAACTCGTCTTATATTTAAATAATTAATTTGTTTTTGTTTTTTTGGTTGAATACAAAATATTAGGTGAAACACCCTTCTGCACTACGCTCATTTGATCGTATGATGAAAGCCATAAAAGGGAAGAGAATTGTCGTGTTTTTAGATTATGATGGGACCCTCTCTCCTATTGTAAATGACCCTGATCTCGCTATCATGTCTAAAGAGGTAAATAGCACTGTAAGAATTGAAACATTACAATTTACAAGTCTACTTCTGCACTTCACTCTATGTGACATAGATTTATCTTATCCTTTACTATAATATAAAAATTACAAGACTAATTTTTACTCTTTATCTTATTCTTTACCATAATATAATAATTACAAGACCAATTTTTTACTATTTATCTTATCCTTTACAATAATTAATAACAGATGCGTGAAGCAGTATGTGAAGTTGCAAAAAGATTTCCAACAGCCATTATTAGTGGAAGGTGCAGAGACAAGGTAATAATCTAATCACTACAAATACTTTAATTGTTTGCCAATCTAATTGTGCACTCTTTGAGGTTTCTATAACTGTGTTTTTCTACTTGGATCTCTTTTGTTTAGGTAAAAGAATTTGTTCAGTTGAATGATGTTTATTATGCTGGGAGCCATGGGATGGACATAATGGCTCCACCAAGAGCAGCTAAGTCCAGTGATGGCAAGAACCATAACATAGCCCCTGACAAAAAGGTCAGTCTTTTCTATTTTTTTTCCTTCTTCTACATACGCATTTCTTGATTTTAGAAAGTGATAGGGTTCCCAAGGTAACACCATGATTAAGGGAATACTTGGAGTGGTAACATGATAAAAGCCCTTTCAACCAACATGTTCAATTTTCTAAAATTTTGTAACATTTGAAATGATGAAAAAAATTTCTATATCATTTTAATTTGAATAGTATTTAATAAAGTAATAATTATTTTATTTTTTCCTCGAATAACATGAATTCCCATCTTTTAGGGAAGTGAAGTTCTCTTCCAACCCGCTAAGAAATTCTTGCCTGCAATTCAAAAGGTTAGCTAACTTTCTATGGTTATTTCTCCTAATCAATGAACCAACTGCAAAGAAGATTAATCACATCTAAGTAGATTTTATGCCATCGGGTCGTTTTCTATGCAATACGTGTGTGTATATGCATGTTTGAGCGTGTCTATATTTTTTGTTACATAGAAATAATTACACACCATCAAATCGTTCAAACTAGTAGTGTATTAGATATTCTGTGAAATACCATCCCAAGTTTTTTTTTTTTTTTTTTTTTTTCTTCTTTTACTTTTCCAGACTAAGTTTCATATATAAGATCAATTTCTTCTGTTCCTGACAGATATACAGAATTTTAGAGGAAAAAACAAAGACAATACAAGGTGCCAGGGTAGAGGATAATAGGTTCTGCATATCTGTACATTATCGGCAAGTGAGAGAAGAGGTAAAGATTCTTGGCTGTTATCCTCATATATTTATTTTTATTTTTTAAAGATCACAAGAATTACCTATTAATTTACCTATTACAAACCTAATTAATGTTTTTGAAGAGCGTCACTCTGTAATACTTTTTTCGTTTCACTTTATTTATCCTGTTTGAAAAGTCAAATTTTTTAAGGGAATATCATTTATTGTCTTGTTTACCTTTTAAAAATATATAAGTTTTCAAAACTTACCTTAAATAAATTTATCAAAAATAGGTATATAATAGTTTTCTTTTCAAATAGTTTAGAAAATAAAATAGGGGTATAATAGAAACATTAGTAAATTAATGACTTCTATTTTTAGAAACATAATAATATTTTGGGACATCTTAAAATGGAATAGAGGACAAATTAAGTGGGACGGAAGGAGTAGTATTACTTGGGAAAGATCAAATGTAATGATACCTATTTAAAAAGTCAAACTTTTTAAGGGAACATCATTTATTGTTTTGTCTTCTTTTTAAAAATGTATAAGTTTTCAAAATTACCCTTAAATAAATTTATCAAAAATAGGGGCTTTCTTTTCAAATAGTTTTGAAAATAAAATAGAGCCATAATAGAAACATTAGTAAATTAATGACTTCTATTTTTAGAAACATAATAATATTTTGGGACATCGCAAAATAGAATAGAGGTCAAACAAAGTGGAACGGAGGGAGTAATATTACTTGGGAAAGATGAAATGTAATGATACATAGATAAGTAAATTTCATTTGAATTTCAATAATTATTCACAACGAGTCCATAATGATAAAAAGTGATTCCATTTTTTTCATTGGATCCGAGTAGAGACCAAAGCTCTTGAGCGAAGGTTTTTTAATTAATTAATTTTATTTTTTTATAATGATATATTACATTTAATAATATAAACAATTTAATTGAAAGTAGCTTTCTTGTGTACGGTTCTACAATAGCAATAATAACAATGAAGTTATCACCGACTATGATTATTTAAGTAGTTTAAGAACATTTGAAATTGTTGAAGCTTAATCAAAATATATAGTGGGGCATTTACAAAATATGGATTATTTTTCCACGAGCAGGATTATGGCATGTTGGAAGAGACGGTCAAGTCTGTAGTTGAAACATACCAAGAATTTCACGTAACTGAGGGTAAAAAGGTAAGAGGATTAACCTTAAATCTTGAATTTTCCCTTGCTTTGCCATAGATTTTCTTGTTCTCAATGTGGCATGTAATTTTATTTACAGGTTTTGGAGGTACGACCATCTATTGAATGGAACAAAGGTCATGCATTGGAATATTTACTTGACACTTTAGGCTTTAGCAACTCCAGTACTGATGTCCTCCCATTTTACATCGGGGATGATCGATCTGATGAAGATGCTTTCAAGGTTTCCTACATGATCCCACTTATTATATTTGATTGCATAATTAAGCAGGAAAATGTTGTTCTAAGAATTCAGTAAAAGTTGTATTCGGCTTAAAAACATTTTTGTATTCGGCTTAAAAACATTTCCTCCTTTTAAAACCATTTTCCTTTGCTTTGAAAGCTATTTGCACCGGTGCCCCAATCAAACAGTTTTTCTAAGAGCCTCATTTATTTATTTTTTGGTAAATTTTAATATGATAATGTTGAAAAGCACTTTGGTGAACATTACACTTACCAACTAAAAATTTGTTGGAGAGGGTTTAGCTTGTGGGAACTCAAAAATTTTTTTCCAGGAAATATCCATAGTGAAATGCTTTAGAGGAAATGTCACTTCAAAATAATAATAATAATGGAAGTTTTTGCATATATACACAAAAAGAATGTTTTCATAATAATATAATAACTTTATAAAATTTTAAATTAGATGCAATTACTTGTTGGAACTTAGTTATAGTTCATGTAAATTCTTTCAGGTCATTCGAAGCAGAGGACATGGCTATCCAATTATTGTATCTTCCATTCCGAAGGATACGGGAGCTTTATACTCTCTGCAGAATCCCTCGGAAGTATTAATTTTCCTGAAAAAGTTAGCAAGATAAAGGAAAAAATCTTCTTCTTGCAGGACACTTGCTTGATTAAGGGTTTAGGCAATTGAAAATTTGAAATAGCGTTTTGGTTTTGTTGATAGAAATTCGGAAAAAAAAAGTTCATATATAGATAGACGGAGGACTCGGGAAAATACAAGTTTCACTGTTTTATTTATTGTTTTGTGAAACAACCATGTATTAGAACTTCCACCTTATAAATGAACATCTTATTAAAGAAATGTACTTACTTTGAAAAGTGCAAAAATATTGTAAAATCTCTTCTCTCTCTCTACAGGCTAAGTTGTTTATTACGTTAAAAGAGTATCTTATATTTTGTTGCGAAGTCTTGTTTGACGATATTAAAGTTGAAAAATGCTTGCTTTGTATTTGTAGTAGAAACTATAGAAGAGTAGGTACAAGTATGATCACTTTCTTAAATAAGTTGGTAAGTTCTTGATTTTCTATTTCTTACAAGCCATTGGCAAATATCATAAATGCTTGGCAAATTTTTGATCTTTGGATGCCAAACTAAATTATGCTCATATTGATGAAGTTCTGCTTCCAATACTTGTTTTTCATGATCTTCGAAATCTTACAAATAAAACAATTTATATTATACAGCTATATATAATTAAATAATTCCATTACATTCCTACCAAATCGATGACTTAATTCCTGTAGTCAAGGAAAATAGCCTTGTTGTGCAGCGCCATGGCCTACTTTCTTTTATGAGGAGAACAAGGATTTGAATTTGATAAGAACTTAGTAGTTCTTAATCAAGTAATGGAAATAGTTATGGTAGTTCTTCAAGGGAACTAGGCCTCCTAGAGTAGATTAAAGTAAAGAAGAAAAGAGAGAGAGAGAGAGAGTAGTAAGACAGCAAAGTGAAGGAAATTGCATCACATTCTTCAATGTCCTTGCGTACAATCTAGATTACCCTTTTATAGTAGAGCAATCTGCTATATATTCAGTACATGTATGAATTCTGTTATACAATCAGTTACGACTCCTGAACTAAGTAACCACTAGTACAATTGTCACAACTCATTATTACTAACTTCCCAAGCTAGCTAATGCAACAGTATAGTAAAACTCCTATTAGAATCCCCCCTTCTTTCTAATTATTGTAACTACCAAATTATAAAAAAAATAAAAATTATTGTTTTTAAGAATATATCGTAGCAGAAAAACTATTTACTCGATAGTGATAATTCTAAAGTCATTTTTGCTTATGACGAGTTTAACCTCATCTTTCAACTTAACGAGCATTCATATCCAACACATTAATTTATGTTATGTACATACCTCACAAAATAGTATCTTAATCGTAAGTAAATCAACTCCATTAATCATCTTTGAATTTTTTGATAAGTGTTTTAATCAATAGATGAAACAAGATGCATGACATCTAAAATATCTTAAGATTGGTACTGCAAAGCTTGAATAAGTAAATTTGTGATCTTCATATAGTTTCTTTTATAAGAAGCAAAATGAAGACAAATTCAAACGAAATACTTCATAAGTTGAGTTTGATTCGTCTTGTTGCTAAGATAGTGGAATGAAAGTTCAAAATTTTTTGGGTATGACAAAATTACTCCATCTTGATTATCTAATTCATACAAATTGAGTTAAGTTAATCTTCATATAATTACCGATTTTGATAATTCAATGGTCGGAGAAGAGAGATTTAAACCCTGAATGTATTCGTTGAAAACACAAAAGGATGTTAATTGAGGTACAAAATTCCTAAACATGAATTAGAGATTTTTCAATTAAAAAATGTTAGGTTGAGATGAAAAATATTCCAAATTCAATCCAAGACTCCATGGCAACCATGTCCATTAATTCACTTATACACAAAACCATACACAAGGGCGGCTCCAAGACCAACCCAAGGGATTCAAATGAACCCCTTGACCTGGTCCTAAAAAAAAAGTTTATATATAATTTTTTTTGACCCCTACAATTAGGCTTGCACATGGGTTGGGTCAAATCGGGTTTGGGGTTGATCTACACCCGACTCGATTGGCTCGGGTGAACATAAAATGGACCCACAATCGACCATATGTTCAGATTGAAACCGACAACTTGGGTCATTGGTTGAGCGGGTCGGAGCTGTCAGGTAATATCAGGTTTGAAACAAAAGAAGAAAATAGAGAAATCACAACGCAAACAATACAGAATTCAAAACCCAAAAGAACACAGACACAAAGAAATCAAGCCAAAAACTCATAACCAACACCAAAGAGAAATCAAGCCAAAAGAACATAAAAATAAAAACCCAAAAAGGACATAGAAATCAACATAAAGAACATAGAGAAATCAAAACCCAAAGGACATAAACCCAAACACAAACTACAGAAATCACATAGCACAAACAAGAACTCAAATCTATGGACTGAAATGAAGAAAGAAAGAAAGAGAGATATCACATCAAACTGGCACCATGATAACGCCTTAAAATGTATACTTGTTATATATTTATGTGGGCGTTATCTCCGTATTACTATGCTTAATTTGTATAATTAAGTCATGATTTACATTAGTTCCTATTATTTATCTTTACATAATTTCTTGAATAAGATGTCATTTATTTTGTGTAATTTTCTACTTTCAGGAAATCATGTGAGAAAGATGAGTTTACAAGAATTTGTGAGAGAATGGAGGCCAAACTAGAATTAAGTGGAGCTAAAAGACCATGTTTAAATGTCTAAGGAGGTGCAGCTGGAGTGTTTGGATCGTCTACTCTGATTGGAAGCTTCAAATAAGGAAAGAAACCAAAGAGGCAGAATCTGAAAAGGAAAAATCTGATTTGAGTACTGATCAGTATTTTGGATGTATCTCACTCTTTAGAATTCCAATTGACACAAGGCTGAGTGGGTTGGAACCATGACTTAATTATCTACAACTTTCCAGTTTTGAGATTTTCAAAATTCACAAGTTTTGAAGGCCGAAATTAACTCACAAGTTACCATTGTAAACTTGGATGGAAATTAAAATAGTAAAAGTTTTATTTTCTTTGGACACTTTTATGTTAGGGTTTTGAAGGGAGGCTGGGGAGAACGAATTTTCGGGAAGAGAAAAATTGTATTTTCCTTTCTCTAATGGCAGCTTAAACTCTTTGCTAGGGCTAGGGCTAGGGGTTATGTTTCTTCTATACGATATGAATATTCAATGTGACTTTTTCTAAGATTTTATCAACGACATATTTGATTATTTAATTAGATTTCTTTTGATGTATTAGTTCTTCCATGCTTTTAATAAGTTCAATCATGTTTTTCTTATTGTTTAGAGGACTTTCTAATAGTTTCAAATAGAAATTAGATTTTAAAGTGAATGAGTTTTTCTGAAAAACTTTTTTAACCGCATTATTAATCAAGGTTATCATGCGTTCTTGAATTGTCTCAGTTCAACTGAATTATAAGTTTATAATTGTATAAGAACAATCAATTATGAAATAGATATTTCTTAGATCACAAAGAATTTCATATCGATATAGGGAAACACCTCAATGCCCTAGTATTTATATTATTGATTTAAATAAGTTTTTATTATTATTCTTGTTAACAGTCACCAAGCAAAATTATGTTTCTTCTTTACTCAAATTGTTATTTAATTATATTGTTTTTGAATTTACCCTGCTCCTTGTGGTTCGACCTCGGTACTCCGAGAATTATATTGCTACGATCTCCTACACTTGGGAGTGAGCAAGCACACCACCACCACTCCCCTCACCTATCATCACAAGATTAGTGCAAAATCTAAAAAAAATTACATTTTTTACTAACCCACCGTCAGATGCACAAGATCAAAGGATATTTCAAGCAAATCAGAGGAGGCTTCGAGAGTTGGGTTTGAGTAGCTTAACGGCGGCGGCGGCGGCAATAGGAAAACTTGACGATGGCAGCGGCTATAAGAAGGGTTAGGGTTAGGGATTTGAGAGAAAGAGATCAAAGAAGGAGAGAGCATGAAAATATGAAACTGAAGGAGAGAGAGCATAAAAATCTAAAAAATGAAAACTTCTCACAGGTTGGGTTTTTTGCCTTATTTTTAAACTTCTCACCGGTCGGGTCGGTTTCTACGGATTATGAGTTGTGGAACCTGAAACTGAACCAAAAACCCGAAAATTTATCTCTAACTAAGCCGCAATCGACCCATTTTGGCAAACAGAACCGCCTGTTGGTCTTTAGGTTGGACCGGGTCAGATGGGTGGTCGAGTCTAACGGGTTGATGGACAGCTCTACCTACAATAAAAATTTGAAATCATTGAAAAATCAAATTTTGAGTTTAATTTTGATGCCAAAATTGTGACAACTAATATTTTAACTTAAAAAAACCAAAGCTTTTAAAGAATGATAAAAGGAAAAAGGTTTTTGAGGTTGGACTAGGGTTCATTTGAGATAAGATTGTGATAACATTATAACAAATAAATAAATAAATAAAATACAAAAGCGGCACAAATTTGTAAAAATGAGCAATCTTGATTTAAAAACAATAAAGAAATTAAATAATTTGCAAATATATTTTCACAATTTTTACATTATAATTAAAAAATAAAAAATAATAAAGCATATGAAAAGACATTAATATCACAATTAATCTTTCAAGTATATTAGTTATTATTTGAATTGCTTGATATCTTTCAAGCATAAAAAATAGAGATAAATCTAAATATGTTATTAACAACAAAAATTAATATAAAAATTTATTTATTTTATTGATAGATGTAATAAACTATTTTAATTGATTTAATTCTCTAAAGCATATTTGAATATAATAGTTTTCCATTCATTAGCATCACTAGAAAATGAGACTTTTTTTAGAGAGAATTTTCTAGAAAACTATCTCATTTTCCAGTGTTTGGTAATGATCTTAAGAATGTTTTTGGTGTTTGGTATGCACAAAATTTTTTATAACATTTTTTGTATAATTTAAAACACGTATAACATGTGTATTGTGTAAATCCAACTTGAAAGCTCGAATTTTTGCTAAAACAAAAGAGCTTGTTCAGACCTCCAAATAAAAATTACAGCTAGATAGCTTTTACTCTAACTTATACTAAGTACGGAACAAGAGTGAATAAGTGTAAAGAACTGTTAACACTACCCTAAGCTATATTCATCCATTATCAACAATAAAATGAAAGCTTAAAGAGTAGGGAAGAGAGATGCAAACACAAGATAAAACCGAGATGTGTTATTGAAGAGGAAACCCAAAAACTCGGCAAAAAACCTCTCTGCGACCCTTCAAATCGAAATTGATCCACTAGAGAATAAATTTTGAGTACATGAGTAACAAAAGACTTTCCAAGCCTAGTCTACCCCATATACTTGAGCCCTCCAAGCTCCTGTTACCATTTGACTTCTCGAAGTCTTGTCTTCTCTAACTTTTCAAATCGCGCAATTCAGTCTGATTGCATCCGCCAATGAATGGATTCTTCCAATACTTCCCAATAGCACCAAAATCTCACTTTACACTTAGAATGAGTGAGGATGTGTTTGGGATAGCAACCTCTCAAAGATATAGAGATGAAGATGTAGGAGTTGAGGAAAATCATAAAGAAATGTGTAGATGATTGTGGGTATAACAATTTCTAACTCTCAAGTGTATTTTCTAGGATTTTCTTTTTGAAAAGCACTCATTACAATTTGTGGCTAATAAGGGTATATATAGTGTGGGTAAAGACTTGGTATAGCAAAACACAACTTTTTGCCAAACAAAATGTTTCGCGGGGTCCTTCGTGGGTTGGCCATACCTGCGAGACAGTCACGAAAATTTCAGCCTGGCACGACTCTTCATCTTCCAATCATGTGCTCTACACATGGCTCTTTTTGTGGGTTGCTTCTCACGAGACAGTCACAAGCCAGTCACAAAATCCACTTGCTCAAATTTTGAAGCTTGATTCTTAATCGATCTCTCACACTCATCCCTTACAATTAATCCCACATACATATAGAGAAAATGATTGAAGAAATTACAATCAAATTTGACACGGAATTAAAGCCAACATTATAGTTGGAAATCACAACTTACAATCTTCCCCTTTAGCTATTCCGTGACAAATCCCCTAAACAGACTCTAAACTTAAACATGAATTTGGGAACGTAGGCAAAACTCACTCACATCTAATTCTAGAAGCTGTGAAGCACTTGCACCATATACACCTGTATCTTGAAACGTTTTCACATAAAAAAAAAACTTCATTACCCTCAAGACAAGTAGAACACAAGGCACGTATAAGGAATAAGTAAAAAAAATGTGATCAAGATACCAAACGAAATATATAACATGAAGCCTAACTTCATCATACATAGACAGTTATCAAGAAATGACTACAATGAACATTTATCAAATAAATGATTATCCGGACATGCAATGCAATTAGAAGTAATGCTAAAATCAATTGCATGTCCAACAAACACATGATGCATTAAAGAAACTAAAGCCAAGAGCATTAGAAAGAAATAAGCATCAAAACGGCTATAAAAACCAAGACAAACAAGCATCAAATCGGCAATAAGCAATAAGCTAAGAGCATTAGAAAGCACAATATTTTTTTTTGAACGACATCAAAAGACAAATATATTGTAATTGAGAATGCAATCTAGGCTACCATTTTCCTTGATTTTTCGACTTCATTTCTCTAGCTAATTTTTTCATAAATTAAATTCCATCAAACGTCTTAATTTTCTATTAATAGAAATAACAGAAGTTGTAATCAAACAGAACACAAGCATTAGGGTATGGCTTTGCACTCATTTTCTTTCCTTTGTATCCTTGATGGATGACATGACACTAACAAATAAGAGCCCACATCAAGCACAATTTTTCTTTCTCTCTTTATTTTTTTATGAATAATTTTCTCTTTCAAGCACTTTACCCTTGTTGACACCCTATTTTGCAACCCGCATTTAACATCACTTTGAGTGTAAAAGGGTAATTTTGCCTTGGAAATATGCATCTTGATTCTAGTCATTAGATCCTTAATCTCATTTCACCAAAATGATCTTGATGTTGTAACAATCAAATCGACTGGTCATAAGTCCTAATCGAACCACCAGATTGAAAGTTATCATCAAATTAAGTTTTAATGACTGAGATGCACTATCACAAATTGAGTCCGACCATATGTGATTATGAATAATTGATTTCAATTGGTTATATGTATAATCAATTTGAGATCAATGATGTGTCATAATTTATTTGGTTAGGACTACATTTTATGGTAGGGTTGCACACACCTAATTAACTAAATAATTAAACATTAATTATTCAATGAGTAATTTGTGCAATTATCTTTTAATTAGAATAAATTTGGAATCAATTAAGTCTGAAGTGGGAGTACTTGGAGCCATTTAATGTTAATTGGGAGCAAATTTGGAACCTATTAAAGTTAATTGTGCTGAAACCATTTTTTAACAAATGACCTCTGCTCACTATTTCATCGATATCTCTTAGATTATTTTGAATCTGTGAATGAGGTTATATGTGATTATGAATAATTGATTTCAATTGGTTATATGTATAATCAATTTGAGATCAATGATGTGTCATAATTTAATTGGTTAGGACTACATTTTATGGTAGGGTTGCACACACCTAATTAACTAGATAATTAAACATTAATTATTCAATGAGTAATTTGTGCAATTATCTTTTAATTAAAATAAATTTGGAATCAATTAAGTCTGAAATGGGAGTAATTAGAGCCATTTAATGTTAATTGGGAGCTAATTTGGGACCTATTAAAGTTAATTGTGCTAAAACCATTTTTTAACAAATGGCCTCTGCTCACCATTTCATCGATATCTCTTAGATTATTTTGAATCTGTGAATGAGGTTAATTTTTCCAGAAACTAGACATCTGGGGCTTTAATTTGAGCACAAGAACAAGATAATTCTGATCAGAATTGAGTCAGATATGATTTTTTGAAGTTGGCTCTATAGGCTGTTATAGCAGCTACGGGAAAACCGAATTTTGGCTTGCTTCTCACTCCCACTAATTTCTACATTTAATGCTCCAAATTTTTCCCAAGGCTAAAATGAGGTCTAGGTTCATGATTCTTTGTCAACCCTCATTAATGGCCTTCCATTCATATTTCTTCCACCACTACTATATAAACCTCCCATCTCCTTCATTCCAAGACACACAAAAAACCTCCTCTCTTCTCCTCTCTTGAGTTCTAGGAAGTTGAGTAGTCTTGTCATATCTTAGTTTTCTTGAGACTCAAGGTATTGAGTGAGACTCACTCTTCCTCTCCTAGCTCTTCTTTTCCTCCACTCTTAGGACCTCTCTTAAGAGTCTCCTTATCCACCATATGAATCTTGCATAAAGGTATAATCCATTTCCCTAACTTGTTTTTTGTGTTGCCATGATAAGAATTTAGGATTAAAGCACGATAGTAATTATTTAAATTATCTTGAATATTTTTTAATGTTCTTATGTGTTCTTCACATGTTCTTGGTTGTTCATCATATGTTCATGAATAAACACTAGTTTTGATCTTAAATCCACATCAAAAATATGAAAAACATGTTTGTTTCATAATTCTTTTAAATTCTTGAATCTAAGATATCACCATCTACACACATTCACTAGACTTTATTTTTCAATCTAAACGAAATGCTTAATAAATTGAATTAGGGTTTATCACATGCACATACTTTAAATTCAACATGCAAATCGATTAATAACATATTAGATGATGTGATATGAATGTTGGCCACCATAGTTTAGAAGACCGGTTTCACCGAGCAAGGTGGGTGCCTAACACCTTCACACCTTGTAACATAGCCTCCGAACTTAAATCAAAGGTTGATAGATCAAATGCTTATCCATGTAATTTTCAATTTTTAGATTGTAAGTAGGAAATAAAGCCATGTACTTTATCTTAGATTGTATCTAGGACCAAAGCCATGTAATTTTCCTATAATCAATGTAAGTTCAATTGAAAATTAATAAAATGAGGAATTTTTCAATTTTGGTTTTCTTACTTTTCCAATAATTAAATAAGTGGCGACTCCATTGTAAAACCCTTAATTTAAAGGGGAAAATATAACTAGTCATACCTCTATTTTGAGAGGCAATAACACGACTCCACCCATTCACATGAGTTTGACCAAATACACTCTATAAAATGGGTCGGGGGCACAGTCTCTCACAACCCTCCCTTAGAAAACTCAACCACCACCACCAATAGTGTCAAATGAAGTATATATTTTAAAGAGAGTTAAAAAATAATTTTTTTAAAAAAATTAATAAAAATAAAGGTAAGGTAAGAGGTAATTAACAACACCAAATATTCCATCCCCATGAAATTTAAAGGAAACTTGTCACACCCCCAAATCAACCAAAAGATTCAATGAATCAAAACATAACCTTTTTCAAAAATCTTTGTTGGTCCCATAAAAAATATCAATGCATGCTGACAAGATATATAATAATTTGCAAGATTTGGCATACTGACTATAGGCAGCTAGGGTTGCTTGCTTCCTGGTCATTATCCTTGAAAACCCAATTAAAATATACAAGGTAAAGTGGAGGTACTAAATAGGTGGTAAGTCAATGAAATGGTCGTGAAGCATGCTTGGATAACACATTCAGGAAGAAACTTTTTTTATTTCTTTTTCAACTTTATACTCTTTTTTTTTTTTTTTTTTTCCAAAATAGGTGGTAAGCCAATGAAATAGTCGTGAAGCATGCTTGGATAACACCTTCAAGAATAAATTTTTCTTTCATGTTATATTGATTTTTGCATACTTTTTTGGAACTATGTGATCAAATGCAAAATCAACAAATTGTGTATATATTTGTGTTTTTTGACATACGTATTGAAATGCAGTATTTCAAATTTTTCATCTTTTTAGCATAACTTTAATTTGTTAGTATAGTTACTAGATATGGTTTTTGAATTGCAAAACAAGTTGATAAAAAAATTATTATTTAAAAAAATGATTTATTTATTTTTTAATAAAAAATCAACCTATTGCAACGAGATTTTCAAAGTAAATTGTTGCAATATGTGGAATTTATTACAACGGAAATTTAGTGTTGCATAAACCAATTGCCTCAAAGTTTATTACAAGAGCTTGCATTGACTTTTTTGTCGTTGCAATAACACCTATTACAACGACATTAGTTATTATAACCATTGTTTTAAAAACCGGTACAGTGAAAGAACCGAAAAATAAGCTAATTACCGGTTTTATGGTCAGACTAGGGTTCGACCGATGGTCAAACCGGTGACGTTATAAATAATTTAATTATTATTTATTTAAATTATAGGAATAATTAATAATTTTTTAATATATTAAACTTACAAACCAATAGTAATAAATATGCTTCCTTAAAAAAAAATACAAGTATATAAGTATATAACGTCTTTTTAAAGAACTTAACATAATAACATTACAAAACAAGCGTTATTACTACAATATACCTAGCTTCTGACCAATTTTTCCAAATTGCAACCACTCCCAACTGAATCTCCTTAATTGCAAAAGGTATCGATTTCTAGAGAAACCGAGCACTGTTACTGCAATATACCCAATCCACATATGAAGTAGGTGAATCCCATTAAAATCCAACTCATAGAACAGCACCACAAACACCAAAACCAATTGTTGTTGCAAAACAGGGCTCACTCAAAACACCCAGTTAGGAAAACAACACAAGTATGATATAAAATGTCAAAACCAAGAAATGATAAACGCAAAGGCCTCTCTTACAAAAACAGGGGAAACATCAAAATCAATTATTTTCACGATTTGATTTTGATGTGATTTAGAATCATAGCAACCAAAAAAACATGAAAATGATAGAAAATAAAATGATCAAAATAAAAATCAAGTAATCAAAGTCAAAAGAAAAGAATATTACCTCATGAAGCCATAAAGCAGAGAGTAGAGATCAGAGGGCGAGGGCGAGACCAAGAAGGAAAAAAGAAAAAAAATACCATGTGTAATGTAGGCACAGACCCAAACACAAACACAAACTCACCCCTTTTGCTTTTCTAGTTCAACAAAATTCCGGAAAGCAAGCAGATATGTCCTCCACCAACACGATTTCGAATTCACAAACCTGAACTCTTCAGGTTTCCCTACGATGCCATGTGTTTGAACACTTCAAAGTTCAAACAACGAGAGAGTGAGGCAGAGAGAGCGAGGGATATTCAAAGAGAGTGAGCTTGAGTTGAGTGAGGCAGAGAGGTAGAGAGCTTGAGACCGTGAGAGTGTGAGAGTGTTTAGGAGTTAGGACTTTAGTCTTTAGGGGTAGTTTTTAGGTTCTACGCCAAAACGACGTAGTTTTAGGCTAGGAAAAGGACGAAAAATCCCAACCAATCAGTAACCTATTTGACCATGACAATTCCTGGTTCTTCGATTGAACCGGCCGGTTTTCAAATTTTCTCGATTTTTAAGCTATTTCTAGTTTTTGCCCATAACTAGACCAGATTAAAGGCCGATTCCCGATCGGACCGGCTGGTCCGATCTGATTTTTGAAACCATGGTTATAACACCTATTACAATGACATTAGTTGTTATTGTAATTATAATTGTATTAAGTCTTTTTTCTTGTAGTGCCATTAGGACAAAATGTCACAACCCAAAAAAAAATTAAAATTAAAAGAAAGAGAAAGCAAGAACAAAAAAAAACTGTTCTATTTTTGCTGAATTTGAACTAGTAGAACAGTAAAGAACGCATCCTGCTTATTTGATCAACTCTAAACCTAATCCAAATGGAAACGATGTCTATAAAAACGGCATGCGTGCTACACTCCAACTCGCTAAGCTTCAGTTCTATCATCTAGGTCATCATCAATCTCTCAAATAAGGTTCTCATAGTATAGTATAGTAGCTAGATATCATTGGCCATTTGAGTTGATTTAAGCTCATGACTGATAATCAACAAGGCCGGCCCTAGGCTTAGGCCAATTAGGCCATTGCCTAGGGCCCCCTTACTAGAGAAGGCCCCAAATTTGGGGGAATTTTTTTAAAATTTTTTTTATATAAATATTTTTGGGAAATATTAAAACATTTCGGTTTAAATTTTTTTTTTTTCACTATTAAGTAGGCTCAAAGAATTAAGTAATGTTAAAAATAGAGATAAAACAAATTTAAATAAATAGGTCTTATAAACAGACGTGTTACTCATTACAAGTAATTCAAATACGAAAATGTTAAAAATAAATTTTGCTACATAAATTTTATTTATTTAATTATTTTTATACAAGATAAAAATTCTACTGTAACATAATCTAAGTGTATATGTATGTGAAACTTTCTTCTAGAAACTTAAATCTCGGTCATTGCCCCCCACACCCCACAAGAACTTATACTTATAGAGTGATCACTGCACCAAGAGTACGTGGTGGTCTCCATAACTTATATAATTCGATGTGACAATGATTATGATAGATGGATTTCAACAAACTATTGAATGCGTTTTTGAATGAATATTTGTGATTGGTGATATATTTTTGTAATTTTCATGTTATAAATTTTATAATATTTCTAGTACTTTTGTAAGCCTCATATTATTGATCACATTCATTACAACACCAGTTTGTAGTAAAAATTTGTTATAATTTTAGCATTTTCTATAAAAAAAATTCATATTAAAAAGTAAAAAGAATGGATTTAAAAAAATTATTATATAAAATGTTAGTTAAATATTATTTAAGTGATAACATAATAGCCCCATTTGAAGATTTCGCCTTAGGCCTCTGAAACGCTTAGGCCGGCCTTGATAATTGCTAACAATTTTATTGGGCTTTACAAAATCACCCCAACTTAATTATCTAATTCATACAATTTGGGTTAAGTTAGTCTTCATATAATTATAGATTTTGATAATTCAATAGTTAGAGAATGAGAGATTTAAAACTTGAATGTATTGTTCAAAACACCAAAAAATATTAGTTGAGTTATAAAACTCTTAACTTATTGGATTGTATTTTAAAAAATTTCAATTAAAAAATGTTACATTGAGAAGAAAAATATTCCAAATCCAATCCAAGTGAATCCAACTCATACAAACCCTATTAACCAAATAAAACCCCGACTCTATTGCATAGATACACTGGTACACAAGCACTGTAGACGTTGCCTGTGCTGACAAAGCTCAAATATTGAAAAGTAATAACCCAGCAGATATCACGTTGGCTATTGTTTAGTTGAATTGTTATTTAAAAATAGACGTTAATAACAACTTTCAATTAAAAGATAAAAAGATTATTGCTAATCAACTATACTATTACTAGTTTATAAAAAAAAAAAAAGCTATACTATTACTAACTGCCCACTACAGACTACCAATCTTTCAACGAAATTCAACATATATAACCACAAGGAACTCCAACTCAACCTAATTATATGAGTAACGAATGACAATCCTAAAAAATTTCACAATATTTTTCACAATTGTTGAATTAGTATACTAATATCATTTTTTTTATGTATCAATAACAATCTGTCATATTACGTAGTACTATCTAGCTTATTTGAAAAACTTACTTTTACAATTTACAGTCTATCATGTCAAAGTTATAAGGCGAGTTTTTATGGCATGCTTTCGATTCCTAACCTTGTCATCTCTATATATGTGGAATGATCCTTTAGTAATTAGTTGACTTGAGGCATGCCGAGATACTAGGCAGAGAAAGCTGATGCTCTCATGTCATGTGGGGTGTATGGGTAGTCGAATTTCAATGTTGTAGAGGGCTTTGTTGTATATCACATGGTCTGTGGTGCTCGGTTGGAATTTCAATACCTACGACGTCTAGAAATCAATGATTCAATCCCAAAAATGTGGCTCAAATATCGTATTAAAACTTCAAACTTTCCATATAAGAGATTGTTTTAAGTCAAATGGCATTTAAAAAAAAAAAAAAAAAAACTCCTGGAACTAATGAAGAAACAACGTGAAAATAAGAAAATCAATTATCGTGGTGAAGATCAAAAACTCAGATTTTAGTCTACACAGCTATTGTCCGTTTTGCAACCGAATATTAAAAGCTAATTTTTTACCTAAGGTTCTCTTGCTTCACTTCCTGGCCAGCATTAAAAGATTACAACAAGCAATCAACGTAACGAGGAGGAAATCCAACGCAACCTAACCATACATGGACACCTAAGACCTGAGTACTATATAAGCTTAGCCTCTACATATATCTGGCTCTCAGAGACAGTAGAGTGAGCAAAATTTCACAACGGATAGCTTGATCAGTAGGGCTTAAGATGATAGGTATGCTTTCAGGGTTTCTTAAGCTTATGCTTCTCTATGGGATGTTCCTTGGGTTGGCTCAAGGCAAAGTCCATTACCATGAATTTGTTGTAAGTGCCACCTCTCTCGCATCTGTTTTCCTGTTATTTTTGGTTACCGGATATGGAGGAATACTTGTTTGTAGTGAGTTGCAGTTTTATTTTTTATTGTTCATTAGTTCATGTAGCTGAAGGAGGCTAACTTTACAAGGTTGTCTGAAACCAAGAGCATGTTGGTTGTGAATGACAGTTTCCCAGGGCCGGTCATTCATGTAACAAAAGGGAATACTGTATATGTTAATGTCCAGAATCAATGAAACTATGGTCTTACTATTCATTGGTAGTTGACTCTCTCTCTCTCTCTCATGTTTATAATGTCCATTTTGAGAAAATACACTAATATCCCTTAAAATTTTATAAAATGATATTACTAAAAGTATGGACAAATTGACATTCCTTCTTAACCAAATAATGTATCTTTTTTAAAATGAAAAAATAAAATAAAAAAAATAATATCCAAAGTACGAGCATATTACACTTTCTACCTCGATGGTTGTTAAAGTGGCACCAACAACTAATAAATAAATATTCAGCCACTTCTTATATGATTTGTGACATATCAATTTGTTAAACTAAAATTTGTCATATTCCAAGTATTACTCATCTGATTGATACCACTTTAGTAATATAATTATTAGTATATAGCTTAGACTAGTTTAGCCCATTGGGCTTAGCCCAGTATATTGTACTTGTAATTCACTCGTATAACTTGTACTGCACACATATCTAGCCTATATAAGGCTTTCTATTGTACATTGTTATACACACATCTATATACAGATTATTCAGTCTTTCTCTATCACTTTATATTGTTAACATGGTATCAGAGTCATTCCTTTGACTTTCTGGTTCTTGTGGACATCTCCGGCGTTCTTCCGCTGCCCTCGACTTCATCCAGTAGTCACTGTCAGAAGCAAGTCACCGCCGTCATGCCCACAGCCCCTAGAACACTTAGATTTCGTTAGTTTTGTTGATCAAACTGCCAAAGTGAAGGCATAGATTGACAGATCTTCCGATCCTGAGTAAAACCCAACAAAGCGTTGCCAGAAACCACCTCCCATGCGCCCACACGTGCCGGCTGAAGTTTCTCAGACTTATACTATGTGGGAACAACTTTCTACTGCAGATCCTCCACTAGTGTGTTCTAAGGACATTGAGCTCTTTGTCAAATATCAGGATCGTCGTAAATTTATGCACTTCATGATGGGTTTACGTGAGGATTTTGAGCCTACTATGGCTTCTCTGCTTAACTGGTCTCCTACTCCTTCTCTTGATGCTGTAGTCAAGGAGCTCATTTTTTAGGAGAACTGTCGGCCTACTCATCACATGTCATCATCTGATCATGTATTGGCTACACCATCTCCACAGCCTCCTATTGCTGCATTCATTGCTCCTCCACGAATAAACTCTGGGCGTCCCACCTCTTAGTCTTCCAAAGGTACTCGCTGTGAGTTTTACCGTGCTAAAGGCCATGATATCTCAGTTTGTCGCAAACTACAAAAATTTGTGCAAGAGCAGAATAAAGCTTCTCTTCGTCGGGCAGCTTTTGTATGTCCTTCAGGTCCATCTTTAGCTTCCTCACTTACTATAACTGATATTGAGACATTTGTTCAACAGGTTTTATCCCGCACTTCCAATGCTCTTTCTATCACCTAAGGTAAACAACCTTGGTTTTTTGATACTACCTGTTGTAACCATATGAATCCTTAAGAATCCAAATTTTCTAATAAGGCACCCTTAGCACATCCAATCACCATTTACACTGCTGATGGAACTCCTGTGCCTGTTAGTCATAAAGGAACAATCTCTTCTTCTTGTTTATCCCTTAGTGACACTTTTTATATCCGAAAGTTATCCCTCAATTTACTTTCTGTTGGTCAACTTTGTGAATTAGGTGTAGATCTTCTATTTACTAATCATGGTGTGGATGTGCAGGATCCTCGGACGGGTCAAGTGCTTGGGACAGGCAGTAAGGTTGGTCGTATGTTTGAGGTTCATGACTTGAAGATTCCTTCACAAGTTATTTCTACAGCTGCTACCACTGCCACCCCCTCACCTGATTTATGGCATGCTCGTCTTGGTCATCCATCCTTATCTCGTCACATTCTTGATGTTGTCCGCACTCTTTTCATTTCTACCTCTCTTCCTGAGCGCTTTTGGGGTGAGGCCGCACTCAGTGCTGTGTACACCATTAATCGTATTCCTTCACCAACTATAGACAACAAATCAACATTTGAGCTTCTCTATGGTCAAACTCCTAACTACTCCCCTCTTTAGATTTTTGGTTGTGCTTGCTTTGTCTCTCTTCCTCCTCATGAACGAACAAAGCTCCAGCCTCGTGCTCGTATCTATTGTTTCCTTGGTTATGGTGTATCTCAAAAGGGGTTTCGCTGCTATGATCCTATTTCTCATCGCCTTCGTGTCTCCCGTTATGTTGAGTTTTAGGAACATCGTCCTTTCACAAGTCTTCAACAGTTTCCTACGTCCTTTTCCTCGGAGTCTCCCATTTTTACTGATCTTTTCCTTCCTCTCTATCCTGAACCTGTGGAGGATTCTTCAACATCGGCTGCCTCTCTAGACGATTCATCTCCGGTTTTGTCTTTGGCAAATGACCAGCCTGTCTTGGATCCTGTGGCACCACCCTCTCCTGAATCTCCTGTTGGTCCTGAACTTCGTCGTTCCACTTGGGTAAGCATTCCTCCCCCTTATCTCATTAATTATCACTGCTCTTTTGCTCTTGCCACCCTCTATGAACCTCACACCTGTTATGAGGCCCATACTGACCCTCTTTGGCAGCAAGTTATGAATGAAGAATTAGATGATCTTCATAAGAATCAAACTTGGAATATGGTTGATTTGCCTCTTGGTCAGTCTGTAGTGAGTTGTAGGTGGGTTTGCAAGATCAAGACCAAGGCTGATGGATCTATTGAATGGTACAAGGCTCGCCTCGTTGCCAAGGGCTTTATTCAGGAGTATGGTATTGACTATGAGGAAACATTTGCTCCTATTGCTCGCCTTACATCTGTCCGATATCTCATTGTTGTGGCTACTGTTCGCCGTTGGCCTCTTTATCAAATGGATGTGAAGAATGCCCTTCAGTCTATCCACTATGTTGCCGTTCTTCGGATTCTCCGATATATCAAGGGCACACTTTATCATGGTCTCCATCACTCTTCTCGATCTTCTCTTGAGCTTCATGCTTATTTAGATGAAGACTGGGCAGATGAGCCGACTGATCGATGCTCTATCACAGGTTTATGTTTCTTGTTGGGTACTTCTCTTGTCTCGTGGCGTACCAAGAAGCAGGATGTGGTTTTCCATTCCAGTACTGAGGCTGAGTACCATGCCCTTGCCGACACCACCTGCGAGCTTGTCTGGCTTCGCTGGCTCTTAGCTGACATGAATGCTCCACAACCCACTGCCACTCCTTTTTATTGTGACAATTGTAGTACTATCTACGTTTCTCATAATGATGTCTTCCATGAATGCACTAAGCACATTGAGATCGACTACCACATCACTCGCCAGCATCTCAAGAAAGGAATCCCACGTTGTTCTCCATCTCCTCTACTGATTAGCCTGCTGATATCTTCACCAAGACTCACCCGCCGGGTCGTCTTCGAAATCTTATATCCAAACTCCAGTTGGCTTCCTCCTTGCCACCTCGAGTTTGAGGGGGGATGTTAGTGTATAGCTTAGACTAGTTTAGCCCATTGGGCTTAGCCCAGTATACTGTACTTGTAGTTCACTCATAGTACTTGTACTGCACACATACCTAACCTATATAAAGCTCTCTATTGTACATTGTTATACGCACATCTATATACAGACTATTCTGTCTTTTTCTCTCACTTTATATTATTAATAATAATAATAAAATTTAAATTAGTTTTATAATAAGTGATACATCCATTTGCAAGATTTATATAATAATACTTATACTAATCATAGCATCACTCTTGCTAAAGATTTGTTGAGTTATTTTCTAAAATCTAAAAGTTTCTTAAAGTAAGATTATTAAAAAAGAAAAGAGATGAACTATACTCAATACGGGCACATCATTGTATTAACCATTGTGAAAGCTACACTCGAGCCTCAGCATCTTCAACGCAATACAGGCAAATCATTGTAGAGACGACTGCATCTATGATTCTCAATGGAAAAAAAAAAAATGATTACATCAGAACATAGAAGCTCTTCCGCCTAGAGTTCCATGTTTTATGTGGAAGGTATACAACATTTTTTAACTGGTTACACCAGATTAGCCATATCAACAAGAAGGAGTGGAACTCGTCTTTAGAAGTATTTTATTTAAAATTGAGTTTTTATAAGGTAAGTTATCAATTATGATTATGATATTTTTAAGAATATTTTTTTTGGTGAGTTTTCCTGTCCTTAAACGTAATTTCGTGCCTAGCATGTATTATGGTTTTCTAGGATTTCCTAGCAACTCTATGACTTCTTTACTATATGTGGGTTTTGGGACTAAAATTTTGTTGTTGTCCTAATTATCTATAAGTTTTTTTAAAAGAAAATATATAAAAGAAATATATAAAGGAATTCCAATTCCGACAAATGAAAATATTAATTAAAAGATGTTATAAGCATATCTAAAGAAACCTTTACACAATGCATCAATCAAGGAATCTATGGTCGAATGGTCCAGAGTACATTACACACAATGCACAATTGAACTAGGATCAAACTTTACTTATGAGGTGATTTTCGAGTGAGGAAGAAATCTTTTGGTGGCATGCACATTGTGATTGGACACAACATAGTGTTCATGGTACTATTGTTTTTTTGCCAAAAGAGGAAATTGGTTATCCTTTCCCGTAGCCTGATGGAGAAGAAATTCTCGTATTTGGTATGCAAAATGTTCTTAGTATTCCTAAAGTGTTCAAACTTAGCGTTTCTAAAATAGAATATTTCTTCAATTTGTTCAATTGAGATGTACATCAAAGTGAAGCTACAGTTGATGTACTAGTATCTATAAATATACCAGTCGTCCAATAGTCCCATTAGTTTGAATATTCTGCATTAATGTTATGCATCACTTCTCTTTGTACTTGTAGGATCTTGGTATAAGGTAGTTAATGAAGACCTCGAAACCGGTAGTTTCACTCCTGAATCAGATGCTTACACTATCAATGGCCAACCTGGAGATCTCTACCCATGCTCTAATGGTACATGGAGACGTGGAGAAACATTTACAGAGTTAATATATAAGATGTCGTATTATTTTTTGGATGAACAAGAGAGTTGTATTTTGTAATAATTAAGTTGTTGTATGAATCTAGTATGTTTCACGACAAAATGAGATTTCACTGTAATATGAAGTGGGATGATTAAATTTGGAGCTACATAGTTAAGAGTAAACATTGTCGATCACAATTTCAAGTCCTCGGAAGTAGGACCTCTACTATAAACATCAACTATAACAAATGAATAATTGTTCCAAGAAGTAATGATACAAACATTTTCATGATTTTTCTTTTCATTAAAATGACTTCTATGATTGATGCATGGTAAAAGTAGTATCAAGAGCAGACTCATATGGAAGTGATATTCCTCTAATTACGACTTATCACCCTAACAAATTATGAATGTACTTTTTTGTATTATTGATCTAATTGCTCAACATTTCTATATACAATCATTATTGTGTGGCAGAAAGTACATACCATTGGCAAGTAGAATATGGCAAGACCTATGTTCTTCGTTTAGTCAGTGCAGTCATGAATGCAGAAATCTAATTTGCAATTGCTCAGCATGACCTCACTGTGGTAGGAAAGAGCAGATCATATGTTAAGCCCATACTCGCCGATGTTGTCATGATAACATCATGTCAAACAAATGGATGTTTTGGTCACAGCTAACCAACCTCTTGGCCGTTATTACATGGCAGCTAGACAATATGATAGTCTTAGGCCCGGTGCTGAGTATAACAAAGCGTGTCACATCAATTCTTGAATATAAAGGCAACTACACTCCCTCATCAACTCCAATTTTTCCTAGCAATCTTCCAACCTACACAGACTTCAATCTTGCATAGAATTCATGAAACGTATCAGGAGCTTAGCAAATAAAGACCATCCTATTATGTCCCCCAAAACATAACTACTAGAATGTATGTAACAGCTTCCGAAAGCAATATTCTCCTTGGCTTGGGGGGAGAAAGTATACGTGCTCTTGCTTCGACCCTAAACAACATCAGTTGGGTTAACCCTACCACAGATGTACTACTTGCCTACTACAGGTATGTGCTTATTACCTTTATCTTTCTTATTTACATTTTGTGATTTATTTACGTTCATATTACCCCCCAAAAAAAAACCCTTCAGTTAAATAGTTAAGTGAAAAACAATTTTAGTGTGAAAATATGATAGTAGTATTATAACTTATAACTAAGTTATAAAATATTATAACTTAAATGCATTAATATTTTGGAGGTTAAGGAAGTACTAGATTCACTTGGGATATGGAGAGAGTCTATATCATGATTAAAATTTTATTTCTTGGATTTAATAGCATGCGAATTGTCATATTATTCAAAATTTTAAATAACATAATATTGTATACACCTTTTGATTTATAAGATCATCCTAAACCATAAAATGGTTCCATTTCAAACAGAGATCCTTTCTCGCAGCTTTAAACTAGTTAACCACACTTTGCGCCCATGCTTATACCTATGGAATGACATAACACCAAAACCTTTATAATAGGAACATGAGTGGGTTTTACACCGCATATTTTCCAGACAATCCACCTTCATTTTTCAACTTCACTGAAGCTGACTCTGAAAATCACACATTTCTAACTGTCCAAGGGACCAAGGTGAGGATGTTGAATTAATGAAGAGGTGGAGGTAGTGTTTCAAGGTGTTAGAAATACTGAATTGAATAGTATTGTATTTCTTACTGAAAGAATATACATGAGTGCCTTTATATAGGAGGCATATGAGTGCAGTACAAGTAAATATGAGTGTAGTACAAGTAAGAGTGCTATACAATAAGAGTGCTAAACAAGTAAACTAGTTGGGCCTAAAGCCCACAACACTATATATGTTAACAGCCCCCCTCAAACTCAAGGTGGATGTGAGACCAACTTGAGGTTGTCAACCAAAGTACGAAGGCGTCCCTTAGGATGTGACTTGGTGAAGATATCTGCAAGTTGATCTGTAGAGGAGACTGAGATTAGCTTGAGAGCACCATGGACAGATGATAACGGATAAAATGACAATCGATCTCGATGTGTTTAGTCCGTTCATGGAAGACATCATTATGGGCAATATGAATGGCACTTTTGTTGTCACAATAAAGAGGAGTAGCAGAGGATGTCGACACACCTAAGTCTTTGAGAAGCCATCGTAGCCAAAGAAGCTCAGATGTGGTATCAGCAAGGGCACGATATTCTGCTTCAGTACTAGAACGGGCCACATGAGTTTGTTTCTTGCTTCGCCAAGAAATCAGAGAAGAACCAAGAAAAAACAATAACCAGTGGTGGACCTGCGATCAGTGGGATCTCCTGCCCAATCAGCATCAGAAAATGCACGGAGAACAAGAGGAGACCGAGCAGAGTAGAAAAGACCATGGAAGAGAGTGCCCTTTAGGTACCGAAGAATGCGCAGAACAGCAGCATAATGAGTCGATCGTGGAGCAGACAGATATTGGCTCACCTGGTGAACAGCATAGGAAATGTCTGGACGAGTAACGTGAGATAAACTAGGCTGCCAACTAAGCGTCTGTAAAGAGAGGGATTAGACAATGGTTTCCCCTCTGAGGGAGTTAGATGCGCATTAAGCTCAACTGGAGTGTCAACAGTCTTGCTATCAGTGAGTCCAGCTCTAGACAAGAGTTCAGAGGCATACTTGCTTGAGTAATGTAAAGTCCATCTGTAGAATGAGTGATTTCAAGACCCAAGAAGTAGCTGAGATGTCCAAGATCTTTCATCTCAAACTGCTGACTGAGAAAATCTTTGAGTTCTTGAATGCCACTGAGGTCATCACCAATTATGATCATATCATCCACATACAGGAGAAGTAAAATAGTGCCTTTGTCAGTGCGACGAAGAAATAAGGCAGAATCATAATGACTGGCCATGTAACCCAAACGAGAGATGGTAGAGCTGAACTTGGCAAACCAAGCACGTGGAGCTTGTTTAAGGCCATAAAGTGCACGTCGAAGGTGACAAACCTTGTTTGATTCAACAGAGAGACCAGGAGGAGGTTGCATATAAACTTCTTCACTCAAATCCCCATTAAGGAATGCATTTTTGACATCCATCTGGAAAAGATTCCATTTACTGGTAGCAGCAACAGCTAAGAGGGCACGAACAGATGAGATACGAGCAACCGGAGCAAAGGTCTCTTCATAATCAATCCCATACTCCTGTGTAAAACCTTTTGCAACAAGACGAGCTTTGTAGCGCTCAATGGACCCATCAGAGCGAGTCTTAATCTTGTAGATCCACTTACAACCAACCACAGATTTTCCAGGGGGGAGTGACCAAGTCCCAAGTATGGTTTTTAGATAATGCATCAAGTTCCTCTTTCATTGCAATCTGCCATAAAGGGTCAGTGGAAGCCTCACGATAGGTGTGAGGCTCGTGCAATGTAGCAAGGGTAGTGTAACATGTATGTCAAGTAAATGTGTAGGAATGGACCTTACCCGAGTTGAGTGACGAGGTGGAATTCTTGTACATGATCTTCAGGCGGAGCAGGAGCAGGGGAACCAGGATCAAGGTTGGGTAGCTCATCTTCGACCTGTTCATCTTCGACCTGTTCATTAAAAGGGAACTAGGAAAGGGATCAAGGATTTCTGGTGGTTGGACAGAGAAGTTAATAGGAGAATCAGGAGCAGCTATAGGAGATCAGGATCAGCTATAGGAGGGTCAGGAGCAGCTACAGAAGGAATTTGCGTCTCATCTGGAAATAGATCTAAGACAGAAGAGGAAGATAAAGAAGCACGGAAGTGAGAGAGCTCGACAAAGAGGCGATGTTCCCAAAAGACAACATTGCGGGAGACACGAAGACGATGAGAAATAGGATCATAACACCGATACCCCTTTTGAGTTTCGCCATAACCAAGAAAACAACAAAGTCTTGACCTAGGCTCAAGTTTGTTATGCTCATGTGGCTGAAGGAACGAAACAAGCAGAGCCGAATGAGCGTAGGTGGTGATATTCTGGAGGTGACCCAAATAGGCGCTCATATGGAGTTTGATTTTGATGACAGGACTGGGAATGCGATTAATAGTATGAACAGCATGAAGAGCAGCTTCGCCCCAAAAAGGAGCAGGAACTTTGGCAGAGAAAGAAGAGCACGAACAGTGTCAAGAATATGACGAAGTTTTCGTTCGGCTCTACCATTTTGCTGAGAGGTACCTGGACAAGTTAGTTGATGAACAGTGCCATAGGAATGCAAAACAGCTTGGAAAGCATATTGAGTGTACTCAAGAGCATTATCAGATCGAAAAATTTTGATACGTTTAGAAATGAGTTTCAACCATTTTTGCAAAATTAGAATACACTTGCAATAATTCAGAACGATGTTTCATATTAAAGATCCAGCTATAGCGAGAGTAATCATCAACAAAGACAACAAAATATCGAGATCCACCAATACTAGAGACAGAAGAAGGTCCCCAAACATCAGAATGACTAAGATCAAAGATATCAGTGGATATAGATTCACTAGAATTGAAAGGCAAAGCTGGTTGTTTTCCTAATTGACATGAAACACAATCAAAATTTTCTGTAGACACTGAACCTAGCAAACCTCTAGAAGCCAATTGTTGGACACGGGAAGAAGATGCGTGACCAATTCGAGCATGCCAAAGAGCAAGAGAAGGAATAGAGGAAACTGCAGCAGCTGCGGCAATAGAAACAGGAGCAACAAGTGGAAGACGAAGGTTGTCCACGGGAAACATACGCCCAACTCTGGGACCGGTCCCTAGCTCCTGTCCCGTCCTTGGATCCTGCACAATACACCTAGAATAATCAAATATGATTCGATAACCCAACTCAGCTAATTGTCCCACAGAAAACAAATTGTAAGAAAGGTCAGGAACATTAAAGACCCCAGAAACGGAGAAGTTGGAGGTTGAAACGGAACCTATATTATGACCAGATATTGTGGAACCATTTGCTGTGTGAATAGTAAGAGGGTGTGGTGCAGGTTTAAGTTCAGAAAATAAGGATGAGTGAGGTGTCATGTGATTGCAACAAGCAGAATCCATAAGCCAAGAGGAAGGAGACATACCGGACAAAGCTGAGAGAGAAGAGGAATAAGATGCATTACCAACCATACGAATGACATTGGCGATGATGTTTTTAAGGTCATCTGTGGTCATGGTGAAAGTGCGACCTGAAGACTTAGACTGTGCAAAGACGGGAGTCATTGGTTGGACACTCTCAATGTTAGCAATAGTGGCAGAAGAACCTGAAACAGCTGAATTATTGCATTGAAAGCAAGTCTCAATATTATGGCCAACACGTTTGCAAAAATTGCAAAAGCGTTTGCTAGATCGTCGGCGACGATTGTTGCAAAAGGAAGAAGACCTGTCCTTATTCTTCATTTAGAAGCAAAATATGCAAAAATGGATTGCAAAAATGAAATCTACGCGAAAAACTGAGTAAGGAGAACCTGGCCCCGAAAAAGTCAACTCCAAAAAAGTCAACGGTCAAAGTCAACGGTCAACGGTCAGTGCTGACGTGGCAGTGCTGACGTGGCTAGGGCTGACGTGGCTAGGGCTGACGTCAGCAGGCCAAAGCTGGCGCGTGGAGGCGCGTGGCGACTCAGGTAGGCGCGTGGCAGCGCGTGGGCGCGTGATTTTCTAGGCAGAAACTTCTGGCGGCGCGTGAGGGCGCGTGGAGACTCTGATGACTACAAGGTTTTCACGAAAAGATAGATCGGAGCAAGACGATCTTCGTGGTACCTTTGGAAAATTTTTCGGAGCAATATTCACGGCGGTGCCGAAAAAGGCAGTGGTCTTTGCAGTGTTCGGACTCCTCAACGGCGGCTGCTGCAGGTCCGGAACCTGAGGACGATGTCTGGAAGACTCGAAGGTTCAACGGCGAAGGCTGCGGCAGTTGTCGTGACAGCGGAAGCAATATTGAGAACGGAGTTACACCAATAAAGACAAGACTGCGAAGAAAAGGTCAGAGCAGTGGCTCTGATACCATGTTAGAAATACTGAATTGAATAGTATTGTATTTCTTACTGAAAGAATATACATGAGTGCCTTTATATAGGAGGCATATGAGTGCAGTACAAGTAAATATGAGTGTAGTACAAGTAAGAGTGCTATACAAGTAAGAGTGCTAAACAAGTAAACTAGTTGGGCCTAAAGCCCACAATACTATATATGTTAACACAAGGTATTAATCTGCTAGGTGCATCAGTAGATCACCCAATGCACCTTCATGGTTACTCCTTTTATGTGATTGGCTTTGGTTACGGGGTCTTTGATAATGAGACTGACCCAAAGGCTACAATTTTGTTGATCCACCTAAGTTGAGCACCGTTACACTCCCTAAGAATGGATGGGTTGTCGTGAGATTCAAAGCGAGTAATCCTAGTATGTACATTCTTGTACTTTTGTTTTTGGTATGGTATACTTTTTGGGTGATGCATCCTAGTAATATTATAAATTTTACCGTATAATATTTACAAATTGATGTTGCATCAATCATCAATAAGTAAATATGACATTCAGTTTTCATTTTTTTCAAATCTACTAATCACATTCAATGCTACAAGTTTGTAAAGGTTATGCAGTAAAATTTGTAGCAGTTTTAGCATTTTTCATACCTTTATGTTCTTTGGCACACAATGCGAGATGCATTTACTTATGTTTGATTATGTATGTATATATTCTAATTTTGATACATAAATGGATAAATTCTTGAAGGAGTATGGCTGTGGCATTGTCACTATGAACGGCATTTAAGTTGGGGTATGAATAGCGTCTTTATAGTGAAAAATGGTGGGACACTAGGGACTATTATTCGCAAACCCCCACCTTACTTGCCTCCTTATAAGGATTCTTTTACCAATAGGCTCCAACAATACAAGAACTCGGATGGGAACAGATTGAATAAGATCGATTGATTAGCTGGACATCACTTAAGAAAGTAATTGTTAAGCTTACAACTTGATGCGGTGTTATAATGTGTCCAAATTTTTTTTTTTTTTTTGTAAGCATTCACGTGCTTTTCTTTGGAAGTTTAAATGTTGTTTTGAACTAGTCTTAATAAGATGGATCTTCTCTTAAAATAAGATTAGTATTTGTTAAGTATTTTCTTGTGTCTTTTAAGTAGTATTTGTCTTGCTAGATGCAATTTGTTTTAAGTAGTGGAAGTTTTATTGACTATGAGATTGTTATTTATCAAAATAATTTAAGACTAATTAGGGGTTTTATCTTTCTTTTTAAATTATGTATGTAGTAGAGATGTTCTAGATCATGTTTTTGTGTTGATTCATTATTGATTATTATAGTGGTGTTTTTTTTTTTTTTTTTTTTCCATTCCAAAATATATTGTTAATCCACAAAGTTTACTTAATTAGTGCCTTCTGGTCCTTAAAGTTTTAAATGTGTCCTATTGGTTCCTAGAGTTTAAAAAATGAGTGCTATTAATTCATCTATTAACTTCCGTTAGTTTATTTGTCTATGTATCTAACAAAATAACGATGGGGCGCTCAATTTTTAATAACTTGACAACTTTTTTATTAGGCTAATTGTAATTTATCCACCTATAATTTGGCCGAAATGTAAGTATCCTACTCGTGGTTTGAAATTTGACACTTTATCCACCTGAGATTAGCTCAGTTAGGGTTCTGTAACCCACTTCTGTTAAAAATAGAGTTAAATATGTATTTTTGCTCCCTTTTATGTTTCTCTCCTCCAAAAACAAGAAAAAACATATAAAAACAAGATATTATAAAATCAAAAAGTGGTTAGTAAAAACTTTTATGAAATGTTTTAGCATTTCAATCTAACATTTACACTAATTGCATCAAATGGACAGATTCCAGCAAATACCCATACAAAGAGTTAGGAGGAACATAGTTCTTTATGTTTGAGTTTTCTTCACATACAGAGTTTGGATTAGTAATTGATCCAAGGGGTTGGTTATGCTTACCTTTCTTTTGCAATTTAATTGTTTTATAATAATTAAGATGGAGAGACATCACTAAACAAATGATGACATATTCAAAGGTTTGATGCCACAACACACTAGAAGAACATATGGGCAAAAAAAAAGGTCTAAGAAAAAGAAAATCTAGAGGTGATTATAGATCAGTAAAGGATTCAACAGAGAAGGATGTCAAGAATCCTAACAGTGAAATATCACTCAAGGGAAAAACGATAGTCAGTGATGCCCACAAATCAAAATTATCCAACGATGTAGATGTGAAACTGAAAATGAATTAGCTGCAGGACCAAACTGAAAAGCAAAAGGATGAGAAATGTTTAAGGAAAATTAAGAGGTCAAAGAGGATTACTCCCACTAGTCGTATGATTCTAACATAAGAAAAATAAATCCTCCACTAAGCCCTCCCCCATTGCAAAACCAAACCAGAATATCATGCCTAATCAACAAATTCATGGCCCCAAACCCAAACCCACCATTAACAAACCTCAAACTAATTTAACAACTTAAATTGAAACCAAAGCATCTATGCCGAAGCTTTCCTTCAATCAAAACTCCTAACCCAAATCCACCATTAACGAACCCCAAAATCCAAACTCAACCCAAGCCCCAGCCTTCTTCTCAGATCTGCCATGGAGTTGCAACAAATTTGAAGTCTAAATTTTTTGGGTTTGATTTAAGCTTTAGATGCTATAGCTTTGTTGGTTGCTTAGAAATTAACAAAAGAATTGTTAACAGAAGCTTCTATGGTGGTGGTAATTTTTGTTCTTAATTTTTACAAAACCCTCACTTTTGGATCTTATTTTCTCTTGTTTTTCCATGTTTTTTCTTGTTTTTGGAGGAGAGAGACATAAAAGAAAGCAAAAAAACATATTTAGTTCTATTTTTAATGGAGATTGGTTATGAAACTCTAACTGAGCTAATCTCAAGTAGATGAATACCAAATTTCAAACCATGGTAGGCAACTTAAATTTTGGTCAAACTACAAGTAGGTAAGCTGTTATTAGCCCTTTTATTATAAAAAAATTACACACAAACATGGGTTTAACCTCAACCCAGATCAATAGAAACGAGTTTTGATGGTTTTTCACCTTCTTCTTTGGTTGTTTGGCTACCCAAACACCATTAAACACTAATATTCCCAATCCTACGACCATTGTGCTCACATTTTGTTGTGTCCATTTGATTCTCAGAGTTGTGACCTCCCTAATACAAACCCTTGAACAAATTAATCAAGCCGTACAAGGGACTTTCTTTATATAGGCAAACATTCTTTATATAGGAAAACATGTTAGTTTTGTACAAGTATGTATGTAGTATAGGGTTTATGAGTGATGAACAAGTAAACTATAGCGAGTGTAAAGGCCAATGAGCTTCTACACTAACATTTGGAATATTAAGTTCTTTGTGTAAATTATAATAATTTATTGGCATAATTTGCTAAAATAGCCAAAAGAATGTTTAAATTTTATTCAACTTTACAAAATTATCCCAACTTGATTATTTAATTCATAGAAATTGGGTTAACTTAGTCTACATATAATTACTAATTTTGATAATTTGATAGTTGAAGGAGGAGAAATATAAATCTTGAATATATTAGAAATACTGAATTCAATAATATTGTATTTCTCACAGAAAGAATATACATGAGTGTCTTTATATAAGCGGCATATGAGTGTAGTACAAGTAAGAGTGTAATACAAGAATGTGTGCTATTCAAGTAAACTAGTTGGGCCTAAAGCGCACAACACTATACATGTTAACAGCCCCCCTCAAACTCAAGGTGGATGTGAGACCAACTTGAAGTTGTCAACTAAATCACGAAGGCATCCCTTAGGATGTGACTTGGTGAAGATATCTACAAGTTGATCTTTGGAGGAGATGGAGAAAAGCTTAAGAGCACCATGAACAAGATGATAATGGATGAAAGGACAAACAATCTCGATATGTTTAGTCTGTTCATGGAAGACATCATTGTGAGCAATATGAATGACACTCTGATTATCACAATAAAGAGGAGTAGCAGAGGATGTGGATACACCTAAGTCCTTAAGAAGCCATCGTAGCCAAAGGAGCTCAAATGTGGTATCAGCAAGAGCATGATATTCTACTTTAGTATTGGAGCAGGCCATAAAGGTTTGTTTCTTACTTCGCCAAGAAATCAAGGAAGAGCCAAGGAGGAAACAGTAGCCAGTGGTGGACCTGCGATCAGCGGGATCTCCTGCCCTATCAACAAAAGAGAATGCACAGAGTACAAGAGGAGACTGAGCTGAGTAGAAAATGCCATGAAAGAGAGTGCCCTTCAAGTATCGAAGAATGCGCAGAACATTAGCATAGTGAGTCAATCGTGGAGCAGACAAATACTGGCTTACCTAATGAACATCATAGGAAATGTTTGGATGAGTAACTTTGAGATAAACTAGACTGCTAACCAATCGTTTGTAAAGAGAAGGATTAGACAACGGTTTCCCCCCGAGGGAGTCAGATGCGCATTAAGCTCAACTGGAGTGTCAACAGTCTTGCTATCAGTGAGTCCAGCTCGAGATAAAAGGTCAGAAGCATACTTGACTTGAGTAATATAAAGACCATTTGTGGAATGAGTGACTTCAAGACCTAAGAAATAGCTAAGGTGTCCAAGATCTTTCATTTCAAACTGCTAACTGAGAAAATCCTTAAGTTCTTGTATGCCACTAAGATCATCACCAGTTATGATCATATCATCCACATAGAGGAGAAGTAAAATGGTGCTTTTATTAATGAGACGAAGAAATAAGGCAGAATCATAAGGACTGGCAGTGTAACCCAAGCGAAAGATAGTAGAGCTGAACTTTGCAAACCAAGCTCGTGGAACTTGTTTAAGGCCATACAATGCATGTCGAAGGTAACAAACCTTATTTGATTTAACAGAGAGACCAGTAGGAGGTTGTATATAAACTTCTTCACTCAAATCCCCATTAAGGAAGACATTTTTAACATCCATCTAAAAAAGATTCCATTTTCTAGCAGCGGCAACAACCAAGAGGGCACGAACAAATGAGATGCAAGCAACTGGAGCAAAGGTCTCTTCATAATCAATCTCATACTCCTGTGTAAAGCCTTTTGCAAGAAGATGAGCCTTATAGCGCTTAATGGACCTATCAGAGCGAGTCTTAATCTTGTAGATCCATTTACAACTAACCACAAACTATCTAGGAGGGAGAGTAACCAGATCCCAAGTATGATTTTTGGTTAATGCATCAAGTTCCTCTTTCATCGCAATCTGCCATAAAGGGTCAGTGGAGGCCTCACGATAGGTCTGAGGCTCATGGAGTGTAGCAAGGGCAGTGTAACAATGATAATCAAGTAAATGTGTAGGAATGGATCTTACTCGGGTTGAGTGACAAGGTGGAATGTCTTATGGAGGTGGAATGTCTTGTGGAGGATCTTCAGGCGGAGCAGAAGCAAGGGACCCAGGCTTAAGTTGGGGTAGCTTGTCATCAACTTGTTCATCTTCGACCTGTCTAGAAAAGTATAAAAAATATTTGGAGGTTGGATAGAGAAGTCCAAAGAAGGATCAAGAGTATTTGGAGAAGGAACATGAGACTCGTCTGGAAGACTTCTAAAACAAATGAGGTAGTTAGGGAAGAACAAAAGTGAGAGAGTTCAACAACAAACGGTATTCCTAGAAGACAACATTGCGAGAAACACAAAGACGATGAGAGACATGATCATAACACCAATACCTCTTTTGTGTTTCGACATAACCAAGGAAACAGCAAAGTTTAGACCGAGGCTCAAGTTTGTTGTGCTCATAAGGCTGAAGAAGATCGAAACAAGCAAATCTGAAGGAGTGAAGGTGATGATAGTCAGGGGGTGACCCAAAGAGGCGCTCATACGGAGTTTGATTATGGATGATAGTACTTGGAATACGATTAATAGCATGAACAGCATGAAGAGTAGCTTCATCCCAAAATGGGGGAGGAACTTTGGTAGAAAGAAGAAGAGCACAAACAGTGTCAAGAATGTGATGAAGTTTTCGTTTAGCTTGACCATTTTGCTGAGAGGTACCTGGACAAGTTAGATGATGTACTGTGCCATATGAGTGTAATAGAGTTTGAAAAGCATATTGAGTATATTCAAGTGCATTATCAAATCGAAAAATTTTGATACGTTTGGAGAATTATGTTTCAACCATTTTTGCAAAGTTACTGTATATTGGCAAAATTTCAGAATGAGATTTCATAGGAAAGATCCAACTATAATGAGAATAATCATCAATAAAAACAACAAAATATTGAGATCTACCAATACTAGCAACAGGAGAAGGTCCTCAAATATCAGAATGAATTAACTTAAAAATGCTATTAGAAATAGAATCACTATTATTAAAAGGTAAAGCTGGCTGTTTCCTAACTAGCATGAAGTACAATCAATGTCTTTGGACACAGAACCTAACAAACGCTTAGAAGTTAACTGTTGTACCCGAGAAGAGGGTGCATGACCAAGACAAGAATGCCAAAGTGTGAAAGAAGGTAAGGAAGAAACCCGCAGCAGTAGCAGCAGCAACAGACACTGGAGCAATAGGTGGAAGATGAAGATTGTCCACGGGAAACATACATCCAACTCTAGGACCGGTCCCAAGCTCTTGTCCTGTCTTCAAATCGTGCATAATACACCCAGAATAGTAAAAACTAAGGCGACATCCTAGTTCAGCTAATTGTCCCATAGAGCACAAATTATAGGATAGGTCAGGTACATGGAAGACCCCAGAACAGAGATGTTAGAGGTCGAAACAATACCTAGACTATTCCACGCATGGTGGAATCTTCAACTATATGAATATTTAGAGGATGTGGTGCATGGTCAAGTTTGGAGAATAAGGACGAGTGAGGTATCATGTGATTACAACAGGCAGAATCAAAAAGCCTAGTTTGAGACTTACTAGGTAAAACTAAGAGAGCAGTGGAAAGAGATACATTACTAGCCATACGAATAGCCTAAGCTATGATCTCTTGTAGTACAGTGGGTGAGAGGTTAATAGTGGATCCAGAAGACTGAGACTCGGCTAAAATGGGAGGCATTGGCGAAGTAGACTCAGTATTAGCAACTACAGTAGTAGATTTATTGCGATGGTAACAAGTCTCAATAGTGTGGCCAAGACGCTTGCAATAGTTGCAGAACTTTTTGTTGGTCTGTGCGACGATTGCTAGAGCCAGAGGGATCACCTAATTGTTGAGATTGCTCTATGGGCGAAGCAAAAGGAGTAACAGCCAGAACACTAAACTTATTCTGGGCTTGAAGGGTTGCAAGGCGAGCTTCTTCTTTAACTAACTAGTTTACAGCAGTATCAAGAGAGGGAGGAGGACTGTGATTAAAAATTTGAACTCGAATGGGCTCATGGTCCTTGTGGAGTGACATCAGGAACTCATAAAGATGAACTTCATCTCTAACAGTAGCATATTGTTGAGCATGCCCAGGTTGGATCTGAAAGGTTAATTTGGTCCCAAATGAAGCGAAGCTGATCATAGTAGTCATTGATGGAATGCCTTGGTTCTTGCCTGAGTTGATGCAATTCAACCACTAACTAATATTTCATGGACCCGTGAGTAGTGGAGTATCTTTTCGCCAACATATCCCATGCTGATTTTGCATAATCAAAGTTGCCCAACAAATTGAGGAAATGGAAGTGTTTTGAATCCATGTAAGGATCATGTGGTTGTGACTATCTCATTCAATCATGCAACTGAGGAAGGCAATATCTTCTTCACTTGCCCCCTTGACAGGAATAGTGATTGCACCAGTGCAATATTGCTAAAGCATGCGACCCTTAAGAAAACTATGCATAACTTAAGACTAAGATAAGTAATTTTTATTCCCCTCCAATACAGTATTGATAGCGTGAGGAAAAAAAAAATCATTTTTAACCATTTAGAGACACAATATGCAAAAAACAGACTGCAAAAATGAAATCTTCATGAAAAACTGAATAAGGAGAACCTGGACTGCAAAAAGTCAATTCTAGGAAAAGTCAACGCATGGTTAACGGTCAAAGTCAACGCCTGGTCAAAGTCAATGGTCCACTCGGTCAGAGGTGATGTCGTCAACAAGATGACATGGCATTGACGTCAGTAGGTGACTAGATGCTAACATAAGCTAGGGCTTACGTGGCACTACTGATGTCACGGATGACGTCAGCCTGGAAGAGATGATGGCACGTGGGGCGCGTGAGCTGCAACACAGATTCTTTGAGCGGCGCGTGCGGTCTCCGATGGCTTTGAGGCTTCCACGAACGTGTAGATCAATGCAAGACGATCTCAGTGGTACCTATAGAAAATTGATCGGAGCAAGAGTCGCGGTGGTGCAGAAAAGGGCAGTGGTCTTTGCAGTGTGGAACTCCTCAACGGCGGTTGCTGCAGGTTCGAAACCCAAGGACGATATCTGGAAGACGTCGAAGGTTCAACAGCAAAAGGCTGCAGCAGCTGCTGTGACGACGGAAGCGATGTTAAGAATGGAGTAACACCAATAAAGACAAGATTGCTAAGAAAATGTCAAAGCAGTGGCTCTTATACCATGTTAGAAATACTGAATTCAATAATATTGTATTTCTTACATAAAGAATATACATGAGTGTCTTTATATAGAAGGCATATGAGTGTAGTACAAATAAATATGAGTGTAGTACAAATAAGAGTGTAGTACAAGAATGTGTGATATACAAGTAAACTAATTGGGTCTAAAGCCCACAACACTATACATGTTAACATGAATGTATCCATTAAAAACACTAAAAAAATATTAGTTAAACTACAAAACTCTTAACGTATTGGATTGTAGTTTTCAAAAAATTAAACAAAGTTGGGTTGAAATAATTAATATTCTAAATCCAATCTGTCAACTCAACTCATACAAACCCTATTCACCAATTCAAACTCCAACTCTATTGCAACCATACACTGATACACGACAAACACCGTAGACGTTGCTTGCGTTGACAAACCTTAAACATTGAAAAGTAAAAGAAAAAAAAAACCAGCAGATTCACATTGGCTATTATTTTATTTAAAATCAATTTAAGAATAGACGTTAATACCAACTTTCAATTAAGAAAGGATGATTATTGCTAATCAACTGGATTACTGACTGCCCACTACGGACTACCAAATCTTTCAACTAGAATTCAACATATATAACGACAAGTCTAACTCAACCTAACCATATGAGGAACGACATACATAGTCAAAAAATTTCCCAATATTTTTCATATCAGTAGAATTGGTATATTGTGTGAGTTTTTTTACTTACTATTAAAAATTCACCATATTAGTGGTTGTGAAATTTTTTGTCAAATTTTCTTTCATTTGTAGACTTTCTTAGTACTATCTAGTTACCTTGAAAAACTTATTTTTACCATTCGCAATCTGTCGTATCAGAGGTGTGACAAAGTTGTGAACAATTAGAGTAGAGATGGACTTCATGATATGCTTCGATTGTCCTCTATATATGAAAGAAAAAGTCTAGGACTATAAAAAATTTCACAACTTCTTGCCATAATTGTGATACAGCAAAGTCTAAGTGGAAAAAAAAGAAATACATGTAAATATGATAGATAACCAATCACAATTTCTAAAGTAAGACAATTATAACAAAATTTGTATCTTTTCAGACTTGAGAGTCGAGGCAATACTTCTTAAAAAAAAAAAAAAAAAAGAGTCGAGGCAATGTCAAGATGCTAGGCAGTGAAAGATGATGCTCTCATGTCATGTGGGTGTATGAGTAGTCCAATTTCAACGTTGTAGTCTTGTAGAGGGTTTCAATGTAAATCACATGGTCTGTGGAGATTGGTTGGAATATCAACACCTACGGCGTCTAGAAATTGAGATAATACACTTTGTTACGGGTGTATGTTTCTCTCCTCTCACAGCTGATGGGACCTATAGCTGATGGGTCCCACCAGCTTGTGAGAGGGAGAAAGCATGCACCCATAATAGGGTGTACTTCCTCCTAGAAATCAATGATTATGTTTCTGTCCCATAAATGTGGTTCAAATATCATATTAAAATATAAAATTTTTTAAGAAAATAAAGATTATGTAGACCGTACACCTCAAACTTTCCATAAAATAAGAGCTTATTTGAAGTCAAATAGCACTAAAAAAAACACTAGAAAAATTCTCGGAACTAATGACGAAACAACTAGGAAATTGTTGGTTGAGGAAATTGATTATCGAGGTACAAAGCGGCCCAAGAAGCGAGAAATAATAAAGATTATTTGTGTGTTTTATCTTTTGCTGATTTTTTTTGCCTAAATTCTTCGTTTAGGTTTATAAAAAATGGTCTCATTTGTTCCGGAATATCTCCTAGAGTTTGCAGTATTAGTTGTGATTAGTAAATTAGAAAAAAAGGTCTCATTTTTTTCTCAAAATTTCCATTTTCGTGTTTTTAGTGTCTAACTCTACTACAAATTAGGATTTTCCTAAGGTTTTCTAGCCACTCTAAAAAAATTTCCATTTTCTACAATTTTTTCTATTTTTTTAGTATAAATTCATGCCAAATGCAATTAGGGTTTTCCCAAGAATTTCTCACTATTTATTAGTTTCTCCATCTCAATTTATTTATCCTATTTCAAAAATCCAACTTTTTAATGGAACATTATTTATTATCTTGTCTACGGTATAAAAATGTATAAATTTTCAAAAAACTACCCTTAAATAAATTTATTAAAAATGGTTTTGAAAATAAAGTAGGGGTGTAATAGAAAAATTAGTAAATTAATAGTTTTTAATTTTAGAAATATGACAATATTTTGGGACATTTCAAAATGAAAAAAAAAACAAACAAACAAATTGGGACGGAAGGAGTAATAGAATTTAAATGGGTATTTCACAACACTCTCACAACAAATCTTAAATAGCAGATTATTTTTTGTTGTTATTAGTGGGCAAAAATAATAATTTCAGTAGTAGATTCAAATTAGAATCAATAACAACTTACCACCTATAATTTGTTGTAAATATGTTATGGACCTAGCACTTCTCTATTCTTTTGGTAAATTTTTAAATAGTCTTCCTAATTAACAGTTGTCCCACTGTGTTAAGAAGGATAAAGAGATGATATATATATATATATATATATATATATATAAATGGGTTCAAGTTACACCTGGTGTAACTTTTTAGAGTTATACATTTTCTAAACCATTAGATTTAAGTAGATCTAACAGTCAAAAAAGATACTCATTAATGGTAATATTCTAATTAGGATCTCATTAATTATCTTTTATTTATTATATTCCATACCTGTCTCTAAACCCAAAAAAAGGTATACATCTCTCTCCTTCTCCTCAACTATATGTTTCTCTCTCTTTCTTTCTCCTTCGCTGCTCTTCCACCTCTATGGCCAAGTTGCCGGCAGATGGAAAAAAAAGAAAAGAAAAAAAAAAAGCCACAGCCATTGGCTGCACAATGGGATTTCTGATCACCACGATTGATAAACAATGTAATGATTTGATATGGCAATAGTACAAAATTAGGTTCATTTATATTTTTATCAAGAAGATCATACTATTTCAAAGTCGTTGTCTTGTCCCATTGTAAGCAAATATAAGTCACGACTTGATTGGGTTATGGTTCCTACTATAAAGTCGTCACAGGATCAATGTGAAAGTCATAGTATGAGCTTTTAGAATGTGAAAGTCATTTCCCAATCCCTTATGACCACCCCAAATACCTTTATCTGATTTTTTTTTTTTTTTTTAGCTAAACCTATGCATGCTGGTAGGGCGCCCAAAGTACTGATAATGTTTTATAGTTCTACTAACATAAAATTGACAGGTTCCCTTAAACTATGCAAAATATCCATCACATGCACGTAAACAGAAATGACAAAAGGCAGGACCATGACTATATGGCATTCAAGTTCCTTAATTAAACTTTATGCATCACCAAAGTCCAAAAGTTTGAATTGCTATCACGATTTTTAACTTAAGAGTTATCTCAGAATCCTTTGCAGTAAAAAGATTAATTTCTTACAAAATCTAAAAGAAAAAATAAAAGGGAAGTGGTAACTAAAAGAGCAAGTAATTTGCATATGAAAGTTGACACAGAACACACTTTTGCGTTCCAAAACCCACAACCATCACTAAGCATCTAAGATTGATCTTCAAGGATGGTCTTGTACTAACCAATTTGCCTATGATATGGTTGTACACCAGCAACAGCATCTTTGTATGCCATTTTGGTTTTTTTTTTTTTTTTCCTACTGGCAACCTATGGAGGTGGTGGAGGAGAAAGAGAGAGAGAGAGAGAGAGACGTAGAGAGAGTGAGCCAGAAGTCAAACTTTTTTGGGTTTAGAGATAGATTTAGAAGGTAATAAATTAGGATAATTAATTAGATTTTAATCAGAATATTTGTAATAATTATAGTCTTTTTTTAACCGTTGGATCTACTTAAATCCAATGGTTTAAAAAATGTGTAACTTTTTAAAGTTAGTGTAACTTTAAGCAATGTTACACTACCAATAACTTGTTATTGAATTAATATTTTGAAAATCCAACCGTTGAATTACATATTCTATATGTTCTTAACGTACATGCCAATTTTCACATCAATCGGATGTTATTTACCATTTAATCCATAAACTCATATTTTTTTCATTGTTTTGAACTACAAAAACTAAGAAAGTCAATTTTAATTGTACATGACATGAGGTCATTTCGATTTGGTTAGGAATACTGCTATTTATATGTTTATAAACATATAATTTAAAATCTACACATTTTGTAAGACCAAAAATTTGCTAGCTTAAGAACATGGAAAAAGTTAACAGATGCTCAAAAGGCATTGGTTTAAAAAATATTTTTAGAAACTTTTTATAGGAAAAAGAATTGACTTTTTTAACAGTTTTTTATATTTTCTATAAAATGATATCAAAATTTTTCTAAAATGACCCATTAACAAATACCCTAACAGCATTCGTTAATAGAACCTTAAGAACACAACCCAATCTATTAGTTTAAATAACATGTTTTATTATATTTTTTAGACATTTTTAATTAATTTCTATTGTTCCAACTTAAACATCAATACCAATAAAAAAAAAAACTTGAAAAATCCCCAATACAGTTGATACAAATCAGTACCGCCCGATATTTCATCTAGTACTTTCAAAGTAGAACCATTATCAATTTAACGACCGATACAATATATGCTAGTACAAGTACGGTTTTGATTAATTACCTTTTGTTAGGTTCTAAGACCTTAGGAACTAAGGTATTAGAACTTCAATGTGTATTGTGTTAGCAAGCCATGATCAAAATATTTAGTTTAGGTTTAGACTTGCTCAAAGTTTGGTTTAATGTAAGTTTGGAATCGTGAATCTGGAATTTTCTGCAAAATTTTAAGTCGGCCCAAACAGCAGTTCAAGTCCATTAAGGATTAGGGTTTCAAATTTACTTTTCCCACTATATAAAGAAAACTCTAAGCATGTTTTTATAAGGCTTTTTAGAGAGAGAAGAGTGTGCCTCTTTTATATCTAGGGTTTTGTTCCTAAAAAGCTCTCTTATATTTTCTAACAGCGTTATTACTTGAAGAATCTCAAGATCCGGAGTTGTAGAAGTTGCTGCCTTCTCTAGTCATCAAAGGTGCTGATGATCTAAACCTTCAAGGGTGGTCTTGGAGTCACAAACAAGAGAGTTTGTGTTGCTAAACCTTTGAGTGGGATCTCAAAGTTCCAAACGTGGGTGTTTGTGTTTTGCAAAGGCCAAGGAAAAAAGTAGCCCGTGGACTCGGAGCTATCATGGGGTCATGATAATAAGTTTTCTACTCGAGGTAGCAATAAAATGTTAGTGGTCTAAGTTGCTATTGTGTAAACTTCAATTCTTTCATAGTGGTTTTGCTATTTTACCTTGAGGATAATTAGGTTAAATCCTCCCAAGGTTTTTTACCTGTTTGGTTTTCCTGCGTCATCATATCATCGTGTTCTTTATATTTTTGCTACTTTGCATGATATGATTGTTATTATTTTAACCTAGATCTGAATAATAAACCTAAGTATTTACTTGATTAATTAATTAAGTTAAACAATCTAGTTTACAGGGGTCTAAAAACGTACAAGTGGTATCAGAGCGGGTTAGCTCTAGTATTTAGATCTTTTGATCTAAGAGTTGATCCTTGATCCCTGTTATCATGGATAATTTTAAGTGTCTTACTATTTTTGATTGTGATGATTTGAATAAAAAGGACAATGTTGTTTCTGTTGATTTTATTGATGCTTGTGAAACTCTCCGTAAGGAATTACTGAAATCTATGAAAATTGCTAAGAAATTCAAGGAATAGTTAAAATTGGCTAGTCTTGAAAAAGAGGAATTGGTTGTTAGATTAGATGAATCTAATAAAAAGAATGAATTTTTGATAAATCAAATTTCCTCTCAAGATGAGAAGATAAAAAGCTTGGAACAAAAGTTAGTTAAATCTAAGGCTAAAATTGAAAATTTGACTAGTACCAAGCCTGCTGTTGATAACAAAAGTGTTTCTGTTTCTTTTAAGCCTAAAGCTGGAAAAGTTTATATCCCTCCTTTCAAGAGGAATTATAAAGAAAATGCTTAATTTGCTAGATTCGTTAAAGGTAAAAGTTCTGATGTAGATGCTGAAGTTTCTAAACTTATGTCTAAACATACTGTTAGAAAGCATAATAAATCTGTTTTTGTACATATTGTCATTTTTGTGGTGTTGTTGGTCATATTAGACCAAATTGTTCTTTGTTGAGGCAAAAACCAAAATCTAAGACTAGATTTGCTGTTAGGAATACTGATGTTTCTAAATTTGTTCCTGTTTGTCACTTTTGTGGTATCTCCGGTCACATTCGTTCTAATTGTCATAAATTAAAATTTAAACATTATGTATTTCAATCTAAGATATGTGATGATATTTCTTCTGCCATAAGTCCAAATAAATTGTTTCATATGCTTTTGAAAAATTTAAGCTTGTTGGTTGGTGAAATGAAATTACAGGATTTTAGTTTTTCTCAGAAGATTGGTGTAATCTCTCAAATACACTCTGTTTCTCATGGATTTTCACCTACAAAGCCGAAGACTAGTGCTATATGGGTGAGAAAAGATTTTCTAAGGTGAGTGTTATTTACTTGTCCTTGATTTATTTCTTTCAATTAATTATGGACATGTTTTCTTTTAGTTTTTAGTTGTTTTATTTTCTTAAGTTGTTTTGTTTTAAAACAACAAATCCAAAAACATTGAAATTTTTAAAAAGACAAAAATATTTTATTTTGTGTCTAGTTTTATTTTTCTTGAGGATTACATGAATTATGATATTTCTCTCTTGATTTAGAACATGCTTGACATTGTAGACAAACTTGAATAGTATGTGTTATATAAGTGTTAAGTTATTTCTGATTTTGTGTGAGTATGTACTAGTTTGTACATGTACTCAATGGTTAATTAAGAAATTGATATTTATTGTTTGTGTACCCTCTATAGCTTAGTTAAGCATTGTCATGCATTGAATTTGCATTTTTAATCATTTAGCATAATGTGTGCTTTTAGTTTAAGTCATAAAATTTTTTTAAACCAAAAGGATTTTTATTTCTTTTGTATTACACATTTTGGATATGTAATTGAGGTTGGCCATATTATCTTTACATAATATGTTTATGTACTTTGTTTAGCTTGAATGAGCTTATTTTATTGCACTTTACTAGTTTGAGCTTTGTAGTGCATGTTGTGTGGGAAGATGTTTTTAGTTTTTTATCACATGATCTTGATCTTGAAGTCACATGCCTTTGATTGTCAGATTTGAACTTATTGAGAAAGGCATAAATAACCATCTCACCACTATTTTCTAGCCAATCATGAACACCTTAGTACATATCGTAAGATTTTGTGCTCTAGAAAGTATAACACATGCACAAAAAGAACATAAGGTGTAGCCTCGGTTTAAATGCTAAAATTGGTGTGTACATTATTGAGTTATAATTAAATCAATCAAATAAAATTAGTGTGTACATTATTCTAGCTATTTTTAATAAGTTTCTAATCAAATAAAATTGGTGTGTACATTATGAGGCAAATTCAAGAAACTTACATGATTGCAAACTTTTATTCTAGGAGATGTGGGAGTTATACGATATAACTCTTTAAGGGATAGTCTCTCTTAAATTTATGTGATGGATTTTGTAGAAATTGTGATTGATTTCTATCTACTTATCACCTCACATGTATCTCAAGCTCTTGCTAGTTGCACACACTATACAAGTTACTTTTTGCTATCCAAGATTATGGTGTGTGATCTTGTTGTGGTCATCCAAGATTATGTGGTGTATGGTGTTTGATGCTTAAGAGTGTGAAAATCTTTGTTTTTAAAGATCTAGGTTGAATTCATGTGTTTTTGAAAAACTTTTAATTTCATACTCATGCATTTCATTAATGAAATATTGTACTTTAAGGAGTTTCTGCATAAAATTGCTCTGTTTTTCAAAAATTTAAGTTTTTCAGATTTTCGATCGATCGAAACTATTTCTCAACCGATTGAAATTGCAATTAAAATTTGGTTTGAATCTGCCTGGCTCGATTGATATTCGATCAATGCTCAACCAATCGAAACTTAAATTTTCAGTTTTTAAGTATTTGACCAAATTTTTTTCATGCATCATTTGTGTTTAGGATTCACATGCATTACATTGATTTTTTGTATCCATCTTGCAGTTTTGCAGTCATATCTCTCATTGTTCACACATAACATGCATATACTTTGCTAAATTAGGTACTCAACTTGATTTAAAAATTAATTGATTAATTTTTTGAGTTCTTTGTACTTTTTAGTATATGCTATTTTTCTTGATGTGTGAAATGCTGAAAATTGAGAATTTTTTTTTTTTTTTGAGATATGATGGATAATCAATGTGCAAATATTATTCCTACTCATGCAACTGTTTATAAGTCACATAGTATCAAGTTTGCATTTATTGAAAGAGAAAATATTTTTCTTCACGTGAATCCTCAATTTTTTTTTAGTTTGGTTTTTTTTTTTCTTTATCCCCACCTCCTAAATTTTCCCCAAAACTGTTTTTCCCAAAACTTGTTTTGTTTTTCCTATATTTATAGGGAGAGAAACTTGTTTTTAAACTTTGCTCTTCATAGGGGGAGTTGTCTCTATTTTCTATAGAGTTGAATTGTTTTGTGTTCCCTTAATTCTCTATTTCCTCTTATTCTATGTTGCGTATGTTTTCTGTTTACTCTTGGTTTGAGTTGTATTTGTCAATACGTGACAAAAAGGGGGAGAAATAGATGAAATGTGGGAATCCTGTTTGTTTTGTTTAGGGGGAGTTGAAATTGTTTTTAAAAAGGGAGAGAATATAAAAACTTTTTGATGTATCTAACTTAGGGAGAGAGTTAGAATTTACTTTTGTTTTTATATGGTGTTTCATATTATTGTTTATATGTCTTTCTTTCCATACATGCGTTTATGTGTTTGTTGAGTATTTTCAGGAAAGACAAGTACATTCTGATCAAGACCTTCTACCTCTTCTTGCAACTTCTAGGTTAGGAGCCTTAGATTGGGATTTGTGATGTAATTGGGCTTTTTGTAACTTTGAGCATTTCATGTTTGTGATGTGTTTTGTCACGGATTGCTAAAGGGAAATATTGTTAGGTTCTAAGACCTTAGGGACTAATGTATTAGAACTTCAATGTGTATTGTGTTGGCAAGCCATGATCAAAACATTTATTCTAAGTTTAAACTTGCTCAAAGTTTGGTTTAATGTAAGTTTGAAATTGAGTAGTTGCAGGGAATTACTGTTCTATTTCTGCACGGCTCGATTGATCGAAGAATAAACTCGATCGATAGAGAATCGTGAATCAGGAATTTTCTGCAGAATTTTAAGTCGGCTCAAACAGCAGTTCAAGCCCATTAAGGATTAGGGTTTCAGATTTACTTCTCTCATTATATAAAGGAAACTCTAAGTACGTTTTTATAAGGTTTTTTAGAGAGAGAAGAGTATGCCTCTTTTGTATCTAGGATTTTGTTCCTAAAAAGCTCTCTCATATCTTCTACCGGCGTTATTACTTGAAGAATCTCAAGATTCGGAGTTGTAGAAGTTGCTGCCTTCTTTAGTCATCAAAGGTGCTGATGATCTAAACCTTCAAGGGTGGTCTTGGAGTCACAAACAAGATAGTTTGTGTTGCTAAACCTTTGAGTGGGATCTCAAAGTCACAAACACGGGTGTTTGTGTTTTGCAAAGGCCAAGGAAAGAAATAGTCCGTGGACTCGGAGCTATCATGGGGTCGTGGTTGTAAGTTTTCTACTGGAGGTAGCAATAGGATGTTAGTGGTCTAAGTCTCTATTGTGTAAACTTCAATTTTTTCATAGTGGTTTTGCTGTTTTACCTTGAGGATAACTAGGTTGAATCCTTCTCAGATTTTTTACTAGTTTGGTTTTCCTATGTCATCATATCATTATGCTCTTTATATTTCCGCTGTTTTGCATGATATGATTGTTATTATTTTAACCTAGATCTGAATAATAAACCTAAGTATTCACTTAGTTAATTAATTAGATTATACAATTTAGTTTACAAGAGTCTAAAACGTACACCTTTGATATCACTATTGCCCGTTCAATTTTCTCTACTTGTGGAAATTAACCTGTTTGCCTTTCTTGGTGCAAATGACACCTATAAGTTATATATTATCTATGCTTGTTGAGAAGCTGTGGAAAGGCACAAGAGATATAATAGGGCTGGATTCCTTTTTGCCGCAAGAATCCATGGGTGCCAGAACTGAAAAAAATGCAAACCAATATGTTAGCCAACAACGCTGCCATATGGCTTGGTTGATGAACTTATTAAGATGCTCTTGCTTTAATTATATTTCCACTCTTAAAAAGTAAACCATAGAATAATGTTGGCTATTATTTTATTTATGCTTAATTTAAAAATAGAGGGGAGCACCAACTCCATGACTACAGTCTACAAGGTTCTCTTGCTTCTCTTCCTGGCCAGCACTAAAAGCTTACAACAAGCATTCAACGTAAAGAGGAGGAACTGAGGAAGTCCAACTCAACCTAACCATGCATACTTGGACTTCTAAGTACCATATAAGCTTAGCCTCCACATATATCTGCCTCTCAGAGATAGTAGAGTGAGCAAAGTTTGACAACAGACAGCTTGATCAGTAGGGGCTTCAGATGATGGGTATGTTTTCAGGGTTTCTTAAGCTTATGCTTCTCTATGGGATGTTCCTTGGGTTGGCTCAAGGCAAAGTCCATTACCGTGAATTTGTTGTAAGTACCACCTCTCTCTCGTCTGCTTTCCTGTTATTTTTGTTTACGGGATATGCATGAATACTTGTTTGTAGAGTTGCAGTTTTATTTTTCATTTTTCATTTGCTCATGTAGTTGAAGGAGGCTAACTTTACAAGATTGTGTGAAACCAAGAGCATGTTGGTTGTGAATGACAGTTTTCCAGGACCTGTCATTCGTGTAACAAAAGGGGACACCGTATATGTTAATGTCCAGAATCAAGGAAATTATGGTCTCACTATTCACTGGTAGTTGTCTCTCTCTGTCTCTCTCGTATTTATAATATTCATTTGGGTAAATTACACTAATATCTCTTAAAGTTTTATAAAATGATAATTTTAAAAAGGCAAGACTTAGGTACAAGACTTAGGTACAATACTTAAGTACCATTCTTTAGGTTTTTCTTTTAAGATTTTGTCAGGTGAATTTTTTCACATGGGATGGAAGTGTATTTTTTAATTAAGTAGCCACATTACTAAATTTTAAAAGAAAAACCTAAAAAATAACACTTAAAGTACTATACTTAAGTTTTGTCCGTACCAAAATATGGACAAAATGACATTCATTCTTAACCAAATAGTATACCTTTTTTTCAAAATGAAAAAAAAAAATCATATCCAAACTATGAGTTTATATTACACTCCTAACTCCTTTCCTTGATGTTTGTTGAAGAGCCAATAACATTTAATAAATAAACAAATAAATATCTAAATATTTCTTTATGCTTGGTGACATGTCTGTTTATTAAACTAAAATTTGTCATATTCTTAATATTACTCTTCTGCTTTATACCTCTTAGCAATATAATAAATATAATTTTAAATTGATTTTATAATTAGTGACATATTTATATAGTAATACTGATACTAATCATAGCATCACTTGCTGGAAAGTTTATTGACTTATTGACTAAAACCTATAAGTTTGTTAAAGTACAATTTTAAGAAAAAAAGTTGAAAATATAACAAATTATGGGCAAAACAGATGAACTATACTCGATACGGGCATTGTAAAACCACATTGTGAAAGCATCACTCGAGCCTCAGCATCTTCAACCCAATATAGGCAAATCATTGTAGAGACTGCAGCTATGATTCTCACCCAAAAAAAAAAAAAAGACAGCAATGGGCAAAGCAAATCATGAACTGGCCGCTGCTCATTCCATGGCTAGAAAGGCTATAGCGATTGATTCAGTAATTGGAACGAGTGTATGGTTAGAAGCTCTTCCACATGGTTTGGAATTGGAACGAGTGTTATAATTTAGTTTGATTCAGTAAGAAAATCACACTTACCTTCTTCTTTAAAATTAAAAAAAAAAAAAAAAAAAAAAAAAAAAAGAACATGGCTAATCCAACTGGGCTAGTTTAACAAATGTTGCTTTTACATGGCTAATCCAACTGAGTTCCATGTTTTATGCGGAAGGTATACAACATTTTTTAAACTAGCTACATCAGATTAGCCATATAAACAACACGGAATGGAACTTTTCTTTAAAGTATCTTATTAAAATTGAGTTTTTATAAGGTTAGGTATCAATTATGATTATGATCTGTTTAAGAATATTTTTTTGGTTCGTTTTCATTTGCTTAAACTTAATTTCGTGCCTAGCATGTATTATGATTTTCTAGGGTTTCCTAATCAGCATATGACTTCTTTCATAAATATTTGTGGATGTAGCCTCTAGGCATTAAGACTATTCCAACAAAAAAAATTAAGAGAGGTTTTCTCTCTCTTTTTTTTTTGGGGGGTGGATTCTAGAATTCTTATTGATAATTCAAAGGGTTTATTCTTAACATAGACATGTTTTGTTTCTTGTGGTGACCCATTGTATTGCCTCTACCCACTTTGTCTTTCTTTGCGACAAGTTGAAGTTGATCTTGTCTCTGCAAGCCTTCAACTTCAAGTGGTGTATTGGATAAAACTGTGATATTAAAATTTGGATGTTTTTAATTGTTGATTGTTATGATATTGTTGATATCAAGTTGTGTAATCATTTTAGGTAACTACACATATAAATATAAAAGTTCTTTGTCTCTGATTTTTATTGAGAGACTATACCCAATTTTTTTTTCTTAACTATATATGGGTTTTGGAACTAACTTTTGTGTTGTTGTTGCAATTATCTATAATTTTTTTTTTTTTTTAGGAAACCGCATAGAAGAAACATATATATAAAGGAATTTCAATATCAAGAAATGAAAAAAAAAATTAAAAGATGCTTTAAACATATCTAAAGAATATGGTTTCAACAGGCATGGAGTGCATCAGCCAAGAAACTCGTGGTCAGATGGTCCAGAGTACATTACACAATGCCCAATTGAACCAAAATCAAACTTTACTTACGAGATCATATTTTCAGATGAGGAAGGAACCCTTTGGTGGCATGCACATAGTGATTGGACACGACATAGTGTTCATGGTGCAATTGTTATTTTGCCGAAAGAGGAAACCGGTTATCCATTCCTGCAACCAGATGGAGAAGAAATTCTCGTATTTGGTATGCAATTGTTCTTAGTATTCCTAAAATTTTTTTCAAACTTAGCATTTCTAAAATAGAACTTTTTTCCTTCAATTGAGATGTACCATCAAATTGAAGCTACTTTTGATATACTAGTATCTATAAATATATATACCGGTGGTCCAATTGTCCCATTAGTTTGAATATTGTGCAATAATGTCATGCATCTCTTCTCTTTATACGCAGGATCTTGGTATAAGGGTGATGTGAATAAGGAAGTTAACGAGGACCTCGAAACTGGAAATGTAACTCCTCAATCAAATGCTTACACTATCAATGGCCAACCGGGAGATCTGTGCCCATGCTCTAATGGTATGTGGAGATACACTCACCGAGTTAATATTTAAGATTTCGTATTTATATTTTGGAAGAAAAAAAAAAAGAATAAGAGAGTTGTATTTCTACAATAATTAAGTTCTTGCACGTATGTTAATGAGATTTCATTTCAATATTACGAAACCAATTATAACATCTTTCTAAAATTGTACTTATCTTACTGTAAAATGAAGTAGGATAATTTAATTTGAAGCTATATAGTTAGAGTAAACATTTTTCAGGTCCAGGGAAGTAGGACCTCTAGTATAAAATATCAACGTCTTTTATCTAGGCCCTTATGTTACTTTGCTACCAGCTTTTTGTTCACATTTATGTTAATGCCTTTTTGCGCTTAGGAAAATATAAAAAATTATTTCCCACACAATATCTTTTCTTGATTTCAACTATTATGATCCAAGATTAAAATTAAAAAAAAAAAAAAATTATACAATGTTCCATGAAGTAATGATACATATATTTTCATAATTTTTTGTTTTATTGACATGACTTATTGTGATTGATGCATAATAAAAGTGGTATTAAGGATAGGTTTGTATTGAAGTGATATTTTTATAATTACGACTTATCACCTTAATAAATTATAAAAAAATGTTGTAATTATTCTATATTATTGATCTAATTGCTTAACTTTTATTTTTTCTAAATACGATCATTTTTGTGTTGCAGAAAGTACATACCGCTGGCAAGTAGAACATGGCAAGACCTATCTTCTTCGTTTAGTCAGTGCAGTCATGAATGTAGAAATCTATTTTGCAATTGCTCAACATAACCTCACCGTGGTAGGAATGAGTGGATCATATGTTAAGCCTATACTCACTGATGTTGTCATGATATCCCCAGGACAAACAATGGATGTTTTGGTCACAGCTAACCAACCTCTTGGTCGTTATTACATGGCTGCTAGACAGTATGATAGTATTAGGCAAGGTGTTAAAAACTATGACAAAGAGAATGTCACAGCAATTCTTGAATATAAGGGCAACTACACTCCCTCAGTGAGTCCAAGTTTTCCAAACAATCTTCCAACCTATGCAGACTTCAATCCCGCAATAGAATTCATGAAACGTATTAGAAGCTTAGCAAATAAAGATCATCCGATAAATGTCCCCCAAAACATAACTACTAGAATGTATGTAACAGCTTCCGAGAACAATGTTCTCGTTGACTTGGGGGGAGAAAATGTAACTGCTCTTGCTTCGAGCCTAAACAACATTAGTTGGGTTAACCCTACCACAGATGTACTACTTGCCTATTACAGGTATTTGCTTATTACCTTTACCTTTCTTATTACATTTCGTGATTCATTTATGTTCATGTTACCCAAAAAAAAAAAAACACCTTTAGGTAAAATAGTTATGTGAAGAATTTCTTGGTGTGAAAATATGATAGTAGTATTATAACTTCTAAGTAATTTATATATTATAACCTAAATGCATTAATATTTTGGAGGTTAAGGAAAGTACTAGATTCACTTGAGGTATGGAGAGAGTCTATTTTATAAAGAAAAAATATATATTTCTTGGATCTAATTATGTACAAAATATCACATCATTTAAAATTTTAAATAATGTAACATTGTATACACTTTTAGATTTAAAAGATTTATTCTAAACCATAAAATGGTTCCATTTCAAACAAAGATCCTTTCTCCTAGCTGTAAGCTAGTTAACCCCACTTGGGGTCTTTGTTTATAACTATGAAATGACATGATGCCAAAACCTTTATAACAGGAACATAAGTGGGATTTACACCGCAGATTTTCCAGACAATCCACCTTCATTTTTCAACTTCACCGAAGATGATTCTCCGGATGACACAACTCTGTCTGTCCAGGGGACCAAGGTAAGGATGCTGAATTATAATGAAGAGGTGGAGATAGTGTTTCAGGGTACTAATTTGCTAGATGTATCGATGGATCACCCCATGCATCTTCATGGGTACTCCTTCTATGTGATTGGCTCGGGTTATGGGGTCTTTGATATTGAGACGGACCCAAAAGGCTACAATTTTGATGATCCACCTAAGTTGAACACTGTTACACTCCCTAAGAATGGATGGGTTGCCATAAGATTCAAAGCAAGTAATCCTGGTATGTACATTCCTCTACTCTTTTTTTTTTTTGGGTGTGAAATTACTTTTTTTTAAGTGAAGCATGCTAAGAATACTACAAATTTGTAACAGTTATAAAGTAAAATACTACCAATCACCAAAAAGGTTATATAGTAAAATTTGTGACAGTTTTAGCATTTTTTCTTACTTCTATGTTTTTTTTTTTTTTTTTTGCACATAACATGAATTGCATTTACTTATGTTTGATTATGTATATATTCTAATTTTGCTACGTAAATGGATAAATTCTTGCAGGAGTATGGTTATGGCATTGTCATTATGAACGACATTTAAGTTGGGGTATGAGCAGTGTCTTTATAGTGAAAAATGGTGGGACACCAGAGACGAGTATACGCGAACCCCCACCTTACTTGCCTCCTTGTAAGGATTCATTTACCAGTAGGCTCCTACAATACGAGAACTCAGATGGGAATAGATTGAATAAGATTGATTAGTTAGACATCACTTAAAAAGTATTTGCTAAGCTTACAACTTGATGCAGTGTTATAATGTCTCTAAATAGTTTTCAAGTAAGCATTTAAGTGCCTGTCTTTGGAAATTTAAATGTTGTTTTGAACTATTGTCTTAACAGATTGATATTGTCTTAAAGATAAGGTTAGTATTTGTTCAGTATTGTAATGTGTCTTGTAAGTTGTATTTGTCTTGTAAGATGCATGTGTTTTAAGTAGTGGTAATTGTGTGAATACAGGAATGGGGTTGCTGTTATTCATCACAGTGTACCCATGAGTTTACTTTGCTGTAAAAGGTAATTTGAAATTTTCTACAACGCTTAATAGTCAAAATGTGTCTGCGACTCAACGTTAGCTTCCCATATAATGAAAAGTCTATATGGTGATTGGTGAAGTATGAATATGCCCAATAGGATAGAAGACATTTTGTAAGAGTTATTTTAAATGAAATGAGCCACCATAGTTGCATGATACACAAAGATAGGAATTTTATTTTATCGCCCATTCTTTCCATGGTTTATGAGAATATAATAGAAGAGATAACATCACATAACATATACAGCCATTCTTGTAGTACATGATTTTTTATTCAAATTCATAATTTATTTGTGAGTAGTCTACTTACTCTCTTTTTTTTCATTTCTTTTTTTTTTATGACATATTTTTAAAACATTTTTAAAGTCATGAACTAAATAAAACTTATACATTTAGCTGACATTTGATAACAATTCTAATAGAAACATTCAAAGTTCAAATCCTTTCTCTATAAAAAAAAAAAAAAAAAAAAAAAAAAAAAAAAAAAAAAAATCAGCGTGTCCATAATTTATTGGGTCTGAAGTCCTATAAGGGGCTAAATTTACAAAGCCCATTATATTGCTCTTAGTTCCCAGGGATGGGCTTAGAGATGTACATTTCAATGACCCAATTGTTGTATCGTTGATGAATCTTTGGGCTGAAGTGACCACAAGAACAGTAAAAGTTGTGTGTATCTCTCTCTCTCTCTCTCTCTGGTGAAGTCACTAGTAAAGCCAAGTATCACATGCTCCAAAAGCAAAAATGTGAAGTATCACATGAATCATGATTTTTGGTAGATATATAATAGGGAGTGTTATTACTTTAGAGAGGTCAAAGACAAGAGACGTGTTTCATCAAACTAGTCCACATATGCTCGACCACATGTTCACATCAAAGAAAGAGACATTTAATTGGAGAGACTTTACAGCACATGACTACATGACAAGAAAAATATATCACTTATGTAGGGTGTGTGTGTGTGTGAATTACAATATGGCATCCTTTTCTTAACAATGGCTCATTTAAATATTTTATTTATTTGTATGTGTGTGTTTGTATGGTCTGATTCTGTGAGTGATATAATAAGAGACCAAAGGAAATGAAAGAAAAAGTTTCCCACCTTCACCTCTTTCCTTTTCCATGTCTTAATTAATTGCAACCAATATATATAGACAAAGGGTAGGAAAATGAATCAACTTTAGCCCCACTGGCTTGGATATACTTATATATAAATATAATATACAATCAATATCATTTATAAATATTTAGCTATGAGAAAAATAAATGTAGTTCGATAAAAGTAAGTTATTATTAGCCCATAATCTTTTGTTTTTATTTTATTTTATTTTAGAACCCATAATTTTTCACGAAGAACATTTTTCCAGAGCTTTTGTTTTTTTCCTGTATTATATTGAGGACAAAACCCAAACTAAGGAGATGTACTCCCTTTGTTTTGTCTTTTTTTTTCCCCCCTCCCTTTTCTTTAGAAGAAGGGATCAGTTTCACAGTAATAAACTCAAAAATCACAACACAACCTCAAAGGGTGATAAAGGGCCATGCCTCGTGAAACAAAGATCATTAGTTTTAATTTATTATTCCTCCTTTAAGACCAAACTTACTTATATAAAATAAAAAAAATAAAAAAAATCACAACTCAATTATCTCTCAAATATTTTTTTTTTTTTTTTTCTGTTTTTGCTATTTATATTTTGGAATTTCCCATTGCCCAATCTCTCTCTCTCTCTGTCTCTCAAGAGCAAAGATTAGGGATGGAGGAGATGTGAATTATTCCCTCACAACTACCAAAAAGAAAAAGTCAATTTTGAAATATTATGGGCAAAATAATTAGCTTCTCTAGAATTATGTACAACTCTAGCTTAAAAAGAAAGGTTTTCAATGTCCCAATGAGGTTGGGTTGGCTGGGGCTAAAGTAATACTAACTCCCAAAATTTTCATAAATATTAATTTTATATAATCTTTTTAGACATAACTATTTATGATTTGACTCTCCAAATGTTTCCAGAGTTTTAACCCATCATATTTTAGAAATTTCTTTGAAGACAATAAAACATGATAAGAACTAAAAGTAAAAGTTTTCAATTTCCACATCATTCCTATTCCCTCTCATGTTTATTTTCTGAAAATGACAGCCATATTTTTCTTACAACTCTTTCTATTTGACTCGATTACTAAACATCTTGTTTGACTATTTTGTAACTTCATCAACTAGGTTGTAAAAAAATTTTGAGCAATAAAATTGTAGTTCAATAATATTATCTGATTTTCCTAATAAGAACAAAGGAGAATCATGTTTTAAATCTTGCAACGTAAGTACATTTTTTAAAATCAAAAAAATAATTAGGTTCTTTTCTTTCAAAAAAAAAAAATGAGGACAACAAAAGTGAATGAAAGTGGGTTCATTCTTTGTCAAGATAAGAACCTAAAATGAAAAATGATCTCCAAACATTCTTTCCTATAAAAATAAAGGCGTAAATGCACTTTTAGTCCCTACATTTTGGGGTCATTTCTATTTTGGTCCTACATTTTCATTTCACCACTTTTAGTCTCTAAATCAATTAACCCGTTCTATTTTGGTCCTTACCGTTACTCACTTAACAGAATTTGCTGACATGGCTAACGGCACAGTAAAATAATAATTAAAAAATCTATTTTGGCATTAAAAAATTGTCACGTCGGCATCTAAATTAAAAAAAATTATTAATTTTAATTAAATAAACAAAATTAAAAACAAAAAATCATATTAATTGAGATCTAAAAGTGCTTGACCAAGAACAACAAGAAGCCAAACCCAGATCTAAGAACACAAACCCAGAAATCAACAAAAAAAAAAAAAAAAAAAAAAAAAACAACAACAACAACAACAAACAACCATTCAAGATCGTCAAAAACCAGATCAAAAACCAGATCAAGCCCACTGACACAGATCAAAAACCACACATCAAATCAAATAAAAAGTTTGTATGATAATCAAGAAAATGAATAAATCTCTTTTATTCATCTGAACCAACATTCATCATCTGCTTCCAATACCTAAGAATTCATTTTTCCATTTCTTTTCGTTGTTCTTCGGAACCAAACAAAGCACAATTAGATCAGCACAAAAAAAAAAAAATCATTGTTTCTAAAACTAAATAAACCCCAGCAATTAATTTTCTTTCTAATCATTATATTTTCCCAGCAAACAAATAGAACACAAGAAACTCAACAAAACCAAAACTTTAGCTAAAAAAGAAGAAACCCATATCAGAAAGAAACCCAGAAGAAACTCAACAAAACGGATTTGCAGACGGAGACACCTCTCTCCCCATCGACCACCACCACGACCCAAACCCAAACCCAGACCCACTACAACCCGATCTCCCCACCCAAATCTTCTCAATCCTCTCACGCCCTGATTGGCGAAAATGCCCATCTCTCAAAAAACTAGTCCCTTCCATATCCCCATCCCATGTCTCCTCCGTCTTCTCTCTCAATCTCCACCAGCTCGATCCCCAAACTACTCTCTCTTTCTTCTATTGGATTTCCCTTTGAGTCAGAATCTGATGCTGGTTCTTGCACTGGATGTCAGTCTTACGTGGCTTGACGCCGTTTTGACGGTTGTTGACAGCATCGGCTACTTCTTCCGTCGTCGTTTTGACAGTTCTTGCACTGGATCTTCTTCCCACGCTTCGATTAGAGTCTCCGTCACTCCTTCGCTCCAACACTCCTCGCGTCACCCTCCTCCTCCTCCTCCGCCGCGGGATCTGGATCCGGGGCTGGGTTGAGTGGCGTGGTGCGAACCCGGGCAATCCATTTAGGGAGATGGGTCGGAGGTTTGAGTGGGTTTGGGGATTGAGAGAGAGAGAGAAATGGTGAGAGAGAGAGAAAGTGAAGAAGAAGTGTCAAATCTGACTCAAAGGGAAATTGGCCGTGCATTATGTTTTGAATCTTTGGTCTTTGTATTTTGTAGATCTGTGACTTTTTTATTTTGGGTGTTTCATGATTTTGGGTGTTTAATATTGGCATGTTCTTGATTTTGAGGAAGAACTACTGGAAAGAATATAATGTAATTTTTTTTAATTTAATTTCTTTTTTAAACAATCTGTTTTTAATTTTTTTTATTTAGTTAAAATAATTAAATATTTTAAAAAAATTATAAGCTAACGTGGCATTTTTAATATTATTTTATTGGCCACGTCAGCATTTAATCTGCCAATAGTGGACGCCGTTTACCACGTCAGCAAATTCTGTTAAGTGAGTAACGGTAAGGACCAAAATGAAACGCTTTAATTGATTTAGAGACTAAAAATGGTGAAATAAAAATGTAATGACCAAAATAGAAATGATCCCAAAATGTAGGGACCAAAAGTGCATTTACGCCAAAAATAAAATAAGTATACCTATAAAAAAATAAATAAAATAAATAAAAAGGAAAATGAAGGCAAACTTTAAATTAAGAAATGTCCTAATATACCATTGATCTATGTGGTGTTCATATTAAAAGTTGATAGATTTTTTTAATTAAATTTTTAAAAAAATTAAGTTGATAGACCTCACTTAGATCATTTCATCCTAATTAAGATAGTAAAAAAAAATTCTGGGATGGAATCTTTTGTTGCAATTGCAGCAGAAATAATAAAGATCATTCAATGAACTTCTATTAATTGGTTTTGCGAGATTCGATTAATTGTCTTTAATCATGAAATATCATTGAGAAATTGGGGAATTCGTGTTATCAAAATCTATCATGGGGATGGTTACAAAGTTTTGCCCTTGACAACTAGTAAGTTGAAATTTTTTGCTTTTTTAGGCTAAAAAAGGTGAACATTCTCATATATGTTGCTGGAATCTAAGCCTCTTAATCAAAGATGCAATATACCGCAGTCTAGATTCTTGTTTAAAGCCTATATAAATATTTTTTTTTTTTTTTGTTCCTCTTTTATAAAGTCGGACAGAATATTAAAGGTTCCTTCACTGGTGGATGCTTAGTTCAAGAGAAAATAAGTTTTTTTATGGGTACCTCACTTCCAAGCAGATTTTTGTTATGAAACTCTTACCACCTAGGAAACTATAAAATGGGCATGAAACAAAAGCCCTTCTAAGTAATGCAACAAAAAAAAGTACCATAAAAAACTAGATTAATAGGCTGTTCTAATTAATTGATCTTTGTGAAATTAGGAAAATAATAATGACTTTAGTCTTCAGGAAACATTTGGAAATAGCACAAACCAAAAAGCTAAAAGTTAGGTCTCATCCAACAGATCACTACCACCCGCTCTTGTAGGCAAGATAATACCTCCCCCATGCACAGAATATTTAGGGGTTCAGGGGGTGGGGTTTGAGTTGCAGGGTCAAAAATATATTAGTGTATATATTTCTAATCATCTAAATAAATAGAAAATAAAAAATTCAAGCATATCACTCTACTTGTCCAAATAATTCGCAGAAAACCCAATTAGCAAGTGTAATACCAATACCAAGTTTGAACGGTATTTTCTAAAATTGATTAGTACTCAATCTTCTTGATTAAATTGAACCTAGCCATCTTCTTTGATGCAAATTGGGATGATTTACAAAACCACAACTAGTTTTAAATTATTAGTTTGCTTTGCACGAATAACCACTAATGTAAAGACTTGAAGATATTTTGGCCATATATGCTGTGAATTATTATTTATTAATCTATTAGTCAGTGGATGCTGCTTTGGTGTTAACTTAATTGTAGACAAGTGAAGTGGTGCTTATTAATATTTTAGTCACATTCATGATTTCTTAATTCTGTAATTCATTTAAATTGATACTCCTACTTTTTATTAGTGTACGGATCTCCAGCTTGTAACTGCTGCATTTTCTCAATAAATAAATAAATATCTATACTAGAGTTAGGTATAAGTTATACCTAGTGTAATTTTAAATAATGTTATAATTTTTAGCATTTCTTTATTGGATTCAAATTTTAATAAATCCATCATTGCATTATATTATTTTCCTATATTGTACATGCTTGCAAAATTTCACGATGATCTAAAATTAATAACTATGTCATCGATTATGAATTTAAATATTAAGTTTTTGTATTTAAAATTGTCCATAAAAGATGGGCTTCCAAATCAAGCAATAAATGACATTCGATCTGCACGAAACTTAGTATGCATGTTAAAAACATAAAGAACATATAATCTAACGGTGTAATTTTTGAAATATTAATCTAATAAAAAGTTATTAGGTGATGTAACATTATATAAATGTATACCATAATCATAGACTAAATGTGGTGGATTATCTTATTCTGTAGTATAAAATTAAAGATTGGGGAAAATTTTTAATGAATGCAACATATACAACATTTTGTATAGATTAGCCAATCAATCAATCTTCAAAAAACTCTGGGATTGCGTAACCATATGTTCACTTGAATCACACCACTTCTCATCAATTAGCCAATTTACTATTAGAATAAACATTCAATTAATTTATTTATTTTAATATTGAAATGCAACAATGCTTTCTTTTCTATTAAACTAAACATTCAATTTATTTATTTATATCAATATTGAAATGCACTGTGTCGAAGGGCCACATTTTGCCTCCTTATGACCACTTTTAAAACAAGTGCATGAGTAACTATTTTAAATCCCATAAAACACTTGCGGTAGTATGACACAACTCTCATAGTTTGATAAATAATATTAGATGTCATGGATTCAAGTCGCTTGAGTATCATATTGTAAAGGGGGATTGTTAGAAGAGATCACAATTCAGCTCCATATGACCATTTAAAAATAAGTCCACAGGATACAATGTTAAATATCATAAAAAACTTTAGTGTGTCTTATTTATCACCGATTAGTTTATAAAGTAAAGTGACACAGATCATGGTACATTAAGAAATATGAGCACATTCTTCAAATGAAGAGCTTTTGTTTTTTTAAGTAGAGATTCATTACCCATGTATAGACAATAAATAGTTGTAAGAACCATGGCATTGTTTGAAGGGGTAATCTTTTTTTCTTTTCTTTTTTTGAAGAGTTTGAAGGGGTAATCTTGAGTTTCTCGTAAAACATTTTCTCAATAATTTAATTTTTGTCCATGATAGAATGACTCCTCTAATGCAGCCAAAAGCTCCAGGTTAGAATAGAATTCTATCTTGTATCCAAAAAAAAAAAAAAAAATTGAAGAGAAAGAGATAGAAAACCAAAGAATATGAGAGTTCCATTTTCTAAGATTTTAATTCTCCCATGTCCACTTTTGTATTTATTTTCATGTTTTAAATGTGAATATTATCTTTTTGCCTTTTAAAATGTGCATCAATAAATTAATTGTAAACATTAGATAAAGTCGTGGATGTAAAATGAGTGGAAGATAAGGGTATATTTGGTAATTGCTTTTTCTCCTTATTTTTTGTTTTCAAAAACAATTTTCTATTTTTTAGATTAAAAAATGCGAAACTACACTATTGGTCCTTGAAGTTTACCCTGTGTGCGCAATTGGTGCCTTAAGGTTGAAGTGAGCACAATCAGTCCCTTAAGTTTTAAAACTGAATTGTATTGGTCCATTTACTAACTGCTATTAACGGTGTTACTTACGTGGCTAACGAAATAATGACTTCGCATTTTTTTAATGATGTGGCATGTTTTTAATTAAAAAATTACAAACTGAATTTACATGTGAGAAAAAATATTCACGAGCACCAAATTTAAAAAAAAAGGAACTCTCTTTTTTTTTTTGACAAAAGTGATAGAAAAAAAAATTTCTATCTGCTGTAGAAATTTTTTTGTGGGTTGTTTAACAGAGCATTACATATGCTTAGCCCAAAATAAAATAAAATAAATAGAAAAAGAAATGCTAGTATATGTCCAAAAAAAAAAGAAAAAAGAAACAACTAGATTATATAATGGTAGGAAGAAGATGATAACTCACAGGTAAAAGATGAGGGGAAAAAATCTCCTTGTTTGGATTCCTCACAATCTATGCCTATGTCCCATCATCCCAGTCTTCCTCACAATCCTCTGAGTCTTTTATTTGATGTCTTTGCTTGTTTAACAAATGGAACCCTACTGTCTCCACCTCCACGCTCCCAGTAGCTATTGTAAACTCAACTTCATGGAATCCCTTCTCATCAATAGACCAGCCAGGGGTTTCCAGATCGAAATAATTCAAGTAGTGCAGGCTCAACACAAGGTGATGCGATTCAATTGACACAGTACGTTTATACCATATTCCATCCCCTTTAATCGATTTGATTTCAATCAGATTATTGTATGGGTGATTATAATGTTCGCAAGGTACAAAAACAATGCACAAAGAAAGTTTTTACAGTAGATAGAAAGTTTTTTTTTTTCTATCACTTCTGTCAAAAAAAAAAAAGAGTTCCTTTTTTTTTAATTTGGTGCCTGTGAATATTTTTTCCCACAAGTAAATTCAGTTTGTAGTTTTTTAATTAAAAACATGCCACATCATTAAAAAAATGCCAACTCATTGTTCCGTTAGCCATGTAAATAACACCGTTAATAGCAGTTAGTAAAAAGACGAATACAACTCAGTTTTAAAACTTAACGGACTAATTGTGCTCACTTCAAACTTGAGGGACTAATTGCGCACACGGGGTAAACTTCAGGGACCAGTAGTGTAGTTTCGCCATTAAAAAACTTGTTTGGCAATCTAAAATAGATAGAAAACAAAAATTATTCTCAAAACTCAATTTGTAAAGGAAACTAAAAAAACATGCAAAAAGCTGTTTTCAGTTTCTAATTTTCAAAAGTCAATGAAAACACGCATTTAATTTAATAAATTTGTCTCATTTAATAAGTTAGCATTAAAGTTCAAATCTTAGTAACAACATATTTTAGTATTTTCTATTTTTTCTTCAAAAAAATATTTTTTTAATTTTAACTAACCAAACATGTTTTTTATTTCAAAAATACAATAAAAAAAAATTTCCTTTATATTCCTAAAAATAAGTTTTTGAAAATAGAAAACAAAAACTATTACCAAACATAATCTAATATTCTCTTATTCCCTTTGCTTATTTGCTTTGCTATGCATCCAAAACTTTAATAGCGCAATGATACGTAAGAACTCCATTGTCTATGCTTCTTGGAAACTTTTTGCCTTTCTTGTTAGTAATGACACCTGAGTTTAATTGTCTATCCGTGTTGGAAACCTTGGCAACTTTCTTCGCAGTACAATTTCTGTCTTACAAACGAAGCAATAAGATGCAATTTACCTAACAAAGTGTGGGTGCGTGTGTGTGAGTTTAATTATTATTATTATTATTTTGAATACAGCGTATGTTCTTATGATTCTGTAGCTTTCGATTCTTTTTAGGAGTTACAGTGCAACATATTGTAACATTGATGTTGATACTTTGATCACACGGCAATTTAGTGTATGTTTGAATAGGGCTTAAATTTGTTTTTTGCGTGTAGCAAAAAAAAAAAATTTGTTTTTTGCATATAGCGTTTTTTATGGCTCTTGTGTACTATTTACGGGACCAGCAAGTACAGATTTCAGCAACTTTTTTTTTTTAAAACTAGGACTCAAAGCATTATTTACATATTTAAAAATTATTTTGCTACAGTATTTTTAGTTTTCAGCAATAAGCGGTACCCAAACAAACCCTTAGTTTTACCAATTAATTACACTTATCATGTCTCCATAAACACAAACTTATTTATGGTAAAAATTTCTTATTAGAGTTTTTGGTTCCTAAACCAATAGAGTGTGTTTATTTAGATCCTTAAATCGGATTGTTTAACCTAATTAATTAACCAAGTTGATTATTAGATTTATTATTCAGATCTAAGTTAAACAATAATAAATCATATCATGCACAGCAACGGAAAAATAAATAACACAACGATATGATGATTCAAGAAAATCGATGAAACTAACTGTTTCAAGATAAAAACCTGAGGAGGATTTGACTTAACTATCCTTTAGATAAAGTGAATCCATTATAAAATAATTAAAGTTTTTACAAGCAGATTTAACCCTAAATCTATTACTACTTTATGTAGTAACTTACTGACATGACCACGTGCAAATTCCAAATCCATGGACTCCTTCTCTTCTTGGATTTACACAAACACAAGTAGCCTTGCTTGTGACTTTGAAATCCTACTCAAAAAGTTTCAGATCACCTTTAGTAATGATCTTGATGCAGCAACTATGTTCTACCAACGCTTGATTGTAGATCTTGCTCTGATAGATTCTTGTGTAGTTAAAAGGTACAAAACCTCTCAAATTTTACAAAGAGTAACACACAAGTCTTCCAAAAGTCTGAAAAACGTAGCTAGAGTTTCCCTTTTATATGTAGAGAAGTTGGAATGAAACCTTAAATGTTTTCGTGGGCTTGAGCCTGTTTTGAACATTCTACAAAATTCTAATCCTGCAATTTTCGATCGGTCAATTCTCAATCGATCGAGCAAGGAAGAAACTATCTTTCTTTTTCTGCAGTTAGTTGGACTTGAACCTTGGAACAAATACTTTTAAGCATTGCCTAATACTTAGACTAGATATGTTTTGTTTTCAGTTTGTCAACACAATAAAAATATGATTCTAGACATTTTCACCTAAATCTTTAATTAGAACCTAACAATGTGGTTGACAGAACTTAGAACCTTTGGATCCAACGTGTACTTCAAGTCCATTGAACCCAGCACTTGATTGTCCCCAAAAAGATGGAGTTTGGTTCCTTAAACTAACCAAATTACCCGGCCTTGAAAAATGCCTCATTCCAACAACCATTAACTTCTTTGTTAATTGCTCTTTTGTTTGGGTTAAAAGGACATGTAATTCCACAGCCCATACTGCTGCCATAAGCTCTCTTTGCATTCCTTTTAGTCTTTTTATTTCAATATATTCTCCAGCTTATATGGGCTTGAAGCTGCTAGGTTATTGTTTCCTGTACTACAAATGCCGCTTTGTCACGAGGAACTGCTACACTCACATAGAATGATAGAACCTGATAACCTCAAGTTTCTACGTACTAATATTCTCAACCATGATAAATTGTTCCCTAAAATGCTCAACAATGCTAGATTTAAAAACAAAATAAATTTATGGAGGCATTGCACATGACCTAAAGTGAAAGATTTGTACCTAACTTCGAACTAATAAATCCCCTGCAACCTAGCTTATGGAATTTAGATTTTTGAACCTGACAAGTGTCTTAACCTATAATGCATGTTTTGCATAATGGGTTTGATTTTCTTAGTAAACATTATCGCCAACTTTTTCAGAGAATCATAGGCATATGTCTAGCCCATTTGTAGTTGCAGAAGACAAAGAATCCGAGCACGCACTTTCTGTAAATGGAAGCCATTAATTTCTCAAAAAAATAAAATACTTCTCTCTAGTATGATATTGTACCCTGACAAAGGGCAGCCTCGAGAATTCATGTCTTACATAGATGAGATTTTTTTTTAATAGTATAAAATTTTAACCTATGGCGTTAAAATTTATTATTATTACTTTTATCATCACGTTAAGACACTAATTGATTTATAGTGTAAATGAAGTTTGAATCCAGATCACAAAAAACTTTATCTTTAAGATAACTAAAAACCAGATTCCAAATGAGAAATTAGTGAAATCAATGTCAAAATAAAACCCTCAAGTTTTGAACATAAACTATAGGTTGCTTAGACAATATTGGTATAATGTCGGGAATATGACAATTAATGTTCTCTCAAGCCGAATTTATGAACATAAAGCCAATTTGAAGTTTGAACAGTCTCAGTGATTTATTGTCAACACTTTCATAAAGCAGATTCCTTGGAATGTCTTTCTGAGAAAAATGAAAATTGGAATCGACCTGCAATCCAACTTACGATAAAGCCCTCGGTGAGGCTACTATTCTCCAAATAAATAATTGATTCATCTAATAATACATTGTAGGGTGAAAAGAATAGTCGTGCATATCACTACCGGATTCTAAATCAACTCTCTTGGGAGATCTCATGTACTCATGTTTAGACTTTAGAGAGTTGAGTAGAATCTTCATCAATTATAGAATTAATTATATACTGTAATTGATCATATAATTTCCGGTTTATATTATTATTATTATCAACTCAGGGCTAAGAGCATATGTGTTATTCTAACCTAAATGGGATAAGTTCCTCAAAAAAAAAAAAAAAAAAAAAAAAAAAAAAAAAAACTAAATGGGATAATAAAGTATTACAAACCATTAAATTGTCTTCTCAAAAAAAAAAAATCATTAAATCGGGTTTGAGGAGTCACATTTGTGTTAATAATGGCTATCCTATTTCTACCATTTTGGCCAGAGTCTCGACTCCAAATTTACAAGGTGTACAACTGACAATTTTTTAGACCATACCTAAAATAAATAAATAAAATTTATTTATAAAGAAATTAGAGCTTACCTTATATAAAGGTTTTAAAAAAAAAAATTATGTTCATGTTGGAGATATTACACAAAGTAATAATGGAAGAATAAGGTTAACACAAAAGACAAACAGAAAATAGATAACTTGAAGGTATTATATCGTTTTCCTTAAACAATATTTGCCCCCCACACTTTTGTTGCTAAAGGGTTATCGCAAATTTGTCCCCAGGATACAACCAAGATGTTAGGTTTTACAGATAGCAATTTTGAAGAATGACCACAGGATTTCTTGTATTTCAAGTGAACATAAGCCTCTATTTATACTCATAGGGCTATGTTTCATCAAAAGGCACGTATGGAGAATTTAAAATGTTTCATAAAACCGTTTACAAGGCTTGAAACCTCTTCAACCTTTCCAAACAGTCACCAAAAAAATTCTGCAGAAAATTCAGTTTTCGAGTTTTGATCGGTTGAGAGATCCTTTCGATCGATCGAATGCTTTTTTCCATCGATCGAACAGGAATCGAATAGCAATCGAACCATCCAGAAACTCCAGGATTATTTTCTTACTATTTCGATCGATCGATTGACCGATTGAAAATGTTGTATTTCAAATTTTCACTTAGAAAATTCCAGAACTTGAATTTTCACTTTAACATCTATGTGAAACAATATTCTCCAAACTCAAACATCATAATTACAACCTATTCATGTATATACCTATATATACAACAGTTTAGGCCCTAGCTCGACTTGTAATTGATTTTAACAAATTTTACCTAACCAAGTGATTGACTAATCCAATTCAAAATTCAAGCATCATAGATAAACAATTAAACACAATGAAAACTATCAATAAATAAAACTCAACACACACACAAAGATTACAAAGAGAAAATTTGTTGGGACAAAAAAATCTTTAAGGCCTTGCCTAATAATCAGAATTCACAATGAAGATAGTTGCAGTACATAATGACTTACAAAACCTCTAGTTGTGCAATGTACATATACTCGAGCCTTCAAAATTTGCTAGCAACAAACTCTACTAATCGTTTTTCTTTATAGTCTCCAAACACAATTTGAGGCACCAATGGCCAAAACAATCTCTTGGTTGCTTTAAGGCCTCCTGAAGATGCCTAATGGTATTTACGTTTTCCAACAATCTAAAGCACTCAAGATGTGGTCAAGGTGATAGATGAAATCTCCTCTCAAAGATATTCAATGAAAAGGTCAAGGATTCTCAAATTTAGTCTCTTTTTACCATGTGATTCTCTTCAATTCTCTAATCAAGGTTACAAAACCATTTTTATATGTGTGTAGGGTTTGGGGGTTAAGTTGCTACAAAAAAGCCCATTAAAAAGTTTAGGTCGATGGCTTTTCGCAAACCTCTCTGTATCGAGGTGTTTGGCAAGTGTTAGGTGAGCTTCTCTAGAAGTCCACATTGATGGTTAGTGAGGGGTAAGGTTGTCAAAATTGGGATCCTACGTAGGATGGTAGGAGGTAGATGAGATTGTAGATTGTAAGATCAGATCGTGAATCGTAAGATCCTATATTATTTGAGAAAATAAATAAAAAATACACATTAATATATTAAATAATCACATTGATATAATTATTATACATCACTACATCCATTGTAAGCATCATTTAAAGAGGCCAAAAACCTCAAAATGTGACACTCTATTGGGATTTTTTTATTTGGGTCTAACTAACACCCTCTCTACATTAGAGTAGAAAAACTTGGTCTATTGGGATTTTATTTTTCATTTAGATCCAATTGAGTTTTTTGTCAAGTTAAAGAAAATTACAAGAAACCAAGGTTGTTTGGGATTGTCAAAGTTGTACGATCCTACCGATCCTAAACGATTACAAAGATCCTTGAAAGATCCGGATCATTTTGGGCAGGTGAGATCATAAAATCGTGGAATCGTAGGATCCTGGGCGAGATTTTGACAACCATAGCGAGGGGTTAGCAAGACATTCTATTTGAAACTTGCTTAATATAACTACTAAACAAAAGTTTTTTTGACCACCTCTAGCCCAAATGCTACACATATAAAAGCCCCCTATGTTGATCCTAATCTCTAGAGAAGGAAGACGGCTACTGAAATACAAGAAACCCAATGAACCCATTTCCTTGTCTTCTAACCCCATCCAACTAAATTATCCATGAGGGGAGAAAGGTCGGCGAGTAGAAAGCCTAGATCAACAATTACATGTATTGAAGGTCTTGTAAGTTAGCTTGTATCTCAACTTTTCCTTTCTTTTTTTTATAATGGATTTGACATTCCATGTTTAGATATGATATGGGGTTGCTGTTCGACTCCACTTGGATGAATGAGTTAGGTTACTTAAATTAAAAGAAAATTGTACCATAGAAAGCTACTTTATTTATTTTAGTACTCTATTTTACAAAACATCCAACATCAGTAGTTTTATTTTAGCATTCAATACAATAAAATAACATAAACAATACAATAAAATAATATATATATATATATATATATACACTGCAATAAACAACAACCACTACCACCAACACAATAAAATAATATAACTTTTAATAAAATATTGTTTTTTTTACCATCTTAGCTACAATGCACAACCATCTTTGGTTGTGCACTATAGCTCAATATCCAGATTTTTTGGCTTTTCCTCCACCATTACAACATTCTTTTTAGTTTTGATGGTGCTAAAAATAGTAATATGACTTTTTAGCTCTACAAACACTAATGCAGTAACTACATTCACATAGAACCAACAAGGTCTACTGATATTCTCAGCCTAAAGAAATTATTCCCTAAACAAAATGCTCGTTTAGAAACAAAGCATTGGTTAGAGAGAGAAAGAAGAGCCTCGGAGACATAACATAATTGTGCTTAAGGATGTTTGATTTGGATGTGAACGATTTGTACTTCACCCTATACACGGATTTTGTGCAACGCTAGTCCATGAAACTGAGAAACCGGACATGTATATAATTTCTGCATAAATAGGCTTCCTTTATTAAAAAAAGCCTTATATTTTTTAAGTTCTGGTTGACGTATGTCTTTTAGGAATTTTTTATAAAAAGTTGAAAAATTGTCAAAGAAATTTAATTATTTTTTCATAAAAAATTTATTAAAATAATTCACTAATATATACTCTAAGAACATAAATTATTAAGAGCCTATTTTTTGAATTTAAGGGAGTCACACTGAAATATCTAGCCCAAATATCTAGGAAGTGACCTTATAAGTGTCTAAACCAATTCACTTGACATGACACTGACGTATCATGCATCTAAAAATGAAAATATGACATTTATGCATCCTATACAATGTACTGGACCACCGGCAATTGCTTAAAAAAAAAAAAAAATTCTGGATAATCACAATTCACAACCTATGTAAGATGCGTACATTAATAATCTTATCCCTCAATCAACGGCACTTCTAAGAAGTCATGCCTCAAATAGCCTCTTAATTATCTTTAAATTGACAAGTTTGGTAATACAAAACACTTATTAGCTAGGTTAGCCTATATTGGCAATTGAGTGAGGGTAATGCCTCTAGTATATGAGAATAGTTTCTTTTTAAAGCAGAATCATGGATAACCCAAAAGATAGAACTAAGATTTTGAACTCTCATAGTGATATTTGGTGCTTTGTTTTGTTACAACTATTATACAATGTAACACTATTGGAAATATTTATCTACAAAGATGAAATCCACCCAATACCAACTTACAATGAAACCCTCACTAGTTTAGTCCTATAGATTAAATGAAAATCGATCTGCACCGATAAATTATTAATTCACATCCATATCTAGGGTGAAAGAAAGGTCGTGCATGACGAAATTGGACACAAAAATCCAAGATATTGATTTTGACAAGTGAATTGCGGTGGTTGAACGATGACTTTATGAGGTATACATTCATACATATGGTCTAGACTCTAGTGCATGCAAATTAACGCAGAAAGGCTAATGTATTTAAGAGATGTGAAAAAAAGATTGTCTTAATCAATTGTCAGTTCAGTAAGTTTCAGTTTTTATCATTTTAGTCATGATACATCTGACTTCCTCTCTATGAAATCTTTTTACCAACTCTTGAGCTATAACTAGAAGAACATTCTCAACTATAATTCTTCCTAGAACAAAAGCTGCTTGAGTATTACTGGCAAATTCCAAAATACCCTTCAACCTATTTCAACCAATTTGCCGAAATCATAATTATGCATTTGTACACTATGTTGTAGCAAAATATAGACCTAAAATCTGCCATGTAGGATGGATTAGATACGAAGGAACTAGTGTAACAATCTGATTTGGATTGGGTCCTGTACAATTACTCCATTTACATTCATAAAATATTTTTACCACTTTAGTTTTTTAACTTTTTCTTACTTTTTTTTATTATTATTTAATAGTTGAAATTGAAAATTATTTTTTTCAACTTTCAATCTCAATTATAAAAAATTATTGTCATATTCAAATGTCCTAAGTATTGCACCTTCTCAATCCATAGCAATCATTAGCATTCACCTCTTTCAAGAGTTTACTCAAGAAGGAGAAAGCTTGTACTGCCCTTACTTGTAGGACCAGGAGACTTATCAGCCATAAAGGAAAACATAGGGGTTGTTTGGTCCTACATCCCTCCTCCCTATTTTCTATTTTGTATTTTTATAAACTATTTTTTAGGTGTTTTAATAAGGGTTTTACTAATGTTTGTTTTTACGACATATATTAATAAACTATTTTAAGAATGGTTTTACTAATGTATGTCCTTAGAGTATATGTTACTAAACTATTTTAGAAAAAAAATTTATCGAGAATTGAAATAGTTGTCAAAAATTTTAATAGCTTTTTCAATTTTCGATAAAAAATTTTCCTAAAATTAATTGTTAATGTTTGTTCTTAACCAAACCCTTTTAAGAAACAATTTATGGAAAAATGAAAAAATGACTAACTTTTTTTAAAAGTATTTTTCAAATTCTCATAAAAAGTCTCTTAAAATGAACAATTAATGTATGTCTAAGAGCAACCTGATGTGGTTGCAAAGTCTTGCAAAATACAAAAAGTTGCTCAATTTATACATTTAAACCAAAAAGACACTCACATCAGTAGATGTAAAATTGTGCATAAATGCATAAGTGCTACAGTAACCTTACATATATACACGGTTACTGTAACTCTTCTATACATTATTTTAGTATTAAAAAAAGATGAACGGATTGACTGATGTGAGTATTTTGTAAAAGTAATGATGGGTATTTTGTAAAAAAAGAATATAAAAATATTATTTATATAAAATAGAGTGTATAATAGATAAACTGATGTGAATATTTTGTAAAAATAATGGTGTAAAATAAAAAAAAAAAAAATTTTTTGTGTAAAATAAACAGAATCTTTTAGAAGATTTGAGGGTTGCTCTAAGAGCATATATTATCTGGATCATTTATTGCTCTAAGAGCATATATTAGCAACAACAACAAACTTGCCATCCATCATCCACAACTTGCGACCTACCATCTTATCCCACAAAAGTCACGACTCACAGCAACAATAAAGACTACATGGAACTTAGTCGAATTGTCCAGCCGCCGTGACCCCCAGAGAGAGAGAATAAAATAACAAAATATTACAAAAAATACCATCAACTTATTTACAAAAGTTCCATCCCAAAAAATAAAAAAATGTAGAGCCGTTTTCATAAAACTATTTTCCACAATAATTTCGGAGAACAGTATTTTGATAATTGTTTTAAGAAAAGAGTAGCCAAACACCTCAAACTTTATACAGTGAGACCCACCAATTTTTATTTTTAAATACTGAAAAACTAAATTTTTTTTAAGGATCCGATTAATATAAGACACACATTAAGTTATTTATTTTTGAAAACATTTTATAAAAAATTGTAAAAATTTTTCAATTTTCGATAAATTTTTTTTCAAAAATAGTATATTATTGTGTGCATTTAGGGCACACATTAGTCAAATCTTTTTTTAATGGGATACCAAACCAGGCACTATATATAATATTTCTAGCATGAGCTCTACTTGATGGTTAGGAATGGTGTAATCCAAGCTTTGTCTAATGATGGAAACATCAAAGTAGCAAGTGATAGGTGAACCTAGCACCTTTTTTTTTTTTTCATAAAACTTACAAGCTACTAATTGCATTCTTATCATTTCTAACCATTTCCACCTTTGTGAACTCCAAAGTTCAGCCATTTGTTTCTAGACTTTACTTTTACAAAGACTCATTAGCCCATTCTTCCTCTCTAATCAAAAATTGCTGCTTTCCCTCTTATTTGACCAGTTAATAACAGTCAATAGAGGAAGGTCCATCACCTTCCTACTCATATAGACACTGACAGATCAATCACCCTTCACATCCCTAACTTCACACTGAATAAACTGATTGGACTGTTTGGACCTTCCTAACACTTATTGTTCCACTAAATCCACACTCCTCCCATCTAGATCAAGACAATCAAAAGTATGCGTGAGCATTGTACCTTTACATATTAGTATATTCTATTATTTTTAATGAAAAAATCCAAAGATTTTATATATATATATATATATATATATATATATATATAAATAAAGAGTCAAAATTACTTTGAATTTTGTAGTTTAATTAGCTTTTTTTGGGATGTTTTCAACCGAGATATTTAAAATTTAAGTCTATTGTCTATGACTATTGACAAATTACTTAGAAAAAAGCCATGAGTTTGTAGTTTAATTTTGATAATGTAAGAAGAATATAAAGACTTATACCATCCCTTATGTGAATCTAAAGTTTTTTCAAACCCCACCTACATACATACATATAATATAGTTATTGATTTCAAGCATGTAAAGTATAAAAATAAAATATAATCCAACAGTAGTTTTGTTAAAATTTGCATCCTATAAAAAAATATTTAGTGATGTAACATAGCTTACACAAGATGCAACTTGAATATAACCTTATATACCATATGGATGTTGTTTTCTGAGCTGATTTAGTTCGTTAATAAATTCTTTCTTACCTATTCATCAACAATATATACATACATGTGTGTGTGTGTGTGTGTGTTAGGTTTTGAGTTTGTAGTGTTAGCAAACCATAACAAAAAGTAAGTATTATTGAGTTAAAATGGTGTACTTTCAAATCCAAGACAAAAAACTCAAGTTCAAGATGAAAAAAGTGAGTTGCAATCTGGATCTCTCGATTGTTGTTCGATTCTTCTCAATTCCTCTTGATTGATGTTTGATTGCTGTTCGATTCATCTCAATTGATCGGAAGTCACATATCAGCAAAAAATCAACAAATGTAAAAAATCCATAACTTATCCATTTGAAACCCTAATCGCGATCCATTATTTTCAATATTTAATGGACATTTTAAGCTAACTCTAGATTTAGGTTTTTTGAGAGAAAATAGTGCATCTTGTGCCTCCAATTATAAATCTAGGGTTTTTGTACCCAAAACTCTCTAAAGCTTTCTACCAACAATATTCCTTGAAGAATCTCAAGATTCGGTTTTGTAGAAGTTGCTGCATACAAGAACAACATCTGCTAAAGATCTAAAATCTTTGAGTGAAATCTCAAAGTCACAAGTAAAGTTGCTTGTGTTGGTGTAAATCCAAAGAGAGAAGGAGTTCGTGGATTCGTAACTTGCATATGGTTGTGTTAGTAAATTACTACACGAGGTTGAAAGAAATTTAGGGTTAAATCTTATTGTAAAAACTACAATTCTCTTATAGTAGATTTACTTTACCTTGAAGATAGTTACGTCAAATCCTCTCCAAGTTTTTTCCTTGAAACGGTTCGTTTTATTGGTTTTCTTGAATTATTATACCGTGGTATTATTTATTTTCCACTGCTTTGCATGATATGATTTATTATTGTTTAACCTAAATCTAAATAATAAAGTTAATAATTAACTTGGTTAATTAATTAAGCTAAACAATTTAGTTTAAGGGCCTAAACAAACAAACAATATAAATATATATATATATATATATATATATATATATATATATACTATTTCTCTTTTACTTAATATATATTTTCCTACTTCCTTTTATCCTAAAGTTTCTAGATCTAATTGGAGCCCAAAAATTGCCTCAAATGGATATACATTTTTTTTTCTTATATATAGAATTTGAGAAACCAAATGGATATACATCAAAATATATACGTCCAAAATGGTACAAAAGTTAGATGCTGCTATCATCAATAATAAAAATGGGTCACATCCACAACGGCTATAACCAATAGAACAAAGTTTCTCTCCAAACTAATTAGGAGAGAAACCCTTCAAATTTATCATATATCTTTTTTTTAGGTGTGAATTTTGAAAATCTAACCGTTGAATTTCATGTTCCTTATGTTCTTAACATGCATATCAAATTTCGTTCAATGAACTTATTTTTTATACACAATTTTAGGTTACAAAAACTTAAAATTTTAACATTTGTTTAATGACATAACAATTAATTTTTGATTTTCTTAAAATTTTACAAGCATGAATAATATAATAAGAACATGCAATCCAACAGTTAAATTTTTAAATTTCACAATCAATATAAAAATATTTGATAAGTTTAAAAGGTTTCTCTCCAAACTAATTTGAAGAGAAACTTTTTTCTACCCAATATCGTGGTCATCTCTTTTGTCTAAAGACAGACAAAAAAAAAAAATTAATAAACACACGCGTTAATTAAACGGAAAACCGAGGGCATATCAGTCATAAAAAAAAATACCAACAGCTGGACCACTAGTAAAAGACAAAACCATGGCAATCTCGTAATTATAATCCAAACCAATAGCATTTTGGAAATAAATAAATTTAAAAAAAAAATAGTAGTGGTAGTTCTCAACTTTTTAATTTTTAATATAAAAAAACTGATCCAACTATATATTATAATATATTTTTAAAAAAATATTTTTATTATTATGAATATTATAGTTTTCTTCAGAGATAATAATAGAGAGGCTTTGAGGTAGGTCGGCTATGGCGGTGTGACTCTCAAAAGTAAAACACACTCACATACACACACGCTCTTCTGAAGTCCAAAGCTAGGCTTGGGTCTGATCGGAGATAGAGTCGTCGTCGTTGTCGGCCGGTGATCGGAGTTTTGGTTTTCCGGCCAGCGCGAGAGAAAGAGAGAGAGAGGGCTTGTGATATGGTGGTTTGAGTGAGAAAAACTGAGCTGAGAGAGAGAGAGAGAGAGAGAGAGAGTATAGTGAAGAAAGATGAATGGGCATGGAGATAGTAATGGTGATGGAGATGGAAATGGAAATGGAGGGTTTAGCGGAGTGGAGTGGGATTACATTCGGAGACACCATCGCCATGAACCAGCTGATAATCAGTGTAGCTCGGCTCTCGTCAAGCACATCAAAGCCCCAGTTCATCTCGTAAACTCTCTCTCTCTCTCTGTATGTATATGCATATGTAGATATAGGTTTGTGTGTGGAGATTGGGGGATTGATATGGAGATTTGTTAAGTTTTGTGAGTAAGGGATCGGAGTTTGAGTTTGTGAAATTTTTTTTTTATTTTTTTGGGTTGAGATTTTTGGTAATTTTTTCAATGTTTGACCTTGATTTTCGATACTGGGTCGATCTCGATCTATGTTTTTTTTCCCTTCCTTAGATTCATTTCTTGAGGGAAAGATTGCAAAGAAAGAGAGAAAGAAAGAAAAGAAAAAAAAAAAAAAAAAAGATGGAATCTTTTTGTTGCTTAATTGATTAGGCACGTATATTTTTTTGGGTGAAATCTGCATGCAAGAATGGATATTTTTTTCTTTGTTTTGGTAAGTTTTTGGTTACTATAAAAGGTTTGTGGAAAAGGGGTGGAATGGGATTTTTTTGTGAAGGTTTTTGCTATAAAGGTTTTTGTTGTTTATTGCTGTGGAAATACTTAAAAGGGAAACAGTAAAGAAAGCTAGTCTCTTGAAATTTCCAATTTTACGGTCATGTTAAAATGGCAACTTTCTAGCTCAATTCAATTCATTGAGAACCCATTACATTATTCTGCATAAAGCTCTGTTTTTGAGTCTTAAAATTTTTTTCTTTTTTCTTTTTTGCTTTCTCTATCTCCAACCAAAGACTGGGTTTTGCTGTGTTTGTTGGATTTCTTTAACGATCGAAAAAAAAATTACATCAAAATTTGAAGGCTTTAGATGAGTCTGCATGTCTATATTGGTGTCTTATATGGTGAAGAAATGGGTTTTATTTGTTGAGAAGTATAGCTCTTGAATGGTTTTTTGTTTTTTTTTCTTGGGAAACTTGATGGTTGAAATGTTGTATATTGGGTTTGCAGATTTGTTTCTGACATTTACTTTAATTTAATTCGTGTAACCAGGTTTGGTCCTTAGTGAGGAGATTCGACCAACCGCAGAAATACAAGCCGTTTGTTAGCAGGTGTGTTGCGCAGGGGAACCTTGAGATTGGGAGTCTCAGAGAAGTAGATGTTAAGTCTGGACTTCCTGCGACTACAAGCACAGAAAGATTGGAACTTCTTGATGATGAAGAGCATATACTCAGCATCAGGATAGTTGGAGGGGATCATAGGCTTAGGGTATAGAATCTCTTTTCTTTTCTGATTTAACCCTTTCTTTGCCCTTTTTTTTTTTTTTTTTTATCAATTGAAAAAAAAAATGATCTCCACATACTATATAATTTTCCATCCCAAAATCAACTTGAAGAAATTTGCTTCTTGATGTGCATGTATTGAGAAATTACTGAACATCTAGCATTACTCTTGCTCTGCACCAATGAGTATTTTATTTCAGTACTGCAGTTTTTGCTTTGGACTGTGCAATTTTTTGGCTTTAGTTGAAATTTACCAGATTAGAAGAAGTTATGTGCTCAAGATTTACAAAGCATGAGCTATGAGGACAGTCTGCTTCTCTACTAAATGTTGAGATTACTGAAAATTGGGTGGTTCACCTGGCATATGTTGATAGTAAAATGAGAGTTTTGTCGTTTTGAAGCAGTCCTTAATTAGAGTTGTTTGGACTGTAATATTTTTCTAATATATTGTTTGAGTGGGTTAAGATAAACCCAGTAAATTCTGTTGGTTATTATCAGAATCTTTCAACAATTTTTCTTCTGGGTATTTTACTTATTTAAAAGATATGCTAGGATTGTCCTTGATTTATGAAATTCAGTTTGACCTGATAGGAAGTGGTTGAATCTGGAGGATATTTTATATTTAGATCCAACTGATTTGAGCACTTGTCTGTGTAATGCTGGACCTTTCTTTTTTTGATAATGCTGGAAGTCAATGGAAGTTTTTGATCATCAGCATTTGTCAAACATGCAATTGACACAGGTGTTCAATGCAGTAATTGTGTGGTGTCCATTAATTTGTTTCCACTTGAGGATAGTTTTAGACCCAATTTGGACTCTTCTAATTCAACTCAAACTCTTGTGCTCTTTTAATTGATTTCGTTGGTTTTAAGAAAATGGTGAGCAGTTGAAAAGTTTTCTAACCATGGAAATCCAGTGTGCTTTTCTGATGATGATATCAGCTCCATGAATAAAGATTGAAAATTTTCTGTTGATTTTTATTTTGAATTTCAAGCCTGCTACATGGAGAGTTCATGTTACTTCCAGCTAAAGTTGAATTGTACCTTATTTTGGACTTTCCAGGGCCTTGGTCCAATTGTGCACATGCACGTGTCATGTGCTCTGGTAAAATTATGAAGTTGCTCTAGCTTAACGGAGTGAGCCTCTGCCCATGTTTCAGATCTATTTGTAAATGATTATTTTTTTATTGGTGGCTTAATTGCAGCTGTACTTACATTATTCATCTATAACTCAATCATATTGACCAAATTTAATGCCTTGAAGTTTCCATAAAGAGGAGCTTAGAAGGATAAGTTAGATCTAGTTTGCTTTATGGCTTGATCTTTTAGTTCTTTTGTTATTATGAAATAAGCCTAAAGGAGCCCAACCTATTTCTTTTTCTTTGGTTGGCTTTTTCAGAACTATTCTTCCATTATTTCCCTCCATCCAGAGATCATTGATGGAAGACCAGGGACTCTCGTAATTGAGTCATTTGTGGTGGATGTGCCTGAAGGAACACAAAGGATGAGACTTGCTACTTTGTTGAGGCCTTGATCAAGTGCAATCTCAAATCACTTGCTGATGTCTCAGAGCGGCTTGCAGTGCAGGACCGAACTGAACCCATTGATCGGCGCTGAAAATTGGGGCTAGGGATATAGTGGAGGCTAGGGCAGCCGAGGATGAAGCTTCCGAGGCTTTCGAAACTCGGAGGCTTTGGAGACAGACTGGCAATTATACTACTTCCTTCTTCATACATACTTGCACACTCTTGTCTGCTATGTTATTTGCCTTCCTTTTTAAAATTGTAGTCTGGTTTTCCTGTCTTTAGCAGATCAAGAACCACAGCTTTTATTACAGTTTCTGAAACTTTTCATTAATGAAAATTGAAAAAAAAAATAAAAAGAAAAAAAAAGGCAAAAAAACAAGAGTGTAGGTTCTTGCTTTTCTTTAGGCTTTTGTCCCAATTGCGGTATCCTTTTATGGTTGTATATATGTGCTGGAAAGAGATGATGTTTGTATATTTGGTTTCTGATGTATTAGTTTCTTGCTGCATTTAATTGAAGTCTTGTGAATAGTTAGCAGTGAGTACTTTATTCATCTGTACCCAATTTTACTGTCCCTATATCCCCCATAGGCCATAAGGCCTCTAATCTTGAAATAGTAAAATTGCAGGAAATATGTTTGTGGATTCAGGTGCTGCTGTAAGGTTAGCTACTTACAAATTGTCATGTAAATTTTTTGGTTTTCCACCAATAATTTGGAGATCTTTGCAATCTTGTCTCATAGGCTGCTTGCTGGTACTGCTGTAATGCTGCTTAGGAGAAACTGTAGTCATTGTGTAATTAAAACCATTTGCCACAAGTTCATAACTCACATCACCTTCCCTCCTACTTGAAAAACCCCTAAAACTTGTTACTCCTTCTGTGCTGTCTTGTCTTTTCTTTTGAGATGGAATTTATTTTTGTACTTCTTACTGTAACATTTATGCTTTATGGATAGGTAATTAGTGGGTGCTTCCTGTCAAAGGTTTATTCTATTGAGGTTACACTTGTAACCTTAAAGAATGGAATTCAAGTGGAGGAAAAAGAAATGCTTTAGCTATTGTGGATCTTCAATAGGAAGTATTAGGATTGGTTCCATACTAGTGCAACCTCTAATACTGGTTTGGAGGAAAATTCTGTCAATATAGGAGATTGTTGATTGTAACAGTACTACTCTATTTTGTAACAACGGTCCAAATTTTTGGCAAGAGACCAGAGCATGATCTCAAAAAAACGTTGGCATATTCTCAAGAATATTTAGGGTGCCTGCACTCCAAGTTTTAGTAAATGCAAGCAATTACTCCAACATTTTTAGAGGACAAAAATACTATTTTCCTGATTCATGTTGATGTTGATACTCCAATTTTATTTTTAATTTTTTAATTTGAGGAATTGGAATCTAAAATCTTGGATGTTTCTAATGAAAATATTTAAAGTACTTAATTTCAACATAAAAAAGTACTTAATTAATTAAGCTACAGGCTTTTGGCAAATTTTTTTTGTTTTTTGTTTTTTGTTTGGGTTTTTCATGAAAGATGGTCGAACTTTCTGTGACTCATTGATGCTGCTCAAATTAGAAATTTCTACATGGTGCTCAAAGGTGGTGGCTATCCGTGTCCTCATACATGAGGATCATATCATCATTGAAGCAACAGACACTGACACCATTCTAGTAATGTTCAACATAAATGAGTTCATTAGTATAGTAGCAACTGGATCTAAGTGATCGGTGGTTGTGGTGATTGGAAGAAATCTGTGGGAGGAGCTAATAAGTTTTCTTTTCTTCTTTTTCTTACATGGGATTTAACAAAAATGTTGGTGGGGTATTTGGTCCATTGATAAATGTCATTGATGTGACTTTACCTCTCTATTACCTTAGGATTATTTATTTATAAATTTTTTGTTCGGGCTTTGTTTTAATATAAATGGTTTGAACAAAAATTATATTACATCATGAAAAATAGTAGAGTAATTTCACAAATGAAATACTCAAATGTGTTAGTTGTTAAATGGGTTCATAAACAAGGTCTATCCTATTTTGGTAAAGCTCTAGTTCAAAAGGTAACTCTCAATAATTCGTGGATTTAGGTATGAAAATTTACAATGAAGAAAGTTTTGGAGTTCTGCCAAGAAAAAAAAACTCTAATGATTTCTTGAACTCAACTTTGGTGATTTCAACAATGAGATTAAGCGTTTTAAGTGATAGTTCAGTGATAATGGTATCTTTTGTGGTTTCTCGTGTATGTGATTTAAACCCCACCTCTCTCTCCCCATTATCTACATATTAAACAAAGAAAAAAAATATTACTAAATTGGAATGTCATTGTTTTATATCACTTTATTAAACGGTAATTTTTTATTTGATTTTTTCATAGTTTATGTACTTCCCAAACAACCTCAATCTTGCTCTTACTATAGCAAAAGATTAGAGTAATATATATGCACACAAAAATTAGTGACTTGCTGATTTGATAAGTTCTGATTTCATCAAACTAGTATTTCACATCAATTTATTACTAACACCACTTTTATTATCAGTGAAAACCATTTTTTTGTCGATTGATTGTTATTTCATTCAAACAACTTTCATCGGCCTCATTTCATCTCAGCAGTTCTTAATGCTAATGAATCAATCAGTCTGAGGTATTGTAAATAAGTAATGCTGAAGGGCTTTAGTATCCGACTCAACCCCATTTCGTACCTCTGGCATAAGTTATCATAGGATTTATGACAATGGATGCTCAAAAACACATATACATAATGGGACACTTGTATATAGGAAAAAGGATTTTGTGTTTCCCGTTGTATGTAGTGAAAGCAAGGGATACCCTCTCTGTAAATAGGGTTTAGTGGCCATTCCCTATATCAAATCAATATGTCAAAAGCATCAATTTCCTATCTTTAGATCTAAGTTGATCTTAATGCCATACCAAAAGAGTAATACTAAGACCCAACAATTTTGACAACAATTAAGACGACAGGTTTTCATTGCTTCTCATATATTAGTCCACTACTGATGTCATTTTATCATCTACCATTCAAAACTTGATACCTTGACAATTGTGAAATATTTTGTAAAAATTGTTGTAACTCTAGACTTAACTGATATCAAAAAAGTTGCAGCCTCTAAATGGAAAGGTGCACCATGCTGAACAGAGAACTCTCAACAAAGTACGATACAGTTCCTGTAATCCCAAATAATTGAATTTCCTTCAAAATTATACCCAAAATGGGGTAAAAGTTATACAAGATATTTGTCGCCTTTATTGTCCGTGGGGGTAAACGTTACAGGGTAAAAGTTACAAGATTTCTCAAAATAATACAAGATATCTATCACCTTTATTGTCCGAGAGCAGAGGTCAGATGGTTGCTTCATATATGCATCTGGGCGTCTATGAATAGACTTCCAATAACAACTTGTGACAAGGAGAGGGTAATTGCAAGTGGCATAAATTATCCACCTGTGGACCTGTGCTGCTTCAAATAAACTGTACAGAGCCTCAACCAGTGTCAAGTAAACTACAGACACGAAAGGGAGCCAAATTCTAAACTAATACTAGGTCCGCTTCTTCTTCTTGTTCTTCTTGTTGCTCTGGCAACCGTCCTTCACGGAAAGGAAGAAGAATACGCTTAATTTCTTCAGCATTGAGTGTCTCATGCTCTAAAAGTGCGATTGCCAGTGCATGTAATGCCTTCTCATGCTGAAAAAAGAGTTTTAAGACAGAAAGTTAGCGAGCACTAGAAATTCCTAATTCTGACCTTGAACGTCAGTCATTTGGTTCTTGAACCTAATGGGTAAAGTTAAATGCGCACCTGATGGGCCTTGAACCCACAACCTCACCCTCCACCCAACACTTATAAAGTGCCAATTGAGCTAGAAACTCATTGGCTGCTGAATTGGTATAGACTTCGAAATTCTAATTTCCCGGTATTTTTGCAAATTTTCTAAAATATTTAATATAGCAATAACATGTATAGAAAAATATATTCCAATAATGCCCCTATTCCTCCTAATCATTTTCAAGTTTCATTATAATATTAAAATATATTTTTTCATTTTTTTTAATTATTTTAAAAAATAAAATAAAAACATATGTTCTTGTAATACCCCTATTCAAAAAACTGTATGTTTCAATAATGCCATCATTTTGCTTAATGACAGCTCTCTCTCTCTCTCTCTCTCTCTCTCTCTCTCTTCTATATTTGTTATTTTTAAGAGAATATTGAGAACCTAAAAGCCACAAAAATAATATTCTTTTTTTTTATATAAGTGAAATATTCTTTAGTTTTGCCAAGTGGAAATAAGCCAAAATAAGAGTGCCCAACAACCTAGGATAGAAGATTTCTCTCTTTTTTATTTATTTTTTTTTGAAAAAAACTGCAAACAAATGAAATCTAATGGACAAACCTTCTTTAGCAAGGCTTTTACACGATCATATGCTTCTCGTAGGAGTTTCACAACCTGCACAACCAATTAGAGAAATTAGATTAAGAATACACAAACATCATTGTTAAATCACAAGAAACCCAGATTCCCAAAAACGTACTTCAGCATCAATACGTGATTGCATTTCTGAACTTGGCCGGTCTTTGATGTGAACTGGCCCGATTGTATCACTCATCCCACAGCTTGATACCTTGCAGAGGAAAGAAGTACACCGCATTGAGTAATTGAAAAGAATAATTCTCATGTTGGGGACAAATATAACAGTCCAAGTCACAATATTTTGATTTATTCTTATTTCCATATCCCATGGGTATGCCACTGGGAATTGAAAAGACAATAAAATGTAGTATAAATACTATTAATATAGAACATGAACCTACTTTAACTACATTTAAAACAATGATGATAGCTTCCATATAATATTGGAAATGATCCCCAGTTCCTGTCAGATATAGATTGTTCAAGGCATTTAAATTAAAAAAATAATAATAATAAATAAAAGATCATACCATATAGTGGCTAGCTCTGTAGCTGTTTGAAGATCACTACTTGCTCCTGTAGTGACATGATCCTGACCAAAGATAAGCTCTTCAGCTACTCTTCCTCCCATACATACATCAAGACGGGCTAATAACTGCTTCTTGCTAACTGATGTCTCATCACTTGATGGAAGCTGGGTGACCATTCCTAAAGCAGATCCACGTGGCAAAATTGTTGCCTTGTGTATTGGATGTGCGCCTTCTGTATTGTAGGCAACAATTGCATGGCCACCCTCGTGATATGCAGTGAGCTGAATGAAGTGTAAGGAATATCAGGAAGTATTACCATGCATTTTATAATTCTAAATTTATGATTCCTAGAAAACTGAGTTTATTCTCCTGATGATGCAATTCCCTACGTTTGATGCAGTGCTTGGACATCAGTGACCACATTCCTCCCCCCCAAACCTTTTTTCCATCCCCAAAAAAAGAAAACAGAAGAAAAAACTACTGATCCCAGCTTAGGAGATCCCTGTCAAAAGTCAGCATCTCAAGGATCCCAACCATCTATCAATTCACTTCTTTGTGCATTATACCACACTTTTTTACGCACATCAATTAGATGTCTAATATCATCTGCACAGCCTAGCTGTGATATAAGATACACAAGAGATTTCTATACCTGGTCCCCCCATGTTTTGAAGCTGTTGGTATGCTAGCATTGAGATTCACTTAAGTCGTGATCACATAGAGATTTGAGGGAGAAAAAAACCAAGGATATACTCAAGAAGGCTCAACTGGATGACCTAATGCACCAATTTTTCATAAACATGGCCTTAATTCAACAAACAAACCTCCTTGAAAAACAAGTAACACCCCCCTTTCCTTCTGCGTGACTCTCCATTTTCCTCCCAACTCTTATTATTATTTGAAAGAGAGGTCAAGTTCAAGTTACATTTGGTGTTATTCTTATTGATGTTATGTCACTTGTATTTTTTGACAAATCCACTGTTAAATTACATAGTCTCCCTATACCTTCTATAATAGTAAACTACCAAAATGGTTAGAGATTAACTAAGTTCATGGATCATATAGCAAATAACATCTGACTGACATAAAAGTTGTCGTACATGTAAAGAGCAAATAGAACATGTAATCCAACGCTAGGATTTTCAAGTATCAATGCAATCAAAAGCTACTAAGTGATGTAACATTAAGAAAGAGTTACACTAAGTGCAACAACTTTATATATGAGTGTGTCTATAGATATATATATAACCCAAAAGAGTGAACATGTGATTCTATGGGTATAAGATCGCACTCCAACCATTGAAGCTACAGGCTCAAACCCAAACCTGGATTGCCTCAAAATGAAATGCATACCTTCTTTGACTCGTCTGATATGAACATTGTTTTCCGCTCTGTACCCATTATTATCCTGTCTTTTGCAAATTCCAGCTGAGTAGCTGTTAGTTTTTCTGCACCTTCAACAGCAGCTTTGATGGCAGCAATATTAACCAAGTTTGCAAGATCTGGTAAAGAAGAAAATTGGGGAAAGTTAATTGGCAGGACACTCATATATTTCATTAGGAAAAAACCAAAAACAGATGTTTAACAGATATTTCACAAATTTGCAGAAAGAACTCCTATTTAACAGAATGACAAGAAACTCACCTGCCCCATTGAATCCTGGTGTACCTCGAGCAATCGCTTTGACATCTACATCGTCAGACAATGGTTTATCCTGTAGATAGAGCTCCAATATCTCTTGACGACCTTTTACATCGGGATTTGGAACACAATCTAAACAGGGGTATTTGTCAGTGTTCTCTCAAAAAGAAGTAAAAAAAAATGTCAAAATTAAACTGACAACAAGATTCAAATATATCTAAAGCAGACACTACTTTGGAATTAATGAATGCAACCAAGAGTAGACAAACTTGAACACCCATTCAACAGGAATTAATTTAGTCCAGGGACTAAAGTTAACCAGTGGGCATTCTAAAACGTGAAAAGGTTTTAGGGGGGAATTTTCAACTCGAGAAAATTTTTGAGCCAAATTCATCATCTGGCAAGAGCTTGATAGCCGATATTTCTTATTCTCAAGATTTAGAGACTGAAATGGCCACAAAACCTAAAGTGGAGAGAACATCTAATCAGATAGATCTCAGAATTGAGAAAACAAATCCCTTAGAGACCTTAGCCACTGAATACTGATAAGAGTAAATCTGAAGAAAGAAAATTTGGAATAGCACTGTAATGGATGAAATTAAGTGATGACCAGAACTTACATGCCTATCAAATCTACCAGGCCTTGTTAAAGCTGGATCAAGAATATCTGGCAAGTTTGTTGCAGCCATTAATATTATGCCCTACAGAAAAAATGTCAAACATATTCAGAAACATATAAAGCAACTCATTAATAGCACAACATGTTTATACATACCTCATTCTGTTCAAAGCCATCCATTTCAACAAGCAATTGATGCAATGTTTTCTTTGTATGGCCTTCCCATTGTTTTCTTGTGGACCCAACAGCATCTATTTCATCGATGAAAATTATACAAGGAGCCTATAGAAGATGGAATAGGCATATGACACAATCAGAAACACGCACACTGAAGCAACAAGTATATATTTGCCTCTTAATGTAGCAACTTATCAATCTAGTCCCTAAAGCATGTAATATTTGACAGCTAGAACAATAATAGATGCTATAAGGAATATACTAATAAGAAAATGCTATAGTAAATATAAATGTGCCACATGGCACGCAAAGGTTTCTCCACCAATTTAAATTACTTTCAGGTTCCTGTTGTGATTTTAGTTCTTGGTATGTTAAATGTTCCAGTATTATTTACAGAATTCTCAGAATGTAGTTTCCAAATTTCTCTCCACATTTTCATGTTGCATGGTCATGACCACCTTCGATATGAAAAATTGTGATTGGAAAGTTACATCTTTATCTCCATTTATATATCATGATTTCTCATATGTTTATAAAATCATCAACCCCAAACATACGCCTGCATGCACGCTCTCACATTATTGTCACCAAAGAATGCCTCATAAACCAACCCACCTTTTTCTTAGCAGCTTGGAATAAGGATCTTACACGCCGAGCACCAACACCAACAAACCTGCCATATAGAAAGTACATCAAATTAATATCCTACCACTCAAGTAATTCCAAGATCCCCAGGCAATACAGTTCACTCCAAAGCATACCCACAGGATCCCATCCTTCAGATCACAAATTTTAATGTAAAGCACAACTAGGGAAAACAGTAAATTGTAGCCAAATATACACAATGAATTATTGATACCAATCATTATCAGTACAACATTTTCGATATCAAAAGAAAGTTGGCAAGGCAACTTAACAGCCAAAAGAGTTTAGTAGTATTGAAAGAGGCTCCTATGAGCAAATAGGAAGTTATCATATACAGATTTAAGGTCATCCCGCTTGAAAGTAAAGTTCTATGAAGGAGCATGCCACCCAGCCCAATCATGAAACCACTCAGAGACAGGGCTCCACCCATTTTTCGTATTTTAGGTCTCATCACAAAAATAGGCAGAAAAGATGTACAGTCCTTGTATAGTTATATGAGGGACATGTATTACACAGATGGAAGTTTAACACATGCTGCAAATTTGAAGAGAAGCAAGAATCCCTTTCAAAGCAAATGAGAAATTTTCTCAGAAGGGCATGAGATTCTATAAGAAAGATAGAGTAAGGCAAAAAAAGAAAAGAAATGAGGGAATATTCTTGTGGACAGCAAAGAATTGTGCATGAAAAATTGAAATACAGCCCAAAAAAGCCCTCCTCTCTCTGGATTACTCATACAAAACAGCATCATGATGCCTCCAAAAGGATAAATTCAATTCTTGCCCAGCAGGAAAAAAAAAGTTATAAAAGGAGAAAAATAGGAAATCTATTGCCACATCAAATGGTAGCTACAGGCATTAATTTTCAAAGAAACCAATAAAAATAACGTCAAAAATTATTTCATTATCCTCATAATTTGTGCCAATAGTTCATTAAATACAAATTGACACAGTATAATGTGTTTTATAAGAAGGTTTTTATTTCATATACTAAATTTTAAGTTAGCCAAATTTATGTACAGTAAACAATGGCTTACATTTCCTCAAATTCAGATCCTGCTCTATAGAAAAAAGGTACCCCAGCTTCTCCAGCAATAGCCTTCAACAGATAAGGCAAATAGTTATCAGGAAGAATTACAAAATATCACTCAGATTAGATCAAAGGTCTTAATATCTGAAAAATATGAACATATTATTGAAATTTGTTTTTGATTGATAAGTCACACATGCACCTGGTGGGTCCTGACCCCACCATCCACAATGCTTTTACAAGAGGAGGTTCCATTAGAGCCAGAGCTCATTGGCATGAAAATCCTATTGAATATCAAAGAAACCAATAGGCAAAAGGAAGATGTGATGGAAGCCCTTACACATGAAAATAAGTTATAGACATTTACTTCAGTATAAATCCATGTATATACAATTGATGCAGACACCATTACAACAAGGGAAACCAAATTAGAGTATTAGATTTCACACACCTTTAGGAGCAACCCACCCCCCACCTCCTCTCTTCTTTTATTTTCATGGAAACAAATTTCAACCAGTATAAACAATTAAACATTTACTTCTTCTTGTGTGATGTCTGGAAGGCAGAAACAAACAAAACAGAGAACTTTAATTCCACCTGGAGTTTAAATGCACACCAATTCTTCATCAATCATCATTTTAGATAACGCATCATGTAAATTACTGCCTACTTCCATTCACAGCATCCTAAATACATTTTTTTTAGATAAATTAAATTCACAAGAAGTATCTTCATTAAATATATATGAATTAAATCTTACAGTAAAAGCAATAATCTTAAACATCTTAACAAAATGGTTGCTTGCAAACTGTAACACAACGCTCAGACAAGATTCCAATGATCATGCTGGCCACTCTAACAGAACAGTACTTTAAGTTCATATACAGATTGGAAAAGGGCTCATCTCAAAGTAAATAACCATTTGCAGGATTATACACACTAAAATCTTACCTTGGCAAGAAGAGTCTTTCCAGTTCCAGGTGCTCCAGTCAAAAGAATTCCCTGCGAATAAGTATGTGTTAGGCTCTGTATTATGAAATTAATCAAGCAAAGATAAACAGAAAAATGCAAGTTACAAATAGATGAAATCAGAAAGATATTACCACTCTTCATACCAGAGAAGGCATAGAATGACTACAGAATCTAAGGTTGTAGTTGAAGTAATTTAATCTCAAACATTCCACACTCTAGCATATAAAAAATTTCAGGTTTTCTAATAAACCATAAGCTATTCATATACTTGTGCAATATATGATTCACAAAACTAATCAGAATCAACATGTTACACTTCATACACAGCAAGGAACAGCCGAAGCCTTTTGATGAGCATTCTCAATATCTGTAACATATAGAAATATAATAACAAACCTTTGGCAACTTCCCCCCAAGGCGAGTAAATTTAGATGGGTTTTTTAGGTACTCCACTACTTCCTCAAGCTCCTGTTTTGCATCATCACAGCCTTTGACATCTTTAAATGTCTTAACATTCTGCAAGAAAACAAATTGGTCAGGGTGATTAAATAATATGCTTCAAGTGCAAGCATACTGCAAGTAAGAGATGCAACTCCCAAGTTCCTTGGAAAATAACTCCCATAAAATATTCAAGAAACCATAATTACAAGAACTGAAGAAACACCTTTATTTATCTAAACTATTATTGGCAATTGTAGGTGATATCATATCCCTACCTTACCTTTCAACTTTTTTTTTGACAAGTCTTTCAACTAAATATGGGAACTAGAACTACACATTAAAGTCTCCAATTTTCAGTACTTGACCAAATTTTCTACATTTTCTTCTCCATATTCACCGGCTTCTGTCTCCTGTGTTCCCCTCCCCCCCCCCCCCCCGTTCCGTTTTCCTCTCATTCCTTGGGGAACAGGGGTAGCAACCAAACCTCAAAGAAATACAAAAGCAGCCATTCCATGTCAAAGAACACCAATATCGAGAGTACAGATACCAAATATCTACCTTCTCTGGCATAACTTCTTTATTTAACTCCTTCGGTGCATAGGAAGAACTAGAGCCAACACCTGATGTTCCTATCCCACCCAAGCTCCCTACATATTTTTGAAGTGCAGCAGCACCCAGTATCCTGAAAAGAAAATCATGTTTGGAGTGAGTACAACTCAAGTATACAGACAAGCACTAACTACTAGATACTCTGTGTGTGTGTGTGTGTGTGTGTGAAGAGAGAGAAAGAGAGAGAGACTTGAGGAACAGAAGGTTCATACCATACTAATCCAAGAGCTACAGTAAATAAGATAGTTGAGATAAGCTCTTGCGTAAAACGTGATTTGTTTGAGACTTTAGGTTCAACCTAGTAGGAAAACAACTCTTATTAAGTTGAATTTATAATTAAAAGAAGAAAAAAAAGTCAGCAAGTATATAATAAATCTCAGACTTTGGCGTTAGTCTCAAATTTGACCCTGAAGTGTCAATTGCATCAGTATCAACCTTATAGTTTTAAATTGTTTCAATCTGGTGAGTCTCACGTTAACTAAAAATAACAGAAGACCACATATGTTGTACTTAGGACCTATTAGAGCACCACAAAAACACTATGTAAATTGAAGTTGGTATTTTGAAGCCAAATGAGCTCACAAATATATCGGTGAGTACAGATATCAAGAGTTTTTTACCGTTCAAATAGGTATTAAGTGCACCTTATCTGAGTTGTCATTACTTTCACTGAGTTTCCAAATTGAAACAATCTTGGAACTATCAAGTAAACATTGATGCAACTGAACTTTAGGATTTAATCTGAACCAAGGTCAAACTTCAGGGTTTTATGATATAATTAAACCCCAAAAAAGAAAAAGAAAAAGAATACAGTTACACACACACATATCAATCTTTCAACAGATAATCAAGGTTTATGCTAAAATCGGCCAATGAGGACCATGTCCTGCCAATATAACTCAAAATTTTTATATAAAATCTTACCATCACAACATGCAATGGTTGCTTCTCAGATATGCCAGGGTTTAGAAAGGGATCATCCAAGTTGCCTGATGCCCGCTGCTTCAACTCTTGCAACTACATTTATAAAGTTAATCATTAGTTGAATTTCAATTATGAAAGAGACTGGTTTAAGAGTGTGTAATGGGGATCTAGATCTGCATTGCAAAACATGGATTAAAACAAACAAAAAAACATAGAACGTTCATTTGAGTAGTCTCAAATACAAGATTTGGTATCCCAAAACTCATGTACCATAATAATTAGCTAATATTGACACCGCAGAATGATCAAAAATTTCCTTCATTTCTCTTACATTAACATTTTAAAAAATCTTTTTTTTATAAGTATATTAACATTATAAAATTTCATAGAACCCATATAACGTTGTAAATGCTAAAAGGTATTTCTTCATGACTGCTCTAAGGAACTCATCAACTAAAGAAAAATGTATGATGGGTTTTTGAAAAGTATTGTAGCAGATTATTTATTAATCAACCATTGTCAGCTAAGTGTGTGCATTTCATAAACATCAACCATATCCATTTGATATATGAGATTATGCAAAATAAGTTTTTTTTTTTTTTTTTAATTGGTAAGTTACTTACGCACCCAATGGGTCTTGAATACACGACCTCATCCTCCACCTAGAACTTATAAGGGGAGGAGGTGCTAGTTGAGCCAGAGCTCATTGCAGTAAGTTTCACATTATCTTAGGCTCACACACACATAGTTGGTATTAGACCATGTTATAATTTTCATTATCTTTGTTCTTAGTGATGCACTATTTGGTTATATGTTACATCAAATGCATATTACTCCACATATACATAAAATGATTGAATGCTATGTTGCAACTTCTTAATTTATTTTCCATGATGTTGAACATTTCAGTAAGATAAGTTCGTTATTTACAATGCAGAATGCAATATAGGGTGATAAATTATGTGATACCAATCTCCTAACTTCTAAATTATATTAGAAGACACACATATAACTATATAGAATATTTATGCACCCATTTCTTTTTTTGCAACATGCACAATATATTGTTTCCACACACACGCATGTATGTATTTGTGCATGTGTATGAGCATATGAATGTATGAATTTCCATATGCCAAATGCATTTCTACTATGTATCTCAATGTATTCTTTGATTTCAAGACATACCACATATATGGACCCTTAGAATAACATGAAATAAGATACAAAAAAAAAAAAAAAAAGTTAATAATTAAACTCAGTTAAATTTAAAACCATGACTGGCAAGATTCAAACAAGACAAGATACAACCAATCAAAGACAATTATCTAGGAACAACCAAATACCAAAACATGACAATTGGAACATTAGCCCAAAGGTAGTCACACACATGCAGCATGAAAGGAGAGAGGGGGGAGGGGGAGAAAAGAACGGGCTTGATTACCAATGTAGGAAGACTAGAAGGCTTTCCAGTCTCCTCATCTGGAAGATATTCAGTGATGGCATTGGTGACGACAAGAGCTCGAAGATATTCTGCAACTCCTCTACTGTCTACTGCATGATCCCTTTGTTCAAAACGCTTAATGACTGATTCCGGACTGATAAATGAGAAGGAATAATAACTTAAAAGAAAAGAACAAAAAAATTCCATAATATAGGAAGAAAAAAAAATGTATTTGTCTTGCTCCTTGGATTTATAATTACACCTCCACTGATTGTGGCAGTACTCAAACAAAGAGGAAATTTACCCTTTTTGTGTGTGCGTGCTGGGGGTGGGGGGTAAAAGTTTTTATATTGGTAAGCTACACATGGCACATGCACCCAAAGGGTTTTTAACACATGACCTCACTCCACCTAGCATTTGTAAGGGGAGGAGGTGTCACTTGAGCTAGAGCTCATTGGCAAAATCTAGAATAAAATACACATCCCTGGGAAGGATCATATTGGATTACAAGATCTTTAATTTAGCTGATTTACTAATATTATGCACACATCCGTGCTGTGTGTATATTCATTGTCTTCACTTCCCCCCCCCCCCCCCCAATATTCTTAGAAATCAAGTGAAAAAGAAAAAGATAAAACATACAGGCATACAGCTGAATCTAATACAATTAACATTTTGAACCCCACACCTATTATTTTTCCCAACAGACATGAACACAGATGTATGTCATACTTGAACAAAATCTTTCATTCTCCAAAAACCAAACAACAACAACAAAAACTAAGCCTTAGTTCCAAAATTTTGGGGTTAGCTATGGATCCACAACAGACTAATCAAGGTTGACCGCATGTATTTTATTCCACCTTCCAAAATTGTACTCTTTGTTACCTCATAACTGACATTGTCATTTTCTACGACCATTATTAGTGTCATTTTCTGCTACAAAGAAAGAAACCTGTTGTCTTGGAGCCTTCACTCCCTAAATGATTTTTCAAGGGAAGATGACAGAACAAAGACCCCTCAAAGTATATATTGTTGCAAAAGTCTAGAATAGTATCTCCTGATTTATTCCTTACTCCATATCAATGGCCACCATGAACTCTTTCAAAAACACCATCTATTTTTTCTAACATGACCACTCAAGTCTCCTCCAACAAAAATCTTTTTGAATCAACTCATCCATGTCCTCCCAAAACTTTTACTTAATAGATTCTTCCAACCCTATTTAAGGAGCATATGCACTATGTTGATTGTCTCTTCTCTTAAAACAAACTAGTGGATGTACCGCGCGATGCGCGTGTTCGTTATTAGTTATTTTATAATACTCATATGTATTATAATGTTTGAAAAATTAATTTCGATTATGTATTATATCACTAAAATAATGAATGAAAAAAAATTTGCAACACAATATATCTATAAGTAACAATAATTAATTAGACTCTAAAAATGTCACTACATGCCTTTTTTTGTTTGATCACATGTACATGTATATAGTTCTTACATTTGACTGTTTCCAATATTAAATTTTTTATTATTTCATTTTCTTTTTTAGAAGTATTTATTTATTTATTTAAAGAAAACACATGAACTTTTGAATTCTAAACATCTAAGATTTAAGGTTTCTAATTCTTAAAAGTTAAAACTAAATATACTTGTGAAGAGATTAAAAAAAAAACAATAATTGAACAGGGAAATATAAACTTATACTATTTTGTATCTTAAGTTTAATTTTATTTAGATCTGAGTACCATAATCACTTACAAAGATTAAACACTTTCCAAAAATATAAATAAAAACAAAAAACACATCCCTTTTAGAAACCTCATATGTTGTGAAAGCATTGTATCAAGCTTTGATAATATTATTAAGGAGTTTAGAGCATATGCACCTGAAACCAAAAGCAATTTCATACTCTTTTGACACTAATTTCTCACTCTGTCTCTCTATCACTCCAGTCCTATTTTTCTTTTGGCCTTTTGATATTTTGCGAAACTGGAATATAAAAAAGAACATAAAAACTAACATTGAATGGAGAAAACCTTTCATTTATTAAATTAATGAAATTAAAAGTGGAAGAGTTCAAGAAGTTGAAAAAGGGAGTAAAACCAAATCTTTTAATTTTATATATTTATGGCTTAAACTAATCATTGATAAGAAGATGAGAGGTGAAAAGCTAAATAAAAAAGTACTCATACAAAGCGTCACATGACAGAACCTCATGCACTTTTGCATGAGGTCTCTACTTTTATATATATATTGATTTTATTAATGTAATGTTGTCCCCTATCCTCCTAACCTCAACTACTTCTTTTTTAAATTTAAATTTTATCTATGATTTTCCTTTGTTATTTGTAATCCTAGTCTAGGAATGGATTATTTAGAGTCCTAGTCCTTGTAGGAAAGGATTTACCAATAACCTATATAAATGCTTTAGTGTAGTCAATAAGATTGATGGTGGGATATACTTATCAAAAGGAAAAAAAGATTGATAGTAGGATTGATTTTCTACCAAAGTGTAATTGCTTAGAAAAACCTATGTGTGACTGACTGACTGTCTAGTGTTTATCTTTCTTTATTTCTTGTTCTATTCATTGTTCAAAACCAAGCAGCCATCAAACATGTTTCAAAATTCAATCTTTTCATTACCCCCTTAAACATCAAAAAGAACCATTCAAGACCTCATCCATAACTCTAATTTAGTGCTGAATTCCTAAACATCCTATATCAAAATTGGTATCAGAGCCCATTCAAGCTTCAGTCCTACGTCAATTCTCTAGTTAATCCTTACCCACTTTTCACTGCACACCCCAAACCACAATTCCATTCCCTTCCAACATTTTCCAACAAGCAAACAAATGATGACACACTAAATAATAACACAAGACTGAATGACCTTACCTGTGCTTATTGAGCTCAGCCAGCAGAGCACTTTGCTTTGCCGGGTCTTTGGGATTTGCATCAGCTTCTGCAATCAGCTTCTCCAACCGCCTTTCCTGCTTCCAAAAGGGCCACCAACTTAACCAATCCCACTTCACCATCTTCTCAAACCAATTTCTCACCTTCACCCACATCCCCATCAACAACACCACCAATGGTATTTTACTCTTTATCAAATTCACACTCTTCCCTTCCTCACTTTCACTCAAATTCCCACCTTTTCCTTCACTTTCCTCCACTTTCTCACTCTTTCCCTCACTACCCACTTCCCCATTCTCCAAACCCACCTCCCCAAACTCACTCTTCAGCTCAATTTCATCAACTTTCGAATGCCCAGATTCAGAAACCGAACTATTCCCATTGAAACTCGCGCTCTCGCCATCAAAATCCACGGAATTCGAATCTTTGGAATCGGAAACCGAACTCGCATCCGAAAAATCCAACCTTTCGGAATCAAAACTCGCACTTTCAGGACGCAATGTGCAAGGAACAACAATACTAAGAGTCCGGGGACAAAATCGAGATCTTTGGAAAGTAGGGGAAGTGAAGGTAGAGAGAGAAAGTGGGTTGAAAGAGAGAGAAGAAGAGCAGCGAGGAAGAGGAAGATGAAAACGCTTGGAAGAAGATAGAGAAAGCGAGGGTTTGCAGCAAAGAAAGGCTTGCAGAGTAGTAGCCACCATTGTTGCAAATGCTAGGGTTTATCAGAATCGCTCTGCTTCAGTTACACTCTCTCTCGAGCCCAAAGAGAGAGAGAGATATATTATGAGAGCCACAGAGAGATAAAACCTTATCTTTGGGTATGAAATTGGCGCCGGCTTTGATTGTGAGTTTGAGAATTGACTTGTTATGTTTTGTGTGGGAACTGAAATAAGACTAGATTTTTTTTTTTTTTTTTTTTTTTTTTTTTTTTTGAGAGCAACTAATAAGACTAAATTAAAGAGTAGGAATTTGTTTGGGTAAAACTTGAAAAGCATTACTAATGTTACTTTGCTGGTGTTTGTTTTGTTCTTGTTTCCCAAGAATTCTAGGAACAAGTAAAAAGAAAATCACAATTTTTGTCTTCTATAGACAGAGAATCGCAGTCTGACACATAAAATAATTATGAATGGTAACCAAGTTTTTTTTTTTTTTTTTAAAGATTTGATATAATTTTAACCTTTAAGTTTGTCCCTAATAATTACTTTTATCATTAAACAAAAATATCAATTGGAAAAATATGATATAATTTTAACCTATAACAATATTAATTGATTTTTTATATCAATTTTTTTTATAAGAATTGATTTTTTTTTTAATGTAAATAGGATATAATGAATTCACTTATTCAGACAAACACACACACACACACACCCTTAATCTCTTTTTTAAATGTTGGTATATTTCAATGAGACGAAACCTCAATATTGCGTGTCTTATGGTCAAGAGTTGAAATGCCCATTATACTAATCCTTCCTTAATTTGGATTCTAATCCCATTTCATTACTTAAAAGTTAAAACTAAGAACAAAAAAAGAAAAGAAAAAGAGCACCCTATTGTGTGCCTTAATATATTTCCTTTGTTCTCAATCCTTTCCATAGTACTACATATCTTAAACACGACTCACTTATAGAGGTTAAAGTTTAAATTACACAAGCCAAGAGTTTTATGGTTTATTAGCAATACAATTCTCCTTTATAAAGACTAATAAAGAGAACATATAAGTTCAAATTATTGCTTTTAGAGAGAGAGGGAGGGAGGGAGAGAGAGAGTTACAAATAATGTAATTCTTCGTGGATAATTTTTTTCAAATTCACTATTGAATTACAATGCTTCATTTTATTTTCGCTTTTTATAAATGATTATTGTATGGGCATGATATAAGGGCCCAGCCCATTGTACGAGCATGGTATTGGGGCCCAGCTCATTGTACGGACGTGATATAGAGGCCCAGCCCATCAATTTCAATATATCGAGAACCCTGATTCCAATACGAGGTAGTAGGCCACACCAGTTCAGAAATCTACTACGTATCGTGGACATAACTGTTCGACAACGATAGTGCCTCAGAGAAAATCGCTTGCTGAGAACCAATTGGCAGTGGATGCAAGTTTCAAGATAGTCACATATGTCTTGTGAAGTGAGTCCCATCTGGTCAGGAATATATCCTAGAAGGGCCGCACCCACCTAAAAAGCCTCACCATCATCATGACAATCCCAGGGAAGTTTATAAATAGGAGCTGAAAGAGAGAGAAAGGGGGTTGGAAAAATCAGGGCAAGAGATACACATAAGAGAAAATTGTGAGAAACAACAAAAGAGAAGTAACTCACCATCAACCTTGGGACTCCTTGGGGGATACACAAAAAGGGGTAGTAGGATATAGGCTGACCCAAAAACTCTTTCATTTAGGCCGTTAAATTAGCACCAGGAGGTCTTTTCATTGTAAGAATCTCATTACCCACTTCATACAAGTAAATTTAGGGTCTAACCTCAGGGCTAATCAGTCACGTTGGTAAAAAAGCTTGCATAATTATATTATAAAATAAAATTTTAATATATATATTTTTAATAAATGAACATATGGATTGAAAAGTGAATAATATTCTATTGATATAACGTACAATTTCAAAGAGAGAGATGATATAACTTTTGTGGGTAAGCTTTTTGTCCATCAAGCATTGGATTACATTTATACATTCAATTTGTATAAATATCTCATTTATAAATGTTTAATTTTTTTATTTTTTTTGTATTTAAAAATTATACACACATCATGTGCTTATGCATCTCCCTAAACACTCACTTTGTATAAATGTACCCTCTCATTTATAAATGTTATAATGCTTTGTTTGTTTCAACAATACTATTTTTTAGAAAATGAGCTATTTTTCAAAAAATATTTTTTATAAAACTGTCTTATTTTCTTATGTTTGGTAGCAATTTTAAATGAGTTAAAAAAAAAAACTCTTAACTTCATTTATTTAGCTTACTATGAGATAGAGTTGTTTTCCAAAAAAAATTAGTGGAAAACAATATCTAAAAATAAATCATACTTTTTTAATTGACCAAAGATAGTTTTTTTTTACTCACTTTTTTTGATACTACTCATTACTAGAAAATAATGAAAAAATATTTATCTTTCCACAATGTTTTCCATTGAAACAAACAAAACATAAATATATGAAATTTGCATGCATTCTAAGAATGGATATAATATATAATTTAACAATATGATTTTCAAAATATTAATTGATTGAAAAATTATGAAGTGGTGTAACATTAAGTTACATGAGTTACAATTGCACCAAATCAAGCCAATGGTATGCTAAGTTCATGATTCACCCGATTATTCAGGATAGAGATATCAAATCTTAGAACCTTTATCCCTGGGAGATTGTGAGAATCAGCATCATAACCACCAAATTTGGAATATGATTGACTCACAATAACACGCGACTGTTATGGTGCACAGTAACCTCATGTAGCGGCAAGTCAACCACACATAAGTAGTAAATTAGCATATGAGTCGGTATTGAAAACGAATTGGGAATAATCATAGATGAGAAACAAAAGAGGCTAAAACATGACTGTCTATATTTAGTTTAAACACAAAAGAAACTAGCTTTGGTGTGTATTTTGAGCTCTGCCTTGGTTTGAAAGATTACAACCAAAGAAAGGGAGACAAAAAAAACAAACCAAAAGCCAAAAGAGGGAACAATCAATCAAGGCAGCTCCTTCACACCAACCTGCCTCCTCCATCTATAGCTATTGCATCTGCCCAGATCCATAACGGGGCAACATTGATGATTGAGGCATGCCACTCTGCATAGGAGACTGCATCATTCCTGGGGCAGCTTGAGGTGGCATTGTCCCAGGTGGCATGTAAGGATTATTATGCATTTGCATTGGCATGGACTGAGGCATTGGTGGAACACCTGGGCCCCACCCAGCTGAAGGTTGTTGAGGCAACCCAGGCTGCTCCTGACTTGGAGTAAAAGGAGCCCCACTGTATTGGACAGTGGAGCCCATCACTGAAGTCGGCTGTTGCCCCAGAATCGAGGGCTGGGAGGTCACCATGGGGGTGGTGTTAGGGATTGTATAGTCTCTGCTCCGATCATTGTTGACCTGTAATCAACATGCCATGCTCCAAATATAAGGACCATTTTTTTTTTTTATACATCGATACTTGGGGGAGGGGGGAATGTGTAAGGGCCATTTCTTTCAAATTTCAATCAATGAAAGGTGTGAAAAGGACTGTCATCAGTGTTCAATAACATATTTTTTTCTTCTTTTTAGTTCTCTATCTCTCAGCTTTGTAAAGCAAAGACTAGAGACCTACCTCAAGGACCACCCCATTTACCACCTAAGCCTGAAACATGAGCACCACCATTCCAGCGATACTATTCTCAATAAAAAATAAAATAAAATGGTACTCAGTAGTCACTCCCCTTCCCGCCACCCCCAAAGAAAAAGAAGAGAAATGTCAACAGATAAGGATAATGACAGCTGAATGCCCAGGGTTGCAGATTTTTAAGGGGGAAAAAAATCACAGTACCAGTTTTAATTGTGTTCAAGCCGCAAATGTAGGTTCCTACCAGAAAAAAGCAAACAATGGGAAGTTTAATAGGATTGATTCCTAGAACTGCATTTCTATTTCACCAATAGCAGCCTTCGGGGTTATCTATCACAGTGAACCATATCTAAGGCAAGACTTTAAGAAGATAAGCAGAATGAAAATCAAATTACCATCTACAATTGAGTAATTAATCCAATCCCAAAATGCAAATAATTTCAACTTTTTTCCCCTAATTGCAAAAAGTTTCAAAATCTATGACTAAGATTTCATCTAAGCCCAAGCCTAGTTGCAAGATTGCCACAAAACCAATAATAAAACAAAGACTACGAGTTGAAATAAACTGAATAATGAAATATCAATCGAACTCAAATATGTTTCATAAATCCTAAATCCTAAATCACATCTTAACAATGAAGCCACAAACAAAGATGCTGGTTTTGCACAAAATAAGAAAAGGTGAACAAGACTTTTATTTTTATTTTTTTGGATAAGTAAAATTATATAAAGAGGAGACCTTTTTTTTGTTGGTTGATGTAAGGAAGTGGCATCCTTGCCTTTAGTTCCCTTCCCATGAGACACCCCATAAATCCCATGGACTGATATGTGTGGATAGAACCTAAGACCTCTGGGTTTAAGTCACTCCCCATACCAATTAACCCACCACCCAAGTACCCCATGGGGGTAAAAAAAAAGGCAAAAAAGATAACAGCAGTAAAAAGTTATTGAGGGCCACAGTGAAAACATGTGTGTAGCAAATAAAGTTTCCCTGCCTTCTCCTTAACAATAATTGAGCTTAACCAAATGGTCCAGATCATAAAAGATTGGTTGTATCCACTATCCACCTTTCTCTTTCTAGTAATCATTGTAAGTAAATAGACAACATAAGACAAACTTCTTTTCAATGGACAAACTTCTTTTCAAAGGATATAGTTTGATTACCTTAATGCTGAGATCAGTATGGCGTGAATATGAGATGTGAAGCTTGCAAAACCCTCCATCATAGATGCAATGTCCTTCCAAGGCTTCCTTAGCAACAACAGCAGTTTGAACATCTGCAATCATGGCATGATCAGTACCAATTATAAATTCTAGTCCTAAGTGTTATAATATAAAGAAGGCCGCAAATCTTTTCTCACTAGCAATGTCTGCAGAACCCATACGGCACTAATGGGTACATACAAAAGAGTTATACAGTAACTGCATAGTAATGAAAGCATGTCTAACACAGGTAATGTATCTGAAACTAGCAAGATGCTCAGGGTCAACGTTTGGGTAGATGAATATGATATTTACCTTCCTCAAGTCAACCAGTCCAGTATGTTTAATATGCCTATTTAAATAGGGACAATTACGTAAGAGCATGACTTGTTGCCCGTTATAAATGCTCTGAAATTGTAATGCCCAGGCTCAATAGATTAGGGGATTAGAATGCACACCCACAACAAACAGCAACCACCATTCGGTTGCCATTGAGCAGAAAATAACGATTTATTTTAATGCAACCAGGCAACAGAAAACCATGATAATATATTTTTAATTGGCATTCACTTTGGGCAATTAAATAAGTGCATAGGCATAGCAGCCTAACGCGCAGACTACAGATAACAGATAGGTTAACATCTTTACCTATCTCTCACCCAGTCCCCCCCCCCCCCCCCCACCCCACACACACAACACCCCTCTCCTCTCCTCCTGCTTGGTAAGCAGGATATTATAAATAAATTAAAAAAAAAAAAAAAAAAAACATGAACAGTCAGGTTTAGAGACTACCAGGGTACTGAATCAAAGCCTGTACACCCCCATTCTTATCAAACATGGCGATCTTTTGTACAGGCCCAAAAGCAGAAAACACCTAGCATGAAAGCAAAGAAACAAAGAAAATATCAGTATTGAGTATGACAAAAAAATATATATATAGCAGAGTTAACCAAGAATTTTAATATTTGCTGTGTGATTCTAAGTACCATGTGTAAAACGTCCAAGGTGACAGCGTATTGCATGTTCTCAATAGATGCAAGAAGAACGTTACTCTCTGGTTCTAGCTTCTTCCCATCCAAACCCATAATTACCTGCAATTACGACAAAATAATTCTATTCAATCAAAACAAAAATATCATACATTTTAAGTGTCTCTATATAACTAAATTCACCAAGAAAAATTATAACTTTCTGGGGACAACACTTTCTAGAAGTGGTTATGGCAGATGAAAACACCAAGCAATGTTAATACTTTTGCCTGTCATGTGATCATGTCTGCAAGGAAATATGGCCAACAAAGTCCAAACCGGTAAAGAAGAAAATAATGGTTGACAATACACATGAGCGAAGTGGACAAGCAGTGAAAACTACTTTACATGCATTCTGAGGGTGTGATGTAGCAAGGAAAGTATGGGACTACAGAACTGCTCAACCCCAAGGCCAGCCAATGCAACAACCATCTTTTCTATTGCTGGCATGGGATGTAGCAGAACAAAGCAAAAAAAAAAAAAAGACTCAGAACTCTATGCTAAATATGTCATGCATTCCAAGGTTTAGCAATAGCCACCCTTTGCTATGCTATTGTGCAGAAGAAATCTTCCCGAACATCTAAAGGAATTAACAAGGACTAAAAAGTAACATTTGATTTAGGAGACCTCTTTGGGAAAAAAAATCAAGCAATAACTAAAGATGCCAATGGAATGTCTAAATAACATGAACTATAAATCTATATAATTAAAGAAATTGTCAATTCCCAAAACATTACCTGACCACTTCCATCTATGGCTGACGGAGCAACAGGAAGGTAAGGATTAGTGTAGTCCCTGAATCAACATAGAATGTAGTTATAATATTGCAAGGCAAATGATGATAAAAGGGTTGTGCAGGAAAGGATGAAGGATGAAAAAGTGGAAACAGACTTGTAATAAGTGAAAACATATCACATGTACAACTGAAACAAGAAAGAAACATCTTATGCACAAAACAATGTAGGAGTGCAGATATTTGGAATACTTAATGCCAAGATAAACAAGAATACCTGCTACGGTGGCTCTGGAATTTCACACTCAAATCTGTGTGTGCAGAATACGTGATCCTAAGGGTACATGGTCCCAAATGCTCAGGAAGAAGATAACTGAAACCAAGGACAAAAAATGTCAGCAAAGCACAATGCTGGACAGTTCATAACTGATAAGGTACAAAAAGTGCATAGCTTTGTCAGTGGAGCACATGGATGTGCTAGGATATACCAATCAAGGTCCTACTTAGCACATTTTCTACACAAAGAATGGTCTCATTGGCACAACACAGCAAGACAATATTTTCTACATGTTCAATGGAAAAAGATATTGAAATGAGTAGGGCAAGGGAAGTTTAAAAGTCCATCTGGAGTCTGACAGATCACTTATACCACATATGTTGTTAACAGCCAATGATGACCAGTCCCAACGCATGTGCACCACGTAACAGCCATATGGTCCATAGAAGTTGGACTAAATACCATGTCAAACAATTAATACAACTGTCACCTAGGAATGCTTCTTCCATCTAGGGCATTCTTTGCAGAAGAGGCAGTCTCTGTATCTGAAAATTGTACCAGCGCCTGAAAAAGGATTGTGTACAACATGAGCTTGTATTCAATGGCCGGAAGAAAAGAGTGAAAAAAAAAAAGACGAAAAAAAAATACAAACCTGGAATCCAGCTGTCTTCTCAAAGGTAGTAATCTTATGCACAAATCCAAAAGCAGAAAAAACCTGCATCACTAAATAACTTTCAGAATGACATACAAAAATAAATATTCTATGAAATAAAGAGCTAATAACAATTATAACGCCTTCAAAGAATTAATTGCAGAAAACTGGAACCACAGATAATTTCAATTTTTTCTAGATATTGTGCAAGCAAAGGCCACCAATAGATTTCATCAATTACGCATGCTGTTAAACTTTTTTTTTTTTTTGATAGGTAAGAAAAATTATATTAAGAAACTACAGTATGCATGAAAAGCACAAAGTAGTAGATAGTACACAAAGAGGAAAGAAAAAACAGGAAACAGAAAACTAATTACAGAAAAGAAGAGCCATATTCATCAATTACACATGCTGTTAAACTTAGGAACCAGATTTTTTTAAAAAAAATAATAAAATAACATAGGCAACCCTTCTAACGAATAGCCCTTTGAATTCCCTTTGAACTCACCTCTAGCCAGTAAGACATAGGAACCAAGATTTTGATATACATAAAATAATAATCAAGAATTGCTAGAGAAAATATATATCACTAAGCATCCACAATATTGCAAACAAAATGCTAACAACAACTACAAGTTGACCTTCATATGATTCGTTTATGCGAAATAGATATCTCCCTGAAATAAAGACCAAGAATAAAAAGGGCGGGGGGGGGGGGGGGAGGGGAAATGCTAACAGCATCCTGCTGTTGGGCACGTCATTTGAATCAAGCTTCGTAAAATTATAAACTTATTCAGCTACTGACTAGATTCTAAGGCTATAAACCCTCAAAGGAATGAAGATCAAAATCATAAGCTTGCATTCACTTTTCTACACAGACCTCAGTTTTTTTATTAAAAAAAAAAAAAAAAAAAAAAACCTACAGCTACAATTATAATGGATTCGCATAAATTTAATAACTGAATAACACAAAGTTCCATAAGAATTATACTGGATGTAGCTACGCTACTAACAAAAATCACGGCACAGAGCATGCAGAAAATAGAGGAAGGGGGATGCACAAGAGAAAAGAAAATATAAAATCCTAAACTATTAGAATGGTAGGTATAGGGAGTTGATGAGGAAGAGTAGGGAAGAAAGAGGCAGTGTTAAGGAGAGGAGAAAGGAGACAAACACACATGCGCTCTTTCTCCCGATGCACTAAGCTGCCATCGAAGATATTGCCTTGATATGGCCCTGCTGATCCATTTACATATATGTCAAACAAAAGCTTTCCAAAACATGACAAACCACAACCTAATTACAATAACTCAGTGGATGCATCCTTATAGTACAAGTTTACTGTTTACCTCTTCAACTTTCATGAAAAAGCATGCAATTTGCTTACCAGGTGTAAAACATCAATGCTAACAAGGCGTGCATCTGCACCCTCTATTGTTACCAAAAGTACATTTCCAGCAACATCTGCAGTAGTTTTGTTGTTCACTATTTCTTGCCTATTTGAATACTGTAGGTAGACAGTTTTTCCACGCACTTGAGCAGGCTCTGAGGATGAGGCATAATATGATATCATAGCAATAGCTTGATTTAAATCAGCCTGAAGAAATCAAGATATAAAAAAGTAACAATTAGTTGCGTTGTATAAACAGCAGGACAACAATAAAAAGATTGAAAAAAAAAACTAAAATAAAATTGTGCTAAAAAATTCAATAATTGCAATGTATAAACAGCAGGACAACAATAAAAAGATTGAAAAAAAATTTAAAACTAAAATAAAATTGTGCTCACAAATTCAATAAAAGCCTGATTTCGGTTTGCTCCAACATTGCACTTCGTGTTCACAACTTTACCAAATGGCTTCCCAAGTTCAATCAGTTCCTCCTCTGTGCACTCCCATGGCAAGTTTCGCAAATGGAGCACCTTTGATGGAGGTTGGGTGTAACGAAATTGTGGCTGACTGGATACCGATGCCATTCGAACAATAACCCCACTACTTATTAAAGAAGGCCACAAAAAAGTGTAGTCCCTAAGACCACTAGAAAAAAAAAAAAAAAACCATTTCATAGTCAGGTTCCGCATCAGAGAAGCACGAACTTATATTTCCTCATCTTTGCTACATATTATCAAAACTAAAAATTCACAACATTAATGTTATCTCCTGTCTTGCTTCGATATTAACACAATATCACTATCATGACATGCCCGCATCGTGTATTATAGTCATATACATACTACATATAACAGGGTGTAAATGTGCGGATGGATTAGTTTCTTATCCAACACAACAAGATGTTTTTGGGTCTGTTTGGTTAAGCATTTTGGGAGCCTAAAAGCGCATTTTTTAAAAAACCCAAAACTCCGTTTTGCAACACCAACTCCTCATACCTTTTTTTACAAACACCCATTTTAAACTGAAAACACCGTTTTGCAACAGCTGCTTCTACAAACGCACCCTTTGTAACAAAAATGCACTCTTTGAAAGTGATAGCAAATCTACCAAGGTACAATCAAAGTAAGTTATAGCTACCAAAATCAAACAGAAAATAGAAAGATAGAATTGCCCATCAACATTAATCAAATGCCCAATCAAAATCAAAAATTAAAAAAAACCCCAATAGCAATTTATATACATAGCTACAAATTGTTAAACATTCAAGCTCATATACACACAAAAAGAGTTCGCTAAACCAGTACACATCCAATTGCAAAAACAAAACAAACCTGCAAGATATAAGTTTCAATCCAAAAAAAAAAATTACATAACCGATCAATATTACAATAGAGAAATTAGGGCAGAAGTCATGATCGAAAATTGAACCAAGAAAAATGAAATGAAAAGTACCTGAAGAAATTAAGGGAAAGTAGAGCTTCCGATTTTGAGTGAAATTTCTATGTTTGATTTTTTTTTTTTTTTTTAGGGTTTTGAAAGTTTCAGAGAAGCTGTAACGGAAAACAGGTTTTTAGAGCTACACAGAGACGTATATTTATGTTCTTAATTCTTATCTGCGTTTTATCGACTGGCTCTTTTTTCTTTTTCTTTTTTTTTTTTGGGTTGGGGCTGTGCGGTGTTGATTCTGTTGAAGAGGGTCCGCGTGGAGTTTGGTTTAGGATTAAAAATTAATTAATTATATTTATTTTTGATAATATTTATAAGTCTAATTATATTTTTTGATATTATTTATAAATCTTATTATCCTATTTTAATTAATTTTTATTTTTATTTATAGTACTTTCAACAATAACTTTTCAATTTCGGAATTCTACTAACACACTATTTTACCACAAAGGTCTAAATAAATACTAGTATTAGACAATAAAAAAAGTTACCATGCTATTTAATAAAAGTAAAAAAAGTTTAGAAAATTCAACTTTTTAGAGAATTATTATCTATAAGTTAAAAATGTTCAATTTTTCAAAACTATTTTTTTATAAGTAAAACTTCAGTCATTTTTTTCACCCTCTTTCTTTTTTTTTTTTTTTAAGTTTTGGATTGTGTCGGGTAGCCCCTATTTAGTGTGTATTTGGATACCAATGAAAAATTAAAATTATTTTACTATTCAGCTTATTTTTGCTATTATTCATGGGTACCATTGCACTTTTTGATATTATTCATGGGTCTTGCTATACTATTTCAACTAACTTTTACCTTTATCTACAGTATTTTCAGTAATAAATTTTCAGTTTCAGCAATATAAATGATATCCAAACATACTCTTAGGTCTATACCTATGATTTCTAGACCTATAGAATTGCTTTAAAAACACTAGTGTGCTTTCTAAACCTATAATAGTGTTTTAAAAATGCTGGCATAAATCATTTTTTTGTTGTGTAACTTTTTAAAATACCCACCTAAAATAAGTTTTGCCACTCAGACCTATGCCTACAATGGATTTAATTGGGTTTGGTTGGATTCAATTGGGTTTTAGACTTTGAGAATCACAATTATCTAATTTTAAAAAAATGATTTTCTTTTAGATAGTTGATGGGTAAGTATGGATTCAAATGAGCCTAAGGCCTTCTTTTTTTTTTTTTTTAAATTTACTTAGCATACGGGTCATTTATTCTTTTCCTAAACATTTAAAATTATATCCATCAATTAATTAGTAATGTGGGAGCGAGTGATCCAAGTATGCCTAGAGGTTTTGGGCCCTATCTGAGGATGGCTAAAGATCCATAAGCATGTAAATAGGAAGTCTGAGGAAGAAAGGTATCTCGAGAATACTTTAAGTGATCAATAATAAATTTTCAGTTTTAGCAAAATAGGCAGTATCCAAACAAACTTAGGTCTATTCCTGTGATTTCTAGACCTATGGAAATGGAAGTGCTTTAAAAACGCCAATGTGCTTTCTAAACCTATAATAGCGTTTTAAAAATGCTGGCATAGATCATGTTTTTTGTTGTGTAACTTTTTAAAATACCCATCTAAAATAAGTTTTGCCACCCAGACCTATGCCTACAATGGATTTAATTGAGTTTGGTTGGATTTAGTTGGGTTTTAGACTTTGAGAATCACAATTATCTATACATATATATATATATATATATTTTAAATTATGTTCTTTTAGACAGTTGATGAGTCAATATGGATTCAAATGAGCCTAAGGGCTTTTTTTAAAAAAAATTACTTAGCATATGGGTCCATTTATTATTTTCCTAAACATTTAAAATTAAATCCATCAATTAATTAGTAATGTGGGAGCCAGTGATCCAAGCATGCCTAGAGGTTTTAGGCCTTGTTTGAGGATGGTTAAAGATCCATAAGCATGTAAATAGGAAGTCCAAGGAAGAAAGATACCATAGGAATACTTTACTTGATCAACTGTATCGTAAAGTAGAACTTCAGGGAAGATAACAGAGCTGTGTAGGCAACGGAAAGAAGAAATATTTAGGAAGGTAACTGCCACCTCCATATTCAATGTACTGCGCCAACTAAACTGACCGTATTTATGAAGAAATGACACCTGAACAGTGTTTTCACAGCCCACAACTCCTCCTATCACCTCCAGAAGGGTTTTGATGGGATAAGTATTCAAAGATTTCTCTAAAAATTGGATAGATGAAAGGTTGAGATGCAAGGTGAGGGACTATATAAGGAAATGATCTCCACGAAAAGAGGGGACTAGAAAAAAAAGAAAAAGAAAAAAAAAGTATATGAACTCATTGTAAAAGAAATATTATTGATCAATATATGAACAATTCATTCTCGAACTTACTCAAGGAAAGATTTTACGCTATTCTCGTGTTTCTTACTCTAATACCTCGAGCCCAATTGTTCTGAAGCCTGAACTTTTACCTAGATTTGCAATAAGACCCACTCTCTTTACAAATTTATTGCTTTGGGCTTGTTGGGCTGGTCACATTGTTCTAAGTGGGCAAGACACCTTACTTTTTGGCCCTTACAAGTAACATGTAATAATCAAATTTAATATCAAATATCACAATCAGTATTGTTGTTATCAATTAATTGTATTATAAAAACTAAAAAGTAGAGATCAATACTTTTTTTTTTTACATAATAAAAATTAGCACGTCTTTTCCATAAGTTTGAGAAATTCGTGAATTTTTTTTTAATAAAGTCCTCAATTTATTTTATGTGGGATTATAAGGTTTAACCTTTTGATACCATTTTATGACCATCAAATGATTATCCAGAGGAGAAAACATTTTGATGCTATTTTCCGCAAATATTTGTGTGTCAAACATTTTGTTTCACATATAATAATAATGATTATAGCAATAATAATCTCTATAGTAATAGTATATAATCACAATAAAACTATTTGGTGTTCACCTTTTTTTCAATGTTTAAGTTTGTTCCCAATAGTTAAAGAGGTTTAAAGTGTGTGCAGTGTATCAAAGAGTTAGACATTTTTAAATATATATTGTAAGGACCTGAGAATTCACAACTTTGTTTAACTCTCCCTTCTTCGCGTCTCAATCGAAGATCCTTATACAATACATTTGGTAGAGAGGGTCCAACAACAAAAAGTACCTCCTCTTAGCCTTTTGATTCCTATTTATATTCTTCTCTGCTTTCATCATAGCCCTACACCTTGTAATCTGCGGTCCTTTTCCCATGACATCTGTCCGTCGGCGATGGAGTAAGATTCTACTTTGCGTTCCGCATTGTTCAGGTCATGTCCACATTAATGCGACGGACAAAGGTGATGCTTGCTAATTAATGCGGTCAGGATGGTTGTTGCTGAGCATTTAATGCAACCTTCCAGATCAACCTGCGACCTCTAGATATTTGTAACCTGTTACTTACGTAATTACCGTCCATGCCACCTCATCCCCGGGCACACCCAGAAAGATCTCATCTTGTATGCTAGATGTAGGCTTTTCTTTTTTCGGGTCCTCGGGCTCTTAGGTCCTCCTCAGGCTCTTAAGTTCTCGGGTTCCCACATATATCACTGTCAGTTTCTTTAAGACATTCTCTCCTCTTTCCATGTGTGTGTTAAAATACTTAGTATTCTCAAAAGAAAAAAACGGTGGATTAATCCAACATTAGAAAATGAGTGTGAGTTAAAGAAGTTTAAAGTCTGTGCTGCGTATCTAAGAGTTAGACCATTTTGAATATGCATCGTTATCAGTTTCTTTAAGATATTCTCTCCTCTCCCCATATGTGTGTGTTAAAATATATTTTTACAAACTGTTGGTGTGACCAACTTCTTATTGGTTCTCATCGGACTCACCAATAACATCATTTTTTTATTTACCAATAATCACTCATTATATCAGCAGTTTGTAAAAATATTTGTATTTCTAGCATTTTCCTTTAGAGTTATAAATGTTTAAAAAAATCAAATAAAACTAATACTACTGAAATTTTAATAACAATTTCAAATTCAGAATTTACTTATTTTAAATAGAAGTGTATTACTTGAAATTTTACTATTAATAATGGTGATGATTAACAGATTGCAAGTAAGGAGTATTTTTTTTTGCAACTATACTTAAGGTCAATTTCCCAACTTTCCTTTTTTGGGCGCTATTAATGGTTTAGACCATAGAAGTGGGCTAATGGTTTAGACTTTAGAATACTTCGCACACTTAACTATTCTTTCAGATGTTGACTAGTAGTTTTTAAACAAAAATCTCTTGAATCTTGTGAGCCTTTGAAACCACTATAGACCCAACCCATTAGGAACCACTAGTGACCTCCCTTATTAGTGTGAAAATAATGTGGTTCAGTTCCTCAAGTCTTCACACAGTTAAAAAAACGAAACCAAAAAACGTTGGATAGTGCACTTGAGAGCTTGAGCTTCTTCCCAGGCCAGGCTGAGTTTGTTGCTACTTGTATTTGTTTGCTTTGTTAATGGTTTTTAATGAAGCTTCATCCTTATTTAGGGAGAAAAATATCACACGAAAGCCAAATGAAAAAGAACTGTGTCAATTTAATATAAGTTATGAATTTCACACCACGTGGATTTTAGACAAGCTTATAAAATGCACACAACTTATTTAACTTTTTATTGATTGTTTTATTATTATTATTATTATTATTATTTGTTGATATGGTGTTAAAATATATTTGTACTTTGAAAATGGAAGTTTTTGAAAGAAGCTAACTTTTATAATCTAGTCCATCCATTTATAAAACAGTACTCACAATTCAGCCCCAAAAGGAAAAAAAAAGAACAATTTGTAAACCGTAAAAGCCCAAATTGAACAAACATTCAGCCCAGCGGAGTGAGAGCCCTGCTCAGCTAGCTTGACTAGACATGCAATACCAGTGCAGCACAAATAATGTAGAACTATGCTCAAAGAATGGGACCCTGTGCTGCACTACTACTTTTAAATTGTGCAATAGAACGAATTTCTAACTTTTGCAGCACCATATGATCGAGAGCTAGTAATGTCAATGACAATTGAGTACTACTTCCACCAGCCACATTTATTTTACGATTCAATTGGCAATGCCTTCATACTAATCAGTAATCACATAACAAACCCCAAGCATTGAGAAATAGAAAGAGGAAAAAATCTACTCTACCCACAATCCGAATTTAACATATACATGGAGGTAACTAGAGGCCAAATTAAAGGCCTGAGACTAATGTAACTTAGACATTCAGTTTAGGCTCTTGAGAGAGAAGACAGAAAATGAAATCACCTGTGTCACTTTCGCAACACATCAAACTGTGTTGTAACACATTAAAATGAGCTGTATTGATGAACCGCATAAAGTACAGGCAAGTCAAGAAAATGTAAGGTGAATCAAAGAACCAAGGCTGTTGTTACTAAAACAATATTATTTAGGGCTGACCAACGAGGACATCCTTATATGGAGTTGATACAGGAGGTGCAGGTGACACTTTTACTTCCTCGACTTGCCTTATTCTTCTCCTCTGATGATCTTCTAGGATGAGGGGTACCCGGCCTTCCCTTTCATGGATAAGTCGGTCATGTGCCCCTCCCCGCAATTTCTCAAGCCTTAGTCCATCAATTTGTTGCAGCTTGAACACCTTAATTACATTTGCTACTCCACCAATAAAGAACAATAGGCTTCCAAAAATGCCTAGCCAAATCCAAGTCCTACCCTGCATAGACACATTTCCAATAATTAAAATAATAATGTTACTCAAGCTGTGTGGAGCATTACTTGGGTGATCTACTAGGCCTAAATAGGAAGCTCATTAACATGCGCCACTCATGTGACTCAATTTTCAAGATATTTTTGTTTTCGGGTCGTTGCTATTGTTAATTTTGGAGACAAAATGAAGTAAATCCCTTCCCATTAACAAACTCAAAGATGGGATTAATAGATAACTTACCAGTTGCTCTAGTCCATGATGGGCTAATCCAGCTTGCTCGTGGCTGTTGAGAATTGCACCCACCATGAACAACAAACTCCCCATTAAAAATGGAATGTGGACACTATGCTGCAAGATTTGGACATGCCCTCCAGCTCTCTCATATATTTGGCATGAGTTGAGGATCGATCCAAGCACCCATAGGACTGGGCCAGCAATTAGCATGTTCAAATCATGCTTTTGCAAATTGAAGTAATGATATCCTTTCTCTTCCTGCACTTATTTTGTGGTCACAACAAATTATAAATTGAAACTCATAGGTTGTGCTACTATGTACAAATTCATTTAAACTAGCTTGAAAAAACAGGTAGACAAAATCAAATACTAAATACTCTAATTAATGGAGAGTTAAAAGCACATTCCATTTGAGTCTTCCCATTAATTTGAGTCGATCGAAACCTCATATAAGGTTGCATAAATCCACAAATTTAAGTCTATATACTACAAGAAACACAACAAAACTAATTGAACCTTATTTATTTATTTTTTTATAGATACAATAAAAGTTAAACTTATAATGTATTCTGAACGTTGATGGTTTGTTTTTTGAACACAAGTCCCCATAAATAACAAAAAAAGAAAAGAAAAAAAAAGATGGGGCCAAATAAGTAACTGAACATGTTCAAATAACGCTCCGTTATATTGAAGTAAAATATTTTCTAGCATTTTTCATTTTCAAGTGATTGTTTACAAGTAAAATATAATCAAACTTAAAAAATTTTATTTGACCATGAAGTCCTTTTTACATATTTTACATTTCTGTTGACCATAAAATCCTTTTTTACATTTTAAAAGTTTGGTAAAATATTTTTCAAAGATATATAGTAACTTTCTCGCCCTTATCTAGTCACTGGATCACCGGTTCCGGTAGATAGAGTTAGAGACATCACTCCAAGTGACCAGTACCGGCGGTCCGGGATTTATTTGTTGGGATTTACACTTATAAACGCTGCATAGAATATCCAGAAAAAAAAAAAAAAAAAACTCACAAAAGTTGGTCATTAAAAATGATCGTACCTGAATAAAAAGGAAAAGAATCCCCAAGAAAACAAAAATGGATCCAAGTGTTTGAACCACAGGAACCGCGAACTCGACCAGCGCGAGCTGTAGGTCGAGCTCCATCAACTTTAACCGGCAATGGATCCCACAAACATGAGCAACAAGGTCATGCACATTGACCAATATGATAAGCGCCAAAGGTATGAGCAAAACAACAAGACCAGATTTGGGCTCGCTTGAGAGTTGAGCCACAAACCCACCAAGAAGAACAAGGGTGGCAAACAAGTATAGCCCTGCGTTTATGTACTCCAATCTGTTTCGAGCTAGTCGAGGTCCGTACATTCGACTCTCTCTTGCAGATGCTAGTTTCACCATATTTGTAGTATACTATGTGTGAATATGATGATGTTTATGTTTTTGGAAAAAGAGGAAAAAAAAAAGGGACTTTAAGGTTTTGATGCAAAGTAGTGATGGTTTTATAAGCTCTCCTAGTTTCTTTCTTGTTCTTGGTTTGGTCAGAATTTGGAGAAGCAAATGGTGTGTGTGTGTGTGTGTGAGAGAGTGAGAGAGAGAGAGAGAGAGATATGGTTGAAGTTTGGATAGAGACATGGGGGGTACGTGGCTTCGTGCATGGAGTTCGCAGAGTTTGAAACACAGATTTATGACGCGTGGCTGTTAAAAGACTAAATTTAAGGAAATGTTGGTGAAAAGCAGAAACTTGCAGTTTGGGATTGAAACTTTTTTATAATTTTTTAAAGTTCTTGAAAAATTAGATTGGGATTGAAAAGAGTAGTTTTAATTTAGTCCTTCGATAGAAAAATGTTGAACTAATTAGTAGAACCGGCTTGACGCATTTGGGAACATAAGGTAAAAATTGATTATTTTGTTTTAGATGAAAAATTATTATTAATTAATATGATTTATGTATAATTTCTTCTTTTCTTTTTAAAAATTTTATATGCAAAAAATTTTGACAAAATTTTTCATACTTTTTGATGCGGCAGATTGATAGTAGATGAGAACTAGTGAAAGTTTGCTAATTAAACTTTTATTATCTACTAGCCTCTGAGCATGCACTCACGCGCGTGTTTAGAGATTCTTCTATTTTTTGGGTTAAGATTAATCATTTGTATATATTATAATTTGAAATATCTACTTTTTCCAATCACAAAAAAAAAAAAAAAAAAAATCTAAGGGTGTGATGAATACATGAGGTGAGTTTTGTAGGTTGGAGGAATTTTAAAACTAATAAAAGAGTGATCCTATTTTGTAGGGAGTTAGTGAGTAGATGTAGGAATTTAAATCAACATAAGAGTAGGAGTTTATTAGAAGTAGGAAATTATTTCAATGTAGATGTAGAAATTTATTATTATTTTTAATTTATTATTTTAACCCATTTTAAGCTTTAGGTAGGGGTATTTTTGATAATAAAAAAAAGCAAAAACTAACTTTCTTTTACCAATTTACTATTTTAACCCAATTTTTAAATTATTGGTTAATTAAGTTAGGAGTATTTTTGACAGGAAAAAAGTAATAACTAACTTTCTGAATCCTCTTAATATATACAGATACTACCATTTAGGGGTTGCCCCTATTTGAACCGGATTTTTTTAATTCCGAAATACCCCATATGTCCTTAAGTTTAAGTAAAGACAGAATTAAAGGACAACAAAATAAAAATGCATTTTTAACTTCCGCTAAAACATTGACTACAAAATAGGATTACTCTCCTACTAACCACTTATTTAGAAACAAATTTCACGTTTAAACTTTTCTCTTTATTTATTTTTTTAATTGGCCAAAAATATTAAAATTAAAATTAATGCAAATTATTAAATTTTACCCAAAAAAATAGAAGAACTTCTAAGCACGAGCGTGAGGGCATGCTTAGATGCTAATTTTTCTTATTTTTTTTAGAAGTGCAACATTCACAATACTTTTTACAACGAATTCTAAGTTTTAATTTGCATATTTTTTATTTGAAAATATCACTACAATTATTTTTTGTCATCAATAACAGACTGTAATAACTTGCTACTTACGCTCCGTTTGTTTCAATGGAAAACTTTGTGTAAAGATAGTTTTCCTTGTTTTTCAGTGTTTGGTAGCATAAAAAAAGATAAGTAAAAAGAAAACTATCTTTGGTCAACATAAAAAATATGACTTATATTTGGAGATTGTTTTCCATTAAATTTTTTTTTGGAAAACAACTCTATCTCACAACAAGCTAAAGGGAAGTTAGGAGTTTGTTTTTCAACTCATTTAAAGTCGCTACCAAACATTGAAAAATGAGATAGTTTTATAGAAAATGCTATTTAGAAAATAACTCATTTTCTAGAAAACATCATTGTTGAAACAAACAAAGCGTTAGCATTAATTGTAAAAGTGTTGTGAAAAATATTGTGGACATTGCATTTTTCTCTATTTTTATTTGTTTTTCATTAGGTAAAAAAAATTATTTTGTTTATTAATTATAGATAACCTTAATAATTAAAATTTGAGGGCATTTTGTTTTTACTTGGGGCCTTAATTAGAACACATCTCTTGCTCTGCCACTCAGTCGGGCCTGCTAATTACGATCTAGTACCTTAATAAGTTGTAAAAAATGATTAAGAAATAAGTTGTATCCTTACTATTGCTGCAGTGGACCAATATTGTCAATGAAACAGAGACAAATATATAGAATAATTGAAGTTCTAAGCTATTAGTAAGTTAGAAGATAATGATTTCAATCCACCCAACGACAATCATTAATTATAAATTTATGTTCTCGTTATGACATTAACTAATTGTGTCTGTGTATTAGCCATTGAACGATATGTAGTGTGTTGTGACTTGTGACTAATCTGAGTGTGACAGTTTTGATTTGATTATCTCATTGCTAAGCATGTCACTAGCTATATATGCCCATCAACTTTGGTTAAAAAAAAAACGCACGTCAACTAAGTCCGAGTAAAACAGTGTAAAAATAATAAATCTAAACCAAACCACATTATATTGGTTTGGACCAGGTTCGGTTATTTATTTTGGGCTTATTTTGTTAAATGCATTGGACAATTTACTTCCAATAATATTTACATATTTGTGAACCAGTATTTGAGTTCAAACATACAAGAGGCTCACACTGTTACTACATACAATTGTGTATGCAATATGCATGGTTGGTGCATGCAATTGTGTACGCACACCTAGAGGCAAAAAACCCTAAGACCACTTTTCTTATATAAAACTTGCCGAGCCCACAATTTTCAAGGGCATTTTAGGGATTTTGTGATATGCACAACCCCCTCCCCCTCCCCCCATACTTCTATAAAAAAACCTCAAGGCCATGAGGATCTATTACATTCTTCCTCTTTCTTTCAGGATGTGTTTGTTTGGAGGTGAAACAGAGAGGATGGAAAATTTTGGAGAGAAAATAGGAGAGAAAACTTTTTTGGAGTGTGTTTAGTTGGGTGGAGAGGAAGGAAAATAAATGGTGGGACCCAGACATTTTCTCCTTGGCTCACCAAAATGTTTTCTCTCCAAAATGAAAAGAAAATTGAGTGAGGTTATATATTTTTTGATTGACAAAAATGCCCGGTACATACACACTTCTTCAAATTGCATTTATTTATTTTTTCTTCTCAACAACATTTGGCTTTTTTTTTTTAGGCCTGGGCATGCGTGCCTTTTTTTTTTTTTTTCTTCTACGTGGCAGTTGCCTTTTTTTTTTTTTTTTTTTTTTTTTTTTTTTTTTCTATTCTTTTTTTTTTCTTTTGATTTTCTAAGCCTGGGTGTGATATTTTTTTTTTTAAACTAGTTGTGATTTTTTTTACATGATTTTTATTTTTTTAAATAAATTTGGGTGATTTTTTGTGTGTGTGGTTATTTGTCACTTTTTGTTTTAATTGGGTATCATTCTTTAATAAGGGTATATGAGTAAATTTATTCAAACCCATTTTTTCCATCCCTCCACTTTTTCACCCCCAACTAAATAAATAGGAGAGAAAATAAAATCTTTTCTATCCTTCCACTTTTCCACTCCCCCACCATTTTCTATTCTCCCACTTTTTCACTCTTCCAACCAAACGGACCCTCAAAGTTTTAGGGGGAAAAATGTATCTTTTTTTTAAAAAAATCTCCCTGAAAGGTTGTTGATCTTGCTTTTATAATCTTTTTAAGCTTTTGAGTTTTTTGTTAATATGGTTTATACTAAAGAGTTTTCAAAACCAATCTAATATTGGTCAAAGTTTTGTACGTAGTGACCTAAAAGCTAGGTAAGTGTCCTCAGGGATTGATTCCTAATCCAGTGTATCTAGGATTTGATACCAATTGAAAATATATGATTTAGACCCCAAACTTCTAAGCAAGGGATTAATTGATTAACTATGACTACTTTAATTTTCTAATTAACTACAAAGTTAATAATTTGTTAGATTGTTGTATAAAATTTTTTTTGTTAGATTGCACAATCACAATAAATATCACCAAAATCTAAACGCAGTAAAAAGAAGTAATTAAATACCCAACACCGATTTTGTGATGAAGTGGAAAACCTTTGAAGAAAAAATCATTTTGATGGTACCCGACCCTATAGGAAATTACTATAGAAGAAATTATTACAATAGTCAAAACTTAATTATCTCTCCTTTTTTTTTTCTTTTGTTTTTTTGAGGAACCAGAACCTAATTACCTTTGTAACCTAAACCCTCTATGAAATCTTTAACATATTTCTCGTTCGCCTCCCGCCGCAGTGGCCCTAAAACTCTAAAATTCTTCTATAGAAATTGTGTATATCCACAAATGAACTAGTCCAAATCCTTGCTTTGCGGAGATGGAAAAAAGGTATGACGGCCCGTTCTGTGACCTTCACCCACCTGCCGTTTTGGGTCCAAGTTTGGGAGGTGCCATTTGACTTAATCACTGAAGAAGCTGCGCAGGATATCAGGCGAGGGCTGGGCAAGGTCATTGAGGTGGACTGTAAAGCACTCAAAACGGACCAAGCCCGTTTCCTCCGAATCAAGGTAGAGGTGCCGCTGGACAAGCCACTGAGTTAGGGTGGACCAGTTGTTAGTCTTAAAGGTGATGAAGCTAGAGTAGCTTTTCGATATGAGAGGCGGTCGGCTGGTGTTTCGCATGTGGGAGAGCAGGCCACGAGGTTAAAGAGTGTAGGTCAGCGAGCGAGGAAGAAATGAGGGCCAAGCCGTATGGAGAATGGCTGAAAGCAGGCACTCGCAGCAGACCTGACACACTGATAAGCAACGAGAAAAATCCAGAACAATGCTGGCGTGAACCTGAAGCAGAGACTCCACCACCACATATGCCATTTAATCCTTCAGACACATTTAATGATGATACAAAAAAGCCGAAAAATTTGGAAACTATTATGCCTAGCCCGACAAGTACGTTTCAGACCTTAAATCCTGCAATCACACTGATATCCTCTCCTAATACGTTACAAAATTTAAAGCTCAAAATCACTTCATCTCCATCTCCAAACACGTTACCATTTGACTAAGGAAATATGATAGGGAATATTCCGCCAAACCAAAGCCCCACCAGCATGGTGTCCGAAAATCATGGGGAGGAACTTTATTATATTCCTGTTAGTTATGGGGAAATAAAGACATAGACACGTGCCTTACTGTAGTCCCACGTGCACATGGAGTAGACCCACACGAACAATGCTACGTGGAAAAAAAAATCTCAAGAATAAAACCAAACACCAATACCTCATAAGACACCCTAGTGGGGACCAACCCAGTGCGAAAAAAGAGACAAGCAGCCCAGGTATGCCTAGATGATGTTCAAGGAGACAAAGCAAAGACCAAATGGCTCAAGGTGGTGGCCGAACCAACACAACCTAATGTCCAAACGGTGGAGGCTGAGGCACAGCCCTGCCGGTCACAATGATTATTATAGGGTGGAACTGCTGGGGCTTGGGAATCGCCAGGTAGTTGAAGTTCTTGCCGAATTGGTGAGAAGTAAAGCTCCCATAATTTGGTTTCTCATGGAAACAACACTGAATGTTCGAGAGATGGAACAAATAAAGGTCAAGCTAGATTTTCAATCCATGCTGGTGGTGTCTAGCAAAGGAAGACGAGGAGGTTTGGCATTGCTTTTGAAAACAGAGGTGGTCGTTGATACAAACACCTTCTCTTCTCACCACATTGATGCACATGTCATCCCTCACTCGGGCCAACCGTGGAGACTAATAGGTATGTATGGCTATTTTGATAAGCAACAGAAATCAAAGACATGGAGGTTGCTTTGTCATCTTTGTAGTCGGTCAACACTTCCTTGGGTGTGCCTGGGAGATTACAATGAGATTTTGAGCTTTATGGAGAAAAATGAAGGACTACCAAAGCCATTGCCTCCTATGCTTGAATTTCGTAGTGCCTTACTCTTTTGTGGATTGATTGACCTTGGGTATAGTGGTTACAGGTATACATGGCAAAATGGGCAAGATGAGGAAGCATTTGTAGAGGAGAGGTTGGATAGAGTACGTGCAACGGTCGAGTGGTCGAAGATACACCCGAGGGCGAAGGTGACCTATTTGTCAGCCTCGTATTCTGATCATGATTCGGTATTGTTGGATACAACACCAACTTTTGTTCCTACTCCTCGACGTCAACACAAACTACACAGGTTTGAAGAGAGGTGGGCGTTTCACCCAGAGTGCGAGCAAGTGATCCAAAACTCATGGACCTAGTCTCTAGCCTCGGGTAGTCCCATAAACTGCTGTTTGAAAAGATTAAGCAATGTCGAGCAAACTTGGTCGCTTGGAGTAGGATTGCCTTCGGTAACACAAGACACAGGCTCAATGAAAAACAGCAGGTTCTGGAGGACTTGGTTGAGCATGGATATGGGCAGAACTTACACCGCATAACTGAGTTGAAGAGGGACATTAACACCCTGTTGCACCATGAAGAAGTGTACTGGAGGCAGCGCTCTAGATCATTATGGCTCAAGGCAGGCGATAAAAATACCCGTTTCTTCCATCATAGGGCAAGCCAGAGACACATGAAAAACATGATAGAAGGGTAAAAGGACAGGGATGGGATATGGCAGTCAGACCTGAGCAAAGTCATTAGCATTGTAGAGGTATACTATATTGAACTTTTCACTACATCTTACCCTAGGAGCATGGAAAGGGTTTTGGAGGCAGTAGATAAGGTAGTCACTGAGGATATGGCAAACTCAATGACTCACTTGTAATTTGAGGAAGAGGTATGAGGTTCTCTGTTCAACATGCACCCATCAAAACCATCGGGATTGAATGGTATGTCTCCCTTCTTTTTTCAAAAATACTAGCATATTATAGGGCCTGATTTAACTCTTGCGATATTATCTATTCTACACTCTGGTAGATCATTAAAGAAAATGAATTTCACACATATTGTGCTCATTCCCAAAAAGAATGACCCACAGTCTATCACGAAGTTCCGTCCCATTAGCTTGAGTAATGTTGTATCACAAATTATATCCAAAGTTCTAGCTAATTGGATAAAATCCATTTTACCCAATGTTATTTCTGATACCCAAAGTGCTTTTATCCCTAATAGACTCATTACAGATAATACTACAGTGGCATTTGAGATGCTTCATTGGATAAGGAATAGGAGGAAAGGGAAGACAGGCCATATGACAGTCAAACTAGACATAAGCAAGGCATATGATAGAGTGGAGTGAGAATTCCTACAGCAGATCATGATGAAGATTGGGCTGCCTGAACAATGGATAAACTTGGCTATGGAAACGGTACAAACAGCCTCATATTCCATACTCATCAATGGGGAACCAAAGGGCTTCTTCACACCAACCCAAGGCATTAAATAAGGTGACCCTTTATCTTCATATCTCTTCCTGCTTTGTGCTGAGGGGCTATCCTCTTTGATCCAGAAAGTAGCAGATACAAATAGATTGAAAGGCATTTATTCTTGCCAGGGTGTAGTACGTATTTCTCACATTCTCTTTGCCGACGATAGCCTATTGTTTTGTGAAGCAAAGGTTGGGGAATGCTGCCAATTACTTGATATATATACTTACACAATATGAGGAAGCCTTGGGGTAGGCCATAAATAGGTCAAAAACCATACTCTTTTTCAGCCAAAATACAAGTTATAGGGAACAAGAGGAGATCCGAAACTTGATGGGGGCACAAGTCATGAATAACTGTGAAAAGTATCTTAGTTTGCCCATGGTTGGGGGTAAATCAAAGGTTAGCACCTTTAAGGAGATCCAAGAGAGGATAACAAAAAAGGTGATTGGGGGTGGAAGGAAAAAACTATATCGAAGGCGGTAGGGAGACTTTGATCATGTCAGTGGCCCAAGCAATCCCCACTTATTCCATGAGCATCTTCTAATTCCCTAGAAGGGTGTGCGATGATATCAACTCAGTCTTGGCTAAATATTGGTGGGGACAAACTAGGAGTGAAAAAAAGATCCATTAGATAAATTGAAAAAAATTGTGCACACTTAAAAAGAAGGGAGGTATGGAGTTCAGAGATATTCATACTTTTAATCTTGCTATGTTAGCAAAGCAAGCTTGGCAATTTGCTACCGGTACACACTCCCTCTTCTTTTGGTGTACAAAGCAAGATATTTCCCTAAGTGTTCTTTCATGCAGTCAGAGTTAGGCCACAATCCTTCGTTTGTATGGTGTAGCCTACTTGCTGCAAGAGAATTAATTCGGAAAGGGTCTATATGGAAAATAGGAAATGGGCATAGTGTTGAAGTTAGTGACAAAACTTGGCTGCCCCACCCTCCTTTGTTTAAGTCAAGTGCAAATATACTAAAATGAAAGTGGGGGACCTCATCGATCAACAGACCATGCAATGGAACCGCTCTCTGATACAAGCCACCTTCATGTAACCCACATAAACAGCCATACTACGCACCCAACTCAGCAATATACATGCCTGAGATAAACTATGCTGGAAAGAAAATAAAGCCCAACACTTCACGGTCAAAATGACCTACCAGGAAGCACTCCGTATGCACCGCGAGACGGGGGCTGAACACTCAAGTGTGAGGGATAATAAGAGGTTTTGGAGTAGGATTCGGAAGTTGAATGTACCATCCAAAGTCTAGAATTTCGTTTGGAGAGCATGCATAGACGTACTACCTACCCGAGCTAACCTTTATCAAAGAAAAATTCCCATTGACCCGCTGTGCTCTATCTATGGACAGACCGATGAAACGGTGGAGCATGCAATCTGGGAATGCCCTCTAGCCAGTAACGTGTGGGCGGTGGCTTGGGGAAGACTTCAGAAGTGTGTGGCATCAGCGCAATGTTTCTTTCTCCTAACCCGAGATCTGAAAAATAAGCTCACAGGGAAGGAGTTGGAAACTTGGGCGACAGTGGCATGGGCCATTTGGAATGCCAGGAACAAGTATGTTTTAAAGACAAACAGTCCCAACCAACAGAAATCCTACAGGGCGCTATTCTTTGCTGCAGGACTTCCAACGCCTAATTGGGTCCACGGTAAGACCAGGTTGAACACATGGGAGGCCAACGTTTTTCTACACTGGAGGGGACAATACCATCCAGTTTACGTGTACATGTTTTTATCTTTTTCTTATGTACTGGCTCATACCAAGAGGTTTTTGTTTCTGGGCCTTGGTTACTGTATACTTATTGGGGTGTCAAAGCCCATTTTTTCAATACAATAAAACTCCTATCTTCACGGTAAAAAAAAAAAAAAACTGCCAAAACTTTGGTACTCCGAAGAACTCTTTAGAGGGATCAATAACAAACTCACCGATCACATATTTAATTTGGCTCACAGGGTTGAAGAAACAAAAGGAGTTTTTTTTTAAAAAAAAAAAATTTATTTTGTTGCTCCCAAGAGAAGGAAACTCTAGATCTACCTTGGTTTAATTTATTGAATATGATAAGTCCGAAGTTAGCAATTTGTTAGATTGCATAACCACAGTACTTATCACTAAAATCTAAAAGCAATAAATAGCATGCACATATTTGTTGATAAAGTTGAAAACTTTTAAATAACTCCTCAATAGAAAATAAAAAATAAAAAACCACTGTGTGAGTACCTGTAGTAATTTCACTATAGAAGAAATGAATACCTCAATTAGAACCTACAAAAACTGTGTGGCTTATAGATCTCTGCTATCCTAACAAATGACCCATTCGCCTCCCACTATAATGGCCAAGTACTCTAGAATTCTTTTATAGTGTTAGAAATACTGAATTCAATAGTATTGTATTTTTCACTAAAAGAATATACATGAGTGTCTTTATATAGGAGACATATGAGTGTAGTATAAGTAAGAGTGTAGTACAAGAATGTGTGCTATACAAGTAAACTAGTTGGGCCTAAAGCCCACAACACTATACATGTTAACAGCCCCCCCTCAAACTCAAAGTGGATGTGAGATCAACTTGAGGTTGTCAACCAAAGTACGAAGGCATCCCTTAGGATGTGACTTGGTGAATATAGCTGCAAGTTGATCTGTAGAGGAGACTGAGATTAGCTTGAGAGCACCATGGACAAGATGATAACAGATAAAATAATAATCGATCTCGATGTGTTTAGTCTGTTCATGGAAGACATCATTGTGAGCAATATGAATGACACTTTTGTTGTTACAATAAAAAGGAGTAGCAGAGGATATAGACACATCTAAGTCTTTGAGAAGCCATCGTAGCCAAAGAAGCTCAGATATGGTATCAGCAAGAGCACGATATTTTGCTTCAGTACTAGAACGGGCCAAATGAGTTTGTTTCTTGCTTCGCCAAGAAATCAGAGAAGAATCAAGAAGAAAGTAATAACCAGTGGTGGACCTACGATCAGTGAGGTCTCCTGCCCAATCGGCATTAGAAAATGCACAGAGAACAAGAGGAGACTGAGTAGAGTAGAAAAGACCATGGAAGAGAGTGCCCTTTAGGTACCGAAGAATGAGCAGAATAGTAGCATAGTGAGTCGATCGTGGAGCAGACAAATACTGGCTCACCTGGTTAACAGCATAAGAAATGTTTGGACGACTAACAGTAAGATAAACTAGGCTGCCAACTAAGCGTTTGTAAAGAGAGGGATTAGACAATGGTTCCTCCCTGAGGGAGTCAGATGCTCATTAAGCTCGACTGGAGTGTCAACAGTCTTGCTATTAGTGAGTCCAGCTCTAGACAAGAGTTCAGAGGCATACTTGGCTTGAGTAATGTAAAGTCCATCTGTAGAATAAGTGATTTCAAGACCTAAGAAGTAGCTGAGATGTCCAAGATCTTTCATCTCAAACTGCTGACTGAGAAAATCCTTGAGTTCTTGAATGCCACTGAGGTCATCACCAATTATAATCATATCATCCACATACAAGAGAAGTAAAATAGTGCATTTGTCAGTGCGACGAAGAAATAAGACAGAATCATAATGACTGGCCATGTAACCCAAACGAAAGATGGTACAGCTGAATTTGGCAAACCAAGCACGTGGAGCTTATTTAAGGCTATAAAGTGCACGTCGAATGTGACAAACCTTGTTTGATTCAACAGAGAGACTAGGAGGAGGTTGCATATAAACCTTTTCACTTAAATCCCCATTAAGGAATGCATTTTTGACATCCATCTGGAAAAGATCCCATTTACTAGCAGCAATAACAGCTAAGAGGGCACGAACAGATGACATATGAGCAATCGGAGCAAAGGTCTCTTCATAATCAATCCATACTCTTGTGTAAAACCTTTTGCAACAAGATGAGTTTGTAGCGCTCAATGGACCCATCAGAGTGAGTCTTAATCTTGTAAATCCACTTACAACCAACCACAGATTTCCAAGGGAGGAGAGTGACCAAGTCCCAAGTATGGTTTTTAGATAATGCATCAAGTTCATCTTTCATTGCAATCTGCCATAAAGGGTCAGTGGAAGCCTCACGATAGGTGTGAGGCTCGTGCAGTGTAGCAAGGGTAGTGTAATAATGATAGTCAAGTAAATGTGTAGGGATAGACCTTACCCGAGTTGAGTGACGAGGTGGAATGTCTTGTGCATGATCTTCAGGTGGAGCAGGAGTAGGGGAACCAAGATCAGGGTTGGGTAGCTCGTCTTTGACCTATTTATCTTCCACCTGTTCATTAAAGGGGGAACTAGAAAAGGGATCAAGGATATCTGGTGGTTGGACAAAGAAGTCAATAGGAGAATCAGAGCAGCTACAAGAGGATCATGATCAGCTATAGGAGGGTCAAGAGCAGCTACAAAAGGAATATGTGTCTCATCTGGAAATAGATCTAAGACAGAAGAGGAAGATAGAGAAGCATGGAAGTGAGAGAGCTTGACAAAGAGGCGATATTCCCAAAAGACAACATTGCAGGAGATACGAAGATGATGAGAAATAGGATTATAACACCGATACTCCTTTTGAGTTTCGCCATAGCCAAGAAAACAACAAAGTCTTGACCTAGGCTCAAGTTTGTTATGCTCATGTGGCTGAAGAAGAATGAAACAAGTAGAGCCGAATGAGCGTAGGTGGTGATAGTCTGGAGGTGACCTAAAAAGACGCTCGTATGGAGTTTGATTTTGGATGATAGGACTGGGAATGCAATTAATAGCATGAACAACATGAAGAGCAGCTTTGCCCTAAAAAGGAGCAGGAACTTTGGTAGAGAGAAGAAAAGTATGAATAGTGTCAAGAATATGACGAAATTTTTGTTCGGCTCTACCATTTTGCTGAGAGGTACCAGGACAAGTTAGTTGATGAACAGTGTCATAGAAATGCAAAACAGCTTGGAAAACATATTGAGTGTACTTAAGAGCATTATCAGATCGAAAATTTTTGATACATTTAGAAAATTGAGTTTCAACCATTTTTGCAAAATTATAATACATTTGTAATAATTTAGAACGATGTTTATATTAAAGATCTAGCTATAGCGAGAGTAATCATCAACAAAGACAACAAAATATCAAGATCCACCAATACTAGAGATAGAGGAAGGTCCCCAAACATCAGAATTAATAAGGTCAAAGATATCAGTAGATATAGATTCACTAGAATTGAAAGGCAAAGCTGGTTGTTTTCCTAATTGACATGAAACACAATCAAAATTTTTTGTAGACACTGAACCTAACAAACCTCTAGAAGCCAATTGTTGTACACGGAAAGAAGATGCGTGACCAAGTTGAGCATGCCAAAGAGCAAGAGAAGGAATAGAAGAAACTGCAGCAGCTGCGTCAATAGAAACAGGAGTAACAAGTAGAAAACGAAGGTTATCCATGGGAAACATGTGCCCAACTCTGGGACCGGTCTCTACCTCCTGTCCCGTCCTTGGATCCTGCATAATACACACAGAATAATCAAATATAATTCGATAACCCAATTCAATTAATTGTCCCACAGAAAACAAATTGTAAGAAAGGTCAAGAACATTAAAGACCTCAGAAACGGAGAGGTTGGAGGTTGAAACGGAACCTATATTATGACTAGACATTGTAGAACCATTTGCTGTGCGAATAGTAAGAGGGTGTGGTGCAGGTTTAAGTTCAAAGAATAAGGACGAGTGAGGTGTTATGTGATTACAACAAGCAGAATCCATAAGCCAAGAGGAAGGAGACATACCGGATAAAGCTGAGAGAGAAGAGGAATAAGATGCATTACCAACCATACAAATGACATTGACGATGATGTTTTTAAAGTCATCTGTGGTCATGGTGAAGTGCGACCTGAAGACTTAGACTGTGCAGAGACGGGAGCCATTGGTTGGACACTCTTAATGTTAGCAATAGTGGCAGCAGAAATTGAAACAATTGATTTATTGCGCTGAAAGCAAGTCTCAATACTATGGCTAAAACGCTTGCAAAAATTGCAAAAACGTTTGCTGGATTGTCGACGACGATTGTTGCAAAAGGAAGAAGACCTGTCCTTATTCTTCATTTAGAAGCAAAATTTTGCAAAAATGGATTACAAAAATGAAATCTACGCGAAAAACTGGGTAAGGAGCACCTAGACTACAAAAAAATCAACCCTGGAGAAAAGTCAACGGTCAAGTCAAAGTCAACGCGGGTCAACGATGACGTGGCGGGTGACGTTAGTAGCGTAGATGGACGATGACGTCAGCGATGATGTGGTAGTGATGACGTCACCTAGGGCTGACGTTAGCAGGTGCAAGTTTGGCGTATGCAGCGCATGTGAGCGTATGGCGGCGCGTAAGGAAGAATGGCAACGCGTGGAGGTGCGTGGGCGCGTGAGCTTCAGTTCAGAATATTTGGATGGTGTGTGAAGGTGCGTGGGGACTCCGATTACTGCGAGGTTTCCATGATTGAGTAGATCAGGAAGAGGCGATCACTGTGGTACCTGAAAAATATTTATTGGAGCAAGATGCACGGTGGAGATAGGAAGTGCAGTGGTTTGTGTGGTGCAGTACTCCTCAACGACGGTGGCTACAGGTCCAAAACCCAACGACTGGAAGACGTCGGAGGTTCTATGGCGAAAAACTGCGTTGGCTGTTGTGATGGCGGAAGCGATGTTGAGAATATAGTACCACCAATAAAGACAAGACTGCTAAGAAAAGGTCAGAGCAGTGGCTCTGATACTATGTTAGAAATACTGAATTCAATAGTATTGTATTTCTCACTAAAAGAATATACATGAGTGCCTTTATATAGGAGGCATATGAGTGCAATACAAGTAATAGTGTAGTACAAGAATGTGTGCTATACAAGTAAACTAGTTGGGCCTAAAGCCCACAACACTATACATGTTAATATATAGAAACCTCCTCCATAAAAGAACTTTTTGGCAACTACCAAAACTCTAATACTCCAAAGAACTCTCTAGGAGAGATCACCAAATGAACTCACTAGATATGCGGTTTTAAGGAAAACAACTTAGCTCACATATTGGCTCCAGAGGTTGAAAAAACACAAGGTTTTTTGGACTTTGACTCCCAAAGGAAGGCACTTTATAATCTACTTTGGTTTGCAACTTTCTTTTGTTTTGAATGTTAAAAGAAAGTTGTGCATCAAGAAGTATATAATAATATAAAGGTAGAGTAATTCTAGGATCCGGACCACATTTTTCATAATTATCCTATGAGACATGTTATGATTGGCGGCTTGTCAATTTCAAATGAATTGATTATTTTTCTCCACCACTCACAATTGATATATTAGAATTATGACAAAGTTATGGGCATAAAATTGTGTGGTCCTAGATTTTTTTCATATAGGTAGATTTGGTGTAGAATTAGGATTTCTTGTTCTATAATCTTGCTTAAGTGAGAGTTGAGTAAGAGTCTCATGAAGTTTTCGTCTGACTTAAATGATTGCTCGACCGAGTTCTGATTTTGATTCGCTTGACCAAATATCTTCTTTCAACTCCTTACAAATAACTTTTTCTAAGTTTGTAACATCTAAATAGAACCCTTTTAACACATGATTTTTTCACCTGAAATTTGACTAACACTAAAATCCTGACAAGGTATATGTATATGGTTGTGTTAGGAACTTAGGACTGATTCTTTTCAATTGGTTGTGAATGGGTTCAACTCACGTCGCAAGTTCTTAAACAACGGCCCATATACATGGTGACACAATATATATTCCAAATTCAGTTCTTGATTTGTTTTAGAGTTTGAGTTTTCTTTTTCCTCGTGGTAGTGGGTCATGGAGCATATTGGGTGATGACGGGTTATTTGCATTTGTAGATGCTGAATGGGTTCTTAGGACATATTCTTCTTTAAAATTATGTTCAATATATGCAAAGCCAAAGAGGATATATCTTTTATTCTCCTCATGTCTAGTTATGATTGTAATAAAAATTATTCAAATTGGCGGTTGGTTTTGTGATTTGACTAACAAACGCAAAATATATCTCTGCCAAGTCATTCCTCTCTTTCGTGGCCTTAGTTGGAATCTAAGCATCTGTTTGTATTCAGATTATTGCGTACACATTTTGCTAAAAACGCGTTTCAGCTTTTTTTTCCTGGACAGCACCTCTTGCACTGTTTGTTGTCCATAAACAGTGCATTTAGCTTATGAATAGTGCCAAACTGGCGTTTCATGCCTTTTTTTTTGCCGTGATTTTTGATTTTTTTGCACACCAGTGGGTCCTGTATACTATTCACGGGACTCACAAACCTCAATTTTCAGTAATTTTTCATTAAAAATGGATCCCATGCCACTATTCTCATATTTAAAAATTATTTTGTTACAGTATTTTCGGTTTTCAGCTGTATCCAAACAGACCATAATTGTCGAAATGTATATATATATATATATATATATAATATATATATATATATATATATAAAAGAGCAAACACAAATTTTTACAACGATATCTAGAAGGCACTCGATGAGTAGGCAAAGTGGATTGCATTAGGACATTTTACGGGCATATGAATTCATAATTCATTTACGAGTTTTATTTTTCAAATGGATACATGGTTTTATTTTATTTTATTTTTTAACACTGAATTCAGTTTATTTTGTTCTAAGCATAGCTAAATCTCAGAATTTATGTTATGTCATTGTTCTTGGTTTTACACATAATTTGCGAAATGGTTTTCTTAGAACAGAAAGAATAAACAAAAACTCTCTATGACTATCAGCGCAAGATGTTTCTTCTTTTTCTCTCTCTCATTCCTTTTTTCGTTGTTTGTGAGATGCTGTCTTTGGCAGCACATCGCGTGGTTTCATGCCATGACACGCGAGAAAACTTATTTTCCTTTAATGACATTCCTCACTGTAGTATGCTTCACATCTCATAGGAAGAAAATCTTTTGTTCATCATCATGCACCCTTAGTGTAATAAAAAATTTACAAGTAGTACAAAATTCTTGTGAGTTAGAAGTAAAAGCCGTGGTTCAATTCTTTAAGAGAAAGTTTCACATACATATAATAAAAGAAAAGAAGATGATATATGATAGGTTGTAATTGCTACCTTCTTTGCAACTTTATTGAAATGTGTTGCTTACTAAAATAAAGTTCCTTACACAGCACAAACCTCTGGGAACAGCACAAACCACTATTCTAAAAAAAAAAAAAAAAAAACAAAGAAGCACACACCACTATATATGCCTGCATGTAATAACATACATGCATTGATGCATGAACTGTCCTGAATTACAATTCATAGGGACCCATTGTATATAATTTGGGATACAACTAGTAGATAAAACCGAACCTAATCATATCTTAGTTAATTTCTTCAACTATTGCCATTAGTATTGTCATTAATCACAGGCTGCAGCTGCTTTGATTTCTCACCGTCCTTTTCTAAATCCCATTTTTTGGTTCGTCTACAACTCCCCACTTCCTGTACTTAAAGTAGAGCACAAGTTGAAGGAAGCCTAAGGGACTACCAAGCAGATTTGGGGCCTGCCCAAGTTTAGAAATTCAAGTTAGAAAATCCTAGGTCTAATGTAAGTTTTATGAGCTCTAGAAGTTGTTGTTTCAACAATAAAGAAACTAGATGAGTTTAGTTATGAGACAAACCGCAAGAAATAGCTCATGGCTCACTAGTCCATAAGCCATCCAAGATGAACTTGCTAGGAATGAGAACAAGGATAAGTAGAATGGCATGAATTCCACGCTCTTCGTAACTATCACTTGCTTCTGCAATAGAATAAAGTTATATGCTGATAGTAACAAGATAGTTTGTCTAGTAATGAAAAAATTAATTAGCACAAGATATATATGAACTTAGAATAAAGTAGCATGTATGCATATCTGTGACATCATTTGCGGATTTGAAATATTAATAAAAAAATGTTAACTTGCTAATTTTACTAACATGAAAATAAATATAATCAGTGTCACATTAGCAATATAAGAAAAAAAATTTCTTAATTATTTTTTTGTTTTGCGTTTTAAAAGATAATACATCGATTTGTAAAGTTCATATAATAAAATCTGTAACATCATTCAAAAAGCTCCATGTTGTACACTTAGCTAGGTTGCTCCAAAGAACACTTTCATCAGATCAGATTAAGAGAAACGATGACTCACCATAACCACCAGTGGAGAACCATACATTGTTGCAGCAACCAGCAGCCCTACACTCCCAATAAATATCTTTCGATGATGGTGATCATGGAAAACAAAAGCTGAGATAACCATGGTGATGCAGATGGCCACAATACCAGGCGTCAATATCATAGCTGCCTTCTTCTGCATACATCAATATCAACATTGATCTTTACCTATATATATATGTATGTATGTATGTATATATGTATGTATATGTATATGCATGCATGCACTATTTTAATGTAGCAACGTGGAAAACCTATATATGTTTGTTTACAAAATACATATACAACTTGCATGAAAATATAAATAGTGCACCCTGTTCAACATGCATACATTTCAAATATACAGTAGTGCTAGTTACATAACAAATATTATAACTTGTTGAGGTTGCCTATTTTGATTAGACAATAATTAGTTACAAAACTTTTATTTTTCATCAATTACAACCTATCATCTTAGCAATTGTGTCAAATATTGTAAAAATTTGTTGTGGTGTTATTAGACTTATTGAGACAAAAATTTGCTATTACAGGTGAAGTGTGGAACTTGCCTTATTTTTAGCAGGAGCGTACCAGAAATAGATGGCAATGAAGGAGAACTCAAAAAGAATGCCAATACCATTGGTGGAAACTACAGCAAAATTTTCCCACCTGCAGCTTACGACTGGCAATCCATACCAAGTATAAAGGAGACAGTTAAATAGTGCAATGATGTACGGAACACAAGAGAACTCCTCTGTGCTTTTCTTCTTTATGACCCTTACAAAAGTTACTCTGGAAACATAGAGAAACCCAAAATAGAAATAGATATAAGTTACATGTTCGATCAAGTGGTTCAAATCTATCAAGTATTGCTAACTGGAATTGAATAAGAAGAATAGCATGTTGACAATATTACATGGGCACAGTATAAAGTATTAAAGAAGTAACATTTCCTGCAAGCAAACAGAAGTCAAGAATGATTAGTAGGTGAACTTTTTGGTCAAAAATACTGATTGGAAGCTGAGAAAGCAAGAAAAGAAGAAAGTACCCATGACTCCCATTGCCAGGTGCAACTTATCTCCCATGTTTTTTTGGCCTGGAAAGACAATTCTAAGATGAAGAAATGGTTCCACCAACAAGAGTCTATTAGCAAGAACCTTAGAATACTGTGTTAATTTTTGACACGGGAGGGGATATATATAATGAAGAGACAGGTGAAAAGAGAACAATAGGTGAAAAAAGGGGTTTAAACCATACAAATCAAAAAAAATAAAATCTATACATATTATTTTATTAAAGGGGCACTAATCATTTCAGTTTATAAATATGGACAAAATTTAGGTATAGTAAGTTAAGTACTATTTTTTAAGTTGTTCTCTTAAGATTCAGCTATGTAACTACTTAACTAAAAAATACACTTTATTTCCATGAGAAAAAATCTATATGGTAGAATCTCAAAAGAAGAATTTAAGGAACAACACCTAAGTATTATACCTAAGTCTTGCTCTATAAATATTTTGTAATAAAATTAATTGTATTTTCAGCATTTTTCTAGAGAAAGAGAAAAGTTTATACACACAAAAAATTTGATGAAAATTTTCACACCAAGTTGATATAGCTAATTGTTAGTAGTAGGTAAAAAATAGATATAAAAGTAAGAATTAATAAAAATAAAGAGTTGCTAATTCAACTGTTATAATTTTTTTTTTGTCTAGCATTACTCTAGTAAAAATTTGGAAGGAAAAAGAAATGTTTTCTACGTCATTGTAAACTCGTGGATGTAAACAACTTGTTCTTAATGTGGGTCTTTTGTTTAACTTTGTTTCAATTGAAAGCTACCTGTAAACTCTGGTTAGTTTTTGGCATAAAATTAGAGAAACCGCACATTGGCAATTGCTACTTGTTTTGGTTCTCTAGTGCAGGTGTCAAGTTTCCACCAATTGACAATTATAATATTTAAGGTGTTATTTGGTAATACATAATATGTGATACATTTGGCATTACAAAGTGCTTTTTGCCTTTTTGTTTCCAAAGCATAAGAATATTTGACAAATAAGGGATCGTTTGATAACGTTGTTCTAATAACGTTGTTTATATTTTTTTAAAATATGTATAGATGAAATAGTGTGTAAAAATACATGTAATGTTGTTTAAAAACTGAAAACTTGTGTTTAAACACATGCATCAAACACCCCTAATTTTTTAAAATGCATTACAAATAGAAGTATTGTCTCGACTATTGATGTAGCTTTCATTAGAGAGTAGGACCTACAAGCAACCCATATTGTCGGTGTACGGTGGTTTTATAATTTTCCAAAACCTTTGTTTTGAGAAAAGAAACAAAGAATGTTTCTTAACATGTTAGCAAAATAAGATTTTTATATTTATTGCTACAAATAAATGAAAGGTCATGCACAGTACAAACTAGCTTGTTACTTTTCTTCATTACAAATAATAAGTAAATGGTTGATCTCATCAAAATCAAATTTGGAAGAGATCAACCAATATAAGTTTCCATTGGACACATCAATGTATACCATTTAAAAGAAATCCCAAGTGGTACACAATTGATCTGTGAACTACTTTTGGTGTTACCACAGGATGTCACTCATTCGAATATACCATACTATTCACCCTTCATATGGGCCAAAACATATTTATTTTTTTAAAAAAATTATAAGTAAAATACTTTCTGGAAAATAATTTTAAGATCGATAGACATCCTCTTATTGGAATATAGAAAGTTATTAATCCCAAGCACACATCAAACACTTTCTTAATACTTACAAGAGAAGAATTTTTCAATAGAATCAACATATCTGACTTTACTGTTTTTAGTGGTTTTCGTTTTTGAGAAGACAAGGAAATAAAATATATTCCAATTCAGCACCTAAAGTTTGTTGTATTGCTCATGATTTTGGAGGAATTAAATCCAATCGAAGCACATCTTTGAGAAGTCTATCTTCGGGAAATATGTTTATATCCAAAAGTGGAGGTCCTTTTTACCCCACTAAATAAAACATTTTTTCTTAATTTAATGAAGAAAACCATCAACTATGATCCTCCTTTTGGCTTTCTTCCAATTTTTTTGCCAGTTTTAAAATTCTATATCCTCCACCCAGCATTTGGTTTCTGATTCTTTATTGTCTTATGGTTTTAGTACTTGAATGTTCTTTTAGCTAGACTTTGGGAATCTATTTTTATATTTTTATCAAGTTTTCTCTATCACATGTAGGTCTTGCAACTTGGATCACACCTTTGATCAGGAAACTTTTTCTTTTTTTCAATTATCATGCATCTCTATCATCTTGAGGTGGAGATTTTTAGACCACTTTTCTTATCACAACCTTCACATGTACATGTACGATATGCATCGTACTCAGCATTCAAACCTCAAATATTTTCACAAATTTAATCTTCATTCTAACCTATCATCTGAGCTTCATTTAATCTAGTCCAAACTGGCTCACTCTACCTCCAATTTAGTTATGTACGTTTTCCATCGAAATCGCACATTCTATTAAAAAATTCAAGTTATTTTCAAGTTTCTACTTTCTAAGGAAGGATGTTAACTAGTTCACTCTACCTCCAATTTAAGGAAGGATGTTAATTAAATATAAATGGGTAATTACACATAACCCACCTGTGGTTTGGGCAAAAATCACTTTGCCTACCCGTGGTTTAAAAAATATCACTTAATCCATCTGTGGTATGTTCCGTTTGTTTTCCGTAACCCACTTCGATTAAAATCAGGGGTAAAAAGGTATTTTTGCTCAAACTTTATATCTCTCTCCTCCTAAAACAAAAAATAGCAAAAAAATGCAAGAGAAACAAGATAAAAAAGGGAGGGTTTTGTGAAAATTAATAGCTTTGGCAAAACTTACAAAATCACAACCCAAACTTCTCCCAATTCTCATCTTCCTGTCCTTGTTCTCACTCCACCACTCCTCCGCTGCCACATTATCCATCGGCATCAACTATGGAACAACAGCCAACATCCTCTACTCACAAGCTTTCAAATATTACCACTCTCCGTTTCAAAACCATTCTCCTCGACTCGCCCAATTTCGACTCCATGATGACGAGTAGTACTCCGATACAAAAGCTGGACCATGTCGACGTGAGATAGTCCAATTTGGCGGCGATATTTTACTCGTTGGGGACCACCGGAACAGTTAAAGGAGTGATGGTGACTGATCAATCCAACTCTCCTCTTCTTCCTCTTACTTCTTCCTTCACAAAAACACATCCCAAAAAAACCCAGAAGCTCAAACTTGCTTCTTTGTCCAAAACACCACCAAAGAAATGAAAATGAAAGCGAAGGGAATTTTGGTAATTTTGGCACTGGTGGTGCTGGCAGTGGCGGTGGAGTCTGACCCAGACACGGTGACTAAGGTGAAGACGGTGTGTGGCAAGAAGGTGTGTATCAAAGGTTGGGAGTGTAATCAGTGGTCACAATTTTGCTGTAATGAGACAATCATTGATTACTTCCAAGTGTATCAATTTGAGGAATGGTTTTCCAAGAGGAACTCGCATGTGGCTCATGCTGTTAGGTTCTGGGACTACCAATCATTCATTCTTGCTGCTGCACAGTACGAGCCACTTGGGTTTGGGACCACTGGTAACAAGACTGAGAAGATGAGGGAGGTCGCTACTTTTCTTGGCCATGTGTGACGGGGTTTTGAGATTTGTTGTGTTTTGCTTGTTGGGTTTTTGATTTGGTTGTTTCTATTTTGTGGGTGTGTGTGTCTTTTGATTACTTGTAGGAAAATGTGTTTAGTTGACTAGATTGGAATTTTAGAATGGGTTTTAATTTCACAAAACCCTCCCTTTCTGATCTTCTTTTTCTTGTATTTTTGTGCTATTTTTTGTTTTGGAAGGAGAGAGACATAAAATTTGAGCAAAAATACTTATTTACCCCTGATTTAATAGAGGTGGGTTACGGAAAATAAACGAAACATACCATAGGTGGGTTAAGTGATACTTTTTGAAACATGGGTAGGCAAAGTGATTTTTGCCCAAACCACAGGTGGGTTATGTGTAATTACTCCAAATATAAAAATGTCCAATCATAGTTAATGCCTTAATTTGATAAATAAGTCTAATTTCAAGTTTAACGTATTTAATTATATTTGAAGTGCATATCAATTCAGTTTGCTCTCTGTTAACAATGGAGTTTCTGGTATCAATTTGCTGTGAGAAAAGACCTCTAAAGAGAACGTTTTTATTTGGATGCGTTGTAAGAAGTGGAAGTTTTGATATCAATTTGTTGTGAGCAAAGACCTCTAAATAACACTCTCACACAAGATTGATTGTGAAATTAAATATTATTGTCTTTAATTAGAAATATCTCACAAATAAATAATAGAAAAACAAGGAAAACCTTATAAAAAAAAAAGGCACAAAAACACAAAAGAGAATACCAAAATTTTACGTGAATTGGCAATAACCTATGTCCATGAGTAGCATGAGATGAATTCACTATATCAAGGAGAGATTACAAATTGTTACATACTCAAGGGAGGACTTAATACAAATAACAAAGTTTCTCTAAGGCTCTCTTAAACTAATTCTATGTCTCTCTCTCTATGTGGGAGTACCATTGGGCTAAAGCCACCAAATCTTTTGACTTTAATACCTACCCTTTGTGGACATGGAGTACATCTCTTAGTGCACAACAAATACATTCATTCTTAAACAAGGATATCCATTCTTATTTAACAAGAAATAAACTTTCTTTTCACCTTAAAAAAAAAGTTAAATCAAGTCAAATTAAAAATTTAAAACAATTTCTGACAGCAAGGTAATATCCTTACCTTTTTTTAGAAGGATAATTACCTTACTTAGAAGTTAGAACCAATGTAGTTGATATCATATCGGTATCAGCCGTATCGGCCAGTATGTACCGTACCATACTGTACTGGTATGCATACCGGTATCGGAATGTCAACGTTTTGTACCGGTTTAAATACCGGCCATACCAGTCATGTACTGGTCATGTACCGATCATACCGGCTAATTTCGGGCAATACCAGCTGATATTGAGTGTACCAGTCGGTATAGAAAAATGTTTTTTTTTTTAAATTTTTTAATTTTTGTAAGGGAAAAATGGTAACTTATTTGCATTAACTTATTATTATTATTTATTTTCTTAGTATACAATGAACAAATAAGCTTTCTATTTTTTATATTGTGTTTTTTTTTTAATTAATGCTAAAGTTTAAAACCATGAATAATTTGTTCTGAATTGAGGTAATGTTTTATGGTAAACTTTTATATTTATTACAACACACACACACACACACAAAATAATAATATATTTGAAACGGTACACCAGTATTGACTGATACCAAAATATATCATTCCACTGGTCAAACCGGTACAACCTCTGGTACGAGATTGACTTTCTTGCTTAGAACATTGAAAATAAGGTCTGGTTATCACCTTGTTAAATTTGGATGGTGGAGTTAATAACGGCCAACTATTGGTCTAGACAATTCATCACACATTGCTAAGATTGTAGACTATTTATCAGGTGGTGGTCCAAATTTATGCAAATTCCTTAACCTAGAAAACTGATGGGTTATAGAAGTAATATTCTCAATGTTTATAAGCAAATGACATGTGAGTTTGAAGAATATATTCTCAGCTAAAGAAAATACCAAGTGCATTTAGTTGGTGATATGAATTATGAAGCATAGAATTACTTTTTTTGTGGATGTTTGAACTTTGCAATTGATAAAACTCACATGTTTCCATGAACTTAACTAGAAACTTGAAATTCAAAGAATTGTTGAACAATTAACATAGCCTTCAAGATGCATGGTTATATGAATATCAAAAAATTCTCGACATTTTGATGATTGGTCATAATCAACCCTAAAACAAGACAACCTGCAAGCATGATCCACCTTGTCTTTTTGGATGAGTTGTGTTTCTCATATTATTCCCAATAATTCAAAATTTTTGACAAAAGGGAAAAGTCTAAGGGTGTAAATTAATTCTATATATATCGAAGGTGTCCTTGTGGCAGACGACGAGAAAAAGTGGACTCCAATGAGCCTAAATATTTCTTGACATTATTCTATAGTTTCTATTAATCTTGATGAAATAAGCATACTAAAGAAGATTATCCTATATACCACTTTTGTCCAATGTGATGGCATACGTATGCATTACTTATGGCTAGTGTTTTCCCCCCAATAATTTCCATTGAGAGAAAAGCTTTATAAAAGTATGTTCATGAATCTTATATAATAAAAATTTTTAAAGACTGTTTAGAATATTTAGTCTATAGTGTTAGGTTAACAAACCATGAGCAAATGTATCCTTAAATTAGTGACTTGTGATGTATCCTTAAATTATTTGAAGACTAAGACATGTTTCAAGTTCTATTAAAAAAGATTTGCAAGTATAGGATTCTCAACATATTCTCCACACATGATCGAGACTTATTACTCATGTTCATCGATCAAAATTTGGGTTGACAAAAACCTAATATAGCTCAATTGGCCATCATGCATCTAGCGTTTCATGGATTTCAAGCCAAGGTATAAATAAAAAAGGAGATTTAGAGCACGTTTTTTGAGACTTTTAGGCATGTTTGGTATGTGTATTTAAACACATGTTTTCAGTTTTTAAATAACATTATACGTATTTTTATACACTTTTTCACCCGTACGTATTTTCAAAAAAACTAAAAACTGTTATTTAAATACATGTGTCAAACGGGCCCTTAAAGAACCATATACTGTACACCAAGGGTCAGATTTAACCAAGCTTTCTTCTTAAAGCATCAACAGGAGTTCAAAGTGAAGATTTTTGAAGATACAGCGATCCAGTTGAAGTTGCTGTATCCAACATACATTGAAGCTTCTAGAGTGAATTTTCAAGAGAGTTTTTGAAGTTGTGAGCTGGTGTTTACTTCTGACAGAGTCCACAGATAAAAGAGTCCAATATATGACTTTGTAAAACTTATATTCTATTATTGTGGACCTATTTTTCCTTCAGGGTTAGTGGTTAAGACCTCAAAGAGTTTTTCCCCATTTGGGTTATCTCTTCATCATGGTATCGTTTGTCTCTTTTACTTCTACTATTGGTTTTTGTGATTTGGCTTGTATGTTTTGACCAAGTATTTTTATAACTAATTGGTTGATTAACTTTTTTTTTTTTTTGGAGTAAATTGGTTGATTAACTTGACTTAAAATTTGTAAGTTGTAACTTGGCACAATGGGAGTATAATTTTGTTCTAACATAGAATATTTAGATACTAGTATATAAAATATATATATATATATAAGCTGCCATTTTTTTTCCGGATGCCATAAATTGAAACTTTTAAAAAAAAATGTCATCCTTTTTTTGCATCCTAGAAACTTGAGCAAAATCGTAAACTACAAGCTATCCATTATTCTAGACAAGGTGCACAAGAAATATCGAATTTTTCACCGGCTCAAAGATGCTCCATTGGTACGGCAAAATTTTCAATAGTCCAGCAGAATGAATAACTCAATACTGCTTTTCAAGTGGATAGATATTGGTGCATACGATCCTAAAAATTGTGGCTTAGGTCTGTGTAAGATATATATGCCAAAACCAAATAAACACGCATCATCCAGAGTTTGGTGAAGCGCATATATATATATATATATATATATATATAGACACATTATGGAAAGCAACACTTGAAGTAGGGTCTTTTTCTTTTGTTTGGAAAATTAATCTGTGAGTAAGCTCGTGCGTATTAGGCTTTAATTTATTAGAAAGGCAATTTGACAAATTTGATTTGGCTCTCTAGCTAGTTAGTGGAACTGAGCATGTCACAAAGCCTGTCCAATTAAATATGCTCAATGCATTAGCCCAATAAAAATAGGGAATACATCGATCATTCTTATTTAAGTTTATCTCAGAAATTATAGTCCCAAAGTGGTGTATTGCACCATGAAATTTATCATGTTGGACCCTATCATTCTTTTTGTTTTTTATTATTGGTTTGAAACGTACTATATATCCAAGAGTTTGTACTTTAATTGGTATTATTTACAGTTCAGGTCCTCTTCTTTCATTATAACTATTGAGTATCGAATTAAAAAAGAGAAGAAAGAAACTTAATCTCGCAAGACCAATAATTTTAAAAACTTAATGCTTTAATAATTTAAGAAAAATTTAGAAGTTATCTGTTATCTACTTCTTTTAGTTTAATTTTTTTATAAGAAGATAGCAAATTTCATTAAGAAGTAAAACAAATTAAACAATACATCTTGAATCAATATTGTAAACTCAATCATATAAGAATTTTCCTCTATCCATATTACATAACTGGTTTATAATTGATTTCAATGGTTTAGAGTTGTTAAAGAAATAGGCATTTTATGTATATATGTACATACGCACAAGTCGCCTATGTATGTAAAAATGGGTGAATTCTTATCAACTTCTATGGCAAACTGCCTATCATATTTATGAATTTTTTCCCCATAAATCTACAAATAGTAAGTAGACATCATTCAAATTTAGTTTGAATCAATTGAACCGAATTGTTTATTTTTTTCACTTAAATTTGAATGATAGATAATGCATATATCATCATATGTTAATTGGGGTATGTATGGATGTTATAAATTGCTATAAAATTCTACCAAATATGCAAAAATGGTAAGGCTCTATTAAATTAATGAGGTAACCTTATCATTACACGGGGTGAATAAATCATGATATAATATAAAGTTTTGGTTAAGGAAAACAAATTTTAGGATAGCAAATTTTCACTAATTAGAAACGTAGACTAGAGAGCATTCGCTAATTTTCACTATCGCAAATTCGTCTTTGATTGATAACTTTTTTTTTTGCTGTTGCATAACAAAATCGTATTACTAATTGAGAGGAATGTCTAAAATTTTAATTGGATTATGAAATAACTTTTTTTTTTTTTTGTGTGGTTATATATGCTGAATTTGTGTTATGAAAATAACTTATCAGTTATCACCATAGCCTTATTTCATAAAATGTAATTGGATTAAGAAATGCCATTTTTTTTTTGGGTGTTGCTGAATTTATTATGATATAACTTAAGGTGATATCAATATATGGCCTTATTTGTTATTTCATTTCAGTACTTTTCTTTCAAATTTTTTTTTAAAAAAATTACTCTCTCCTCTTTGTTGAAAATTTAAAAAACTGTGAAATGCATGTAATTAAATGCATGTGAGAAGAAAGGAGTGATTAACAAAGTTATCAATCTTTTAGGCCAGAGCAAAAAGAATAATTTTGTCACCTACTAGCTACTGCATGTGTCACGTGTTTAAAAATTGCATCGCACTTTGTGGCATATGCAAATTAACGTCGGTTCTCTGTATTGTAGCGGAAATAGCACTTATGCAAAGTAAAGTTCGGGCAACACTTTGATGTGATCCCCAAATAAAAGGCAGCATCTTTTTTCTCTTCTCTTGGCAGATGTAGGTAGTTTTGGATCACATACACAAGACACAAGTTCTTTGCTTAGGCTTAAGGCAATAAGCCTCATTATTATTATTATTTTTTTAAAAAAATTTTAAGAATACCGAAAATTCCACTAAAAAGAAGTGATATTGGTGCTTTGGATTACATCATTGAGGTGTGGAACAAAATCTCTCACCTATACCCAAAACCTAACATATTTAGTAAGGTTATGAGTAGCAGAATTTCCTTGGCAACGAACATGTGAAGAAATAAAGCAATAAGCTTATGACTAATTCTAGACCACATTATTTTTAATAATTATTCTATGTGGCAGCTTGTGTATATTTGTCATTTTCATATGAACCTATCAATTTTCTTTTACCACTTTACACTTGTCATATCAAATTTGTGATAAAAAAGGACGTGGTCTTAGATTTTATTTAAACAAATGAGATTAACATAGTTATATATGAATGATAAATTGTTAGGGAAAATTTCCTATCCAATGCTCTAATGCACTGGGCAGGACACAATAGAACAATATAGACATATGATCAATTTTGGATACATGTAAATATTGTATCAAATCCAATTATATAAAATCCAATTAGAGTAAAATTTTATGCCATGTGCCAATCCAATTTTCTTAAATTTGGTGCAACTAGCTATTTACTACACAACAAAAATCGAGGAGTCCAATTTAATTTTCTTAATTTTTCTGGCCTAATGAGTTATTAAGTGAGAAAACCATATAATCAAAATTAATATTAAACTTTATTTTAAAAAAAATTTCTTCCCCTTTATGTTTGAGGTCTTTCACAATTTCCCAATTTATCTTTGAACTAACTATTTTTCCCCTCTATATTTGGAAAATAAGCAAATGCCCCAAGTGACTTTTTTAGTTAAATCCAACAAAAGCTTTTCAATAAGTTATTAGTCATACATTGCAAAGAAGAGAAAAATTTGAGGATTATATTTTTATTTTCTTGGATTGCATTTTTAATCATTGTGATTCTATTAGATTTAACTAAAAAAGTAATAAATTTGGAGTGTTGCTTATCTTTCAAACATAGAAAAGAAAATTGGTTGGTTTCAAAGATAAGATAAAGAATTATGAACTACCCTAAATATAAAATGAGAAAGTGCATCTCTTAAAAGATAAAAAAAATCACCATCATTAATTCATTGTCCTCTACGTCCATTCCTATAGCTTTGCCCCCATCCCATAATCCCTAGAAAATCTCCCAAGTAGGCTAGGTCTCTCTCTCTCTCTCTCTCTCTCTCTCTCTCTCAAAACAGCTTTTGCACCACCTAGAGATCGACTCTACCCCAAACAAAGTCAATCACTAGAGAAATTAATGAAGGAGCAAACTGAGATCGGATAAATTAAGAAAATGATGAGTATTTTTGCGGCTACCCCCATCCATTAACTTTCACGGTGTAATTCGCATCCCAAACTTGTCCTGAATGTAGTCTAATTCGAGTCCAAATCTTCTGTCCTATTTTTTCTGCTCCACTTTATACTCCTCTAATAAAAACTTGCCACGTGTTCACCTATGTAATTGAATACTACTATTAATTAATAACGGTAGCATTAATAAGTCAATGATGATAGCATTTAATTACTTAGGTGAATACGTGGTAAGTTTTTATTGGTGGAGTATAAAGTGGAGTAGAAAAAGTAGAACAGAAGATTTGGACTCGCCTAATTCACCTTATATATAGAGTTCACTAAAGTAATAATAAAAATGGTTTTTATTTCTTTATTTCTATTGTAAAATATATTAAAATAAATAATGACTCTAAATATTTTAAAAAATTCTTAATTTTCAAATAAAGCCAAATCTTTTTGAAATAGCCTTGGGGAGATTAGAATAACATTTTCATTCATACAATGGCTGCAGGTGAGAGATTTTGTAATCCTTAACATTTCCCCTCCAAGTAATCTGAGGTTCTTTAAAAAAAAAAAAATATTATTAAATAAAGGCAAATAATTATTCTATAAGCAGTCCAATTCCTATGAGGGCATCAAACACCCCATTTGAAAAGTTGTGGTTCAAAACCAAAGCATCTACATTAGAAGAAACAAAAATGTTAACGAATGCCCTAAAGGCATTAGTTAAAGAACTATTTTTAAAAATATTTTATAGAAAAATGATAAAGCAATTATTTTTGTTGATATTTTTTTATATTTTCTATAAAAATTATGTTAAAATTTTTAATATGGTTTATTAACAATTATCTTAAGAGTATTTATTAACATAATCTAGCCATCCTTAGCTAGTTAATTAGCAGCCATATGTGCCTCTTTTTTAAACCATTGGAACAAGTCTTTGCATTGGAGTTTTGACCCGTCAAACTTAGAAATTATTAGATTTATCAGGATTGATGATGTGATCTTCCTTTGTTTCTTAACTAATAAAATATTAATATTTATGCAAATATGACATCATTTAGTATTTTTTTATTTAGTATTTTTTATTTGTTGTGTTAATTAAAAAGTTCACACATACAATTACATAAATAACATCATCTCATTAGCTAGAGACGACAAGCACAAATAATAATTTATCCACCAAACCTTTCATATCACTAATTAAATGGCACAACTTTCGAGTTGATTGGTGAGCAGTAACCTCCCTACCTATTCCGCATTTTATAATTTTGCTATTTATATATTGCTTCCCTAAATATAGGAAAGCTCTACTCATTTCTTAAACCATTATTTTATATTATTTGCTGTGTTTTGGTAATTAAAATAAGGGTTAGACTTGGGTCAAATCTCTAGTAATACTGAACCTGTTGAGATGGTGGCATATATTTATTTTTAAACACTTATTATTATTTGATTGAGTTTAATACGCTGGATGCATTGGACCTAAACCAAGTCCCTAAAATAAAGAAACACGAGTGTTTTGTCACCACTAATTATAAAAAATTTATAGGTGTGATCAGATACTTAACTTATAATTACCAAATTTTTGGCTAGAAAGGCATCAATTCTCCTAGTTTAAGTTGATCAATAAATGTTTATGAATCATAGATAATAGATTTATTTATGTACATAAAATGTGTTAGGCACCTCGATGCTACAAAAGTTATCAAATTTCTATTACTTCTAATTTATTCCAGTACTAGTTAAAAGGTTGAATTTTTTTTTTTTTTATACCTTTTATGCCCCCGTTTTTCTGTGGTTGCATACACTTTATGAATGAGTAGATGTAGACCAATTAAATAGATGCAGGTGTTTGGAAGTAATCATGGTGTTCCTTGGCCGCTATACAGTATGTACGCAAGTAAAGCACACAATGCCTATGTCAAGGGGATAAACATAAACTAGGTAAACAAGCAAAGCACACCATGCTCGGCTTTGCTCCTTTGAGCAACTAGACTTTGGGTTTTGTGCATGGCTCTGCTCCTTTGAGTAATTAGTGCTTTGGGTTTTGGGCTGAGGTTGGTTGAGTTGGCCCTTAACTTCTATGCATACAGTTCTAGTCTATGTGCAACTGCTGAGGGTTTCAACAAGGGTTAAATGTGCCACTTGTGACTTTCTTTCGGCCGACAATGGAGCTATTTATGTGGCCATAGCAGTCATCCCCCGGTTCTTGTCTCTCACTGACTCTTGTTGCGTTTTCTTCCTTGTCAATTATGGTCTTTTGTCCATCCAATCCGATCTAAAGAGTAATCACACTGGTCCGTGGAAAATATTCCGTCTATATTAGCATAAAAATTTATTTTTTTTATTTTATACAACTTTTTCAAAACACACATATCAATTTATCTATTTTAAAAGAGATTTCATTAAAATATTCATTCTTTATTTAATTTTTATTATTTTCTTTAATGACTGTACTTTTTGAATTTATACTTATTTTTCAAGCAACCACCAAAACTGATGGCTTAGGTAGCAAAGCCATTGGTGTTGGAGGTCCGATGATCGGACCATTGGAATAGTTACTCCGATGACCACCACCTGAGTGATGTCTTTGGTGATTGAACTGCTAGCACCGGTGATTGAACTGCTAGCACCGATGGTTGAATTGGTAGTTTCGATTATTGAACCTTTGGCATTGATCGCCAAAACGGTGTCTCCGGTAACTAGAATGGCGGTTCAAGTGACTGGATTGCAATACGGTAAATTCAAATATAATTTTCATATTTTTTAATTTAATGATTTTAATATAAACATTTAAGAAAATTCCTAATATACTAATCAGATTAGTTAGTAAAACCTAAAACAATTTGGGTTTTTTTGGTAAATAAACATAGACATTAGGATATTTGTAAAAGAGGAAGCTTCTTAGAATTTTCCTACCCCACGTGATTGGCTAGCTTTTCAAACTCTTTCTTTCATTTCATTGTACTTGGCTTGGAATACCACAAAGAGTCTAATAAATAAGGGCTCTTCTTTTCTCAAAAAATAGGTTCATTCGGATGCAATCCTAGGACTCTTCTTTCCTCTTCCACTACCATTCTCTTCTTCCTTTCCAAACCCTAGTCTATTTCTATATCCTTCTCATCAACCATATCCACTCCATTACATTGCCACCACCATCATCACACCACTGCCAACAACCAAGTTAGCCCAAATTGCAGCGACCCACCACCGCCACCTCCGATCTTGATGTAGTGCTGCATGTTCCCCACTTGACTTCATCTTGGTTTTGGTTAATTTTGGAGTTTGATTTCATCTGGTTCTTGCTGGTTCTATGATGAGTTATTGCTAATTTTAGTTTTTGGGTTTTGTATTTGGGTGGTACCACCTTGATTTGTGGTTAGGGCTGGGCAAAGGTGGTTTTGTGATTTTGTTGTTGGAAGAAGATAGAGATCGGTGGTTGAGGCTGGGGCATGGGTGATTTTTTGGTTTTGTTGCAAGAAGAAGACAGAGGAGAAGAGCAAGATGAAGGGGGAAAGAGAAAAAAGAATTAAAAAAAAAATCATTTGCACATAAATAGTAACTCTGCATGCATGCACGATTACTGTAACAGTTTTGTATATTTACACATTTTTGCAAGTATTGATGTTGGTGTTTTATTTTTATTTTTATTTTTATTTTTATTTTTATTTTTAAATTTTAAAAATGTGTAAAATTGAGCACTTTTTGTATTTTGCACACGTATGCTAACTTGGTTATATTATTTTTCCTTAATGATATTGTATTCCAAAATTAATTAATGTGTCATCGAATTTTTACTTTTGAGTTTGAGAAAAGGTGTCAAAGATTTCGAGGTCTAATATGGGAAATAATGTCTTCTTCTTCTTTTTTTTTTTTTTTTTTTTTTTTTTCAAACAATGAATTTGGATTAGATAAGAATGGATTTAGGCCTTAACTTTCTCTAACAGAACTTACGGAAGAAATAGGCAAACCTCACTTTAAGGAGGACTGGACAATATAAAAACATCATTGGCAATTGCTCACCAATAAATAAATAAATAAATAAATAAATAAATATATATATATATATATATATATATATATATATATATATATATATATATATATATATATATATATATGACATTGCATATGACAATGATCATAATGTGATAGTTTTTGTCCCTAAATAATTCTCATTTTTTGTTTGTTTCTTTGTTTTTTTCCTCTTCTGCCGCTGCTTCGCTTCTTTTTTGCTGAAATGTGTACTATAGCTTTAGCCATGTGCTTTTTTTATAATCTGTGCATTGTTTTAGTTATTTGCCCTAAATAAATAAATGGTCCCATTAATGTACGTATATCCTTAAAATATATATTAACAAATTTATTTTTAGAAAAATATTATCGGGAATTGAAAAAATTGTCAAATTTTTTTCAATTTTTAGTTACTTTTTTTTTGAAAAAATGATATATTATTGTGTTCTTTCAAGGCAAATGTTAATAAAATTCATAAATAAATAGAGGACTATTTGAAAAAGAAGTGAAAAAAGTGGGGGACCGGAGGTGAGGTGTCTCACTCATGTCAGATCATCGGATCCCTTTCCGTTTTGTTACTTTCTTTGTTTATTTGCTCCCATTCATAGCATGCCGGCGGTACGATATATAATAAGTCTACAGTTCGTATCAAAAAAAAAAAAAAAAAAGTCTACAGTTTTCAAATGTAACAGTGTTATGAGGATAATGGTATATGCATATAATATTTTGTACACAAAAATGATTAACTCACCTTTACAATTGATGTTATCATGATAATATTCTTAGATGTGATCGCACCATTATAAGAACAAATGTTGTGCACAATTTTCGTGGATGAGTCATGTGTATGGATCATGTTCTTTATATCAAAATAGAACCTATCTTTTTCCCCCCTTAATAAATAGGCAATACCTATCATTTTCAGATAAATTATTTCTTGAATACCCTTGATTTAGTTTAATCATATACATAATAATATTTTCTAAATCTTATCTATATAATATTTGAATCCTTTCGTTTTTCTACTTGTATACAAATTATTATTTGTGAAAGATAATATCCAACATCCTAAATATATATTTATACCCCAATTACCATTTTATGGCAAAAACACTTTTAAGCTTAATCTAACAATTAATGCCAAATGTAACTGATTAAGCAAATTTCATTGTATGCATATTCAAATAGCAATAAATGAATATAAAGCAATAAAAAGTGTGGAATAATAAATGAGTAAATCACACTAAAACACCAAAATGTGTTAAGAGGAAATTGGAGCTCTTGGCAAAAAATCTCTTTGTGGCTTAGAATAAGACTAAGGAGCTGGAATTCTATCCTCTAGCAAGTCGCGAATGCGACTAGGTCAAGACAAGTTAATTATAAAAAACCTCTCCCTTTTGCAATATGTGTGCAATTCATGAACAACTCCTATAAATATTTATACTTGTGGAATGACCATCATGCCAAGGTACGTGCTGGTCACTTTACAACTTGAATACCTTTAAATTTGATCATATAATAATAATTTTTTTCAAAGCTTACCTAGCTGAAATCTGTATCTTTTATATTCTATTCTACATATTTTAGAAGGTTTAGTTTCATTTCGTCTCTTTATCAACTACAATTCTACAAGGCAAGCCTACAAGTCAACATGCTGCAATTATATTTGTGACTATCATGTCATGGTGCGCATTGGTTACTTTACAACTTGAATACCACTAAGTTTGATCATATAATAATAGTTTTTTTCAAAGCTTATCCAGCTGATATTTGTATCCATTTTATTCTATTCTACATATTTTAGAAGGTTTGGTTTCATCCATCCGTCTCTTTATCAACTACAATTCTACAAGGCAAGCCTACAAGCCAACAAGCCCAGACGTCTTCTAGGTCATCTCCCTTCTTTTGTAATTTTAGACACGTATACTTTAGTCTCTATCATATCTTTTACCTCCTCTAGGCAATGTACTAGATTTCTTTCATTCTCTCAACCCTTATTCTATTCCATTCAAACTCTCTTCCTTACTCTTGATAGAAACCATGGACCAAGGTCCCCATAAACAAGCTAAAATCACCACTTTTGAATCTGAAGGTCAGTGTTCCAATCCCCTCTTCCTTTTTTCCATTTCTTAAGCATTTTATATACGTTTTCTGTAATGGTACTGTCTTTTTTTTTTTTTTTTTTTTTTTTCCCGATCTTTTCGATTAACCTTTTTAACCATAATTGTTTTGTTTATCTGTGGCAGAGGTTAGTAGTATTAAATGGGAGATTATAAGCATGACTGAACAAGAAGAAGATCTCATCTATAGAATGTATAGACTTGTTGGACAGAGGTAAGTTCACCACAAAACTATCATTAGAGCCATTTCAAAGTTCTTGTTATTGTTCATATCAAAATCTTAGTGGTTACAGCAATAAGTATTATATTCTTAACAATTGCTAATCTAGTATATAGCTATTTTACGATGTTTTTACTTTTAGTTTTTTTAACTCATTAATTTGTTCATATATAGATTTGAAAATATTGCTTTTTTCGAAGTACAAGTTGTACTTTTTATCAGTGTTTAGTATCTAATAAAGTAGCACTTTTTCTAAGAACAAATTGTACTTTTATCAAAATTTTTTTTTTTGGTGGCTGAATTAACATCATTAGTACTATTGAAGTACATAAGTACAAGGATACTGCCCAGGTTCATCTCCATATGAAGACATAAAAGCTTTCTATTTTGGGCCTAGCTGGATTAGTGATAAAAAAATGTTAACAATTACCCGTAAGGTTTTCTTTCTTGTGTTTCACTTAAAAAAAGGAAAAAAGTTGTTAAAAAAATTACTAAAAAGGATTTTAAAAAAATTTTCAAAAACTAAAAATTTGTCAAAAACTAAAAAAATTACCCAAAAAATTACTAAAAATGTGTTGTTAATGGACACTTTACAGTGCCCGTAAAACAACCTAGTGATAATAAGCATCATGTCTGTCATATCTCTTTCACTCTGTATGGCATTTGAATTGGGGAGATATAGTTCGCCGTTAACCAACGAATTGGGTCCCATAATATACAAACTTTTCATTTTTGGGCTAAAACCAATAACCATGATAGACAACTTGCTGACAGAAAATTGAGAGGCTAGTGAATTTTGACATATTAGTAAAAACATCTTTTTTTATTTATTGTCTTCTTTCTAAAGATCTTCGTTGAACAAAAACTCTAGTGTCCTTAACCATAGACCAAGAGGCAAGATCCATTCATGCATGGCCAATAATTTTTTCTTATACAATTTAATACTGTATTACATGGGCATGAGTCAGTCTATATATAAAAGAAGTGTTTTGTACTTAGTAGAAGTAACATGCTAACATGTGACTTTTGACTACTAAATTTGGAACGCCCAAGCAGTAACATGCTAAAAGAAGTGTTTTGTTCTGAGAAGTGTTTTATTGTTTTTTTTTTTGAAATAAGTGTTTTATTGTTATTGACATATAAAACTAATGCCTCAAATTTATTGTTATTGCTATTTCTGTGGGTCTTTTTGGTGCAAAAATAAGAATTAATTATATGTTGTTCTCTAAATGTAGTTACTTTGTCCTTCTTTATAGTGTTTACAATTCTCAGTTGCTTATTGTGGTTGTATTCTTAGCATATTGGTTTTGTTTTAGTCAACTCTGACGAGAAAGTGAGAAACCTAAGATCCAAAACTACATGTTTTAAGGGAATTATTATTATTTTTACACCAAAATTGTCCATTTTCGCAATATATATATTAATTCTATCACGTGAGAATTAGAGAGGGCACACTCTTTTGTTGAATCATCTCAAATTGATCATTGTCAGTCGTATATAAGACATGAATGCTCAAAATCTAGGACATGTTCCTGCAATAAAAAGGGGAATACCAAGAGAATCAAATAACACACCATTTACTTATTCACGTGTACATGTTTCAGATATCATTGGCCACACCATGGAAACTATAGTGGCCATACATAGTTCACTGTTCAACCTATATGAATACTTTCTCAAAAAGGAAAAAAAAAAAAATCCTATATGAATAGTTCCCATCTTCAATTCAACCTAGCCTAGACTAAGAAAACTTCCTATAGACATGATGGAGGAGATGCCTAAGCGGTGGCTTTACCTGCTCTTATAATATGTACCTAACTAGTGTATATATATACTGGTTGAGTTTTTTTTTTTTTTCGCTAATGTACAATGTTCATATTCGCACAAAAATTGATGAGGAGAATCGGAACCCAAAATAGAAAGAACTAAATAATACACAGAATCACAAAGATCTTGATGTTTCACATACTTGTCAGAGCTTACTAGTAATATATATATATTGATAGGTTACTAATAATATTAAATATTAACACATAAAGATTCCTTTCAGGTGGGATTTAATCTCTGGCCGGATTTCGGGCCGAAATGCTGTAGAAGTAGAGAGATTTTGGATAATGAGACACCATGAACATGAAGGGGTCGCTGGTAAAAGAAAAGTGCATAAGAAAGAAAATTATAGAGTCTTTGGTCATTGACTTTTAATTGCTACAGAAAGTAAAGTTCTTTCTTTCAATGAATAAATAAGCAATCTCTGGCTCCACCCTCGCACGTTTTATTGGCCAATGTTACAGGCGAGACAAATAAGGGTAAGCTATGTATGAGTTTAAAAAATGTCAAATTCAAGGTTTTGCAGTGAAGCAGATCAGGCACCAATTTCAAAAAGCATATGGCAGCGTATTTTGTTGTCATTGCTGCCACCGTTCCAAGTCAAATCTTATCTCGATTGCTATGTTTTGAGCTCCAGAATCCAGATGTTGTTTCGTTCATCTGGTTTTTACAATTTTCATGACTATAATCTGATGGGGTTGAACACGATATATTTTGAATTTTTCAACGTTTGCAAATCTCGATACTTAGTGTCATTCTTACCCGAGATGTTAAAAATTATAAATATTTAGAACTTTTCTGAAATTTTTATTGTGATTTGATTATCTATTTGCATCTCATTAATTCTATTCACATAATTTGTTTCATAAGAACAACCACATCAATGGTTACAAAAATGTGTAAAATATAAAAAGTGCTTAATTTTGCAAATTTTAACTCAAAAACCATCTACATTAGTCTTTATAAAAATGTCTAAATATATACAATGGTTTTGCAAATAAACAAGTTACTGTAGCATGTGTATATAATATTTTAATAATTTCTGATTTGCTTCTTTTTTTCTCTCTCTTCTCCATCTGCAAAACTAACCCTCCCTCATCATGTTCTTTCTTCCTCTGATATACACACTCCCACATACACAAAATAAAAAATCAACTACAAACATCAACAATTAATCACAAAATCAACCGCTAGAACAAAATCGTTGGATTGGTGATCGGTGATTGTGGATCGTGGATTGGAGAGGCGATTTGGATCAGTGATGTGGATTGGTGTTGAAGGAGATCGGTGATGGGTTGATGTGGATTGGTGTTGATGGAGATCGGTTTTGATGGAGATCGGTGTTGATGGAGTGCTTGTGATGATGCTTCTGGGTTGATGGAGATTGGTGGATTGGAGAGGCGTTGTGGTGCTTGTGATGGCTATGGTGTTGATGGAGTTCTTGCTCTGGTGCTTCTGGGTTTTGACTGTGAGAGAAAGAAGAGGAAGAAAAGAAAGAGGAAACGAAAGAGATAAGGAGAAAGAAAGAAGAAGAAAGAAGAGGAAGTATTGGAAAAAGATATGGGTAGATTAAATAATATAAAAATATTATTTAGATAAAATATAGTGTATAATAAATAAACTGATGTGGGTGTTTTGTAAAATTGGTTATGCAAAATAGGAAAAGTAGGTTTTTTCTGTAAAATAGACGGAATCTTTTGCAACCACTGATGTGGTTGCTCTAACATGTTGATATGTTAGCTCATCATATTGTAATTAGAAAAAAATAACAATGATATCAAAATTGGGAGTATATAAAAATGATATTGCACCAATACCAACTTACCACTTTTCTCTCTATTTTGAAAAAAAAAAAAAAAAAACCCCTAAACTTGTCACCACAACAAATGATAAATTGTGAAAAATTTTATGATTGCCTTTTATATTTTCTTGTCATTGAAGTAATGTTATATTACATGCCCATCAAAAAAACAAAATTGGAGCCTTATATACCAATAATACTAGAAAGGGCCGGTAACTATAATGGAATCTTTTGGTATTGATATATATTGGAAGATAAAATTTTTCAATTTTTAAAACTAGTACAGATCAGAACTAGCAAAAAACCCAAAACTAATTAGAATGGTTTGTCTGATCGGTCAGTTTGGTCCACCAATTTTTTTCAAATAGCCCTATCTTTTAACTCTTAATCTTGAAAAAGAGGATGACTCAAACGTGAAGTTCGTGTTGCTTTGATGTATATAGGACTGAGACCTTGTATGGTCAATATCACATGTAGCATTGTAGAAATACCGTTATACAAAATGCAACTGTAATCTCGATAAGAGACAAGAATATCCTTTTGAGAAAAATTAGATGGGGATTAATTATTTAGAGTCCGAGGCAAGATCATCTTAGAAAGGAGTCACTAAAATTTATATTCTATAAAATTAGATTCCAAGAATATAAGAACAATCAAAAGATTAAATGGGAACACAAGAACTTAAGATATAGTATTAATAAAGTGATAATAAACATTTGAATTTATTCACTATGAAGATTTCATGGAGGGCTTAAAGGAAGTTTTTAAGCAGTCAAGGGATGTGTTGTTTAATTAAATAAATCTTGAAGTGTAATTATATTTTTATAGTAAAATAAAATATAATTAATGGTAATTTTGGAATAGTAAGTAATAACAAGAGCCAAAAGGCCCAGAGCAAAGTTTTATTTTTCCCTATGGTTCCATCTAAAGCAATGTATAAACCCTCGTTATAGGGTTGGCCACACACACATTAGTGCATAGTATTTTATGTAGAAAATTTTGTTTAGGAAAAAATTCTACCTGGGTGTCAACTATACAAAAGAAAAGAGAGAACCCATATTTTTGTCATCCTCTCAAGCTTTCATGGGTTTTCTCAACAAAGGAATTGCCTACTTTCTTGACCATAAGCATAGTTGTTGAGGTGAAGATTAAGGTGGTACAATTCATAAAGCTTTCGCAAAATTCGTTCTTGTTTTGCAGGTTTGAAATGTTTTCTGGTTAACAAATCATATTCATGCATACATGCATGTCATATATTACATAATTAAAGTAGATCCTAGTTATAAGTTTAATTCAGTTATGCCTGATATGTATGAGATGCATATAGTTTTTCAACACTTGAAAACAAAGAGAGAGGGGGAAAAAGATTTTGGTGGAACACAAAAATCAAGCAGAATTTTGGAACTTGAGTTAATAGTGTTTGTGAGCGAGGATTAATATATAAGTGAATGCGGAACGTGTGTTTATATGTATTGGTAGAGAGTGTGGTGTGTGAATGAGAGCAAACAACATAAATTTTTATTTATTTATTTTGCCTCTTTTTAGCCAAGAATCACACGCAAAAGCATGGCTTTGAGTGAGAGAGAAGTTGAGCCAGCTGAGAGAAAAAGAGATAATAATAGAAACCGCGGAGTTAAAAAAAAAAAAAAAAATTTCTGTTCTGTTCTATTCGGTCTTAATCAGTTCTGTTCAGTCTTATTCATTCTTTTTTGGTCTTCTTCAGTCTTATTTGGTCCATTCATTCATATTCTGTCTTCTTCGTTTTATTCGGTCCTACACGGTCCTTTTTTCTTATTCAGGCCTATTTAGTCTATGGGTTTATGCTCGGTTCTATTCGGTCTTATTCAGTCCATTATTTCATGTTCAGTCGTATTCTATCTTATTCTGTTCTATTCGGTCCTATTCTTTCTTATTCGGTCTCAATCAGTTCTTTTCGGTCTTGTTCGGTCTATTCGATCTACTTTGGTCTTATTAGGTTCTGTTCGGTCTTATTTGGTCCTATTCGTTCTATTTGTTCTTTTTCGGTCCTATCCAGTCTTATTCAGTCCTGTTCGCTCTTATTAGGTTCATTTAGGTCTATTTGGTCTTATTCGGTCCTGTTCGCTCTTGTTCAGTCTATTCGATCCTCTTTGATGATCTTGTTCAGTCCTCTTTGGTCTTAATCGGTTCTATTCAGTCCATTCCGATCCATTTTATCCTTTAACAGCCCCTACACAAAGAAAGAAAATTTGGGGTTTCTCAAGGAGAAGTTTTTGGGGTGTTGTGACAATGGAGAATTGTAATATTCAAAATAAGAGAATTTTAATATTCAAAATAAAGATATCGTAGCAATGTTGATTTTAGCAAGTCATGAATATGATGATAAGATTGTTATATTCCTAAAGGTGATATTCTTATATTTGTTGCGAGTCATCAGTCGTGAATATTTTGTATTTGTTGCAATGTTAATAAGAAAACACACTATAATTATTTTATTATAATGGAACTATTGAGATAATTGTAATATTCAAAATAAAGATGTGGTAGCAATGTTGATTTTAGCAAGTCATGAATATGATGATAGATTGTATATATTCCTAAAGGTGATATTCTTATATTTGTAGCGAGTCATTAGTCATGAATATTCTGTATTTGTTGCAATGTTAATTTTAATAAAACACACCTGTAAGTGCACAATTGCACCTGGCCCCAAGAATAGTTATGGGCTCAGGCCCAATGAGCCTTAAACAATATGAATTGTAGAGTGTGGGCTTGAAACCCAGGTTAGAAGAGTTTAAGGGTTCCAGGGCAAGTCAAAGATTGTCAGCACTTAAAAAAACAAGGATATTGTAACTCAACCTCCTCGGACGTAAGCCGAGGATTGTTCTTATATTATCTTTGTTTTCTTTCTTTTTCTTTTGATTACAAAATGAGAGAGCCCCTTTTTCTGTCTGTCTCCCCTTAAATACTCATCTTTCTAATCCCTCATACACGTGTTGCCCTATCTCCCCCTTAGCCTAGATATTTCTTCTCTCAGTGCCTTTGAATAGTAACCAGAAGTTTCCCTTCCAATGTTCAGGTGTCACTCCCCATTATGCGGCTAAGGTAGTAGGTGAAGGGTCTTTAATGTGGAGGCAGCAGCCTTTAGTACTTTTCAAACAACGGAGCTTCTAGGACATCCAGGGGTTCACCCCTTTAACCGTTGGTCTCCGTCATGTCGTTTATGTGCTGTTATGATAACGTTACTGATTCTTCCATGCCCATCTGAGAGTAAAATCAACCTCGGATGGTCCTCGGGTCCTCGGCACATGAGCAGGCCCGCGGCACTACAAGATTTCCAAATCAAGGATAGGTCGGCCTTACTTAGAGTGGCCCAAAGGCCCATATACCTGTTAGGACCTTTTTACTCCCCACAATAGCCCCTCAAAATTCTAATTTTCGAAGTCGAGGAGAAAAATAGAGTTTTGATCCGAAGAGAACTTATTCTGCACGCTTCACGAGTAATTGCACGTGTGGAAACCGTTTCGTATACCAAAGGATGCCACTTGGCGGCTTCATTTTCAAAACGCGCGCATTATTACTGTATGTTACACTCTGTCCCCACGTTCAACGGTAAGATGGGCATCCAACGGCCTTGTTGCCCCACGAAAATTTGGGCGGGGTAAAACTAAATTCGAGGCCGCCATTCCGCACATCGTGACGCTTCGGGAATCTGCGCCTTCATTTATTTTGCCAGGGACTGATCCCATCAAAACATCAACAATCACATTTTTCCCTTCAGAAAAACCGTGGAAATTTGCATATCCTTAAACTCCGTAAGTTCTTACTCACCACTCTCTTTCTCAACCTTTTATCCTCGGACTTTGTCCTCGGCTGTCCTAGTAGACGCTTTACTCTTTAGATTCTAGCCTTTCTTTATTTTCATGGGTAGATTTAAGTGTTGTCGATACGGCCGCCGGAATGGAAGGCTTCAGAGCCAAATACCACATTCCCGGTGACGTAGGCCTAAAATATTGCCCGGCGGAGGCCGTGGCTAATTCTAGGAAGGAGGGAGAGGTCATAATCCCAATGATAGCCTTTATAGAAGGCGGGATGACCTCCGATGAAACCTGTGATGAGGGAATACCTTCGCAACCATAGGTTGTGTCCCGACCAATGCCTCCCTAACGTTTTAGAGTTTTAGGCAGCGTCGACGCCTTAAATGAACAGATGGGTTTAACCTGACTTGGCACGACGTTGTTTTTCTATATGAATCCCATAAGTTATCCAACGTAGGCTACTACATTAAGTCCCGATCCAGTATAGTTAGGTTAATCTCCTGCTTGCCCAATCCAACAAAGGCATGAAGGACGACTACCTGATAGTGTCTGGAAACTGGCATGACGGTCTCCACTGCCCAGTGCGGTGGGGGGATCCAGGTGCGACACCTAGGGACTAACCTTCCCACTCCACGACCTTTCTCAATACTAACAAACATGCGTATTAAGATATATTTGTCTGTTTATTTCTGTTTATGGCTGCGTGAATCTAAACCATACTGCGCTTCTTTGTTTTCTTTTCCCTGCAGATAAGCAAAACGTGCGCCCCCGTTTGAGCCATGCAACGTTGCCGACCTGAACCGGATACTTCGATCCGAGGTGTTTGTTAGCGCAGACAGACAGCTCCGAGCCGCTCACTTGATCCTGGGATACGAGCCCATCTCCTCGGACTTCCAGGAGATAGACAACGCTATAGTAGCCGGTGACCGACGACGAAGGAGGATCAACGTTGCCCGGCCCATTTTCTAGACGACCACGACCTCCCAGACACCCCTCAAACCATTCTCTACCTACACCCGTAGCAGCCATCCCCTCGCCGTCCACTGAGGTAGCTAGCTGCCATCCCAGAAGAGCAGGTCTCTTCCTCTCACACGTTAGACGACGAGATAGACCAGTTCCAACTCGAAGAATACAACGAACCTCGAGGGAATCAGTTTGTCGTGCTTTCTGACGAGGAGGAAGATACTGCCGAGCCTCTGGAATTGCTGGTCTTGTAGTTGCTCTCCAGAGGTTGACTCCGCGGACACCATGGACAGAATGAAAGACCTTCTCACCGATAGAGCCGGGAGGGTCAAGGTGAAGAAAACAGGGGCCACCCAAGTCCATCAAACTCTGCCACTTCCCCTCCTCCAGCTGAGCCAAAGGTTCCAGCCGAGGACCCCAAGAAAAGAGAAAGGGGGAAGATGAAGGGGCGACCAACAAAGGCCGAAGAAAACCACGCAACCAACCTCCACCGGCTCAGCAGCAAAAACAGGACAAGGCAAAGGTAGAGCGTTCAGTTGAGAGCGGGGAGATTGGGGTGGTAGCTGATGTGCGCAGGGCACCAACCACCTGGTCCCCTGACTTAAAACTGGATGGCGCTCCTATCTCCTGCCAGTCCAGTATAAGGGCGGTTCAACAAGGCCATGCCCACCACTTGGCCGAGGTGTTGGAACGCCCTCTTTTGCTGCCCAAGGACATGGAGTCCTTGGAAAAAATGAGCCAGCCTCAGCTTCCTTGCTTTGAGAGGGACTTGGCGCTGGTACTTTTTTTTTTGTTTCTTCTCATGAAGAGTTTACTTTCAACGATATTTATGAGTTTTGTTTGTTTTCACCCCACTATACTTCACTGCAGGCTGTTCAAGAGGTCTTCGTAGCTGAAAAGTTATTGAAGATACTCGAAAGAAGGCCAGGGCCGAGATGGAGGTCAGGTTGGAGACTGAGAAGTCTCTGGGGACAGCCATTGCCGAGAACGAGAAGCTGCTCTCGGAGGTGGCTAATGTAAAAAGAGAGAGAGATGGTGCTAGGTCAAGTCTCAAAACTATGGAGACCCAAATAGAAGGACAGCGCAAGCTCCTCCATGAAAAAGATGATGAGATTGCCCAAGCTCAAAGGGAACGCTCGGATTTGGAGAAAGAAGTTGCGCTGCTGAAGAGAGAAGCCAGCACATTTCAAAGCTCTTTACAAGCTGCCAAAAAGGAAAGCTATCAGGAAGGGGTGGCCAACACGAGGAGCAGTGACCGAGGCCTTCGCGGCTTTGTGCCGTGAATACTGCCAAAAGGTCTGGGTGGAGGCTTTAAATGCAGCTGGAATTCCCCCCTCCTCGGAGCTGAGGAAGTCCGAGAACGTCTGGATTCCGCTGGAAATCCAGGAGATTGAGGACGCTCCTGCTGCCACCCCTACCCCTGACTCAACCTTACCGGAGCTGCCCCAGGTGGTCCTACAGCCCGTCCTAGATCCTACAGAACCCTTGGGTTCCAACAAAGAACAGGAGCTGATGTGGATGCCGAGAAGGATCTCAGTCTAGCCTTGGAGCAGAATGTCATACCAGCAAAGGAAGCGGATAAAGGGAAAAGTGTTCTTTCCCCTTTTGAAGTGGAGCTGAAAAAGACTGAAGGTCCGAGCACTTCTCATGTGGACCCTCCTTCTGAACCTTAAGGCCGAAATTAGGGCTTCTTAGTCTCGATCCTTGTACTTATTCCTTTGTAATACTTATTATGCAATTTTTGTAAAGAACAATTTTATATACCTTTGTATCGCATTGCGTTTGTTTTTACTTCCTTTATTTTGTACTGTTTTATGGAAATTTATTTGAGTAAACATATCCAACTACAAGGATTATCCACTTGTGACCATATGCATTTATAAGGACTTAACAAAAGATCACGTAGTTTGAAATATCACTAATCACCAAAGACTTCAAGCAACAATTAGACCTCTGCAACATATAGCATTTTTGTTGGTATGATGCAAGGTTCGAAGACCATAATTTAGTTTACAATTAAAAGGACAAACTTTAGGTCTGAGTTAATGAACAACAAAGCGCTACGTCCTAAGAACAATAAGAAGTCAGTCTTGGCCAAGTAGTAGATCTCATCCACTTGCATGGTTCTGTTTTAATTGAATGCAAAGCCCCCATATCGTTCCTTACATCACTTTAATTAACACTTTCCTGGCTTGACAAGGAATTATATTCAACCATGTTTACCATCCGAAGACTAGATGAAACCAGCCTTTCCTTTGATCCTTTAGATCATCTATTCTGTGATAACTTGAAAGACGTTAATTTTCCCAAAGTAGGAGGTCCGAGGACCCGGCATAACTGAGGTTCTGTTTAACAAATGATGAGACATCAATTTCCACAAGGTTGGTGGTCCGAGGACGACACTTAACCAAGTTCTGTTTGATTCTTAAAATTTCTTACTTCAAATGTTAATTTCCCAAGTAGGAGGTCCGAGGACCCGGCATAACTGAGGTTCTGTTTAACAAATGATAAGACATCAATTTCCACAAGGTTGGTGGTCCGAGGACGACACTTAACCAAGTTTCTGTTGATTCTTAAAATTTCTTACTTCAAATGTTAATTTTCCAAAGTAGGAGGTCCGAGGACCCGGCATAACTGAGGTTCTGTTTAACAAATGATAAGACATCAATTTCCACAAGGTTGGTGGTCCGAGGACGACACTTAACCAAGTTTCTGTTTGATTCTTTAATATTATGTTGCTGGGAAATTCATGAAACATTAATAATTTTGAGTAAGCACAATCGGCAACAAACTTTATTAATAGTAATACCTTCGTAGGTTATTTACATTCCACGGTCGTGGTAAAACATTTTCATCCAAATCAGCTAGCCGATAAGATCCTATTCCTGCTACTGAAATAATACGATAGGGACCTTCCCAATTGGGTCCTAGCTTGCCCCAAGCTGGGTTCTTAGCTGTGCCCACAACCTTTCTTAAAACAAGATCACCAGGTGCCAATGGCCTCAGCTTCACATGGGCATCATATCCCCGTTTAAGTTTTTGTTGGTAATAAGCCATCTGGACCATAGCTGCCTCACGTCTTTCTTCAAGTAAATCTAGACTTGTCTCCAAGAGACTATCGTTGCTCTTAGTATTAAATGCGCTCGTTTTCAGGGTGGGAAAACCAGATTCCAGAGGTATTACCGCCTCGGCGCCATAAGTCATAGAAAATGGCGTTTCTCCGGTGGACCTACGCGGTGTGGTTCGATATGTCCACAAAACGTGAGGGAGTTCTTCTACCCATCTTCCCTTCGCATCATCCAACCTTTTCTTCAACCCATGACTATGACCTTGTTAACGGCCTCGGCCTGGCCGTTTCCTTGAGGATAGGATGGGGTGGAGTACCTGTTTATGATACCCATGTCACCACAATATTGCCTAAAGGCGTTACTATCAAATTGAACGCCATTGTCAGATACAAGCGTGTGTGGTATCGAATCTAGTAACAATATTTTTCCAGATGAACTTTTGGAATCAACATCCCTAATATTTGCCAGGGGCTCGGCCTCAACCCATTTAGTGAAATAATCGGTTCCCACTAAAAGCCATCTTTTGTTGCCTACGGCCCTCGGAAATGGCCCAACTATATCTAGTCCCCACTGCGCGAAGGGCCAAGGGCTGGAAAGGGGGTTAAGAACTCCTCCAGGTTGATGGATATTGGGGGCGAACCTCTGACATTGATCACACTTTCTGGCATAATCTTGAGCCTCCCTTTGCATATTGGCCACCAGTAGCCCTGAGTCAAAGCTCTGTGGGCCAAGGATCTTCCCCCAGTGTGGCTGCCACAAATCCCTTCGTGCAGCTCTTCCAAAAGCCCTTCGGTTGAGTCTGGGTGTACACACAACAAGTACGGTCCTGAAAAGGATCGTTTATATAGCTTCTGGTCCTCGGACAGCCAATAACGTGGTGCTTTACGGCGCACCTTATCTGCTTCCGATTTGTCCTCAGGGAGAACATCACTCCTAAGAAAGGATATCAGCGGGTCCATCCAACTATGCCCAGGTCGTATGAGATGAATGTGGGGCGCATTGGTGGCGACAAAAGAGGGTTCTAGCAAATCCTCGATGAGGATCACCCTGGGTAAGATTTGAGCCGAGATCGTTGCCAGCGTGGCCAAGGAGTCGGCATGAGTGTTTCCAGTCCGAGAGATGTGAACCAAGACAAAGGAATTAAATTCAGCTTGTTGACGTTTGACCTGGGCCAAATACTCCTGCATTCGTGGATCTCTAGCTTCCATGGTCCCATAACCGGCCGACCACCAACTGAGAGTCCGAGAAGACGCAAATGTCTTCCCCCCCCATCGTGCGCACCATTCTCATTCCCACCAAAACCGCTTCGTACTCAGCCTCATTATTAGTGGCCGAGAACGCCAATCTCATTGATTTTTCGAAGATAATTTCCTCGGGGGAGATCAGAACAAGTCCGACACCAGATCCTCTTTGATTGGCAGCTCCATCCACATACACTTCCAGATCGGAGACATTGCAGCTGTGACCACACCCACTGACTTTTCACCCACAGGGAAATCCCCTAGAGCTTCTTCCAACAATGGCTCAGAAAACTCCGCCACCAAATCGGCGAGGACCTGACCCTTCACCGAGGTGCGAGGCTTGTATTTAACATCAAAAGCCCCCAGAATGGTCCCCCACTTCGCTATTCTTCCTGAGTAGTCGGCGCTGCGAAGCACTGCCTTGAGAGGCAGTTGAGTCAACACGACCACTGTATGGGACTGAAAATAATGGGGAAGCTTTCGGGTAGCATGAACAATGGCCAGGAGTGCTTTTCCAAGGGTAAATAACGCACCTCGGCGTCACCCAGAGATTTGCTAACATAATAAACCGGTCTTTGCAACCCGTTATCTTCCCTTATCAGGACCAGGCTGACCGCATGGACGGCTACTGCCAGGTAAGCAAATAAAATCTCATGCGCCTCTGGACGAGAGAGAATAGGCGGCCGAGAAAGATAATGCTTCAGTTGTTGAAAAGCTAACTCGCAGTCCTCGGACCACTTAAACCCTTTCTATTTGTTCAACAGCTGGAAGAAAGGACGACAGCGATCGGCTGACCGAGATATGAATCGATTTAAAGCGACTATCATTCCTGTTAGCTTTTGAATCTCCTTTGGGTTCCGAGGAGACTGCAAATCCTGAATAGCCTTGACCTGGGATGGATTTACCTCTATTCCTCTATGTGTAATCATATACCCCAAGAACTTTCCTGACCCCACACCACAAGGAGCACTTGGAGGCGTTGAGGCGCAACCTGTACTTTCTTAGAATTTGAAAAGTGTTAGACAAATCCTCTATATGTGAGAGTATTGATTTGCTTTTCACCACCATGTCGTCTACGTACACCTCGATGGTTTTCCCCATCTGCTGTTCAAACATTCTGGTCATCATCCTTTGATAAGTAGCCCCAGCATTCTTCAACCCGAATGGCATGACAGTGTAGTGGTAATTTCCTATTGGAGTGATAAAAGCAGTCTTCTCTTGATCCTCCAATGCCAGGGGAATCTGATGGTAACCCTGGAAAGCGTCCAAAAAGCTCATCCGAGGATGTCCGACAGTAGCATCCACCAACTGATCAATACGCGGCATGGGGAACGAATCTTTGGGACAGGCCTTGTTCAGGTCCGTGAAGTCCACACATACCCTCCACGTTCCATCTTCTTCTTGACTACAACGGTATGAGCCAACCACTCAGGGTAGAAGACTTCTTTGATAGCCCCTGCCTTCTTAAGCTTGGCCACCTCTTCCTTCACGGCCTCAGAATGTTCTTTGGAGGAGCGCCGAGGTGGCTGCCTTCTGGGGAATGGCCGAGTTGACATTCAAGTGATGACAAATGAAACTCGGATCCACCCCTGGAGCCTCGTAGGGATCCCACGCAAAGACGTCAACATTTTTCCTCAAAAATTCGATCAACTCCATCTTCTCCTGGTATGGCAAAAGTGTACCGACTTGGAAAAACCTCTCCGGGTCGTCGGCCACTGGGAACTTCTCTAATTCCTCACAACGTGTTTCCTCTCCTGGCAGCACTCCTGATGCGTCAGGTGACGTTAACTGCTATAAACCTTTGGTGAATGAAACCGAAGGCTCAGCCTCCGCTTGGTGCAATACTGCAGCTGATATGCACTGCCTAGCCACCGACTGGCTGCCGAGGATTTCTTCAACACATTCCCCGAGGGGAACTTGACTTGACGTGTAAGGTAGAGGAGACAGCCCCCAACGCATGCAACCAAGGCCTAGCGAGGATGGCCGTATATGGAGAGTATGCGTCTACAACGATGAAATCCACCTCTACCGTTTCTGAGCCGGATTGAACGGGCAAACGAATTTGTCCTCTCGGCATCACAGATTTGCCTTCAAAGCTTATAAGGGGCGAATCATAAGGAGTCAGGTCCTCCGCCCTCAATCTTAGCCCCTATATAGATCAGGGTACATGATATCTGCACCGCTGCCTGGTCCATCATCACCCTCCTCACGTCATAATTTCCTATCCTGAGGGTGACCACGAGGGCATCGTCATGGGGCTGAATAGTACCAACCTTATCCTCTTCGGTAAATCCCAAAACCGGCAAAATGACCTTCGGCCTCTTCGGCCTACTACCTTCCCTCTCGGCCTGAGAATGAGAGACTGCCAACCCTGGTCGGGCCTGACCCTGTCCTGCCAGGTGCTGCGAAGATGACATTGATGGTTCCCAATGCTGGCCGAGAGGAATTGTTCCTCTGATTGTTAGAGGCAACCTGATTGCCCTGCGCGGAAGACTGACACAAATGCTGCTTTAACTTTCCTCACTGACAAGCTGCTCCAAGTGGTTCCAAAGGGTCCTACAGTTCTCGGTGGTATGGCCCACATCCTGATGGTATTGACAGAAACGGTTTTGATTCCTCTTCGCAGGGTCGCCTGCCATCTTCCTAGGCCACTTAAAGAAAGGCTCTTTACGAACTTTCTCCAGTAATTGATGCACTGGCTCTCGGAATACTGTATTTACGGCTTGAGGTGCTGCTGAATTGGACTATCCGAAATTGTCTCTCCTCGGCCTGCTATTATTGTACCGGTCCGACCTGAAATCCCTTCTCTCCTGCGGGATAACCTTCTCCTTCCCCTTTCCTTGCTGTTGGTCCTCCTCTACCCTCTTATATTCGTCAATGCGATCCATAAGGCGACGTACACTGCGGACAGGTTTCTTCGTCAGAGACTTTCTCAAGTCGTGGTCTGTAGGAAGACCTACCTTAAATGTATTCAACGCCACTTCATCAAAGTCGCCATCTATCTCGTTAACATCTCCGTAACGATCATAGTATGTTTTTAGCGTCTCTCCCTCTTTCATGGTCATGGATAACAGCGAGTCCAATGGCCGAGGACTCTGCTACAGGTAATAAATCGTGAGGCAAATGACCTAGTCAACTCCCCAAATGAACCTACGGACCGTGACTTGAGGCCGTTGAACCACCTCATGGCTACAGGTCCCAAGCTAGAGGGGAAGACTTTGCACATCAGCGTCTCGTTGTGAGAGTGTATGGCCATTCTCTGGTTGAAGTGGCTCACGTGCTCCACCGGATCAGTCCGGCCATTGTAGATGGTAAAGGTGGGCTGAGTGAATCTCCTGGGAAGTCTCCCCTTCTCAATCCTCCGCGAAAACGGAGATTTGGAGAGCTGGTGCAACGCCCTGCTCATAGCATCGTTGCCTAGGCCCCTAGAAGGAACCCTTCTGCGCTTGCGGGTTGGCTGATCGTCCTCCCCACCAGAGGACGCTGAGCTGGGGGATGAGTGCGTCCCTGTGTCGTAGCGGCCTTCCCCATCTTCATCAGAAGAAGGACTGGACGAGGACGGTGAAGACCTACGTCTGGCACGACGCAACTTCCTCTTCAAAAGGTTAATCTCGTCCTGCATGGCTCTAGAACCATCATCATGAGTGCTGCTAGCCCCACGTGAAGCATGGCTACCCCTTGGGTACTCTGAATGGACGCTCCCTTCGACGTTCGAGACGCTCGAAATGATCTTCAGGTTGCGATCCCTGAGACTCTGCATGGTGACGACCTAAGCCTGCCATGATATCCCTACTTTTTCTAGACTAGATTCCCACAGACGGCGCCAATTGTAAGTGCACAATTGCACCTGGCCCCAAGAATAGTTATGGGCTCAGGCCCAATGAGCCTTAAACAATATGAATTTGTAGAGTGTGGGCTTGAAACCCAGGTTAGAAGAGTTTAAGGGTTCCAGGGCAAGTCAAAGATTGTCAGCACGTAAAAATAACAAGGAATATTGTAACTCAACCTCCTCGGACGTAAGCCGAGGATTGTTCTTATATTATCTTTGTTTTCTTTCTTTTTCTTTTGATTACAAAATGAGAGAGCCCCCTTTTTCTGTCCTGGGTCTCCCCTTAAATACTCATCTTTCTAATCCCTCATACACGTGTTGCCCTATCTCCCCCTTAGCCTAGATATTTCTTCTCTCAGTGCCTTTGAATAGTAACCAGAAGTTTCCCTTCCACTGTTCAGGTGTCACTTCCCCATTAATGCGGCTAAGGTAGTAGGTGAAGGGTCTTTAATGTGGAGGCAGCAGCCTTTAGTACTTTTCAAACACCGGAGCTTCTAGGACATCCAGGGGTTCACCCCTTTTAACCGTTGGTCTCCGTCATGTCGTTTATGTGCTGTTATGATAACGTTACTGATTCTTCCATGCCCATCTGAGAGTAAAATCAACCTCGGATTGGTCCTCGGGTCCTCGGCACATGAGCAGGCCCGCGGCACTACAAGATTTCCAAATCAAGGATAGGTCGGCCTTACTTAGAGTGGCCCAAAGACCCATATACCTGTTAGGACCTTTTTACTCCCCACAACACCATAATTCATTTTATTATAATGGAACTGTTGAGAGAATTGTAATATTCAAAATAAAGATATTGTAGCAATGTTGATTTTAGCAAGTCATGAATATGACGATAAGATTGTATATATTCCTAAAGGTGATATTCTTATATTTGTAGCGAGTCATTAGTCATGAATATTCTTGTATTTGTTGCAATGTTAATTTTAATAAAACACACTATAATTCATTTTATTATAATGGAACTGTTGAGAGAATTGTAATATTCAAAATAAAGATATTGTAGCAATGTTGATTTTAGCAAGTCATGAATATGACGATAAGATTGTATATATTCCTAAAGGTGATATTCTTATATTTGTAGCGAGTCATTAGTCATGAATATTCTTGTATTTGTTGCAATGTTAATTTTTAGAAAACACACTATAATTCATTTTATTATAATGGAACTGTTTAGAGTTAGTCATTTGTGTCGTTAGATTAATGATTTTTTAGGTAAATATATACATATATATATATATATATATATATATTTATGTTTTATGTGTGGTTTATTTTCTTTGTGGATTGTGTTCTTAGCTAACGAATTTGGGTTAGAATAGTTTTTAGGATTGACTAAATTTATTTATTGAATTTTCTTAATTTATATTAGACTAAATTGTAGCTACTGTTAATGATTTTTCCTATTTGACGTTCAGAACAATGTGAAAATTATGAATCAATTATTTCCTTAGCTTGGATTTGTAAATAAAATTTTGAATTGATAATTGAAGGGCCATTATTGATTTAATTTATTGTGTTACTTCACGTTAAGAATGTTGTGCCCAACAAATACTATCTTTTCAGGGCTGGTAATAATTTTTCCTCGTTACATTGCTAGCCCAGCATGGCGTTTACAAGATTCTTAAAAATTGAGAATAGTGTGTGTATTCAGCCAAGATTTTTTGTATATAAATTGTTGAATTGATAGTTGTATAAGATAAAATGACAAGTGCTTTTCACCAAACCCAATAGGTTGTGGGTCCATGTCTAGAAATCTGCTTCTCCAAAATCTTGGGGGGTAAGTCTATATGTGCTCAATTAATGAAAGAAGCCAATACCTAATACTAGGTTTCAAAATCACCAGCCCATCACAAAGATAACGCAACACAATAGAGTAGTATGTCTCGAAAAGCTGAAAATATTTGTATCTGTATAAATTATATTCACTAGCCCATCACAAAGATAACAGTAACACAATGGAGTCGTATGTTAAGGCTGAAATTTTTTTTAACTGTATAAAATATAATATAATTTTATTGATATATTACAAGAGAAATATACATGTCAAGCATATGTTGCTAATTGCAGCAAAGTAAAACTAAGGTACAGTTTTTTTTTTGCAGTATGTTAGAATCCCCAATTAAACTTAAACACATAATTGCATTAAAAAACAGATAACATTGTTGTGAACCATTAATCAAGGCAATCACATGTTTGAATTTCATTGGAGAATCTAATTTACTGTATTTAAGTAACTGTATCTAAGTTTTGCCCCTGTACAATATTGAGTTAAAACTCAATTACATGGTATTGGACTTCTATGTTCATCTAGGTTTTGTTTTTCTTTTTGGTGGAGGGAGCAGACCATGTTTGGGCAGTAAAAAGATTATAATACAGATCATTAGTCTGCAGTAGGACTTGGTAATCAGAAATCATTTAGAAGGAAACAGTTATATACTAGAGAAACATATGATGTTGATCAGTTTATGCTATATGTTGGCGAAGATAATCCACTCGAGCTGGATGCTTGAGCTTCATGAGAGCCTTAACTTCATGCTTCCGAACCATTTCTCTTGAAATATTTAAGTTGCCAGCAATCTCTCCCAATGTTCTATCACCTTTACCATCAAGCCCATATCTCTGTCTGATAACCAAGCTCTCCTTGGGCTTCAAGGAATCAAGCTGGAGAAAATTTTCAAAAAAGTTAAGTTTTGGGTTCTGATTCAATGTGATTACAACTCATCGAAAAAAGGAAGATGATAACAACAATTCTAAAAACTGCTTCTACAATCTAGCTGAAAAGGAAAAAAAGAACTACTTCTACAAACAACCATATCAGCAAGATTACAAGGCATTTCGTATATGATAGAACACAATAGCTATTTACCAATTATGCCAATTTAGTGATTACAATTATGATAAGTTAATCACAATCACAACAAGTACCAAATCTGAAAAGTATATATCAAGAGACAATAAAGATACAGATTTGGTAATGAAGTGAAAAACCAATTGAGAACAACTCCAAAGGAAAAGCACTCCAAGGGTTACCTACCCTAAAAAAGGTAATTCACTATATGAGGAGAAGTTACAAATCTAATTCAACTCACTGGACCTTAGATACTATTCTGTAGTTGAACTAACTACTGCGACCCACAAAAATTTCAGAATGTCTGAACTTTTTGTACATGAACCCCTCTCTATGGTTTCAGTCTTGATCATCAATATGGCAACAACACCATTGAAAATATTGACTTTATGAATTCATGGGTTGAATAGATTAGGTTTAGGTTTTCTCTCTATAGGGTGCACAGCTACAGTTTCTCTAAACCTTGACAGAATATCTTCTTGGAGTTGCATCTTCACACTTTGATCTAAATCATTGAGCAACAAAATACAGACTCGATAATTATTACATTTTCATGAAATTTGGCGATCTAAAACCTAACAGAACATCTCTAAATTTAAAGAGGGCATTGAAACTTTTAAAGGCAATCCCCCTAGCTCTAATCTTGAGCAAGTTTTAATTTAAAAGCAGAAGTTCCCTTAGAAGTAGCGTCCACATAACCCCAGTTTGGCAGACTGTACTAAATCCATTGCAAAGATGGCTAGGCCATGACCCAAATGAATGGTTTTCAAACCTTAATTCCATCTCTGATTAGGAAAAAAGTACTCTTTAATTGAGGATAGCTCATGCAATAGGGGCATAAAGAAAACTTGGTTTCATGTTTGTATGAAACTGAAGTAACTAAAAAATTTAGTATGAAATACAAAAAACTAACCTTTATTTAATTCATTGACAGGTCATCAAATCAAATTATATTCCATCTTTATTCCAAACAAAAATATTACTGTTAAAAAAAATTAAGTGGTCTTGTAAAATTTGAAGAGAGTAAGCTATGCAGTGCAAAAGGAAAGGTTGGAAAGGATTAGTGGTTACCACATCGTCAAGAGCAAGCCTTTGAAGAGCAGGTTGCTTCCAGTTATCAGCTCCAACACCGTCAACATCCGGGATCCCATTTATGTACTCCTCTTGTGTGATTGCATGCCTTGAATGTAGAGACAAAACAGGTTTTGAGGCCTTCAGAACTTCGTGATACCTCTCAGGGGAGATCCCCACTTTTTTGATTATCTCTTCCTTTGTTGGTAATCTATGAAGCTCAAACAACAACTCAAGTTTGGCTCTCTGGATTTCCACTCTAACCTGCATAAACATAAGCATTAAAGTTACAACAGCGCCCTATTCATTTAAAGCATCCATCATATATGTAATGGTTTAATTGAGCTCTGGCTAACCTAACAGCAATATATCCTATATAATTCTAAAACCAGAACATTTTTTTTGTAATAAATGGCAAAGCAGAGGAAAAGGATCCTCTCCATTTGTTTTGAAATGTAGAGGGTCTGTTTCATGGTGAGGATTGAATTATTCTCAAATATGAAGATGAATATCATGTCATGTCATTTAAATAAGCTATCTTCATCAATAAAACATTTTCAACACATGCATTTTTTGCTTACTTCTTATATTAGTTCTCCCACTTTTTCATGACTACTTTGTTGCTTAAGGCATTAGCCCACAAATGATTGCTTAGAATTTCATACTTGCCATGTTTTCTAATATTTCACCTCCTTGATTTTAAATTTTCATATTACCTGCAATAACATTTGACTTTCAAATGATGAATTTTTCCACACAGTCCACACTACTAGTTACAGGACCTCCAAGAAAACAAAGTGCTACTAAGAGAAGAATAGAGAGCCAGAGAGGAAGAAAGCATTACTGATTCAAGGCCAAATGAAACACGAGTAAAGCTTGAGAGTGTCATGGAGCGTATAATGGCATGCCTGATCCAAAAGAGACTATAAGTTGAGAGCCGGAATTTCCTTTTTGGTTCAAAACGATCAATTCCTGTAATGAGTCCCTTCACTCCCGCCTGACAAAGGTCTTGAAATTTTGGTCCGTTTGCAAATTCTTGAAAATATTTGTTTATTACAAACAAAATGAGACGGAGATTATGCTGCAACAGATATAAGAATTATCTGTTAGTACAAAGATCCTTAATAGAATCAATACACATCTTGCAAGTAGCCAAAGTTTTTCTTTGCTTAACAAAATCTACTGAATTTCAGCCTCACATCTTGGTCAAAAGATTTAGAAAGTCAAAAGTAACATAGAAAAATCAGAATGTAACAAGTCAGAGATTTTAATACACATAAAATGATTTGACATATCATCGCAAAGAAATTAAAATGCACCCATAGTTAAGTTCACTTGGATCAGAAGTAAAATGTTATAAGTGCTACTCATGGAACATTCTATATACAACACAAATTATCGATCACACATTCACACTGACCCTAGGAGGAGACCAATTTCAGACATATCTGTCTCAATTTTAAGTCTCTATAAATGTGAATTTTGCTTAAATGAAGATGATAACATTTGAATGTTACTTAAATGAAGATTAGAAGACAAGGTGATTTTTGTTGCCCAAGAAAAATATGAACCTTAACATATAAGTTGCATGTTACTACAAAATAAACATGTTAAAATACTTTTTTACACAACAGACAACATCGAAGGGCCACCTTAGTTCAATGAAACTTTTAGTAGTATTGTTCTGCAAAACCAAAATGAGCTGAAAGTAAATAAATAAACTTGCCTTAATAAGCTTATTTCTTGCAGCTCGACCAACCTCCATGTGTTTTCGTACTTGAACCACGTTCATATTTGTTGCTTCAGCTAATTCGCCTTCTGTTGGTTCTCTTCCCAAATCTTTTTGCAAATTATCTTTTACTTGAAGGAGTGCCTAAATTTCAAAAAACATAACTTAGGTTACATAGCAGCCAAGATCACTCAATTTCATTTCAAAAAAGGATACAACTAATGGTTGAAATTGAAACACCAAAAAAAAAAAAGGGAAATTTTCTTTTTCCAAATAGGAATTTGAAGCTCACCTTCATTGGTTGCATCAACTTGAACAACCAAACATGCTCTGAAGAAGAAAGAACTGGAGGTATCTTCATTTTTCTCCAGTCCAAACTAACCAAATCAGTAGAAGCCGAGTACTCCCTTACAAGCTTCTCAATCCTCACATTTTCATTCTTAATAACTTTTCTCTTCCGTAATAGAGTAACCACTTCATTTTCCTTATTCTTTTTCAATGTAATTCTTTTGTCAAGACTCAATCTCTGAACCTTCTTTATTCGGTTCTTGATAACACTATTACTAGTCCTATTTTCTGCTTTCAAATCACCTTCAATAATCTTCCTCCTCCTTCCCCGGCTTTTTCTTGTGCCATCTACATTTTCCACATCAGAAGTATCCGTTGTTGGGCTAAGCTTGTATATGTTTTCAAGTTGGGCGGCGGCTTCATTGTAATCCACTTCCAAGGTACATGGCGAAGCTTCATCTGTAAGGACAGCTTTCACTCTTCTCGAAGGTTTATTAGCTTTTACTACTCTCGTTTTGCGATCCTTACAAGTTTCTATGGGTAAAGGGATTTGCTCCTGAGGTGCACCCAATGCTGTGCTATTGGGTTTATCAACTTTGAATGCTACTATCAAGGGTCTTTTTGATGTAGAGCGTTGAGCTGCGAATTTTGCACCCAGTCCTAATGGAGTTCGAGAAGCTGAGCTAGAAACAGTCACAACTCCCATGCCAAGTTGCTTAAGCAAAGTTTCAAAAGATGAATGACAGCTTCCTCACTAGCCAAATCCTCCTACAACAAAAGAAATATGTACTCTCAGTTCATTTCAGTCCTGAAACTTAGTTTTTCAATGAATGGCAAAGATTATTATTGTCAATACCAGCAATTTAAGCAAGCACTGCTTCCTCTACACAATTGTGTAATTTGCATAAAATTCATGATATAGGTTCTGTGTACCAACTGCCAATATTTCATACAAATAGCTCTAAGAGCCATCATTGCATGTATCAGTCCTAGGGATATCTGCAAAATTGCAAATCCAATTGTGAAGCATGCACCAACTAATGCTCCTCCTATTTGAGGGGTCACCTTATGACACAACCCAAATAGGTTGATTCCAATGGAGTCATTCTCAAATTTTAATCCTTCCAGATATAAAGCATGTTTTAATTACAAGAATTAAAATCATGTTATGATTGATATAAACTTCAAAATTAACGAGTCTAAACAGTTCAATACAGCATTTGACGTTAATCAATTAACTATCAGCATAATCAAACAACTGCTAGAACTCAATGATCACACTCATCAAATAACCAAGCTATCTACCCCAAAAAACTAATCAATTTACAATTGGGCTCCTTGTAGTGAGTTATATAGCTCAATTCAATCTAATAAACACCCAAAATGGGACTAAGCACTTGTCTGCATAACACACACTTATCCAATCCAATACAGCATATAACACTAACATATATAATCTTAAATAGGCACCCTTAATCTAATTGTTGCATTACTAACACTTTTAAAGTCTTAAAAATCATTGAAGCATTCAGTACTAAAACTATATCATAGTATAAGATATCAACTATCAAGATTCTGAAGTAAGATACACACAAAGTACAACACCATTACAAACTTTTCCCATAATGAGAATTGAAATTGACAACAAAAAAAACAAAACAAGTAATTCAATGTAGAATCTGAACTACCTGATACTGTCTGGTCCGAGTTGCAGAGTTTGACACAGGTTTGTTGAATACTCTGGAATCTGTGTCTGTGGAATTTTTGCGAGTTTTAATGTACGAACTCGTCTAAATACGTGAATTACGGTGTCCACAAAAATTTATAGCTGCTGATAAATCAAAGGCGGAGATTCGGGGTCTCAGGAATCTGACGGCTTAAAAACCAAACACGTTGATCTTCGGGCATTTTAAGGTGGTGGTTAACGTGGACTAGTCTAGAAGCAGAGAAATTATCTTTGGGAATGTTCCTACGTGGCGAATTCGGAGTGGAGGTGAGGGTATATTGGGAAGAAAAAGAAATTATAGTTTATGGATGATGTTGGTGATGCGTGGGCAGATCTGATTGGCTGTTTCTAATTTGTGGGACCCACTTCGTGTGATGGTCTGGCTAATCTCTACGTCGCTTAACAACAGCCATATGAAAAATACTAAAACACCATATGTAGAACTTGAGGACCTACGAGGGTCCTTACTTATTTTTCCTATTTATTTTTCTTATTGTTATAGGTATTGGAGTTTTTATTATTATTATTATTATTTTTAATATTTAGTAAAATCTTAATATTTGAGAGTTATTTTGAGAAATAGCAATTTTCTGAACTTATTTCTCTTGACAAGTTTCATATTTTTAGTGAAGCTCGTATCATCAAAAGATAAATTTAAATACGGGGTATATGTTTTGTTTGTTTGGAATGATAGAAAAGTGAAATAACAAGAAAAATATTTGTATAAATTTTCTTGTAAATTCCTAATTTAGGTTATATTTTCTCGTCTGAAGTTTCCACATGGCCTAAAATATAATTCATTTTCTATTTAAGGTCAATTTATATATATATATATATAATATATATATATATATATATAAACCTCATGAACATATTATTTAATTTGGCTCAACCAAGTAGCCTAATAATATTGTGTAAAAAAAAAAAAGCCCATTGTATTAGAATCAAGTCAAAGTCAAAGCACAAGTATTGGAAAAAAGTATTGGGTATTCTCCTTATTAGATTTGATTCATAATTTAATGAAAAGCTAGCTAGAGAAACAAATCTTTGCAAAGCTATTAGTTTTTTTTTATATAGATTGAGCTATTATTTTGTTTGTTTACTATGAGATTGGTTTGTGGGTGGCTTTAAAATTTGAGTCCCGACCATGATTTTGTTGAATTGAGGGTTTGGATGGATCTTTACCAGTGGTGGGTGGTCGAAGTTTTGGAAGTTTATCTATAATAATTCTTTATAATAAAAAAAACCTGATAAAAATCCAGAAAATAATTTTTTCTTTCTTTCAATATTTCCTGTTCAAAGCAACATATATAGTTTTGGTATATTAAGACTATGTTTTGAGCTGAGGTATCATTTAATGACTACTCAGCAATGGATATAGACGGAAAAAACTGAAATCAAAATACCATAAAATGTTAGGGATAAAAAATCTAAAATTATAAACCATAGTGAACAAAATCAAAATGATATCAAACTTTGATGGTGTTTTTGCAATTAGTCTAAGTTTAACTAGCTAGTCATTTTTATTTCTGTATACATTCTATCAGGGATGAGGGATTGAATGCTCAACATTGTTATTGGAGATGACAAAGGATGTCAGTGAGTTATTGATAATCTTAGTCACAATCGCTCTGTTTGTTTTAGTAGAAAAAGATTAGAAAAATATTTTGAGTATATTGTGGGGTTTGATATGGTGAAAATCGCAAATCAAAGGGAAACAAGCCTAATAGAGGAAAATATTTGTCACTTTTAAGAGTGGAATACATTTTTTGGGACGTTATATACTTAGGGTCCGTTTGGATATAGCTGAAAGTTGAAAATTGAAAATATTGTAGCGAAATAATTTTTAAATGTGTAAATAGTACCGTGAGACCCATTTTTAATGAAATAGTTGCTGAAAAATGAGATTTGTGAGTCCAATAAACAATGCATGGGAACCACTTGTGTGCATTATTTACACAGAATAGTCAACAATTACGACTAAAAAAAAAAAAAAAAAAAGGTAAACACTGGACGTGGGAAGCGCGCTTCCCAAACAAACACTTAACAAACTACTAATGCTTCACATCACAAAATTCTCTCTCTCTCCATAGATCAACTACTGACCATCATTTAACTAGTTGTTCACCAGCCATTAATGGGTATTGAGTGATAGATGACGTTTTCCCAAAATAACTTTTGTTGTTCAAGGAAAATATTAGGTACTCCCAAATTACGGTGATGTGGTGCTTTTTTGTTTTTTTTTTTTTACGTTCATGGTGGATTCTATCATGAATTTAATTAGTAGGATGAACCATGAATGTTAAAAGAGAGAGCATCATTTCACCGTATTTAAAGAATACCTAACAATTATTTATTGCTCAAACCATTTGTTTTTAGACTTAAATTTTCATGTAAATTACTAATTTAGGTTATATGTACTCATTTGAAGCTCCCACATGGCCTAAAATATAATCCATTTTCTATTTAAGGTCTATATTTGTGAATCAAATTTTTTTGATCATACAATTATTTAAAATTACAAATATATGAATGATTTTCCATGCAAACCAAATAATTGAAAATAGTTTCTTTCCTCGTTTTCAGAATTGCAATCAATCAGAGAAAAATATAATCACTTTTGTAAAAGCCATTTTTCAAAAAACAAATTATTTTTAAGTAAGCATTTTCTATCGAAACAAATTAATTGTTATTTCCCGTCTAAATCCAATTTGAGGGAAAGATTGAAAAAGTCACATTAGTAGAAAGTCTGGTCCACATTTTTTTCTTTTTTTTGGAAACCTCCGGTCCACATGCATCTTGTTCGTAAAGGCAAAGTCTAGAAACCCATTCCTTAAAAAAAAAAAAAAAAGGTCTAGAAACCCAATATTGCTGCTACGGGCAAACGAAGACTTTGTACTCGGTGACTTACTCAGCAATTCCCCGTTTCGAAGGGATTACGGATTGCTTCACTTTTCAAACCGCATTTATTAGACTAGATACTTTTTTCCTCATAAAACATGTTCCCCGAATGCTTATCATTGACATTGAATTGGTCCAAAATCTAGTTTTGAATGTTTCAGACAAGGGTTCGAAAAAGGAGAATTTAAAAAAAAAAAAAAAAATTAAGACATACAACTACAAGTGTTTTCTCAAGAGTAAAGTTATTCTAGTGCTGGATTAGAAAATTATAAACCATAGGGAAATACCTCTGGATGGAAATTGAGATTTGAGACAATGTAATCAATTTTGTAGTGTAATTGACTAATTGTATGTCTTATGGTTTGCTTTGGGGAGATAATACTTCAATTGATGTGTTAATAACAAATAATGACATCATTTAACTCAAAAATTTAAGTAAATTGGTTTTAAATTAAGAGATGAATTCAAGTTACACCTGATGTAACTTTTGTAAAGTTACATATTTTTTATACCATAGATTTCTAAAGATCTAAGAGTTAAAAAAATATTATTAAGTGCTATTACTTTTCACCTCATTCCTAATTAATACCAGCAATTTTTTTTCTCTCCATATATAATGTTTTATTATTTTTCACTTGATAAAAGGCACACGCCATTTTCAACAACCTAGAAAGCATACTAATCTACTAAAGAGCATCCCACCGTGGCCAAACCTCCCATTTCATTGACAAGCAAGTGAAAGCTACAACAAAATTTTTTAAATTTTCACGTGTAGTCTTTTGTGGATTTGGTGGCTCTAGGTATTGCATAAATCTTTCACATGGTTTCCATGCCCAGATTTTTTCAGTACATTAGAAATCTACAGTCCATCTTTCTACTGAAAAGATAAACTAATGAAGATACATGAGTACGCCTTTATCAATGATTCTCTAGTAGAATAAACTATTGTATGTATACTTACCTACATTTGTACATACACACAAATGTATAAAAAAAACATATGATTTTAACTTAATCGATTGAAGATTGACAGTTGTGTTAAGCCTTTTACTGGTCAGTAAGGTGAGTTACCTCCATTCTCCATTCTCCATGCTTCAATCATTCATATAAAAGAGTTTCAATATGTTCTCAGTTTCAAATTAGTTGGCCTAACTTGCATTTGAGGAAGAAATTAGCACTCATCCTATTGATTAATCTTTCAGGCCTAAAGGTGAAAAGGAATGTTGTTAAGTAAAAATTACCTTATGACATTCCTTGCCATTCAGTTTTCTTCTATAATTAACAATTTGAAGTCTTTTGTAGTAAGTGGATGAGAATTCAGGGAGAAACAAATGACAGATATCAAATTTTTTAACACAATTATTTATTTACATAGCTATTTACTGCATGCTGTTGATCAGCTACATTCAGCCACTTAGGCAAATCTTTTGTAGGCTGAGTTTTGTTCCTTACTTTTTAGAAAATTTAGAGCTTCCTTTCGATAAAAACACAGCAAAAGAAAATTTTAAGAAAAGACTCAAGAAAAAAGTAACGTCTTTTGTTTAGTTTTCTAAATTGACATTTAGACCAGATCTCCCTCGCTCCATTGCCAAGTGACAGATCGAGGACTTATAACCAGTAAAAAAGTTAAAATTTTTGGCCTTAGTTGGTTTTGGATTGATAGCTAAAACTATATTATAATTTTGAATTAATTTAACAAGCTAATAAATTTAACATGTAGCTCCAATAAGTTGTGTGGCTCAATGCAAGAGAAGGAGGTGAATTCAGAGAGGTCTAGTAGAAGAAGAAGAATACGGGTTGGGTGGAGAGAGTTTAATGACTCATTTGAAAAGTGGGTTGTTGAAAATGACAAGTACCCTTTAATCAAGTGAAAAACAATAAATAAGGAGAGAGATAAAAGTGGAAAGCAATAACATTTAATGGTGTCTTTTTTAACTGCTAGATCTTTTAGAAATTTAAGGTGTGAAAAATGTGTAACTTTACAAAAGTTATACCATGTGTAATTTGAACTCATCTCTTAAATTCATTAGTAATTATATTATATTATCCACTTGTTATTGTCATTATCAATGTAAATTACAACAAATCTCCAATTTTACATATTTACACCTTAATTAGTCTTTCCCTTGAACATGAGTTAGGAGAATTTTTTTCTTCTAATGAGTGAACATGGGAGTCTTTCTTGCTGTTGTGGGAGTTGCCAACATGGACAATTGCCTTGAATCATCAGTAGTAGAATCTTTACTTAACCATTAGTGGAGCTGACATGCATGAAAGTCTTCCTTGCTTTATTTGGTGGGATTGACTAACAAATAATGACTCATTCAAACCATTAACTCTGATACCACTTGTTGAGGGAATATAAGGCTTCAATGAAGGTCTTAATAGTAAATATAACATATAAAGATGTTAGTTAACCCAAAAGTTTTTTTTTTTCCTGAAAACAGAGCGATAAAATTTTATTGCTTAATTCATGTAAATACAACAAAGAGAATAGACCAGGAAACACTTTCCAGTGTGAATCACATACCAACCCATGTTGCCAAGCCGCCCGTAGGGCCTAGTTGGGTTTACAGACAAAACAAAAAAATAAGACTAAAAAACTCAAAAGATCAGGAACTGTTCTGACCTTCCATCAGTCTCTAGTATTCTGATAGCAAGGTTAAAGCACCATTAACAATTGTTTTCGACTGCATCTGCACTTTTTCAAAATAGAACTTATTACGAGCATTCCAAAGGGCCCATGCAGTGATAGCCCAGACCTCAATATCTTCTCGTTGTAGTCTTTCCTGGAGCCCCTTAAGCAGCATAAAAATATCTGTAGCCTCATTAGGACAATTTTGTATTCTACCTCTTACCAAAACCCATGTATTGTGGGCAAAAGGGCATTCCCATAGCACGTGGCCAACTGTCTCAGGTTGTTGTTTACACAATTCACACCGTGAGTCCATTGTTACTTTCCTCCTTTTCAAATTGTCCTTGGTTGGTAAGATGTCTGAGCACGCCTGCCACACTAAGTTCCTTACTTTTGGGGGTACATTAATAGTCCAAATGAGCTTCCAGACTCTTTCATTCCACCAAGTATGCGAGCATTCACCAATTGACTGATGGGCTAACCTTAAAGTCACTTGGTATGCCGACTTGACCGAGAAACTCTGTTCCTTATTTTCCTTCCAGATTAGTTTGTCCTCCTTTTCCATCCTTGTGAGTGGTAACACCAAAATTTCTTGACGAATATCCTCACTAAACAAAGAAGCCACTTTCCCTCGGTCCCACTACCTTGTTTGCTGATTAATGAGCTCATGCACGCACATAGCCTCTGATACAACTCCATTCAGCCTCGGGGGGTGAGGAAGCCATTTATGGGACAAAATCTTTATGGTTCTACCGTTACCAACTTGCCACCTTGACCCAGCCAAGAGAGTCTTCTTTGCCGACAAAAGGCTGCGCCAAATGTAAGATGGATTGTGTCCCACCTCAGCATCCAAAAACGTTGTGGTTGGCAAATATTTGGCCTTATAGATACGGAAAAACAGAGAGTCCTTTTCTAGAACCAAACTCCAAGCTTGTTTCGCAAGTAATGCTAGATTAAAGGCATGCAAATCACAAAACCCATCCCTCCCATCTTCTTCGGATGACACAGCCTTTTCCAACTCATCCAATGTACCCTTTTTTCATCCTGTAGTTGTCCCCACCAATATCGTGCCAGTAAAGAGTTGATATCTTCATAGACTTGCTTAGGTATATTAAAAATGCTCATCGTATAAGTTGGTACCGCTTAAGCGACCGTTTTAATGAGGATTTCTCTTCTCGCCTTTGAGATAAGCCTCTCCTTCCACCCGGTTACTTTTTTTGCAATTTTCTCCCTCACGCCTTTGAAGGTGCTAGTTTTAGACTTACCAACAATCATAGGCAGCCTAAGATACTGCTCATAGTCATGGAAAACTTGAGCTCCCAGCATACTTTGTATAGTCTATTTGATGTTGGCCCTCATGTTTTTGCTAAAAAGTAAGGTTTTCTTTCCTCTGTTTATAGCCTGTCCGGAGGCAACTTCATAGGTGTGGAGGAGGTTTAGAAGATTCTGGCATTCCTTAACTTTAGCTTGGCAGAATAATAGACAATCGTCGGTGAAAAGGAGATGAGATACATGGATTCCCTCCCTATAAGATAAAATGCCTTAAATCCTTTGCTGTTCCTCGGCTTTCTTTAGCATGGCTGAGAGACCTTCAGCGCACAAAAGAAACAAGTAAGGGGACAATGGATCTCCTTACTTGATCCCTCTCGTGGGTTTGATAAAGCCCTTGGGTTCACCATTTATGAGAACCGAGTACGAGGCGGAAAGAACTGTCTCCATTGTAAGTGCCACCAATCTCTCATCAAACCCCAATCGATTCATCATCTTCCTTAAGAACTTCCAATCTTCATGGTCATATGCCTTGCTAATATCCAATTTTACTTCCATTTGACCATTTTTACCCCTTTGTCTATTCCTCATTCTGTGAAGCAACTCAAAAGCTACAGTAGTATTATCTGTAATAATTCTATCTGGGATGAAGGCATTCTGAGCATCGAAGATCACCTGTGGTAGAATTAGCTTCAACCGGTTGGCTAGGACCTTTGAGAGGAGGCGTGAGATCACATTACCCAAACTGATGGGCCGAAAGCCACCCAAATATTTTGGATCATTCTTTTTTGGCACCAAGACAATGTGAGTGTAATTCATTTTTTGTAATAGAAATCCCAAATTAAGGACAGAAAGGATAGCTCTAGTAATATCATGTCCAACTATATTCCAAAATTTTTGGAAAAAGAAGGGAGACATACCATCCGGCCCTGGCGCCTTTGAGGGGTGCATTTGAAATAATGCTCTCTGTACCTCTTCGCCCGTATATGGTTCTAATAGTGAGCCCTTCATCTCATCTGTGACCCTTTGATCCACTGCTTCAAGGACCCGGGAAAAATCTCCTTCTTCAGGTTGGCTTGAAGTGAATAAGTCTGGAAATACTCCACTGCTGCATCCACAATTTGGCCTTCATTTGTACACCACTCCCCCATTGTATTAAAAACCCCCACAATTTGATTCCTATGCTTTCTTTGGGATGCTTTTTGGTGAAAAAACTTTGTGTTTTTATCACCAATCGAAAGCCATATTGCTCTAGATCTATGACGCCATGCCAATTCCTCTTGGTGCAACATATTATTTATTTCAGCCTTTGTTTATCTTATTTGCTCCAATAGTGATGGATCATTTCTACGAGTAAGCTCTTCCAATACTCGATGTTTTTCTTTAAAGGAGGCTTTAGTGTTGCCAAAAGCCACTTTTTCCCACTTGAGCAATGCCAACCTTGTATTTTTAATCTTCTGAAATAAACAAAACATTGGGTTGCCCACCTCTACGGTTTGCCGCCAAGCTCCCTCAATAATATTTTTGCACTCCTGGTGGGACGCCCATTTCTCCTCAAACCTCCTGGGAGTATTCTTTTTCCTATTACCAATATTGTTTGCATGGATTGCCACCATGATCGGGATGCGGTTTGAATAAGATGCAGGAAGATGTACTACCTGGCTCCGTGGGAATAAAACGCATCAATCTCCATTTGCACAGGCTCTATCAATCCTCTCTTGAACAAACTCACCCCCAAGTATAACATTATTTCATGTGAACTTGCTTCCTTGATATCCCAAGTCAAACAACCCACAGTGAGCTAGTGCATTCCTAAAGGCCAACATGGGTGGGATTGCCTTCTCAACCCACCCTTGTTTGTCATCAGAGAATAGAATTTTGTTATATTCTCCTATGCATAGCCAAGGCATCGACATCCTAGAGTGGAGATGGTGCAACAAGTTCCATGATTTAGGTTTGTGGTACTCCTTCGGGTAACCATAAAATCCAGTGATCCGCCATGGAGCACTTGTGTCTGTCAGAACAATAGCATTGATATGGTGCGGTGAATAGGTTTGTATATGCAGGTGAATCTCATCCTTCCAAAGCATTGCTAAACCACCTCGTCTTCCTCCCCAACTTCTGTCACAAGGTACAACCAATCCTCCTTGATAGTGTAACTCCTTCTTCACCTTTCTCATTTCTTCAATTGTCTACTTAGTCTCCATGAGAAAGATAATTTTGGGTCTCTTTTCTCTCACCACATGAGAGAGTACGTTAATTGCACGTTGGTTCTCAAGCCCCCGGCAGTTCCAACTTATAACATTCATTGCGATCAGCAAGGCTGAAAATCAGCCTTCGCCGTTGGATTAGTTGTTTTACTCTTGACCTCTAGCCTAGCCTTCTTGCACTCTATATTTTTAGGAATTTCATTATCTTCCTAAGCTCTACTCTCTCTTTTTTGCCTTATCTTTTTTTCCACTCCATACGTCCCCACCTCTTTGGCCTCCTCACTTTTACATAGCCCTTTCTTAGTTATTACTATTTTTTTTTGACATTGGGGGTTGGTTGGTTGCATGTATAGCACCTCATCACATGGTGTGACACATGGTCAACATGTGCTCTGATTACTTTTAACGTGTGCTTCTGTTGGGAAAGGAGTAGAGGAGGTGCCGTATTCAATAGGAACACTATAAGGATCATTACCTTGATTTTCGGTTTCAGAGATATACGCATTCACACCATATATATCTGCTTCCTTACTTGTAGAGTCAACCAACATTAAATGCGAATCTGTTACGGATTGATTTGCTTCCACCGCGGGTGGGATTTTTATTCCTTCTTCATTAATCCCGGATTTTTCGGCTGCCTCATAAATGACCAACGCTCCCAAGTTTGAATTTGGTTCTGCTGTTGCCGGTGATGGGCCTTCTCCCTGATCAAACCTGTTAGCCCTTGCGTGTCTCTATGGAACACCCTTTGGACGTCTCCTCATGTTCCCTTGACTACCCCTATAACCCGCTTTCATCCATTCACCATAAGGATTCTCGTCTTCCCTTGTCTCCAAGAGAACCTTACAAAATTTTTCCTCTTGGCCCAACATACCACACCGGAAACACAATCCAACTAGTCTCTCATATTTAAAGGTCACCAATGATTTATCTCCCTCTGGAATAATCATTGGACCGCCTTGGCGAAGCGGCTTGTTTAATGGGAGTTCAATCCGAACTCTAAGAAATCTGGCTTGGTCAGCCGTAATAGCTTTTGAATCCACTGCCACCATACGGCCTAAGCCACTCCCAATATCTCTCCCTGCTTCCTCGTTAATGAGATTGAATGGCAGACCCCATACTTGCACCCACATAGGAACTGTGGTGAAAGTTACTGATCTCGGCGTCATCTCTTTCTCCCATCGTCTCAACACCAAAAGCTGATTTTCAAAACTCCATGGGCCATTGTCCAGGACCCATTTAATCTGGCCCTCAATGGAGAATTTAAATTGGTATAATCCCTCACTGATGTCCACTATTCTCAGGTCATTCCCATCTTCCAAACTGAATGCAATACATTCTTCGCCACCCTCTGATTAAAGGGTCTAGATGACAGGAACTTGCCAATAAGACTAAGTGACCACTTCTCTAGTATTTTCTCTCTCTGCGTGGATCGGACTGTTATTTCCTCTCCTTCCTCCATTGTGAGTTTTAGGTTCTGTAATCTTTTATAAAATCAGAATCCATAGCCCTAGCGACTATAGGAATACTAGGTAAGGTGAAGAAAAGACTATCACTGCCATCCTGAAGGAGGAGTGATATAAAATGGCTCACCTGAAGTGAGAAGAAGAACTCCTACTTAGAGGAGAAAGAAATGCGAAATAGTTAACCCAAAAGTTTAATTCAATGGGTCTTGACCCAATTATTATTTTATATTAATCACTCACTTTTATTATTGTTATTATTATTCAATATAGAATCTAATAATCAACTAATCAGTAATCACACAACTCTCACGTAAATATTACAACATTTCTAGTACATTAGAGTTATATCATTATGAATTCAAAGGAGTCCTTAATGAAATAAAGAGCTTACGTCTAGTTAAAATAAAATCTAGGCCTACTATACTTTTCGTTTTGTGGTAATTGGTGTAATTATATGCAAGAGGCAAAGAAGAAATAACTAGAAGGAATCTCTGTTGCTGGAATGATTTGACATTGAAATTATTATTGAATCCATTCATGCCATAAAAGGAATCTCAATCCCTTGGCCTAAGAGATGAGAAACTTATATGGACCAAGGAGCACTCAAGAGGTCAATTCTTAGTTAAGTATGCTTTCAGACTAAATTAGGTGCCCCTAGATGGCAGTAATAGTGACATTAATTGACTAGCAGAAATTATGGCAATTGAAGATCCGAGATAGATTAAATATGTTTTTATGGAGAGTTGAGTTAGGTTTGCTTCCTACACGAGATAATCTAGTTCAAGAGGCTAGAATTTGGTGGTAAACTTTGCACTTTTTTAAAGTTTTTTAATTAAGCTAGCAAGTGAGACTTTTATTCATATCTTCTTCCAGCACTCAATGGCTAGAGATATATAGTTTGGAAGTTGTTGGGGCTGAGACATGATTGACTCCACATTTCCAACAAAGCAGATATCATCAATACAATCAAGTGGGTCTTCAATTTGCCTTAACCTTAGAATCCATTTGGAATCTGAGGAATAATATAGCCCATAACAATAAATTTGAGGTAATGATTTAGATTCAAGCAGCATACAGTTTTGGAGGATTTAGTTGAGGTCCAACAGCAAACTAATCCTTCTCAAAGGCAATGTCCCTCCCTAAGTACCATCGAACTTAACATGGATGCAACTGTGGCCAAAGTGTTCACCTCCTTAGCCGTGGTTGCCAAAAATGAACATGGTGTTATCCTCAAGTATGCTCTAGGATTCACTTGTCATGTGATTATTAACAATCTACAGAAATTTTTGTTATATTATGGGCTCTCCAATTAGCAAAAAAAAGAAAATTTTCCTGAATATTATGGTGGAAGGTGATGCAAAAAGTTTGTTTTGACCTAATCAACATTGCTGATATGGAAAGTTGTTGGTATGTCTCTACTATGCTCAACAATGCAAACGTTGTGGAGACTCTAATTAATTCAGTAGTTCATATGACACAATTTAACCCAAAATTCAAAATCTTAAACTTATGAGCATGAGCCTAATTATGTTATATTAATTGCTCATTCTTCTTTTATTTGGATCCAATGTGAGGCTTCATTATTAACCAACGACACTACTTATATATGAATATTACAATAAATGTTCCCTTTACACATGTGGAGCAGACATTAGAGTCTCCCTTGCTCTACTTGGTGGGACGTACTAATGAACACTTGTTCTTGACATATCAATTTTAGTGCTAATTGTTGAGTAGATAACACATTTAGGAGACTTTAATTGAGTGGTAAATTTGAGTGTCCCTAAGTTGTTTTATTTTTTATTTTTGACTGAAGTATCCCTAAGTTGTTATCTTCCAAGAAAGTGGATTAAAAGGAAGGCAATGATGTGGCTCGTGCCTTTGCTAAATGTGTTAGCTTTGTTGATTTTCTTTGTTGTAATGATGAGACTCTTCCTCATGATGTTGCCTACGATTCCTAGAAGAGGAACTCCTGTTCTCTTTTTTGTTGAATGAATGTGTTTGACAAAAATTAAAAAGTTAGCTTATTTTACTATTATTTATGGGCTCTACTGCACTTTTTGGTACTATTCATGGATTCCACTTTACTATTTCAACTAACTTTTACCTTCATGTATGGTACTTTCAGCAAAAAGTTTTTAATTTTAGCAAAATAAGCAGATTCCAAATAGACCCTAAAAGCATATGTTTCATAAAAAAACTATTTGGGAATGTGGATATCCAGATTTATTCATTTATTAGTATTTTATATCATATTATTATTAATATCATTATTTTTATATATAGGAATGTATGTAACAATATACTTTAGCAAAAATATAATTTATACAAAATTTTCAAACATTACATAAATTTGGTTAATTAATGGTTTATTTTAATTTAATTTAATATTTTTTGAATTAAAAATTAATAAAATATAAAATTACAAATAATATATAATTATAACTCATATGAATACCATAAAATAAAGGCAAAAATACCTTTTGTTTTGTCCTTAAATTAACTTCTACCAAATTTTCAATATAGCGCTCAAATTTTTCAAAGCTAGTCCTTAATTATATTTTTAAATTTTTTATCCTTTTAGTTTCTACTATCATCTCACTTACAAAAAATATCTCATATTAAAAATTTAATTATCAACAGTCATTTGGGCATTTTTTTTTGTTAGTGAGATGACATCATAGATCAAAATGACAATAAGTTTTAAAATATAAAAACTAAAATAAAAGTTGTGAAACTTGAGAATGAAATTGAAAAATGACCAAAATATAGGGACAAAAAAAAGAAAAAAGAAAAAGAAAAAGGTGTTTTTGCCTAAAATAAACTACATGCCTGCATGTGCAAAAAAGAAACAATTGCATATTTGTGGATCGTGGTGGATGCATGCATGTAAATTTCTTTTGAGCAACTTAGAAGGAAAGTTCTTTATATACTGATAGGGAATATTTTATTTTGTGCATCCATCTGTTGAAGTCTTCAAAGTTTCAAATTTTGAGCAATCAACATAAACTTTTGTATATGTAAGGATATAAAAAGTCTGTGCATATATCAGACCAATTATATATAAAGTTCACATAATAGTAAACAATAATATAAATGTGAGTGTAGATTAGCCTTTTGTTTTTAGTTTAAACTTATTTAATTGGCTTTCAGTTAGCTCAACTGGTAAAATTTATTATTCTAGAATAATAAATTTGGATTTCGATCCCCACCTACACCAATTTATACAAAAAAAACTAATTTGTGTTTTAATTAAAAGATAAAGAATAATCATCAGTAGCAGACATCACAGATAGCTATCTCTCAAAAAAGTTTAAGCTTATTTAACTATCAGGTGCACACTAAGCCAGCTGCCTAGCTATCTGCCTTGTATTTATTTAGAAAGAAAAAAAAGACCAACAAAAGCCGGCTGCATTGTATTTTTTAAAGGAGGAAAACTAATTCACGTTGCAAACTAAACTAGTTTACAATCCCAAAATCAGGAAACACGTTTGAGTAACATATTTTTCATAAACCACAAAGTAAGGTAAAAGACAAAAATAAATAAATCGAAGAAAGGTCCAATATATTTGAATTATTATTTGAGTTTTTCCACAGCCCCTGCCTCCATGCAAAGTGACCAAATCGAAGAAAGGTCCAATCTCGTTGGGAAGGCCTATGGCATTTAAGGAAGACAATTACATCATATTAAATGCATTCATTTGTATTGCATATGTTGTTAGGACAAGATCCTACATATGCCAGTCTTGCATGAGCCATGAGGTTCTTTGTATTTTAGTTCATGCATGAGTTCCATGATTTTGCTCCTGTATGAATGCTACGAGCAATATTTTAGATTTGTTGGCGGATCTATACTCCCTTTTGGTTTGATTTATCTTTTCAAAAACAGTACGTAATCTAAAAATACACCTTAATCATTGACTCACGCCTCATGGTCTTAGTAAAGCTTGAGTTGCTTGATTTTCATATTAAAAGTCTTGAATTGAATCCGATAGGTTTCACACGTCTCTCTGAAAGTTTTGTTACTTTGATACAAGTGATTTTATTGTGATTGTTTGACCCTTTATTTGTCATGCTTAATTGGAATTTAGCCCACTCATCACTTAATTAGCCAAAAAAGAATTAAACAAAATCTTGAATTGAATTACACATTCACAGTAGTACAACATAATTAAGAAGCATTACATTTTTTTTCTTGAGAAACAAGAAGCATTAAATTAAATAAGGAATCTAGCCCACTCATCAAAGCCAATATATATTTTGAATTGAATTGAATGACACATTTCACATTCACAAAAGTACGGTATAAGAAGCATGAAATAAGGCCCTAACCCATTTTTTTGTTCATAAAAAGAAGAAGCATGAAATAGGATACTTGTGATAAATCCAAAAAATATATATATATATATATATATATATATATATTTTCTCTTTTTTGTTTTTGTTTTTTTTTTCTTTCTAAAAGTTGGGTTTGAAGATAACTCGCTCATTATCTATAGATATTTTCAACTAAGAATTGATTCATTTCACATTTTTGTTACAACTTACAACACCAAAAGACTTCAATTAGAACTCTTATAACATAAACATTATTATTACCAATCTTCAAAAATATACTGTATAGTATTAATGTTATGTTACTGTTCGATTATAATATATACAAATGAGGGATAGTTGTATATTATTTTTTGTTCGGCTAACCTGGGCAGATCTTAACATTTTTTTAATGGATAGAAAACATGTGCTTCATTAAATTAGACAGATAACAAAATCTTAAGATATAACTTATCAATGTACAGCCTTATAAAGTCAGAATTAAGATGGATAATGGATAAGCACATGGAGTTAAATAAAGCTAAAAACCGTGTGCTTGATGTTAATACCATACATTAACGTTATATTATAATTGTCAAGAGGTGGATTATTGTGAAGAGGTGGATTTGCCAACAGACATGTCCTATTCACCCATGACGGGAAGACCAATGGAATCCAAGTCCAAGTTTCAATTTATTATTTTTTAAGTGAAAGAAAGAATTAAATGGTTTTTTTATTAAATAAGAAAAGAAGAATAAAAAAGAGATAATTAAATGGAGAAAACAGAGCATAAGGGCTTTTTAAAACCGACTTTACGTTAGTGGGAAAATAGTTTGTTTCTAGTACTGTCTTGTACATAAGATGCACTAGCTAGGCAGCCGGCTGCTTTGTACATAAAATACAAACATGGGATGCGAAAATAGTTTTTATGGCTACGACAGATATCCTTATGTAAAATTTTCCCCCTAAAGGCTAATAATCACTGACCCTAATACCATGTTAATATAAATTGAGAGAAGAAATATTGTAGTGACGTAGAAGCATAAAATGAGAGAGAGAAATTAAACACATGAGAGTTACATGGTTCAGTTGTATTATGTGTAATGAAGTATAGAGAATACTAAGAGTTTATATAGAGTAGTAGAGTTTAGGGTTAGCTCTAGATGAGCTATACACTAAATTGGGTCTCGTAGACCATTACATAATAAATAATAAACCTAAATATATATTTTTAATGTGGGTAAGGTGTTGTATGTTTCTAATAATATGGACTTCTAAAGGTATTTTATATGAGAAAATTTATGAACACCACTTTTAATTTTTTTTTATGCAGAGAGTTTCAACATATGACTTTTGGCATCTGCTCATGATGAATATTACTTTTAATTATTTATGTCACAATTTTTGTTACAATTTTAATATGACAAATTACGAGTAAAAAATAGGGTTCGTTTGGATGCAGTTGAAACCGAAAATTGAAAATTGAAAAATATTATAGTAAAATAATTTTTTAATATGTAAACAATACTATGAGACTCATTTTTAATAACAAATTTTAAAATAGTATTACGGTTTTGTCCCTTGCAGTTGAAACGAAAAAAAAAAATTACTGAAATGCATTTTGCATCCAGACGTGGACGCACAATGCAGCTCCCAAACGCATTCATAATACAAATAATTACTTTATAGATATGCAACATTAGAATTGTTGACAAAAACTGTGGAAGAACACTGTTGAATATTACAGCCCTATAAAATAAGACCCCGAGAGGGAATCACGCCCAGGGGAGACTGCGTGTGATCGCTCACTTCAAAGTGCTTACACGTTCCACAAAATACGCTTTTGTTTTTGTTGCAAGTGTTTTAACGTAATCAGAGGTTTGAAGTGAACGTCACGTTCATGTCATCACCACTTTTGTCTTCTCATATTTTTCTCACCTTTTAGAGGCAGTAATAGTTAACAAAAAAAAAAAAGATATTTATTTCCCTTACTATTTATTATTAGTAGTGTAACGCGGAACTAGGTTTGAAGATTCTTCCATGCTCCATCTCTGACTTTCTTTTCCTATTTTTTTAGTCTTTTTGTGGCTTTGGTTGGACCTCTATGACCTTCATCAATTCAAAAAGTAAGAGAGAGAGAGATAGCCTATAGGTTATGAACTTTAAGGAAGGAGAAGAAATGGTCAGCAATTGGACTTAGCTCTTCTCTTTGAACTTCTTTTACTGTTCCTATTCCTATGACCAAAGACCGGTCTTAATGAGGAAAATCCACTCGGCGTTTCTTTGGTCAAACTTCCTCTCTCTTTTTATATATTCAAATTTTGCACATTCCTTAAATCCCAGACTCCCTCCTTCCTCAGTCTTTCATCTTTCTTTGTTCATCTTCAAATATTCAGCCTTTATTGCATTCTTTGATCACTTTCAGTTTCTGTTTTGTTCTGTTTGTCTTAAACTATTATTTTGGATCTTTTCAAGAAACCCATATACAAAAAAAAATAAAAAAAAAACCTTTTTCATTAGTGTCCAAGTTTTGCAGCTAACCGATAGCAGCCTCCTTTTTTAACCATAAATTCTCAAAAAAAATCATATTTTGGCTTACCTTCCGTATGCTCAATATTCTAGCTTCCTCATTTTATTGGCTCTTTGTCTAATAGCTCGTTTTTGGCATAAGATTTTTTATTCCAATTTCTCATGCTTCTTCTTCCTAACATATATAAGCAACCAGTACTTCTAGCAATTTGAACAAAATCAGCTTATTAACACTATAGGCTGTATTTGCTCAAACATTGTCTACATCCTCATATTTTTGTGTGGTTTATAAATGGATAACATGGGAGATTGGGAGCAAAAGAATCTCATAAATGAGCTAGCACAAGGCATGGAACTAGCTAGGCAGCTCCAAATCCATCTCAATGTGCCATCTTCATCACATGAGGCTCGTGAATTCTTAGTCGAAAAGATCTTATCTTCTTATGAAAAGGCACTTTCAATGCTCAATATGAGCAGCTCGGTGAGTGAGCCACAAGCCATAGGAGGTGCAATTCTTCGAATGTCCGAATCTCCACCTTCTCTAACGGGCAGTCCACGAAGTGAGGATTCAGATCGAGAACTCAAGGATCAGGAGCAAAGAGATGCCTCTAGAAAGAGGTAAGTTAATTAAAAGCTATATAACTAGGAGTTGACTTAATCTTGTGTAAATTTTGGGGTATAAATATTTGGACTTTTAATGTTTCAGAAAGACCTTGCCAAGATGGACACGACAAGTAAGAATTAACCCTGGGGTGGGACTTGAAGGACCTCTTGATGATGGCTTTAGTTGGAGGAAATACGGGCAGAAAGACATTCTTGGAGCCAAATATCCCAGGTACAACATTTTTCCTTAAATCTATTTTGGTTATTGTATATTACTTTGAATAAGTTGATAACATGCTTTGTGTAGTTTCTGAACAATAACAAGATGTCCATAGCTCATATCCATGTGAACTATAACAAGATTATTAGTATATAACTCTAGATGTAACTAAAAGCACAGAAACCACTTTTTCTTGTCCTTTGTGCTGTATTATCTGACTTAGCAGAAAAGAAAAGTCTGTAAACCTGACTTTTTCTCTGGCCAAGTACTTCATAATTGCATTGAATAATTTAGGTAATAGATATAAACTTAAACATACGGTTGTTTGCATGCCTCAGTTAAGATTTAACTGAATTGCGTACTTGGACTTATTATTAGCCAACAGTTGTCAAGGCAGAAGTAGAAGAGGCCTAAAAGTTCATGGTTCCCTCCAAGTATTTGAAAAATTTATTCATCTATTTTCAAAATATAATTATCAATAAAAATTTTGTGTTCCATGCACCCCCAAATATGCTCCTCCCTTAAATTCAAATATTCAAGTAGTTGGAGTTTTCAAGGAAGCTAGCATAGATTATTTCATAAAATTAAAATAAAACTATAAGAATATTCCATAGAGAATATATCCATTCAAATTTTTTATTGTTTTTAAATAATAAAAGTTAAATATTTAAAGCGCTTAATGTTGAAAGGATGATATCTAATTAAAACTAATCATATTAAAATTTAAGAAGAAAAATTGAATCAAGAACTTTTTTAGAGGTGTTACTTTTATCTTTTGTCATTGAAAGTATGAAGCGTTTCACTTATAATTTTCTAAATATGCATGCACTCACATATATGCATGCATGCATGGATATAAAATGTAAAGGTATGTGTATGTGTATATTAAATTTAGTTATGTATTACCTTACAGAATTAATTAGGGGGTGGATTCATTGGTTTGAGGCCTAACATAAATTTGAAGATATCAAATTCAATCCACTACATTATTGGTCCTTAGATTTTTACGTTGGCTCATTGGAGAGAGTAAAATAGTTTGACCAAATATTGTGATACCTCTTCCTTTTATATATATATATATATATATACACACACACACACACATATATGTTTTGATACTATAGTTAGACCCCCTAAAAAATCCTCATTGAGCCCTTGCCGACAATTCAAGGTTGTTAAATGTTAAAAGCATTTACGGTAATTGAACTGATGCTTAATTATATAGTTATATGTCATGTTTCCTAGTTATCTGTTATGTCGGATGCATCGATCAATATATATATGGCAAGCTGCATCAATAAATTAAAGAATTACATCGTGCTCATTTGTTAAGCTCTTACTCTTCGTTTTAGGTTTCTAATCTAGTGACACCACCTAATAATTAAGGCACATCCCTCCAAATTAAATAGCTGCCTTTGATGTCAAGCAACAAATAACTAATACCCTTCCCAAAAAGTTGGCAGCCGGTCATTCTCTATTTCATTTTGGAATATATGTTTTTTATTATTACTATTTATTTTTTATTTTTTTAGATATGATAAGATTTGAACCTATAACATCATCTCTATTATGATTACTCTTTACTATTATGTGTAAATATCAATGAATTTCTTGTTTGTGTTTGCAAGATTTGCGATTAAATCTTTTGTTTAAATATAAGAAATATTAGTAATTAAACTAACTAAAATCTACCAAATACGATCCTATTTGAAAAGTTAATAAATAGGTTATTGATAATAGTTTTTATTTGCCATTATTTGGAAAGCCTACACTTTTTTTTCTTTTCATTATTCTATTGGAATTTAAATTAAACTAGATGTTTTTATTTAAAATACCGTATATTAGATAACATCATTAAAAAAAAAATTATTAAATCCATCAACAATATGGAACCAAGAAGTATAATCCCTTTAGAAAGTTGAATTTTTTTTGTTAAGAGCTTTATAGCTCTATTAATTGACATTTCTTTATATTTTCAATAGAAAGATTCAATGTTCAAATGTCTTTTTCCCCATTGTACTATCACATTTTGTTTTTGTTTAGTTGAATTTTTTTAAAGAAATACCAACATGAGAGTGGGAGGAGAATTATAACCTATTACTATTAGACTTGTGGCCCAAGTGGCTATGGAAGCAAACAAACAACTTCAACCTTTACACCTGTGGTCCAAGTGGCCATGGAAGCAAACAAACTATAACCTTTACACCTAATTATATGGCCAAGTGGTAAAGAAACTATTCTTTCATGTGGTCCTCATGAGTGGTGGTCAGGGAACTCTTCTTTCATGGGGTCCTCATTAGTGGCAGGTTCAGGATTTAGCTAGCTAGGCAATACTAAAGCATTGGACATTACATTTTCAAAAACCAATAAACTTATAAATTGTATTCTGTCATTATACAACTCTGTTTTTACCTGAACAATAAATTGCTCCAACTTGCAGAGGCTACTATAGATGCACGCATCGAAATGTCCAAGGTTGTTTGGCTACAAAGCAAGTCCAAAGATCCGATGAAGACCCAAATGTGTTTGAAATCACATACCGAGGAAGGCACACATGTGCTCAAGCCTCAGCCACCCACACAGTTCCTGCCCCAGCATCACCTGAGAAACATGAACCAATCAACAGCAGGAACCCTGCTCAGCTTCAAAGCCTCCAACCACAGCAAACTCAGCAACCATCCCAAGAAATGCTCTTGAACTTCAGGGAAGCCCTCAAAGTCCAAACTGAAAACTTAGACACTGCTCACCACTACCAGCAACCATTTCCTTCATTTGGTTTCCCTGCTGCTGCTTCTACATCGAGCGCAAAGGTTGAAAACCAAGTGTTACCGGACTCCCTGATCGATAACAATTTTGTGGGAAGTTTTTCTCCTTCATTCATGTCTTCTGCAACATCTGGAACTAACTATTTCACTGTGTCTCCAACTGGGGCGAATAGCTTTGGAGTGCACCAGAATTTGCAGACTTCTGAGTCTGCTGCAACTTCAACTAAAAACTCTCCAATTGCTGCTTTGGCTTTTCCATTTGATCAGGAATTTGACCCCAACTTCACATTTGGGAGCTCCGGATTCTTTCCTTGACTGCATGCTTCACTAAAAGAGAGAAGCTTGTCTACATACAAGTGGTGAGGTCTCCTAGAAGGAGAAGGAACTTTTGCATCTTGCATATGTATCATATTTGTCATAATAAGCGGGTTGTGAATCCACATATTACAAAAGAGATGATATATATGTTGGATGTATGACATAATTATTGCTTTAAGTGGGGCAACAGTTTTTTTTTTTTTGGGGGGGGGTGGGGGCGTGTGTTGGTTATACAATTTTGGGTTGTAAACGTAGGTAGGTTGCAGTTTGAAAGTACTTATGTTTTTTTGGCTTTAAAATGCAAAATACACATTGATATATTTGCTCCAAAAATCTTAATAAGTACTTTCAAGATGTTGACCTGATAATGATTGTATTTTCTGCTTAGTAGAAATTTTGATTCTTTAGATAATGGGGGATAAAAGTATAGGAAAGCGTGTAACATCCTTTTGATAGTCTAATGTGTAATTTTTTCCCAATTTAAATTCAGATAATTAGTCTGATTAAATGGTTCAATAAGATCTTGTTGAATAATTGATTTTTTTTTTTTTTAACAAATACAACATAGCACTCAGGGTATGCATCTTTATGAGATGATGGTGTAAAGTTAAGCTGCAAAGTGCAAAAGGCCATAAATTAGCTACTCAATTAGTTCATAATGTTTTCTTTCTTCGTTTTCTAGAACAAAACAATTTATTGGAAATAAAAACAAGTACAAAAAATCAAAGGGGTCCAAACCCATCTCACATTGTCACTCGAGATGGGAAAGGCCCCATGTATTACAATAACAGCCTAAAGTGCTAGATTGTTAGCAACAAAATTATATGTGCATACATGGATGATAGTGCCTTCATGATTTATACAATTAGTGGCCTCATATTATGTCATTTTTATGGTTGGAAGTAAAATTTGACCTCGCAGATTAGGGGAGGAGTTCAAAAATGCTTTTTTTTTAAGGACTTTTCTTTTTTGGTAAAAAATGCAAGTATAATGAGAAAGGAACACAAATAATTGAAAAGGGTGAATTTGGTTCAACTTTTCTAATGCAATGGTTGGCATTAAACTGATCAAAGCCTAAACTATCACACTAATACAAAATGGAATCAAACTATAGTATATATGATTAAAGTGATTCAGAAAGTTACAAAGAAACACTTACAAGCTTAAATTTTTCACAGCCCTACGACCAACGGAAAGAGCTCCTAAAGGTGTATGTAACTTCCTGTAACTGCTTGAATATTCTTTTTGCAACATTGTCATTTATCTTCATTGCAGGTGTTGTTTTTGCCTTTAAAAACTATGGCAGGGATTGCCCCATTAGTTCTTTTACAACCATATGCTCCTTACTGCACTGCTTACTTATCATGCTCTTAATAAACCATGAAAGATTTAACTAAGGGTCATGTTAGCGGGTATCCTTAGGACAATTGTTAATAAACTATATTAAAAAAGTTTTGATGCTAGTATTATGAGAAATATAATAAATTGTCAACAAAATTAATTACTTTATCATTTTCTCATAAAAATATTTCTATAAGTAATTTCTAATCTAATGAGCTTAGGCATTCATTAACATTTTCCTTTAATACCAAAAATTTATTTTAGGTTAATTTTCAAAAAATTCACGTGGAAGTGGGAGTTGCTTCAATTCAAGGCTCATTGATTCTTAAGAGTACAAATCTGGGCTCTGAACCATTAAAGATCCAGCAATCATTACCAACGAAGGGACAAAGTTTTCAACTTCAAATGCTTAAGTAGATCCAGGCCCAGGTTTCTGTAAAAACTTATTGAATGTATACAATTCCATTTCTAACGTCGTGTAAGATTAATTGGGGCTCCAGTCCACCCGTTGACCCAAAAGTAATTGATTGGGCTTTTGCTATTATATGGTTGAAAACTCAGTAATGGACCTAGCACGAGTCTCATCTAAGCTAGAACCCATGCCACCTTAAACTAGGGCACCATAGCGAGCTGGGCCTACCACATTTTTTTTATTATTGTTATTTTTTGCTAAGAACTGGGCCTACCTGCACCTTGCTTATTAGGAACCCCACCAACATTTTTTTTTTTGATTCTTTTTGTTACGGTAGGAAAATCTCTAGCCATCACCAAATTTATTTATAAAATTGAATGCCTACCCATATCAGAATATTCTAGTTCAATCAAACTTGAATTGAGTTAATAAATTCTCTTCTGAATGGGATGTGATTACTGAAATTAGTTAGTGGGCCTTTTCAAGGCATGCATTTATAAGGGACCATGACCCTAATTTGGAGCTGACTAGACTCGCACAAAGAAAGAAAAAATGGGATTACCAAAATCTATTATGAATTGACTCAGTTCTCGTACATTTTTAATTGGAGGTGTTTTTTTTTTTATTTTAAATATACAATAGTAAGTGATAGTGAATTTTAATTTTTATATTTTATTTAGTTAACGGGTGATATGACAGTTTTTCATTAAAACAAAAAGAGATTTCAGTTTAAAAAGTACTAAAAGTAAACAAAACTCATTTATTATAACGGTGTGATAAATTGACAATAAATGTATTTAATGCTTTTCCTTAAAATTTAACTTCAGATAAGTCAACCCAATTGAACCTAAACATCGTATTGTTATTCACTCCGAAAATTACACGGCCGGTTTTTTTTTGTTGTTTTTTTGTTATTACATTTGTCTCTCCTTTAGTTTGAAATAAAAAAACATTCATCTATTCTAAAATGTAAACTATTCACACTAATATGCCTTAGATGATTGAAAAAAGGTTTTAAGAAATCTTGAATTTCCTATTTTATTTTACTCTTAAATTGTTATCCACAACCCCTCTATTAGGAAATTTAAGGTTTTTAATTTTTTTTTATACAAGATAGAATTTTTACTCTAGCCTAATCTAAATGTATATGTGTGTGAAACTCCTTCCTGAAGACTTGAACCCCGGTCCTTGCTCCTCCCCCCTACACCCCACAAGTAAGCTACGTTTTAGGAAAGGAGTGTGTAACAAATAGAAAACTTCAGAAAGGAAGTGAAATTTTCTCATAATTCACCATAACTTTTTATCACCTTATTTAGGTTATTTAGTTTAAGATAAAACTTAGGTACAATACTAATGTAATGTATCTTAAGTTCCACTCTTAGTATTCAATCATGTAGCTTTTTTCTCATGAGATAAAAGTGTATTTTTAGTTAATCACAACCACATAACTGATTTTTTTTTTTTTTAAAAAGAATTGAAAGAACAACACCTAAGCACTGTATCTAAATTTTGCCATTTAGTTTATATATGTAAAAAAAATTAAATTTTTACTTGTTTTAAGTTTTTTTATTTATTATTTTTTAAGTAACTTGATATTACAATGGATGAACATTTGAATCCTGATTCTCCTAGCTAATAAATGAGGGAAAATTATGTTATTAAGTTACAAGTCTTTTGATACTTTTATATAATTTATTTGTTGAAGTTTAATAAGTTCATAAAAATAAGTTTTACCGAAATAGCACTAAACATAATATGTTGTCTCCTTTAAAAACACCATGAAGCGTTAGTTGATTACAAGGTGGGTTATGGTTTATGTCAAAAGTTCTAATTAGGTACAGACTTAGTCCATCCAAGTGGAGAAAGTATGAAACGAATTGAATTATTAAGTTTTAAACTGGTTCCTTCATTTTTACTTTTTCAAACATGCAACTTCTTTTCTAAAAGGATGGTTGTCTTCCAAGGGGGGAAGGGTCGTCACATCAATGTTCAATGTAGTAGGAAATTTGACTCACTGGGCCCACTTCACCATTGAAGTAATGTCTATTTTGCTAAATTTCGAGATGTTCATAAGCTACAATCCTATTTACCTAGGAGTTGGTGAAGGGTATGAAAAAGGAAATCAATAGCATAGCCCATATATGGATACATAAAAAAAAGTAAAGGTCTTATAATCTTCATGGCATTCAATTTCAATACCCAAATATGTCAATTTCACTGTAGGCCGTAGCCCCATCCTTGTCAATAGAGTTTGCAACCATTACAAAACGATCTAAGCAATGATAACTTCATAATTTGTGGATGAATATTCTTCCTGTGTAATCTTCCATTGGAGTTATGATTCTTGATCAATCAATCTTCGTGAAAATCAAAATACATTTTCATTCCACTGTGCTTTAATTACCTCTTAAAAGATCCAGAACACGGGTCCATCCTATTTTTGCTTGCATTATTTCAAAAGTTAGGGTTTTCATTGTGGAACTAAACTTACAATATTGTAGATACCTAGATTCATCACAATACTACTACTAGTACTAGCTAGACAAAATTAGTTAAGGCAGCAGCTAACAAAAGGTTTAGCATTAAAATCGACACACATACATGAATGTCATAACTCAAGATTACAGAAAGTTGGGGTAGACTATCCCCACTATGAATCTAGGTTAGAGAGACAACAAGAATGTCCAACCCTATTACAATAGGCCATAATAAAAGGCATACAGTTATTGATGAGATAGTGTTACCCTACTCTAAACTTAGGTCAGACAGACAATAAAACTATCAAAACCTGTTGGAGTATGTTTACATACAGCATCAATTAAGACAATTTGAATATCAAAGTATTTCTCGTCATGTAAGTACAGATATTAACGCAATATTATTACACAAGTTTTATTGAAGTAGTTACTTCATTAATGGGTGTAACTTAGTGTTAGCATTAATTTTGAAACCTAATCATTAGCATATAAAAGAGCGCAATTCTACCATCACGCATCTTTGACATGATGGTCACTTCATAAGTATAAGTGCTTATAGGGTGTGGAGGGCAAGAGCCAAAGTTCAACTTTTTAGGAATGAGTTTTATACACATGCATATTCACTTAGATTAAGTTAAAATAAAATTTCTATCTTGTATAAAAAAAATTGCAACTCTTGTAAACATATAAAAAGAATAATGAATTTTGAGTTTAGTTGATGAATCTTGGACATAGGTGTCTTTTGATTTTGACATTTGCACGTAAAATATATTTCAATTAATATCAAGAAGCGATTATGTGTTTGTGACATTGATTGGTTTCTTTTATAGAATAACTAAGGTTTAAATCCTTTCTCCCTAGTGGTGGTTCTACAGCCAGCCCAAGGGGTTCAAATGAACCCCTGGCTTGGCCAAAAAACAAAAAAACTGTATATAATTTTTATTTTTATTTTTTTTACTCCTAAAATAAAATTTTGAACACCCTAATTTTAAATTTAGTTTAACCCTAATCTTAAATCTTAGTACCACTTTCATAATATTATTTTCACAATAATTTTACAATAAAAGTTAAGTGACAAGGTTTAATTTATTTTTATCTAAATCCTACAAATGACGTCACTTTTTTACATATCTTTAACAACTTACCACCTAGATTAATTTGTTGTGAAAGTGTTGTATCAATAGCTCTACTCTTAAAATTGCTACTTCGTTATTAAAAATAAATAAATAAATAAACCTTCCCTCCAACTCTAGCTTACTTTGCCATTGACCACGGAATAAAATTGTTTTTCCTTGCACTTTTTTTATTCATTAACAAAAAATTACACCACTTTTAGCACACAAAAATTACAACATTATTGACCTCTTTAGGAAAAAAATCCTAGAGTCGCCACTGTTCCTCTCCCACGGAAACAATTAAATTATTAAAAAAACCAATTGAATAATTTTATAATATTTTATGGTATATCAGGTCTTAATTTAACAAAAAGTATTTATAGTTGTGGAAATATATAAACCCTGGTCGATTCTTTGTATTTTTAATATCAATGTTTAAAGCTAAGATAAGATCGGTTCCGACAAACCCTATGCTGCCAAAAGGATAGGGTTCTTTGAAGTTGGAGGGAATTAATAACTCAAATATTTAGAAAACTTACATTTTTATTTTTTAGGTTCGTATCTAACATTTTTTTTTTGATACGCTCGTATCTAACATTAGACTAGGGGAACATTCATAATTTTTAAAACCTATGCTACATCTAGTGCTAGATTTGATTGGGTAGGCTTCTTCATGATATTAACTAATATTGCAGGTAATAAATGAGGTGAGGAACCAATGGTCGACTGCCACTTTTGCCATGCATGTCTTGTAGTGAATTGTATGGTTCAAGTATTTAGGGATGTATAGATTATTCCGTTTAGGCTAGGTTCAGTCACAACTCGCAAGGATGTAAAAATTCTCTCAAAAATAAAAGGAAAATGTTAAAGATACTACGAAACTTACTGTATAAACTTTACAAACTAACTTAATTAATAATGAATGTGATTGATATCGTTCAAAACATAATAAATGAATGTTAATATTACTTTTTCATGATTGGTGAAACATCATAGTATAAGAGGCTATGTAATAAAATTTCTAATGTCTAAAAAAAGTTGTAGTTATGACAAAGAATCAAGATTTCTTTAAGGTTCAAGTCTTTGATTTTTTCCCTTTTTGGTGGAATGGCTTCATGAAATTTTTGCAAGCAATACAAGGCTTTATGTATCTTTTGTCAATGTAAAGCTATCCTTAAATTAATAATGGTATTTTTTTTAATCTAAAAATTTCATTAATCAAACAGAGGACCCACATCAACGCAATCAACCTTACAAGCATCTAAGATGAATTTTGGGATCTACATGCTTATTATGCTTATTACAACATAAATAACTTTTGAGTCTAGTGTTGCAGTTATGTGAGTTGTAGAATTGAGTTTTCTCCTAACTCAGCTAATTTATAAATTTACACCTGGAATAAGATTTACCAAGTTCTAGAATATTACAAATATTAGGGAAAAGTTTGGATCAACATTTTTCAGTAACAATACCAATTATGTCTTGCTGATCATGGCCAAAATAAATTACCAAATGTCTTGTCTATTAGTTCGATGTTTAACGAATATCTTAAGGACATTCGTTTAGAAAATATTTTTAAAAACTTTTTTATGAGAGAAGAAAAAACAATTAATTGTTTTGACGGTTTTTTATATTTTTCACAAAAGTGGTGTACAAAATTTTCCTAAAATAGTTTATTAATAATTGTCCTAAGAACACTTGTTAATAAAACTTTTATTATATAAATCTAATAAACTAATTTATCACCAATCATTAAAAAACAATTCATGTTACTAAAGTAATATCAATCAAATTCATTTTCATGTTAATTTATAATCATTTTGTAGTAATGAGTTTAACATTATCCTTAAGATTTTGATAGAAGACATTTTGTCAGTGTCAACCTTTTCTTTTTTGTATGGGGAAAAACATATTATTGAACATTTGTCTATGGTCAAAATACGCAACAATAAAAATGGTGAGGCCATTTGGCAATAGTCCCCCTTTTTAAAGCAATTACACCACAAAGTTTTTCTTTCTTTCTTTTTATAAAGTAATGTTTCTTCAATAATGAGATATAAACATGTTCATGGCAGAAATGCACCTTGAAGTTTTCATCTCCAAAGCTGTGTTACATGCATGCACGTATTAGATGTTGCTTCACGGATGGTAGCTGAAGACATTTAATTGAACTCTCACTCTCTCTCTCTCTGTGGACATTTAATTTGAACTTTGGAAATGAAACTTGAAATTCATAGATTGACTTAAATATTGAGAACTCAGTTACAATAGGGGGCTACACTACCTATAATAGTAATACGGGTCATTTTCTATCATAGAAAATGACCAGTATTACTAATAAAGTTCAGCCTCATTTAGAAAAAAAAAAAAAAAAAAAAATACAGGGTCATGACTGATTAAAAATTAAAAATTTAGTTAATTAAGAGGATTGTCGGTAAATGCCTTTCCCACATTCCCTTTTATTAGTGCACTTCTTCAGCTGAGAGTGAGAGACAAAGGTCCTGTTAGGTTTGAGATTCATCAAATTATCTTAGTGGACATTGCAGAACGTTTGCTGAATTTGGTGTGCAAGTTCCTCGGCGCTAAGTTGACATTCAATTCCAATCTATTAATCAAAGACATACCCAATCATTAGCTTCCGGTTTTTGATAATGAATTTAATCTAATCAAAGCAGTGTGTGTACTAAAAACAATTCTTCAATAAATTAATATAAGAGGACAATGACTAGAAGGTACCATAGTTTTCTGCAACATCTCGTGGTTTCCAAGACGTGCATTAAACTTTAATGGTCAGTGCAGTACAACGACAACGCCAGTTTTAACATATATGGACTTTGAAATTACTGCAAATCTACCATGCACACAATTTCCTCGTTCAGTGTTTCAGTGGCTCTTCTACTCCAGAAGTGCACATGCGTTGGATATTGAGACGTAACAAATATTTGATATATGTCAACATTTTAACGGATCCTATACTTTTGTGTGCTAGACCCAAGTAGGTTCTGTTCTATATATACAAATCTATGATTTTGAACTACCTCTAATTTTTACAGAGTTATCTATTTAAAAGCTTATAGACAATAATTTCAATGCCTATGAGAGATAGAGAGAGTGAGGAAATGAATTAAATGAGGAGCATTCATAAATTATTAAGGAAAAATATTAAAGATATTATACACACATATATATATATGTGTGTGTGTTTTTCTTTTAAATATTATAAATTTTATTAAATAACTTTTACAAATTAATGTGATAATTAATATTATTGGCCAATAATATATAAATATTGGTTTCTTATGTTTTTAAAATTCACCATTATATAATTTAATTTATAGTATCACTTGTACCCTTTTTGAAGACAACAAATGACTTAGACCGTCCCAAAAAAAAAAAAAAAGCTACTCTCTTAAACAAGTTATTGTGACATTCCAAATTAATAAAATAAAGGCTTTATTAACATGTGCCCAATGGATTATTTTAAAAAAATTTTAATATCACTTTTATGGAAAGGGAGATGTTAACATCTTTTTATATTCTCCAAAAACATAATTAAATTTTTTTAATATAGTTTATTAACAATCGTCTTAAGAGTATCCGTTAATATGATCCTAATGAAAAATATATAAAAGTGTAAAAAATCAATAATTTTTTACTTTTTCCATAAAAAAGTTTAAAAATAACTTCTAAATCAATGTGTTTGAGACATCTGTTAACTTTTCTCAATATAAAAAAAGGAAAATTCTTCATTTATATTGAAAGTACACAATAAACCTATAATTACCCATTTAAAAATAACTTCTCCAGTGGCTCTACAAGGAAAAGACAAAAAAAAGGGTTAAGAGTTGTTAAGATACTTTTAATATTTGCATATACTCATCACTAAAGTGAATTGTGGGCTTTCATCTTAAAAAAAAAAAAAAAAAAAAAAAAACTCTATAATGCTAATAAAAATCTTTTGACCTAAAATTAAAGCCCAACAGAAAAAGGAAAAGGAAAAGAAGTGTGTAAAATTTTTTAAGCTGCAAAATAGCTGTAAAACTGTTTTACCTTAATGGTGAAGAAATTGAGCATGGTTTCGTCGACAGTACTGATCTTTACGTGGAGAATTTCAAGAGAGAGGTCTTCCAGGGTGGAAATTATTTTCACAGCTTGGCCAGGAATTGGAGGAGACACTGTCTTCAAAAGAAGGTTTGGACCTGAAAACTTCACCTCCACATCTGCGATTGGAGACTTTGAATTCGCGACGAGCTCATTGATATTATCATTAATATTGGAGGAAGTGGAAGAAGATGAAGGAGATGGCTCAAGTGAAGTAGCCATTGTGGGGGAGAGGTAACCTTGTTGCACCCTAGGCTTGTAAGGGCTAGTTGGCTGTGGGGTTCTTGGGCTAATGGGTAAGTTTAGTCTAGGGCTTAGAGGAGGTTTTCTAGGGCTAAGTGGTGAAGGCCTTGGACTTGGACTTGGAATTAGCCTAGGGCTTAGAACTTCAGTGTAAACTTTTCGTTGCTTCTTGGCCTCCAGCGATTGTAGAATTTGCTGCAACTCATTGATGTAATCCACCACCCCTCCAATTATTGATGCTTGATCTCCCTAAACCATAGAAGATTAAGTTTAATAGTATTCAAGAAAATAAATATATATTGTAAGTAACTTGGAAGAAATCAAAATGAATTATTGGATTTTAGTTGTAGTTTTTCTCAATGGTATGATGTAAGTTTCTTAGATGTTTTGGTACAGTCAAAGCATGAATAGGAGTCCCAAAATTTATTATAAGGTGATCCTATCACTTCTCTTTTCTGCAAAGGAGCAAATAAAAATCTTTCTACATTTCTACCAAGTGCCTCAAGCCTTTCTCTTCCAAAAATCGAATGAATTTTAGGTATGGTAAGATGGAGGGTAAAGCATATATAGTGATCCAAAACCCAACCCAAAATACATAGAGAAGTTTAGAGCCAAGAAAATAAAAGTTGGGTTGTGATCAGCTTTAATTTTTAAACTTATTTATTTAGGTACAATTTGTTAAAATTTTATTTATTTTAAAATATCATCATAAGTTAAACAACTTCAAGAGGAAAAAAATTCAGCAAAAAATCAAATAACTTGTAGCTTACTCTTTTGACATAGAAGCAAGGCATAAGTGACCTCAACACAGACAAATGCTCGTTCATTTGCTTCCTTCGGTTGCGTTCCACAGTGATATGAGACGTCTTTTGTTGCCCTTCAGGGTTTGCTTCCTCTGAGGTAGTCATAAGCTTCGGTCTCTTTCTGCTCTTTGGTGATATTTCAAGCTCAGTCTCCGACTCTCGCAAAGCACTGCAGGACGATGCGGATTTCTGAGAGACCAGTCTCGGCGTTTCTTCACCAGACCCAACCACAACTTCATCAACAGGAGGAAACTCCACCACACCCTTAAGGCTCTCAAAGATACTAAAAAGATCATTACTAAAAAGATCATTGCTGCCCAAGTTGCTCTCTCCGAACTCATTTTCATCAAAAAATCCAGACAAACTATCACCCATATTCAACCCCCCAAAAAGAAACAAACAAACGGCAAAGAGAAAGTGTCGGAAAAGAGCTTTACTTATTTGATTTGAAAAAGTGGGGACTGAGAAAAGGAAAAGGAAAAGGACCCAGATGGAAAAGTAGGGGGTGTGAGATTGTCAAGATCAAGAAAAAGGGAATACTAAAAGGAGTAAATAAGCGTACTGAGTTGAAAGAGACTGAGCATCGCCACCAAACTCTTCTGAAGAAAAGCTGGTTTGGGTTCTTAAGTCTATAGTCTTAACCGTTAATTGTTGAGGAATCTCTCACGGGGAATTAGGGAGACAGTGGAACTCAGAATCCCAAGAAAATGGAAAGCCAGGAAATAGTAAACAGATTAGACTTTTAGACCTAGCAATCAAAGAGAGAACCGTTGAATGCGAGAGAGAAAAAAGGATTTTATATATATATTTATAACAAAGGAAGTCTTGGAGAACACTTGTACTGTTTTTGATATTTTTTATGCACAATCGTAACTAGGGCGCGTCAACAACACGTTGTAGTCATCTATATTGACTATTGTTCTAGGCTTGGTTTGGATACATATGAAAAGCTGGTGTTGGGCTTTTTTTTTTTTTTTTTTCTCATAATTTTTTAATTTTTTTTTTCATCTGCATGCGTTTCAGTTTTAGGGACAAAATACTATTTACGCACTATTTTATACTGTTTATGCACTATTTAATTCACGCATTATTCAATAACTTTTTCATTAAAAATAGATTCCACTACAATATTTACATATCTAAAAATTATTTTATTGTAATATTTTTAATTTTCAACTGTATTCAAACAGAAAGAGTACCATAAGCCTTGTTTCTAACGAAAGATATTTACAATTTAGATCAGACATGGTCATTGTATAAAGTAAAATATTAAATTAATTAATGAGGTCAAATAAAACTAAACATAAATTACATTGACAAAGAATGAAAGTTAAAGACTGAAAAAAAAAAATACAGAATGAATTGAAAATTAGTTAAAATTAGAAGATGTAAATTTATAATTTAACCTTTTTGTTAAATCATTACCTGTACTTGTTTTAAACTCATGATTTTGTTCTCCATCTTATGTTATGGATGCAATTAACTAATTATAAAATACTCCAAGAGTAAAATAAATATGTGCTCCCCTCTCTTACATAATAATTAATTTTACTAATTAAATTTATCTTAAGACTTACTATTTATGTGAGAGGAGGAAATTATGTATTTATGTTACTATTTGATTGATTTTCAAAAAGTTGTTCTACAATTTTAACAAAATGTCATAACAGTTGAAATGTCAGACCATCTTAGGTTAAAATAAGTAATAAAATATTACACCAAACCCCATAACCAAAAACAAAGATATTGTATAAATGTTGTGATATTTTGTTGTGTCCTTACACTTTCTCATTTTTCTCCATCCTTTGTATCTCTCCTTTCCTAAGGAGGACCAAAGCTTACTTAATAAGGTAAAAAAAGTCTTCAACTATTTAACATAATTAAAATACACATTTTGAACAAGACAAAAACACATTATATGTTACATGGAAGAAGGATGGCTTCAATTGAGCTGGTTGAAGCCTTCTGATCATCCAGCCATATTAATTTAAAAAGGTTTACATCCATAGCTTAGGCCACGCATGATATGCATAACAAAATATTTGAAGGAGTCTCGTGATTTTTTCTTATACTTAGTGATAGCAAAGGAAAATCTTAAGAAGGTCGTTCAACTTAATAGATGACTCTGTAGCGCCAACAAGATGACTCTGTACGACCATTACCTAACGGCTACAAGAGTTGTCATGTTTATGTTTTTTACACTAATGGCCCCTAATGATCATCTAAGTCCCTATAAAAGAGCTACCCCCCCATTTGCAAAGGTATGAGACACCAAAACTTTACTTCTACTCTCCAATCTATTCTTTGAGATCTTTGAGGTTTATTGATTTAAGCATCAAAGGCCATAAAGTCGGTATCACGCTAGTTCTCTCCGATTTTGTTGTTGTTGAAGAATTTTGATAATTAACCTTCCATCACCATTTTTTTGGATGAGTCACCCATTGAAGATTTTGTATCATCACTTAGCATTGTCATTGTCCTCCAACATAAGTTGACCAAAAATATAAGTGGAAGTGAGGTTGCGAGTATTATGGGAACTGCATTTCTTTTAAGTAGAATTGAAGTTTTATCACATTTACTTTCAATGATATTATACTATTTAATAAATTCAATTAAATTAACATATAACTACATCCATCTTTAATTACATATGTCCTTTATGTACTTTTTTTTTTGTGTTGAAAATGTCCTTTATATACTAGATATTGTTAGGATATATGTTGTTCACTTGTTAAAAACATATGTAATTCTTTTATGTAATTGACTAATTCTTTGACAAAATGCACTTTGCTTGTATTTGGGTAGATCTAGGATGTGTTTAATACTGCAACGAACAAAGGATCAAAATCAAGTGTTAAAGCCATGCAAATCTGTCCAAGAAACAAGCTGAAGAAGTGCCTGTCATTAAAGCTCGATAGCTAGCATTTATCGAGCTTAAGAAGCTATTCCAGCCCCTTGGCTCGACAGCTTCTCGACACCTTTATCTGTCGAAGTTTAAGAAAAATAGAATTTCAGATCTGTTTTGATTCCAATCCGTGGATATGTCTTTGGGTCTTCTTGTCTCTCAAACCTAGACATATAAAATGATTATTTTAAAGGATGTATCTAGTTACACAGAAGAGAGCGCAAGTTGCAAAAGCTATTTTGTGACTGGAGAAAATTTTTGCCCTAGTTCATCTCTTTTGTGAAGAAGCTGCTGTGTTTGTGCACCGTAGGGTTTTGTAACCAAACATCTTCTTGATTTTCATTGTGTGGATGAACTGAATAACTTTGCAGCCAATATCTTTCTCAAGTTGGTGATTGAAGTCGCGTAATAGGATCCGCGCAATTGGTTAGTTACGTATTGGGAGTCGTGCATCAAAAGGAGAGATTGTCACCACAGAACAAGTCCAATTGGGTATTAAGGTAAGGATTCAATTGTAGGTTGGTAAAATATACTGTGATTCTTTTACTTGTAACCGCTTATTTTGATAATAGTGGATTCTCGAGAGTGGTGATCTTAAAATCACTCGATGGGGTTTTTGCCTTGGAGGTTTTCCCCATTTGTAAACAAATCACTGTGTCAATTTATTTTCCGCTGTACTTTAGTTTATTGGTGATTTGTTTGTGCTATTATGCATTTGCATGTTAAATTGGTTAATTAATTAAACTTGGCTAATTAATCAATTAATCCATCATAAGGGGTCAATACATTTTTGATCTATCAGATATGAATGCTTGATTGATATCAAATTATTGATAATATAATGTGGGGGTCCTTCCTAGCGACCCTATAGCTCATTGGGCCTAACTCCCCAACTAATTTATATGTTTTCCTGGGTATAGATTTCAAAAGCAAATTGGCCTAGGTTTAATGGTTTATGGTAGCAATATAGCATTTGCTTGCTCGAAATGTATCTATTCGAGAAGGATAGCTCACAGCCGAGAAGTCCCTTTAGTGACCAAGCTTGATCACTGTCCCCAAATATTATCACTCCCTTTTCTTTCATGTTTTCTTTCCCCCTAATTTTTGTTCCAAGCCCTTTACCTTCACCCTTTTTTCTTTTTATATCCTCCTCCTAAGGGGCCCATCATGATGATGGAATATACCACACGTGTGTGGATCCCTCCACTCTCGAGGCCTGAGTGGCTCTCTGGGTCCAGACCACTGTTCTAACATATCTAATTATGTACTGGGAGTGGGACTCATGACCTTGCTATCATTTTTTTTTTTTTGTACTTGTGCCAGACACTGAATCTTGTGCCCGACTGGTGGACTCTCCCAAGGCACCACTTTACATCCTCGGCAACGGTAGACTTTTGTTTGGGCATTTTTGTCAAGGTGGCACCGGTATTCCTTCTGTATAGCAACCTCAGCATTCACCTAATCAGTGCTGATCGACTTGGGTTAGGCATGGGTTGGTCTGTTTTCCCTCCCACATATAATTTATGTGCAAATCATATAGTACATCATAGATTTACGAAAAAGTTATTAAATAATTTAATATTTTAATATGAAATATATATATTCTTTCTCACTCTCCTTGTAAATTAATATGAAGCAATGAATATATATATATATATATATATATATATATTTTGCGTATTTTGTGATGCGTAATGAAATTAGATTATTTCAATTTTCTTGATGTCATATTACAACATATTAAAGTGAATGTTTAATACTTCTATAGTGGCGATTTTTAATCCTGTATCCCATGCCTAGGCAAACAACTAGATTTTTATGGATTTATTATGATTTAATAATAAGGGTTCCTTGGGTTCATGTTAATCCGTTGAGAAGCAAGAGCATCTAGCTATTTAGTGAAGATCTCTCTCTCTCTCTCTCTCTCTCTCTAAAAAAAAAAAAAAAAAAGGTAGTGAAGAGCATGACAATCTTAAATATTAAATCCGATGTATTTGGACAGTCCTTTTCTAAGGTTAAGTGGGGGATTGGCAAAATATTTTGTTTCAAAAATATGGCTTTAGAAATTTCGATGATGCAGCAAGCCAGTTAAATGCCAAGGTGTATCGTTTTACAAAGTGGTAATTGGGGGTCTGGAAGCCAGAAATATCTGAAAACTGCTTGTTTACCTTACATGGTCATATATGTATTTTGTTGAAAGCAAGAAGAGTATAGAGTAACTAGACTCCTGCTAGTTCTTAAAAGTATAGTTGTTTTAACACTACGTAAGCTGTTGTACTAAGCATAGATGAAGTAGGTATGGTAATCGAGTGAAATTCCCAAACATTCTTTCATCACTTTGTTAGCCTTTAGCATTTAGTTGGTAATAGGATAGGAAGTTTAAATGCGGTTTTTTTTTTTTTTTTTTTGGGGGGGGGGGGGGGGGCACTAACTGTGTGTCTTGTAGGATCTATTTGAAGTACATAAATCATTTACTCTTTCATTGTTCTTTTACCAGAAGAATTTGGAAGGAGCTTTTGAAGGGCTATTTGGTCAGCGACCCAAGTCTTGTATGGGATCAAGTTTTAAAGGTCCTTTATGCAGATTGGTATTGGGGCTGCTATTACGACATATGAGAAGAAAGAAATGGTAGAATCCATGAGAGTCTTTTTAAGTTTGAGGAAAGTATTTTACTTGTAATGATATGGGAAATCAGACTATGATGATGGCAAAACGGAAATTCTACATTCAATTATAAATAGGGTGTTATGCTATGATTGGGGTATTCCAATTCCTGATGTTAGTAGGAAGGCTTGAGTTTTTATGGTTTGTTTTGTTCTTATTGTATATTTCTCACGTTACTTTAGCAGGTTTGTGACTTAGTGCATGGTTGTGACTTATTAGTACAAGTTATTGGTATATTGAGTTGGATTGGATTTATAGTTTAAGAACATATTTCATGCATCATATATATATATATATATATCTTCCCTTTCATAATACATGAATTCTACGTAAGTGTAAGGCTCAAATATTGTGAGAAGAAATATGTATATATATAATGTATGAGATAATTATTAATGTAATCTCGTAGGGATGTAACTTTGGTCTTGTCATTAATAAAATTTATTTATTAATAATTATATATATATATTTGTACATTTTCTATAATTTTAGGTACAATACACCTAATATTTTAATAATATTAAATTGACTCTTTAAGTTGTGGGTTCCGATTAGTACAATTGGTAAAAAAGTGCTCATCATGAAAAGGGTTTCTAAAGTTTGTGTTCATAGTAGGTGTACATTTAATGCAAGGGTTTCCAAATTGAGGCCAAACATGTCTATATACATCAACTCTACCAAATTTTCCTAGGAAACCAATTTTATTCTAGTATCACTTGTATGTCTCCTCACTTGGCCAAGAAAAGAACAACTAAGAATTTTGATGATCCTTGAGAGGATAGTAAATAAGATAAGGGCAATATATGATTATTATATTTTTTTTATGAAAAGTAATTAATTCACACAAACAAAACGAAATACAATTTCACACCACTTAGTTTTGGACAGGTATTGATTGACTCTAACTAGAGGGGTCCTACAGTTGTACCATATGCATTTATATTATATAGGACTCTATTCTAACTAGCAAGGTCCAACCCGAACCAAATGCTTGCTGCCAATTGTTTCATACTTAGATTTTGAGCCTAGGTATGATGGGCTTAGGCAGATCTAGATAAGTCACTCAGCATTGTTGTCATAGATACATAAATTCAAGCATTACAACTACTTTCTCATTTATAGGTGGCCCTAACACACTATGAATATGGGAATATGGGACAAAATTTTAAAACAAAAATTAGTTGCTATATAGTATAAATGCATTGGGGGTCCCTCAAAACAAAATTCAAGCATTAAACCTTCATTCAATTCCTCCCCAATCTGAACCAAAAAATTAAAAAAAAAAAAGAAAAAAAAGAGAGAAAAAAAACATCATTCAATAACACCCACGAAATGTATGAGAAAAACATTATTACTACTATTAGTACTAGTATACATTTAAGCTTTCATGCAGATGCTGTCAGTCTCAGCAGCATCTCTCTCTCTCTCACCCATCGACTTGTTCATCATTTTGCATGCCGATAAGTAAGGGGTCGACAATTTCGGATTTATTGGGGACTGTTCAGTCACAATCGTATCGGATGGATGTCTTGAGAGGGCCCATGCAAATTTTGGTTTGGTCCCACAGGCTTTGATTGTATATTAGATTTCCATGGCCCATTTGGCTTGTCATGTCTCCTTCCCTGTCACTTTAACCGTTGGGATGAATCTCCCCCATTCAATTATTAAATTCACACTTTTTGTAAGATTTTTACTAGGCTAAATTATATATTGTATCCTTTAATCTTGACAAAATTTCAATCTATATTAACTCATTCACTAGTTAAACAAAATGTTGCCGATTAAAAGGTCCTTAATGGAGCTTTTTAAAAGGAAATTAATAGAAAGAATAAATTAAATAAATTTGAAAGTTATAGAATATAATTAAACAAGGGTCATGTTAATGGGTATCCTTAGGGTAATAGTTAATAATTTATTTTATGAAAGTTTTGACATAATTTTTATGGGAAATAGAAAAAACTGTTAAAATATTAATTGTTTTTTTCCCCATAAAAACTTTTTTAAAATAAATTCTTATCCATTACTCCAAGAGCATCCGTTAATATTTCTCATTAAACAAAAGGACGAAGTTAGAGGTGTAAATTGAATTTTAGTCAGTTAAAGGATTTAAATTTTTATTTAGCCTTTTTATACTATAATTCAAATTGTTATTTCTTTCTTTCCTTCTTTTTACAATCCACGTTTTCAATTAAAAATGACTGCATTGTTGTTTTAGATATTAATTTTTGTAAAACGACAAGAGGTTGAAGTTTGGTCATAGATTCTGAAAAAGGATTTGCATTACACTATTTTTTTTTTAATAAATTTTTTTTTTACTTTTTACTTAATAACTTTTCACTCCATGAAAGAATAGAGATGATTTTGCAATAAAAGAGATTAAATACCGATTAGATAAACAGATTGAAAGGTATAGTGGAGACAATTATTACAATAATTTACAGTGTCTTCACAAATCAAATACACGCATAAAGATACACTAGCCTCATTTACACGCTATGCATGCTCCTCAAGATTTAAAAAAAAAAAAATCTTTTGTGTAATAATCTTTTTGTTCAAAATAAATAACTGTGAAGTAAAAGAATCTTGAAAGTTTGAAAATTTACACTGGTTTGCCTGCACTTGTTGGTGCATTAAAAAAACCATGCTTCAGTTTTCCAAGCAAAGAATAGTCCCCTCCAATGGTGTTTAAATAATTTAATTCACATATTTCTAACACCTTAAATTTTTGAAAGGATCAACAATTTATCATAGTGAATTTGATCATTCAATCATAACTCTAACACATCACCAATTCATAAGGAAAGTAGTCGTTACTAGCTCCTCACTAACATCCTTCAATAATGGTTATAAAAACATAAACTTCACTCAAGAACTCGTTGTGTTGGATTTTCTTGCAATTCACAAAGCCCACTAAGGCAGGAAACATAGACAAAGCAAGAAAATGTCATCAAGCAAGGTAGATGCAGTGCTTTTCATTACCATGATAATTTTTCTAGCATTCTTAATTTGATAAATTACCAATTATTTCAAAAATTCAAATTATTAATAAAGAGAAAATTTAATCATTTAATTTTAACATCCTCTAAAGTTGGAGAAGCCATATAAGATGGGACATGGACCAGGCATGCTACAATAAGTGACACAAGGATTGCATTTATCAAAATAGGCACCTTTCACAATGATTGCAAAGAACATTTGCTTTTGTGATTCTTTGGAATTCATTCTCTGTATTACTATTGGCAGTATGACTATTGGTATGATTAGCGAACACAATACAAACATGACACATTGCCTTCACAAAAAAATAAATAGATATACAAACACATAAAGTACATGTATAGATATATATATACAAACGAATAATGAACTTTAATTTGGACACTAATTAATTTAGACTAATTAAAATTGTGCAATTATCAATCTCGAGAGAAATTATTCACTCTTATGGGAAGAGTTCTCCCTTCTCTCACAACTGTGAGCCTATGAGAGGATGGAGGACTTATCTCGTAAAAGTGGATAAGTTCATAAGGTAACAGAGTGAAACAAGAAGTTTTTGGATCTCATTAAGACATACAATACTAAATCTCATTCATTATAGTCACCACAACGCAGTTGATCTTCCCTTTAGCCCTCTAATATGGCACCTGTGGGAGAGAGAGAACTGGGCGTGGACCAAGATTATCTCCTTAGATGTTATTGCGAATATATGATATCATTGAAAAATTTTAAACAATATAACGGTAAATATATTTTGTAACATTTAAACTAAAAATGAGAATGTCATGCTTAGGGAATAGAACAAGAGGAAAACCACCTTAAAATGGAAATTAATATACTTCTTCGCTCTTCATTTTCATTTGATTTTGAAGTAGCTAGCAGGTTGTGGTAAGAAATTTAGGTTACTAATTACAAGGTCCCCAGATGTTTGAGACATTCCTTCAGCATGAGGTGGGCCAAAGCGTGTAAAGCGGAACCACATCTTATCTCATTGGTCACCATCTCCATTCTCCAGTACCAGTAGAGTCTAGAGATTAGAGACACAGCTAATTCAAAATTTTGTTTTCTATTGGAGCCCTGCCAAGCCAACAATAGCATTCAAGGCAAACTTTTGGGTACATTTTCTTTTTTCAACATTGAAGTGGACACCTCAAACCTACGTCAACTTGTGTTTTGGGTCCTACTGTAATAACCATGCAAGCTACATGTACTAAGGGTCAGACTCTCTCTCTTTCTCTCTTAAATCACCTTAGAAATTATAGACAAATGTTGAGTAGCTACCTAGTAGGAATGGACATATGATTGAATTTTGATGGGGCAGGTCCCTCTTCATTCTCTCTTTCTATGGTGACTAGAATGAATGAATTACATAAAAATTTGAATGAATTACATAAAAATTTGTGTTGATGAGATCCAACACTTTCCTTCCTTGATGCTTCATTCTGTTACCATATAATTCTCAACTGCTATGAATGGTAGTTGCATTGCAGTTAGGCTATAAATTAGTTTGTCCAATGTTAGAGGTAATAGGTTTACATGGTTCAGCTTCATGACCTACGTTGACGGAAAAAAAATCTAAATAGCTACATTTTCAAAATAATTTCAGTTATATATAGTTACAATGAACTTTAAGTAGGGTTTATATGATTTTAAGAGTTAAGGTTAGGTATACATGGACTTAAAATATAATCAGACTTCTTAAGTAATCTATATATGTATATATATGTGTGTGTGTGTGCGCGCGCGCGCGCGTGTGTGTATTTATATATATTAATATGCAAAGCTCAAAGAAAGTTCAATTAGAATTTGAAATTAGAATCTAATTTTGCGCCATGTGTCTAAATCTATATGGGAACCATGCCATAATTATCCACTTAAGTTTGTGTCATATGTCTACTTAATTTTTTAATCTTTGTACCAAGTGAGTTAATGAGTGCAAGATACTAAAAATCTAATATTAATGAACTATAAAATTAAAAAAAAAAACCCAATCACATATACTGAATAAAAATCACAACACAACAAAGATCATTACACCCTCTATCTTATTAAAAATTAGGAAAAAAAAGATCATAAGTTGTATTAAATTTAGTTAAGAAATTTAATATGTGACTAAATATGTCTACTTTAAAAAAAAAATTTGACTAATTATTTATATTTTTATGATAAATATTGTATTTAATTATAAATGTATGTATCCATATGTATGCATATGTTACATGCTATTTTTTTTTTAATAATTTGACTAATTATTTATATTTTTATAATAAAAATTGTGTTTAATTTTAAATGCATCCATGCATTTGCATAGGTTACATGCTAGTATCTCTAACAACCAAAGCTCAAAATCCTTCATAAAATAATATTACAATATTCAACCGCCAGATGGCCATGTTGAATGAGTAAGCATTAGGATCATGAGCTTTACATACCTTAAAACATATATGATGTACATTCTCTTCTGAGTTTAAGAATAAACTCATTCAAAGCCAAGCTTTAGCTTTGTTTATGGCAATGCGCATCTCTATTCTTTCTTGAAGTGAAAAATTTTAAGTTAAAAGTGAATGTATTATATTATTTTTTAAAATAGTGTACATTTCAATCCTATATGTTGGATTGTATGACCAAAATTAAACCCTTTGTCGTTTTATCAAATCTAGAACCTATACATGAATTGATATTGGATACATTTGGCCATGAATAAACAATAAAACAACAAAGCAGTACTAGTCATTAATTTTTAATTGAAAACGTGCGGATTAATTGTAGACAGAAAGAAAGAAAGAAGCAAAATTTTTGTATATGTTAGCGATCTTAGAAAAAGTGTGAATTTAATAATTGAAGGGAGAGAAGCAACCCCAACGGGTTAAAAGGGACATGACACCCCAAATGGGGCATGGAAATCTAATATGCAATCAAAGCCTGTGGGACCAAACCAATCTTTTTGCATGGGCCCTCTCAGACATCCATCCGATCCGATTGTGACTGCACAATTCCCCGAAGATGTCGACCCTTCTACATATCGGCATGCAAAATGACGAAAAAATCGGGGGTGTGAGTGAAAGAGAGAGATGAAACTGAGACTGAGAGCAGCCTGCATGAAAGCGTAAATGTGTTCTAGTACTAATAGTAGTAATAATGTTTTTCCCATACATTTCGTGGGTGATATTGAATGATGTTTTTATTTATATATATTTTGGGTTCAGATTGGAGGGAAGTGAATGAAGTTTTAATTCTTGAATTTTGTCTAGAAGGACCCCAATACATTTATACTATGCAGCAAGTTGTTTTAAAATTTTGTCCCATATTCCCATATTTATATATAGTGTTAGGACCACCTATAAATGAGATAGTAGTTGTAATGTTTGAATTTATGTATCTATGACAACATGCTGAGTGACTTGTCTAGATCTGCCTAAACATGAAACAATTGGCAGCATGCCTTTAGTGCAAGCATTTGGTTCGGGTTGGACCTTGTTGCGTTATATTCCTCTATATATAATAGAATTGTAAAACTCTCTAGCTAGCGCATATATATCGACCTGCCCAAAACTAAGTGGTCTGTGGTTTTATTTCTTTTTGTTTGTCTATGAAATTTTTTATTATAAATTACAAGTTACATAAGTACATTGAATCACCCTCATCTATAAATCTAATAATCATAATAAGTAGAATTTCATAATAGAGTAGTAATATTGTCATTCCCCAACGTATCGTTGGCATAATATTGTCTGTTTTTGTCGTACAAACCTCAGGGCTTTAAAATGCACCATATCAATTAAGATCCAAAGGCTATGTATAAAGTGCAACAGCTTCTTCTACCTTAACGATATGAGACCCCTCACCTCAACCCACTTAAAAGGTTTTTTGAACTTATGGATCTCCAAAATTCAGCCCTCCTAAGGGCCACACATCCCTATGTGGGACGACCTACCCGCCACCCTAGCGGGCAAAGTTCATTTTGATATCATTTTATCACATCCCAATCTGTCATTGGCATGATGTTATCCGTATTGGTTATACATACATCACAACTTTAAAATGCGTCATACCAAATAAAGTCCATAAAGCACAACAACTTCCTCTATCTTGGAAATGCAAGACGCGGTCAGGACTTGATTAACCTCTCCTCACTTATAGTGTTTTTTGGGACTTTTAGGTTCTACAATTGTTGTGCTTTATATGAAAGCCTTGGAATTTAATTGGTATGACTTGTTTTAAAGCTATTAGGTTTGTATGATTAAAGCAAAACAATATCATGCCAGTCGGTGTGACAAAATAGTATTAGAGCAAACTTTGTCCATGGGGCCGGTGGGTAGGTCCCATATAGGGACAAGTGGAAATTAAGGAGGTGGATTGTGGATACCCAGAAATCCAAAAGATCTGATAAATGAGGTGAGGGGGAATCAAGTTTTTACTGAGACCTACATCGCCAAGGTAGAGAAAGTTACAATGCATTATATTTAGGCCTTGGACCTTAATTGGTATGATGCGTTTTAAAGCTATGAGGTCTATATGACCAAAGCAAAGAATATTGTTAGGTTCTATGGATTTAGGATCTAAATGTCTTAAAACTTCAATGTGTAATGTTGGCAAACTATGATCAAAACTTAGAATCTAGATTTAAGCTCCTCAAAGTATGTTTAATATAAAGTTGGAATCGAGTAATTGCAGAAAATTACTATTCACTTTCTAAAAGGCTTGATTGATCGAAAATTAGATTCGATCGATCGAACCTTGTGCGAAATGTTTTTTCTACAAATTTTCCAACTTAGCCCAAGCTCATATGACGTGTAGGGTTTTATGTTTTGCCTTAAGTATAAAAGGAAAAACCCTAGCCACGTTTTCAGGTTATTGTTTATGCTATGTGTGTGAATTTCTTGTAAGATCTAAAGGTGTTTGCCTTTACACACATTTAGGGTTATTAAGATTGAGATTGGTGTCCAGAGCTTGGTGATCGTTTTAGTTACTGCATAAAGAGCTTCAAGAAAAAAAAAAAGTGGTATACTTGTAGATGCTGTGAATCTGAGAAAGAAGTCATGAACTCGAAGCTGTCACGTGGTCTGGTAGTAAGTTTTCTACTCGAGGTAGTAATAGGATGTTAGTGGTCTAAGTCGCTATTGTAAAATTTCAATTCTTTTATAGTAGATCTGTTTTCTCTTGAGGATAGCTAAGTCAAATCCTCCTCAAGTTTTTTACTGGTTTGGTTTTCTTGGTTTATCATATTATTGTGTTCTTTATTTTCTACTGCTTTAATATATGGTATGATTGTTATTGTTTTAACCTAGATTTGAATAATTTACCTAAGTTAATCATTTGGCTAAATAACTAGGTTAAACAACTTGTGTTTTAAGGGGTCTAAAAACGTACAAGTGGTATCAGAGCAGGTTAGCTCTAGTGTTTAGATCATTTGATCTAAGAGTTGATCCTTGACATCTATTGTCATGGATCCTTTGAAGTTCTTATTGCTAAAACTTCAATTTGTTTACTTTTGGTTTGTGTCACTTGTTGCATGTGTTCAGTCTTTTCCTGAAAATCTTGGTATAATTACATGTGATAATAATTATGTGTGTTATATTGCTTTAACCGCCTTAAAGGCACATAATTCTTGTCTTTGGTATTTGGATAGTGGTTGTTCCAAGCATATGATAGGAAATAAAGCTTTATTCAAGATACTTTTTGAAGGAAAGATTGGGACATTCAAGTTTGGAGATGGAACCAAATCTGTGATCAGAGGCATTGGAACTGTGGACATTCCAGGGTTGCCGGTATTTAAAGATGTCTAGTATGTTGATGGACTGAAGGCTAACTTACTCAGCATCAGTTAGATTTGTGACAATGGACTGGATGTTCTCTTTACCAAGTACGAATGTGAGATACTTGATGGAGGAGGTAACTGTAAATGTGTTGATACTAGGACTGCTGACAACTGTTATGGTATAACCCTAAGTATAAGCAACAAGTGTTTCAGTGCAAAGATCAATCAAGTAGACTTATGGCATCAAGGGTTGGGACACACAAGTCATAAGCAATTAGAAAAGATTTCCAAGTGTGATGCAGTGATTGGGTTGCCCAAGTTTGAGAAGATAGAAAAGTGCATATGTGGACCATGTCAAATGGGTAAAAAATTGAAGTCCAAGCATCCGTTTGTAACGGAAGTTCAAACTTCAAGACCTTTAGAGTTGTTGCACATTGATCTCGTGGGTCCTGCTAGAGTTCAAAGTTTAGGTGGAAAGAAATATATTGTAGTTGTTGTGGATGATTTCACTAGATATACATGGCTAAGGCTCCTGAAAAGATGATATACTTGTGCAAGAAATTTCAAGTTGAGAAAGGTACTGTGATAGCCAGAATTAGAAGTGATCATGGAAGAGAATTTGAAAATACAAAATTGGCTACCTTCTGCAATGATTAAGGCACACATCAAGAGTTCTTTTCACCTAAGACACCACAACAGAATGGATTAGTGGAACGGAAGAACAAGGTTGTTCAAGAGATGGCTCGTGTCATGCTACATAACAAGAAGATGCCTAAGTCCTTCTGGGGAGAAGCAGTTAACACTGCTTGCCATACACTCAACTGGGTGTATTTCAAACTTGATTACAAGAGAACTCCCTATGAAGTTTGGAGAGAAAAGAAGCCTGTTGTTAAATACTTCAAGATATTTGGCAGTGACTATTATGTTCTGCATGATAGGGAGAACTTAGAAAAGTTTGATGCAAAGAGTGACAAGGGATACTTTCTAGGCTACTCTTCTACTAGTAGAGCATACATAGTATATAGTTTGAGAACTAAAACAGTTATGGAATCTTCAAATGTGGTGATCAATGATGAACTATGTTCTGAAACTCATTCAGAAAACACTCCTTCTGTTCAAGAAAAGACTATGGAGGTTGATGACTCTATTCCTAATGACTATGTTGGGAAGCATAGTAATGAAGAGCTACTGTTATTGAATGATGCTGTTTCAGCACCATAATGTTTAGAACCATCCACACCGGTTCGTGAAACTCAACAAGAACAAAGTGAGCTTAGTTCTTCAACTGAACAAAATGGTATCTCCACATCTCTGGTCAAAGGACCATCTTCTAAAGTAAAGTTAAATCACCCTGCCATAAATATATTGGGTAGTCTAAATGATAACATGAGATTGAGATCCAAAGTCTTGAATGTAATTACTCACCCATGCTATATGTCCCAATTTAAACCGAAAAAGGTGGATGAAGCACTTCAAGATGCTGATTGGGCTAATTCTATGGATAAAGAAATTTATCAATTTGTCCAAAATAATGTATGGGAATTAGTTCCTAGACCAAAGGGAGTAAATGTGATTGGAACTAAGTGGATTTTTAAAAACAAGTCAGATGAAAATGGTATTGTCATTAGAAACAAATCAAGACTTGTTGCTCAATGATACACATAAGTGGAAGAGATTGATTTTGATGAGACTTTTGCATTGGTAGCAAGATTGGAATCCATTAGAATACTGTTGGCCATTGCAAGTCATTTGAACTTCAAGTTATGTCAAATGGATGTCAAGAGTGCATTCTTGAATGAGATGTTGCAAAAAGGGTATATGTTGAACAACCAAAGGGTTTTGTTGATCCTCACAGACCGGATGATGTCTACAACCTGAAGAGAGCACTCCATGGTTTGAAACAAGCTCCTAGGGCATGGTATGATAGGTTAATTGCATATCTCACTGAGCATGGATTCAAAAGAGGATTTGCAGATACTACTCTCTTCATACGAAAGGATACGAATTATTTTGTAGTAGCTCAATTTATGTTGATGATATTGTTTTTGGTGCTACTAATGATTCTCTTGCTCAATCTTTTGCAGATAAAATGAAGAAGATGTTTGAAATGAGTATGGTTGGTAAACTAACTTATTTGTTGGGATTACAGGTGAAGCAAACGGATTCTGAAATTTACATCAACCAAGCAAAGTATGCTAAAAATCTTGTCAAGAGATTTGGACTTGAAAAGGTTGCACATGCTAGAACACCAATAACTGCTAATGCAAAGCTAACCAATGATCCTTCAGGTAAGTCTGTTGATGTTACATTATATAGAAGCATGATTTGTTGTCTTTTGTATTTGACTGCAGGTTGTCCTGGTATTGCTTACTGTAAGGTTGAAATTTATCAACCATTTTGTTGGCTTTATTCCATGCTATTTTTCTTGTAATTCAGCACTTAGAAACCCTGTATTTAGGTGGGATTCATGTAAGGGTAGTGTGTGAGAAAATGTGAAGAAATGCTGAAGACTGTGCAGTGAAGCAAAGACTCGCGGCTGGATCTCGCGAGTGGCTCGCAGCTTGCAAGCCGCCAGATGATGCACATGAGTGAAGCATGCAGAGAAGATGAACAGTCACGCTAGTTGGAGTACTACAAGACAAAAAGTCCAGTCTGGCCATTCAGTTTGCTCACGGCTTGAACTCACGACTCAGTCAAGTCGCGAGGCCAAGTCACCAGACAGCTCTGTTTTGAAAAAACTAACTCTTTGCATTCCTTTCTCTCCAGTCTAAATATCCCTTATACCCATGAAATGTAAAGAGCTTCTAGAGAGAATTTATGAGAGAAAAACCATAGAGAAAAACAAGATTGAATCATCCACAATCTTTATATAGAGACTCTTCAAATTCCTCTACTCTCTTACTCTCCACTGTTACATTCTTGATAGATACATTACCAAAACCTTTTCTCACCATACCCATATCTGTGAGAAGGCTGTTTGGTGCTTTGGGAAGCAGTTAGGAAGAGACCAATTTTATATTGGTTGATGCTATGGGCTATAGCGGAATCCGGTAAGCTAAAGAAGAAATAGGTTCGGCCCAACCTCCTTGGAGTAGGAGCTTGGAAGGCTTAGGTACACTGGGTAGATTAGGCTTGGAGCGTCTTCTGCTATTCATGTATCCCAACTACATTCTTTAGTAGATTATTGACTGCTTGGAGGGCGACGAAGAGGTTTTACGCCGAGGATTTCAGTTTCCTCTTCGATAACACATTGTTGTGTTGTTCTTGTGTTTGTATCTCTCTTCTCTTAATCTTTGCCATTTAATTTCTGCCGTGGATGTGATTTTATTTGGTTTAGATTTTTTATCAATTCTGTTATAAGCTTAAGTTAATTTTCTGCACATACTTTATTTGATATTAAGCCTGAATTGGTAATTTGTTATTTGGGGGTCTAAACATTCATAGGTGTTTTATACACATATTGAATTTTCACCTACAGTATTGGTGTATGTTCTAGGTTTCAATCTAATCCTAAAGTTTCACATTTGAATGCTGTTAAAAGAATCACAAAATATTTTAGTGGAACTTGTGATTATGGTTTGTTTTATAGCAAAGAGTCAAATCTGTCTCTTGCTGAATACTTAGATTCAGATTGGGTCGGTAATGCCGATGATAAAAAAAGCACCACAGGTAGGTGTTTTTATGTAGCGGCCATTCTTGTTGCTTGGATGAGTAAAAACAAAATTCTGTCTCACTGTCTACTGTAGAGCAGAATATATTGCTGCTGGAAGTTGTTGTTCATAGCTTCTTTGGATGAAAAAGCTTTTGAGTGACTATGGGATATCACAAGACACCATGGTGGTCTATTGTGATAATTCTAGTGCTATCGACATCTCTAAGAACCCTGTTCAACACTTTAAGACTAAGCACATAGAGATTAGGTATCACTTTATTAGGGACCTGGTTGAAAGAAAGATTGTGATTCTTGAATATATTCCTACTAAACGTTAGAATGCTGACATCTTTACCAAACCTCTTGATAGAAGTAAGTTTGAGATGCTTCGTCAAGTAATTGATGTAATTCTGTGCCCTTAGTCATTCTTGGCTTTCGTGGTCCTTGTGCTTCATCTCTTTACTCTCTGTGACCTTTTTCCTTTCGTTGTTTTGGTTTGTTTTTGTTTTTAGGATTTGCATTGCATAACATTCATGTATTTCATGCTAGGTTGTTTTTGTTTTTATTTAAAAACAAAAAACAAAAAAACAAGGAGAAAAAGGAAAGACGAATGTGTTTTGCATTATTTTTCTTGGATTTGAAATCAAGGTTGGCCATATTATCATTACATGACATGTTTATGTACCTTGTTTAGCTTGGATGAGCATCTTTTATTGCACTTTACTAGTTTTAGGCTTTGTCGTGCATGTTGTGTGGGAGTTGTTTATAGTTTTTGATCACATGATCTTGATCTTGAAGTCACACGCTTTTGATTGTAAGGACTAAAAAATTCTAAGAGAAAGGCATAAATAGCCATCTCACCACTGTTTACTAACCAATCGTGAACACTTTAGTGCATATCATAAGATTTTGTGCTCGAGAAAGTGTAGCATATGTACAAAAAGAGCATAAGGTGTAGCCTCGACTTATAATAAAATTCAAATTGAAATAAAATTGGTGTGTACATTATCTTGGCTATTTTAATAAGTTTCAAATCAAATAAAATTGGTGTGTACATTAGGAGGCAATTCAAGAAACTTACATGATTGCAAGCTTTTATTTTAGGAGATATGAGAGTTATATGATGTAACTCTTTAGGTGATAGTCACTTTCAAACTCATGTGATGAATTTTGTAGAAATTGTGATTGATTACTATCTACTTATCACCTCACATGTATCTCAAGCTCTTGCTAGTTGCACACGCTTCACAAGTTACTCTTTACTAAACTTAGTACATTATATGGTGTGTGATTTTGTTGTGGCCATCCAAGATTGAAAGCACCTTGATTTTGATGCAAAATGTGTTTAAAATTTGTGTTTTTGAGGACAAATTGGTTGAAAATCTTGTTTTTCGAAGATGTGGGATAAATTCAAGGGTTTTTAAAAAACTTTTCATCTCATACTCATGCATTTTGTTCATAAAACATTGTGCTTTGAGGAATTTTTGCATTAAAATGCTTTGTTTTTCAAAAATTTGATTTTTCCAGATTTTTGATCAATCGAACCTGTTGCTTGATCGATCAAAATTGTGATTAAAAATTTGGTTTGAATCTGCTTGGTTCAATCGCTGCTCGATTGATGCTGTATCAATCGAATGTGTTTTTTGATCGATTGAACCTATTTTTCGATCGATCGAAAATCGTTTAGAGAGTTTTTTAAAAACATAAGCTTTTCACGTGTCCATCACTATTTCAAACTTTTCAAAAGCTTTTCTCTTTCTCTCTTCGATCGATCTAGATTCTAAGTCAATTTTTTGTCATTTTCTCTCAAATTTTCTTCAAGGTTTTTGTCTTCTAGCACCGGTAAGACCATTCTACCCTTTCCTTTTTTGTTTAATTTCATTTTTCATTCATTTTAGGGAAATTTTTGGACCTATTGGATTTTGGGGTTTTTGGTATTTGGGATGTTTTCTTTCACAATTGATCAATGGGTTTTGTTATTGGATGATGTAAACATGTTCCTTATAGTTTAATTTGATCAATTTTGTGATTTGGAACAAATTGAAATTTCTAGGGCTTAAAAATTTAGGAAATTGGGAATTTTGTTCAACTAGGTTTAATTTTGTAAAATTTGCTTGTGTAATTGATTCATTCTGTCATTATATACTGTTATCTAACTTGTATAATGATAAATTGATCAATTTGTTGGGATTTTTGAAATTGGGTTTTTCAAAGTTTGGGTTTTTGTTCTAAAACTCAAAGTTCAAGCCAATTCAGTGTTTTTAAAACATAATTAAGCTATTTTCAATGCATTAGAGCATACATCATGTGGTTATTTTGTTCATGCATCATATAGATTATTCTTTTCTATATATATATATATATATATATATATATATATATATATATATATATATATATTTTTTTTTTTTTTGTGCTCTAACCTTGTTTGATGTAATCTGCCCTTGGTTTTTCTTTGTTTTCTTTCTTTGATTTCTCCTTTGTCTATCCTATCCCAACCTTAGCATCATGGTTAGGAAGACTAGAGCCCATAGGACATCCACCTCCACCTCTATTCCAGCTTTTGTTAGTGAGAGGTTTCTAAGTGAGAAAAACTAAGAGACCTATGAGAAGTTGAACATCCTTAGGTCTGTGTGGGCTGAGAGAAAAGTTGTTTTAGATGAGCTTGATTCGGAGATTAAGAGGAATTTTGAGTGTAGGGGCTGGTTACCTTTGTTGGATATAGATCACCCTCCTCCGACTACCCTGATTAGAGAGTTCTACTTGAATCTCTCTGTTCACTCCACTTCATCCAACATTCAGTTTGTGAAGAGTTAGATAAAGGGAGAAGAGTATATCATTATTCCTTCAGTAGTGACTTCTGCTGTTGGGGTGCTTGTTGTACAACAGCCTGTGTATCCTTATGATGAACCCCTCCACTTGATGATATTATGTCCTATATCATTGGTACTTCTATTCAATGGGGTACTGATCCTCGGATTACCTCTAATGAGTTGACTGAGATTCATTATTTGGTTTTTTTGATTTCTTGTTATTTCATCTGGCCCATCTCTCATTTTCACACCATTCCTATTGAGCGTTGTGCATTTCTGTATGCCCTTATGACAGATGCTTCTATGAGTTTTCCTCATCTTTTCATTCGATCCTTGGTTGAGGTCTATAGGAGTAGTTCTTTTGCTCATGCTCTTTTCTTCCCCCTTTTTATTCATCGGATTTTATTGCATTTAGGTTTAGATGAGTTTCCTGCTTTTGAGCTTGTACACAATATTGCTTCTATTAGTGTCACCTTCCTTAGGCAGAGAGCTACTTAAATGAGAGCTAGCTCTAAACGCCCTAGAGTTGAGTCTTCTTCGGGTGTTGCACCTCCTCCTCCTCCTCCTCCTTCAGGTGATCCCACTGCTGAGGAGTTTGGTGATCTAACTACTGCTGCTGCTGCTGCTCCTTCTCCACCTTCTACTTCAGATGATTCTAGCATTTGTCGTATGTTGGACACTGTCATGACTGTTCAGGTAGCTCATGGTCAACTTTTGGTGGACATTCTCACGAAACTTCAGGCTTTGCGTGCAAATTTGGCGAGCTTTAGACGGTCCCCTCCACCACCTCCTTTTGATGATGAGTCTTGATTGCCTTTTGGCAATTTGTCACAAAAAGGGGGAGTACATATGGATGGAGATAGGGGGAGATTTTTGTTTGTTTTGGAGCTTTATATTATATCTAGGTGCTTCATTTTGTACTTATTTTTTGGCTTATGATGTATTTATCCTGATGTTTTTATTTTCTATGCGATGTATATGTTAAGGGGAGACATTATGTTTTATTTCTATTTCTTGTTTCACATTGTGCTACATTGGCTATTGATTTATGTTATGAGGTTATTCATGATGTATGTATTTTATTTTATGTTATGTGAAATCAATAATTTATTTTGTTTTAGGTTCTAAGGATTTAGGATCTAAATGTATTAGAATTTGAATGTGTAATGTTGGCAAACCATGATCAAAACTTAGAGTCTAAACTTAGGCTGCTCAAAGTATGTTTAATGTAAACTTGGAATTGAGTAATTGCAGAAAATTACTATTCACTTTCTACAAGGCTCGATCGATCGAAAATTAGACTCGATCGATCGAAGCTTGTGCAGAATGTTTTTTCTGCAGATTTTCCAACTTAGCCCAAGCCCATATGATGTGTAAGGTTTTATATTTTGCCTTAAGTATAAAAGGAAAAACCCTAGTCACATTTTTAGGTTGTTGTTTATGCTGTGTGTGTGAATCTCTTGTGAGATCTAGAGGTGTTTGCCTTCATACATACTTAGGGTTATCAAGATCGAGATTGATGTCGAGAGCTTGGTGATGGTTCAGTTGCTGCATAAAGAGCTTCAAGAAAAACAAGTGGTATACTTGTGGATGCTGTGGATCTGAGAAAGAAATAGTCTGTGGACTTGGAGTTGTCACGTGGCCGTGGTAGTAAGTTTTCTACTCAAGGTAGCAATATGATGTTAGTGGTCTAAGTCGCTATTGTAAAATTTCAATTCTTTCATAGTAGATCTGTTTTACCTTGAGGATAGCTAGGTTAAATCATCCCTAGGTTTTTTACCGATTTGGTTTTCCTGGGTTATCATATTATTGTATTCTTTATTTTTTACTACTTTAATACATGATATGATTGTTATTGTTTTAACCTAGATCTGAATAATTTACCTAAGTTAATCACTTTGCTAAATAACTAGGTTAAACAACTTATGTTTTAAGGGGCCTAAAAACGTATAAATATCATGACAGTAATGAGTTGGCGTGTGACAAGTCTGACAACTATTATATAATAATGTTATTTGATTATAATAAAATTGTATAAATTAAACAATGGTTAAGATCATGGGTTCTTCTATACTTATGTACACACATTTATACAGTTCTTCACATTCACAATTGTGTGTCATATTATGGATCACATTACTTTTACATGTTTTACTAACTTCACTTTTACATAGAGTTGATACTAAAAACATTTTCATCTGACTATTTAGAGAAGAAGACACCTCAATAATTTTTTTATTTTTATTTTTTAAGTTAGTGAATTTGTGTGTATCTATAAACATATCATATGATAGAATTCGGTTTAGGTTGAGACTAATGCACCTCATATACCTAAGCACGCCCGAATTAATCCATATATTTGCTACCTCAAGTAGCAATGTTTAGGTGAGTGGGCTGCAATCATTAGGCATATAAAAAAAAAAATATGGCCCTTATTCTTATTTTCTGTCATCTCAACGTACGGTCATCCAAATTCTTTGTTGTTTTTTGTAAAGTTGTGATTTACAACTGTTTTGTATTGGCTTTAATTCTGTGCCAAATTTGATTATAATTTTGTTCAATCTTTTATACCCTGTACTTTATGTGGGATTTTATTGTAAGGGTTGTGTGATAGAGAGAGAGAGTGTGAAGACTCAAGCTTTTGAAGGCAGAAGATTTCTCACGGGTAGCTCGCGACTAAGCATCCCACAAAGTAATGCATATGCCTTGCACATGACTGGAATGTGAAGAGTCATGACAGATGGTGACAGCTGGTTTTCGCGAGTGTCTCGCGAGTAAGGCTTTCCCGCAAGATACCCGCAAAACAGTCTGTTTTGCTATTTTGTCCTATCTGCTCCACTACATTCTCAATCACACTATATATACCATCATTACCCACATATTGAGTAGAGTGCTTTTCAAAAAAGAAAACTCTAGCCTCAATCCTTGAGAGTGTGAGATTGTCATACCTACAATTCTACACACAATCCATTGTAGTTTTCCTCTACTCTTTCCTCTCAATTTCTATACCCTTGAGAGGTTGATAGCCCAAACACTTACCACACCCATATTGAGTGTCTAGTGTGTTTTGGTGCTGCTGGGAAGTATTGGAAGAAGCCAAGCTTTGGCGGATGCAATTGGGCGCGTTGTGGGATTCGGAAAGCTAGATAAGACACGGTTTTGAGAAGCCTTGTTGGAGTAGGAGCTTGGAGGGCTTAGGTACATTGGGTAGACTAAGCTTGTAGGGTCTTTTGCTATTCGTGTATCCCAACTTATTGTCTAGTGCATCGATTTACTGCTTGGAAGGCGGCGGAGAGGTTTTTCGCCAAGTTCTTTGGTTTCCTCTTCGATAACACATTAGCGTGTTATCTTGTGTTTGCATCTTTCTTCCCTACTCTTTTAGCTTTCATTTTACTGCTGCGATTTATTGAATATGGCTTAGAGTAGTGGTTTTGTTTGTTCGCTTGCATTTACTCTATTCCGCACTTAGTATAAGTTAGAGTAAAATCAACCGAGCCGTAATTTTTTAACTTGGGGTCTATACAGCTCTTGTGTTTTTAACACAAATCTGAGCTTTCATTTTTTTTGCCAACTCAAGGGACATACAAAGTGTCCGTTTGACCCTTGCTTCTGTGATCCGAGCCAAAAGGTGGACTCAATTGGGAGAGTAGAGGTGGAGAGTAATTATTAGATATTTCCAAAATATGGTGTATAATGTTGTATTCATAGTGAATTTTACTAATTAAATATATGGTAAGAATTATCATGAATATATCAATATAAGATAATGGAACACTAGTACTACTTCACCATATTTCGGGAGGCCATAATAATTTTCCCAAAAGAGAGAAGGGTTTGTTATGGATGGTAAATGTGGAAATCAATTGGTGAGAGTGAGATGAAAAGGTGGAATCACTTGGACAAGAGCAAATGTGATAAAACCAAAGATGGTGTACTAACTACTACTACTTAAATGAAACAAAATCTCATGCTTGAACTCGCAATGACTCCTCCCTCACTTTGTCACTCATGCCAACCATCCTGCCACTGCAATCCCCACATCATCCTCAAAGAGAGAGAGAGAGAGAGAGAGAGAGAGAGAGAGAGAGAGAGAGAGGAGAGAGAGAGAGAGAGAGACGTGTACGTATGTGTGTGGTTAGCTTAAATTGATTGAAAACTCGTTTTATGAGTCATTGTAGATACGGAGATGCCTTGTCTGCACATTTAAAGCCACTATATGATAAAACAGACAAGTTGCAGCCTTTCACCAAGTAGTCGTCATTATCGCCTTCATCAAACACTTTGCGCCTGCCTTTCTCATTTATTTCCCCTCTGTCTCTCCAACTCCAAGTGAGTCCACCTTTTGGCTTGTTTGGCTTGGACGCACTGTCACTATCTAAATTAGAAGGCGAAACTATATTATTAGTCCTTAAAGTTTACCTTGTGAGCGCTATTGGTTCCTTAAATTTCAAATGAGTGCTATTGGTCCCTCTAGTTTAAAAAATGAGAACTGTTAATCCTTTAGTTAATTGTCGTTAGCATTATTGTCAATGTGACTAACGGAAAAACGATGTGGCATTGTTTAACTTTAGTGTAGGCCTATGTGGCAATAGCCACATTGATGAATTTGCCGGGCTAGCATGTGAATCATTATTATTATTATTATTTGTTAAAAAAATTCAACTTGTGTTCCTGTGACTTCCCCCCACACTTTATCTTCCTCCTTTCCTAGCTAGTGGTGCTGTCACTATTGCTTTCATTGCTACTGCTTCAGCCACTCCCACTACCATTAGCCATTGGCAATTCAAACTGTTATCATTGCCCCTACATCAGCAGCACAAAACATCTCTATGTCCTTCGCCAATCACCACGGATCTCCATGGCTAATCTTGAAGGATCTTTATGTATCTTTGTTCTTAAGATTTGTTTCCAATGGGCTTCAAAAAAAAAAAAAAAATTTGTTTCCAATGGATCTATAAATAAAATAAAGGCGTTTAAGTATCATATACAGATCTATTTTTCTTTGCAACGGTTGCCTTTTAACAAGAAAGATTGTGTTCATTGAATCCTTTTGTTGGGTTTCTACTTTCTTGCACCCAATCAATAAATATTTGTGTCCAATGCATCTTGATATGAGAGAGAGAGAGAGAGAGTTTTATAAGACTTTGTATAGTCAAAGGTGGATCTACTTACTTTGCCAGCAGATTTGTGTTGCCTTTGATGTGATTTGGTGACTGTATTGGAGGTTTGGAAGACGGCGGAGCAGAGAAAGAGGAGGGAGGGAGGGGCTGAAGCCAATCTTCTTTTTTTATTTTTTAAATATATAAATATTAATGAAAGATTACGTAAAATTAAATAGCTGACATGTCATTATATACCCATCTGTTTTTGTCATTACATCCACATAGACAATGATCCTAACAGAGTCAACAAAAAGATTAATAATGTTCATTTTTTAAATTTAAGGGACTAAAAACACTCACTTGAAACTTAAGGGACTAATGACACTTATATGGTAAACTTAAAGGACTAATGGTGTAGTTTTGCCAAATTAGAATATCTAAGTGTCTGTTTGGGTTAGGATTAAAAATTAAAATTATTTTACTATTTAGTTTATTTTTGCTATTATTTATGAGTCTACTGCACTTTTTGGCATTATTTATTGGCCACATTGTACTATTTCAACTAACTTTTACCTTTATCTACAGTACTTTTAGCAATAATTTTTCAATTTCAACAAAATAAGTAGTATCCAAACACACCCTAAATATGTAATTAGACATTGTGCATAGAAAATATTGAAAACAATTTTTCAAAAATCTCTATCGATCAACATCCCTCCACTGCTACTGTTTTTCAATATTATATCCCTTGTCATATAATATGTAAAGTCTTGACCACAACTTTTATTATAATTCTATTATGACTAATTGTGATTGATTGCATATCATTTTCAAATGGACTCAATTTTTTCTAAAATTCTCCCGAGGTTCTCTTATAGAATGTATCATATAGAACCTATTTGTGCTTCTCTCTCTCTTGACTGCACCAAGTCTAACCTGCTAACGATTTCTTGGTTTTCTATTTTCTTGGGATTCAGTGTTTCACTGCCTATCCTGATTCCCGTGAGAGATTCCTCAGCATTTAACGGTTAATACTAAATTGACTTAAAGAACCCAACAAATTCATACACAATCCCTCTTCAGAATAGTTGATAGCGATGCTCAGTCTCTTTTAACTAATTTCTCTTATTTACTCCTTTTAGCATCCTTTTCTTGGTCTTGACAATTTCACACCCCCCACTTCTCCATCTGGGTCCTTTTCCTTTTCTCATTCCCTACTCTTTCAAAACCAACTAAGCTCTTTTCCGACACTTTCTCGTAGCTGTTTGTTTTTGTTTTTGGGGGGTTGAAAATGATTGATAGTTTGTCTGATCTTTTTGATGAAAATGAATTTGGAGACAGCAACTTGTTGGGGGGAGCGGTGATTGATCTTTTTAGTATCTTTGAGAGTATTGAGGATGTGGCTGAGTTTCCTCCTATTGATGAAGTTGTGGTTGGGTCGAAAAAAATGAAGAGACTCCGAGATTGGTGTCTCAGAATTCTATGTCATCCTACAGTGGTTTGCAAGAGTCGGAGACCGAGCTTGAAATATCACCAAAGAACAGAAGCTTTTGACTTCCTCAGAGGAAGAAAACCATGAAGGGCAACATAAAATGTCTCGTATAACAGTGGAGCTCAACCTGAAGGAAGCAAATGAACGAGCATTAATTTGTCGGTGTTGAGGTCACTTATGCCTTGCTTTTATGTCAAAAAGATTTGTGTGTAAATAACGTCGATTTCACATACTCACTTATACACACTAACACACACTATTTTTGCACGGAAATCGTTCTTTGAAGTTACTATTTTAGTTTAAAAAATTGTACGCATATATATTGTGGATAATGGAGTGTGTGTCCTAGACATCACTTTATAGATATATGCAAGTATTGAGTATATACAAAAATTAGTAATCTATTGAGTTTTTGACAACCCATAAGATAAATAAAGCTTTTTTTCAAAAAGCCTAACAAGTTTTCTTCCAGTATTTTTTTGGGGGGATGGATTGAAGCATTTGTGGTCTTTTTCAAAAATGATTTGCAGCAATATCAAACCCGTATGTTAAAACTGACGTTGTTGTACTGCACGTACTGATACTGACTTTAAAGTTTAATGCACGTCTTGGAAACCACGAGAGATGTTGCTGAAAACCATGGTATACATTGCAGCCATTATCCTCGTTATGATTAAATATGTGTTTTACAAATATATTGGAATTGATTGCCAACTTAGCACCGAGGAACTCGCACACCAAATTCAGAAAACATTTTGCGCACTCCACTAGGATAGTTTGAGCCTCAACCCTAACAAGAAACCTCGCTCTCACTCAGCTCAAGAAGAGCACTAATAAAATTGAATGTGGGAAAGAATTTGCTGACATAATCTTAATTATTAACTACGAATGTAACTGTAATCATTCATGTCGACCTATATTAGATTATTAGGTAATGTAATTAAGCTTTCTCAACATTCTAGTCAATCTATGTGTTTTAACTAAAAGTTAATATAACTTTATTTTTCTTTTGGCCCAACACTATGAATTTCAATTTTCATTTCCTAAGTTCAATTAAGTGTCCGCTTGGTTAAAAATGATTGCGTCCAAGTTTTGGTTTTAAGCGTTTCAGTCCTTTTTTTTTTTTTTTTGCGCACGCATTTTAGTGAGGGGACAAAGTTATTGTTCATCCACTGTTCATATTGTACACTTATTGTTCACGCACTATTCATGCACTTTTCAATCATTTTTTCATTAAAAATGAGTCACACGATACGATTCACACATTTAAAAATTATTTTGCTACAGTTTTTTCAGTTTTCAGTTTTCAACTGTATCTAAATGGATCCTAAATGTCAAGAGTAAGAGAGAGAAAGAGAGAGGAGGTTCAATTAAATGTCTTCATCTAACATCCGTGAAGCACATATACTATACCTCACTCCCTTTGATCTTATGACGTTTGGAAATTTGGGACCAATGAGTGTGATTTTTTTTTTTAATCAAAAAACTATTTTTGTATAATTGGGCTTTGTCTAAGGAGTATTCTAGGTCATTTCTGTGATAAGCACAGGTGGTAGATTTAAGGCCCAATGGGTATGCAGAACCATGCATGAACGCAAATTAATTTATTATAATAGTTTAAGGGAGCTTGTAATATTGGTTTTTTTTTTTGTTAGATATATAAGAGATTGTCTTAAATTGTGTAAAGTTTTAAACTTCGAAATTTCATTTATTATTATTATTATTATTATTATTATTATTATTATTATTATTATTATTGATATAATATCATAATTTATTCATTTTTAATATACTCATGTAGACATGAAAATTTAAATTGATGAGATCAAAATTTATCATTTTAGAAAGTTCTAAGCACTTTTCAAAATTTTCATCACGAAAACTTGGTGAATTATTAGAGATTTAGGATCTAATTCTTCCTGCTTCAAGTTGGAGTGACTTGAGTATAAGAGAACTATAATGTAACTAGTCTTAGCCATAAAATATACCATTCTTTTCTTATTGGGTAGAAGGGTCTTTCAAATCAAATAAAAAGTCATAAGATTTACCTTTTACAATATATATATATATATATATATATATATATATATATATATATATATATATAATGAAAAATCATTGGTAATAATCATGTATTCAATAATTAACATAGTTGATAAAATCTTGTTTAATAGAAAATAAGAGACATAATATACAATAAATTAAACAAATCTTAAAGAGATAAAAGTGTGTATATATATATATATATATATCATAAGATATGAAAACTCAATTAGTGTGTAAAAAAATTGTAAATGTTTAGACCCCTAAAAACAAAATATCCAATACAAGCTTATATTCAAACAATATATGTGCAGAATATGAAATATAAGCAATACCCAATTTGGCAAACTACTTTAACATATAATTAATCACAAACACAACAACACTTAATGGTTAAAGAGTAAGGGAAGAGAGATGCAAATACGAGATAATACTGACACGTGTTATCGAAGAGGAAACTGAAGAACTCGGCGAAAAACCTCTCCGCTACCTTCCAAGCGGTAAATAATCCACTAGAAAGTCATTTGGGATACATGAATAGCCATAAACCCTCGAAACCTAATCTACTTAATGCACATAAGCCCTCCAAGTCTCTTGCTCCAACAAGGTTTCGCCAAATCGTGTCTTCTTTAACTTTTCGAATCTTGCAATAAGCTCTATATTGTATCTGTCATCCTTGACATCTTTTAATGCTTCCTGAGCTCCAAAAACACTCTCAACACTTTGAATGGGTGTGGGTAGTGTTTGGGCACAAATCTTCTCTCAATGGGTATAACAATGGGAAAGGGAAGGAGAAGAGACTACAAAGATTTCTCTCTAAGAATGAGTAGCTCTCTCTCTAACAAGGTGAGTGTGTTGTGGAACACTCTCTTAGGGTTTTTCTCTCAATAGGCTCCTCTCATTTTCCATGGGTAATGAGGGTATATATAGTAAGTGTGAAGAGAATACGAAAAGTCACAATTTGCTGTAAAACAGGGGCTTCACAGGTCACTCGTGACTGGTGCAAATTGTGAATCCAAGTCACAAGTTACCCTCTTGGACAGGCTGTATTGAGCTGGACACTTGGCCTGACTGTTCACCTTCCTGTATATGCTTCTCATGTGACCTTTAACTGTCTTGATTAAATCTTCACCACTTAATATTAAACCCATTACAAATAAATCCCACACTAATACAAGGAAGTAAATTAATTAAATTACACCTTTTTGTCATGGAATAAGCCAATACAAATGTTACGAGAAAAATCATAACTTAACAAGATATAAGCAAGTTGAAACATTATAGAAATAGCATCCAAATGAGTTTCAATTTTTCACCTAATAAGCTATGTCGTATGTAAAAAATCTGATGGCTAATGAAAAGTTAATACACTACACAAAAGAGCTTTGAGGAAAAACCTCTAAAAAGTATTACAAGAAATTTTTATAAACTTTTTTCAGCCATTTAGAGAGATCAATGTAAATACTAAGTAGTTTGTATTTTATATGATGTGAATATAATAATATAAAATCTTAAGTTTCCAAATGAAATGATACAAAAAGCATAAATTGTTACATCCTTTTTACTAAAGCTAGTTTCATTGCATGTCCATTGTCTGCCATCTAAACGTGATAAATTTTGGGTGAAGTGTACAATGGTTTAATATAAGTAAGAGTTTAAAAAGTGTCAAGACCTTTAAAATGAAGGCATCTTTATTATTAATTATTGCTTTGCTTTTTCCTTTGTTTCTTATTAGAAATTAACGTCAAAGTCCAGTTAAATTTTGGAATGTGCTCTGTCTATATATATTATCTTATCATATATATCCACTCTGTCTTGTATTTATTTTTTATTTGAATTAGGTAACGTTGACTGACTTGTTTTGTTGTTAACAAATGCCTTTAGGGCATAATTAATTAATTATTTTAGAAAAATTTTGATATTATTTTTATGAAAAATTTAAAAAGCTATCAAACAAGTCAATTACTTTTTTCTATTTCTATAAAAGTTTCTAAAAATTGTTAATTAACAAACACTTGTAGAGCATCCATTAACATTTCCTTTTATTTTTTTATTTTTTATTTTGATAATAACATTCCCATTTATTAATTAGAAAAGGAGAGCAAGTTTAATAATATCGACAATCCAACTTTATTTTTATTTTAAAAAATTTCATTTTCTTTTTTCTTTTCTGGTCACCGTCTTGTATCTATTATTCACCCCAATGAACGATATAATTGGCATGAGTACCTGATATTTTTTCAGCAATATTGATTACAGTGGAAAAATAAGCCTAAAAGTAACACCAAGAAAATAGAAAAATCAGCAAATGTCTTATCTGAATACAATTTTTTTTTTAATATAGTAAAGAAAGAAGCCAGATTAAGAGGTAAAGACTTAGACTTAATAAGTGAAGCAAAAGGTATTCAATTCAAGTCATGGGAAAGGAAATGGGAAGCATTTTTTTCCTGATGAATGAGGAAAAAGAGAAATTGTCAAGTAAAGAGAAACTCTGTAGAACTTGCTAAGAAAACACAACTTTCAACTTTGGGTCAACATTTTCCTTTCACTTTTTTTCTTTCTTTTTTCTTTCTTTTTTAACGGTCTCCCTTGCCTATTTTCTTCCTTTCTTTTTATTTTTATTTTTATTTTTATTTTTATCCCTTGCAAATAACATTAATTAATGGCTACTTTTCATCTTTTGTGTTAATGCAAAAATTTCCAAGTGTTGTCACTTGGGTGGGGAGTAGTTTTAATGGTAAAAGTGTCAAACAAGTCAAGAAAAACTTCTAAAAAGCGAAAAGAGTATAAACTTATATGTTACATTTATGTAAATCTCATGGGAGAAGTTTTATTATGTCCATATTGAAAGGGAGAGTCATTTTGTAAAACTTCAAAAGAGGGATTATGTAATTTACCAAATTACTTAATAAAAGAATAAACTAATTTATATAATTTTTTTTTTCAAAAATTCTTGATTTGCTGCACATGCTAAAAAGCATCAAATACTTTTTATATTGCTTTTTTGGTCTTATAGCTATAATTTTTTTTAGGGCCTAATCTAAATGTATATTGCTTTTTTAGGGCTCATATCTATAATTTTTTTTGGGCCTAATTTTAAGTGCATATGTGTGTGAAGCTCCCTCTTGGAGACTTGAACCCCGGCTCTTATCTCCTACACCCCACAAGCATTTATATATGTAGAGTGACCACTGCACCAAGGGAGAGTGGTGGTTCATATCTATAATTTTTAATGTTTATTTTATTTGTATTTTTTAGGCCAAAACTAAAGATTTTGGTCCAAATAGAATAAAATTTTATACTTTTTAACACTAATTTTTATAAATAAAAATAAATTTTGATTTTTTGAGCCCAAAATTGAAAGGTAGCCTATGAAAAGGTTCTCTCTCTCTCTCTCTCTCACACACACACACACACCACACACACACACACACATACACACACACACACAAAAATCACCATGCAAACTATAGATAAATGTCGAGTAACAGGAATGGACACTTGATTGAAGGGCCATATCAATCTTGATTAGGTTAATTATTTTCTATGTTAAATGAATCTGTTTTATAATGATTGAAGAGTTTTTGTATAGGCAAAGGCCTTTCATAGTTGAACTAGCACTCCAAAATATTTAACAGAAACATTCTCCAAAACACTCTCTCCCTCTCAACCAAAAATTCTTCTAAACACCCAGGTCACACCATTATTTTCCCTTCTCCCTCCCACCCAACCAAACACTCTCCAAAAAGTTTTCTTTCCTCATTTTCTTTTACTTGTTATTTTTTTTTCATCCTCCCTAAAATCCACTCTACAAAACACACACCTAAGGTACAAATATCCTATTCCCAATTATCAATGTATAATATTAAAAAAAAAAAACTTAATATAGAATGTCAATGTAATATATATTGCTTGGTAATTTTTTTTAATGGAAATATAGCTTGGTATTTGATTGTTGCTTTAAATATAAGTATAGTCATAACATTCAAGTTCAAATTTCCTGTTATCATATTAAAAAAAAAAAACTAAGGCTCATTAATTGGATATCTCATGCGGGTAGTTTTTTTTTTGGGGGGGGGTGGGGGGAGAATAAACGGCAAATTTGGGGTATACGATTTGAAACAATGATTCTTCAAAGAAATGTAAACATACTATACTCCACTCCTTGTGATCTTATGAAGTCTGGAAATTTGGGACCAATGAGTGTTACCTTTTTTATCAAAAAACTATGTTTGTATAGTTGGGCTTTGTCTAAGGAGTATTCTAGAACATTTCTGTGATAAGCCCAGATGGTAGATGTAAGGCCCAATGGGATATGCAGAGCCATGCATGAACGCAAATTAACTTATTATAATAGATTAAGGGAGCTTTTAATATTGGTTTTTTTTTGTTAGAATAATCAGAGATTATCTTAAATTGTGCAAAGTTTTAAACTTCAAAAGTTCATTATTATTATTATTATTATTATTATATTATTATTATTATTATTATTATTCATTTTTAATATACTCATATAGACATGAAAATTTAAGTTGATGAGATCAAAATTCATCATTTTAGAAAGTTCTATGGACTTTTCAAAATTTTCATCTCGTAACCTTGGTGAATTATTAGAGATTTAAGTTCTAATTCTACTTCCCTTCAAGTTGGAGAGACTTGAGTATAAGAAAATTATAATGTAACTAGTCTTAGCAAGAAAATAAACCATTTATTTCTTATTGGGTAGAAGGGTCTTTTAAAGCAACTTGAAGATCGTAAGATTTTGCCTTATATAAAAAAAATATTAAGTGAAAAATCATTGGTAATAATCATGTATTTAATAATCAACATGGTTGTAAAATCTTCTTTAATAGAAAATAAGAGAGGTAATCTACAATAAATTAAACAAATCTTAAAGAGATAAAAGTGTATATATCATAAAATATAAGTTTTTAACTATAAGACATTATAGAAATAGCATCAAAATGGGTTTTGATTTCACCTGATAAGCTAATGTTGTATATAAAAAGTCTGATGACTGATGAAAAGTTAATACACTGCGCACACACACACACAAAAGAGCTTTAAGGAAAAACCCCTAAAAAGTTTTACAAGAAAATTTTATAACCTCTTTTCGGCCATTAAGAGAGATTATTGTAAATAGTTTGTATTTTATATGGGGTGAGTATAATAATAGAAAGTCTTATGATGCAAAAAGCTGTTAGGGATATTTGTGGTATGATTGTAATGCAATTGTATTAGTAGTTTCAGTATTGATATTGTATAGTGTTGTGTTGAGATTGTTGTATGCAAGGTAGTGAGCCAAGTGGCAAGGCAATGAGACAAGTGGCGGGGTGGTTATGATAGGGTGGCAAGTTCGGAGTTAGGAAATTGGGATTAACTCTATTGTAACAGCCATGGGTTAGAAGGCAAGGTATTAGGCAATTGTATAAAGGCAAGAGAGTTGAAAAGAATGAATATAACAAGATTGTTATGCAATTTGCATTTCCTTTTCTCTGTTTCCTTCCCACTTCTTCTCCATTTCTCTTTGGAGGACCAGCTGGCCTCGAATTTAGCTAGAGAAACCATAACCATCAAGTCCCAACCTGAACATTTGGTATTAGAGCCTTGTTCTTGTGTTACCATGACTGAAACGCATGCTGCTTCCATGAACATGGTGAATGAAGCTATTGCTTCTCTGCATACCACTTCAGACCATCACAATAAGGACATCCAAGAGATCCAAAAGATTCAAGGAATCCATACCAGGACCTTGAATGAAATGAATCAAAACCTTAATGCCATTCTACAGAAATTGAATTCCCAAGATAGCAATTCACATTCACCTCAAAGAGCTGTACCAATGAATTAGAGTTCTTTAGCCTTGTCACTTGCAAGACCTATGAAATTGGATTTTCCATGTTTCTCAGGAGATGATCCTGTGAGTTGGGTCTATAAAGTCAATCGGTATTTTGGCTATTACCAAACTCTAGTTGCAAAGAAGTTGCTCATTGCTTCGTTTCATATGGAATTGGAAGCTTTAATTTGGTTCCAAGAAGCTGAGGAGGTTGGTGTTTTTACTAATTGGGATTCTTTAGTGCAGGCCCTACATGTGAGGTTTGGATCAACTGCTTATGATGATCCTATGGAAGTGCTAACAAGGCTAAGGCAGTCTTCAACAGTGGCAATGTACAAGGCAAAATTTGAAGCTGTGTCCAATAGGATTAAGGGTCTGTCTCTTCTACACAAGCTTAGTTGCTTCCTAAGTGGCTTGAAGGATGAAATCAGGTTTCCAGTCAGAATGCTTAATCCAAACACCTTGAATAAAGCATTTGGATTGGCTAAGATTCAAGAGGAATATGTGTTTAGTTGCAAGAAGAGTTCCAAGTTCCAACAAGAAATAGGTAAAGGTTCTATCTTGGGCTTACCTAAAAATAATGTAGTAATAGAATCTAAGCATAAGATACCAATCAAGAGATTAACCCTTGCTCAAATGGATGAGAGAAGAAAGAGGGGCCTTTGTAATAATTGTGATGAGAAGTGGGAGGTGGGCATAAGTGTAAGAATGTTAAGTTGTTCCTATTAAAGGGAATTGAATTAGCTTGGGGGGCAGTCTAGGGTACAGATCACTGAGTTAGAGGAAGAAGTGGAGAACGAGGTTGTTAATAGGGCAGTTAGTCTGGAAGAAGAGGTGGAGATTACCTTGTATGCACTCACAGGAACTCCTACACCTGGTATTATGTGGGTTAGGGGGAAGGTTAATGGGAATGGGTTGGTAATCCTAATAGACACTCGCAATACCCATAACTTTGTAGATGCTACTTTAGTTTCTGGGTTGCAGTTAAGGGTGGATGTTTCTAAGGTTTTGGAGGTTAAGGTAGCTAATGGTTTTGTGGTTAAGACTCAGGGATTTTGTAGTGGTGTGCCAGTGTGCGTTTAAGGAGTGGAGTTTTGCATTCAATTCCATGTTTTGGCATTGGGGGGGGGGGGGGGGGTTGTGATGCAGTGTTGGGTACTCAATGGTTAAGCACCTTAGGTGAGATTCAATGGAACTTTAAACTCCTAGCTATGTGTTTCTACTATGAGGATCAGAAAGTATTTTTGCAAGGGTTAACTCCATCCTTAGGGTCTTCTATAATGGATTGTAAGCAGTTTTTCAAGGTGCCTATAAAGAAGGGACTACTACTACAAATCACTAGTGTGGAGGTAGGTGCATCAGAGGTGAGACTTCCTGCTAAAGTGGCAATCTTATTACAGGTATTTAAGGCTATTTTTAAGACTCCTACAGGATTACCACCTCTTAGGGGTCATGAACATCCAATTGTTCTTAAAGAAGGAGTTGAACATGTGTGCCAAAGACTCTATAAGTATCCTTTCTACCAAAAGAATAAGATTGAGAAGATTGTGTGAGAATTGTAATCTGTGGGGTCAATTAGGAACATCAGCAACCCCTTTGCCTCTCCTGTTTTGTTGGTAAGAAAAGCTGATGGTTCTTGGAGGATGTGCATTGACTATAGAGCTCTTAACAACATCACTGTTAAGGACAAATTTCCCATTCCTGTCATTGATGAATTGTTGGATGAATTGGATGGAGCTACCATTTTCTCCAAGTTGGACTTAAGGTATGGATATCATTAAATCAGAATGAGGGAAGAAGACATACCTAAAACAACTTTTAGAACACATGAGGGCCATTATGAATTCTTGGTGATGCCCTTTGGTTTAACAATGCTACCTCAACCTTTCAATCATTGATGAACCAGGTATTCAAGCCCTTCCTTAGACAATTTTTGTTGGTATTTTTTGATGATATACTAGTCTATAGCAAGTCCTTGGCTGAGCATGTAATCCATCTAAGAAAGGTTTTAGAGGTTTTAGCTATGAACAAGTTTTATGCTAAAAGGTAAAAATGCATGTTTGCTTGCAAGGAGGTAAAGTATTTGGGGCATGTTATTACTGCTGAGGGGGTTCATACTGATCCTAGGAAAGTTACTGCCATGCAACAATGGCCAATTCCTAAGGATATTAAGTCTCTAAGGGGTTTTTTGGGGCTCACTAGGTATTATAGAAAGTTTGCCAATGGGTATGGCCAAATTGCAACACCCTTGATAGCCCTATTAAAAAAAAAAAAGACTCTTTTTGTTGGTCTAAAGATGTTGAGTTGGCTTTTCATTAATTAAAGGATGCTATGGTTCACCCTTTTGTGTTAGCTTTGCCAAATTTTGACCAACCTTTTATGGTGGAGTGTGATGCTTCTAGAAGGAGAATAGGTGCAATGCTAACGCAACATGGTAGGCCAATAGCTTATCACAGTCAGGCTCTTAAAGGGAAAAATCTGGCCTTGTCAACATATGAGAAGGAGCTGCTTGCTTTAGTCATTGCTATCAAGAGATGAAGGGCTTATCTGGTGAGCAAACCTTTCATTGTCAAGACAGATTAGTTGAGTTTGAAGTACCTTTTGGAGCAGAAAATTGGCACACCAGCTCAATAGAAATGATTTGCTAAATTGCTTGGGTATGTTTTTGTTGTTGAGTACAAGAAGGGCAAAGACAATTTAGCGGCTGAAGCATTGTCAAGGAAAAGTAATTTTGATGATTGTGATTCAAATAGAGTTTAAGAAGTTCATGAAGAGGTATTATGCATGGTATCCTTCCCTTCTCTAGCATGGTTGACTAACCTTAAGGCCAGTTATGTTTCTGATCAGCAAGTGCAAGATATATTCCAAGCTTTTCAGTTGGGAAGGGAGGTTCCAAAAGGGTATTCTGTGCAGAATGGGTTGTTGTTGTATAAAGGTAAGATTTATCTTGGGTCATGTGATGCTTATGCAGCAAGTTCATGGCAGTCCTTTAGGAGGACATTCAGTGTTCCTTAAAACCTTACATAGGGTGCAGAGAGACTTTTATTGGCTTTTGAGAATTGATGTGAAGAGGCATGTTAAGAAATATGATATATGCCAAAGACTTAAGTATGAAACTTGTCATATGGATGGATTTTTGCAACCCTTGCCTATTCCTGACAAACCTTGGCTTGATGTGAGCATGGACTTTGTTGAAGGCCTTCCTAAGTCCCATTCCAAGGATGTGGTGCTAGTAGTAGTGGACAGGCTTACTAAGTTTGTTCATTTTATACCATTGTCTCATCCTTATACAACTGCCAAGGTGGCTAACCTTTATCTGCAACATGTGTTTAAATTGCATGGGATGCCAGCTTCAATTGTAAGTGATAGGGATCCTATTTTTACCTCTCATTTTTTGTAAGAGTTGATGATCTTACAAGGGGTTCAGCTTGCCATGTCCTCAGCTTATCACCCTCAACCTGATGGACAAACTAAGGTGGTTAACAAGATTTTGGAACATTACTTAAGAGCCTTTGTAGCTGATAAACCTCAGACTTGGGTGGAGTGGCTACCATTGGCTGAATTTTGGTTCAATACCAATTTTCATACCTCTACCAAGTTGACTCCTTTTGAAGCTTTATTTGGCTATCCTCCTTCCAAGTTTTTGGATTACATTCCAAGCACCACTAAGGTTGATAGTGTGGATGTGCAATTCAGGACTAGACAGCAGCTGCTAACCTTGTTGAAGCAGAATTTGGTAGCAGCTCAAGAAATGATGAAAATGAATGCTGATAAGCATAGGATTGAGAGAGAAATTGCTAAAGGAGATTGAGTTTATCTCAGATTGATGCCCTACAAGCAGAAATCCTTGAAGCAAAAGCATTTGGGCAAGCTGTAACCTAGATATTATGAGCCTTTTCAGATTTTACAAAGGGTTGGTAAGGTATCATACAAGCAAAATCTACTGCCAGATTCTAGAATCCATTCTACATTCCATGTTTCCTGCCTAAAGGAGAAGTTGGGCAAGCATGTGGTTGTTGTTCCTTCATTACCTTCAGTGGATGCAGCCGGTAGCCTTAGTCCTGAACTAGTGGCTGTTTTGTAGTCCAGAACTCAAGTCCTAGTGCAATGGCAAGAGGAGAGTACTGATGATGCCACCTAGGAAGACTTGTACCAGCTTCAACAATAGTTCCCTCACCTTGTGGGCAAGGTGCTTTACAGGGAGGGTACTTGTAAGGGATATTTGTGGTATGATTTTAATGCAATTGTATTAGTAGTTTCAGTATTGATATTGTATAGTGTTGTGCTGAGATTGTTGTATGCAAGGTAGTGAGCCAAATGGCAAGGTAGTGAGACAAGTGGCAGGGTGTTTATGACAGGGTGGCAAGTTAGTTAGTTAGGAAATTGGGATTAACTTTGCTGTAACAACCACGGGTTAGAAGGCAAGGTATTAGGCAATTGTATAAAGGCAAGAGAGTTGAAAAGAATGAATATAACAAGATTGTTACTTAATTTGCATTTCCTTTTCTATGTTTCCTTCCCTGTTCTTCTCTATTTCTCATTGGAATACCAGCTGGCCTCGAATTCAGCTAGAGAAACATAACCATCAAGTCCCAACCTTAACAAAAGCAAAAATTGTTCCATCCATTTTTCAAAATATAGTTTCACTGCATGCCCATCGTCTACCATCTAGACTTGATAAACTTAATTCGGGTGAAGTGTACAATGGTTTAATATAAGTAAGAGTCTAAAAGTGTCAAGACCTTGAAAATGAATGTGACTTTATTATTAATTCTTACCTTGCTTTTCCCATATTTCTGAGAAACATGAAGTTTAGGTCAACTTTGGAATGTTTTCTATATATATATATATATAGGGTTGGGTTCAAGTTACACCTGGTGTAACTCTAAGTAATGTTACACCACTCAATATTTTTTAATTGGATGCGAATATTGACAAATCCACTGTTAGATTACATTATCTCTGTATATTCTTTATGCTCGCAAAATTTCAAGATGATAAAAAATTAATATCCATGTCATTAATCAATTGTTAAAATTCAAATTTTTGTAGTTTAAAATAATGCATAAAATATGAGTTTATGGATCAAATGGTAAATAACATCTGATTAATATGAAAATTGGCATGCATATTAAAAATATATAGAACATGCAATTCAACGATTGAATTTTCAAAATATTAATTCAATAACAAGTTATTGGGTGGTGTAATATTGCTTAGAGTTACATCATGTGTAACTTGAACCCAACTCATATATATATATGCACCCTGTCTTGTATCTATTTTCTATTCAAATTAGGTAACATTGACTGATTTGTTTTGTTTTTTCTAAGGGTCTTGTTAACAACCTTTAGGGTATTGGTTAATTAATTATTTTAGGAAAATTTTTATACTACTTTCATGGAAAATATAAAAAACTATCAAAAAAACCAATCACTTTTTTCTTTTCCCATAAAAAGTTTCTTAAAATTGTTAGTTAAAAAATTCCCTCAAGGTATCTATTAACATTTCCCTTTTATTAATTAGAAAGAGAGAGCAAAGCTAATAATATTGACTACCAGCTTTATTTTTTATTTTTATTAAATCCATTTTCATTCTCTTTTTGGTCACGATCGACCATTTACAAGAATTTTTTTCAAAAAAATTTTATAACTCTTTTTCAACTATTTAGAGAGATTAGTGTAAATAGTTTGTATTTTATAAGAGATGAATATAATAATAAAATATATTATAAGAGGTCAATATGTATTTGTTCCTAGTTTTTATAAATACAATAGATACGTTCAGATTGGAGATCTTTTCCCGCAATAAATTGATTGTAAAGTTTCCACTTTATGTATATGTGTGTGTGTGTGTGTGTGTGTGTGTGTGTGTGTTAGGTTCTAAGATCTTAGGGACTAATGTATTAGAGCTTCAATATGTAATGTGTTGGCAAACCATGATCAAAACATAGAGTTTAGCTTTATGCTTGGTCAAAGCATGTTTAATTGTAAAATTGGAATCGAGTGATTGCAAAAATTATTGGACAAATTCTACAAGACTTGATCGATCAAAAATTAGATTCGATCAATTGAGAATCGTGCAGATATAATTTTCTATAGAATTTCCAATTCAGCCCAAGCCCGTTTAACTTGTAGGGTTTTATGTTTTACTTCACATAAAAAGAAAAAACCTAGCTACATTTTAGAAGTCTTTGATGTGCTGTGTGTTGAATCTCTTGTGAGATCTAGAGATGTTTACCTTTATACACACTTAGGGTTATCAAGATCAAGATTCATGTCAAGAACTTAGTGACCGATTCACTTGCTGCATAAAGAACTTAAAGAAGATCTGAAACCTTTGAGTGGAGTCTTAAAGTCACAAGTAGGAGAACTTGTGGTTGCAGTGGATCAAAGAAAGAAGTATTCCGTGGACTCGAAGCTGTCACGTGATCGTGGTAGTAAGTTTTCTACTCGAAATAATAATAGGATGTTAGTAGTCTAAGTTCTATTGTACAAACTTCAATTTTTTCATAGTGGATCTCTTTTACCTTGAGAATAGATAGGTTAAATCATCACCAAGTTTTTTACCAGTTTGGTTTTCTTGGGTCATCAGATCTTTGTGTTCTTTACTTTCCACATTATATTTGTTTTACACATATCTGCTTAACCTAGTTTTAATTAACAAACTTGTTAATCAACTTTGCTTAATATTAGACTAAAGATATTGTGTTAAGAGGTCTAAAACTTTACAAGTAGTATCAGAGCAGGTTAGCTCTAGTGTTTAGATCTTTTAATCTAAGAGTTGATCCTTGATCCCTATTGTCATGGAACACGATCACTCTCTTGTGATCCCACCTCACTTTGATGGAAACAACTATGCCTACTGGAAAGTAAGGATGAAAACATTCTTGAAATCTATTAATGAGAGAGTTTGGAATTCCGTTGAATACGAATAGGAGAAGCCGACTACACCTGTAAGCGAGTGGTCAACTTCTTAAAAAGAAGCAGCTGCTTTTAATAGCAAAGCTATGAATGTTGAGATTGCTCATACTGCATGAAATATTCTCCAAATTGTGCATGAAGGCACAAAGACAGTTAAGATTAATAAACTGTAGCAATTAATAACTAGATTTGACAGTATTAGAATGTTTGATGATGAATATTTTGATAAATTTTATGCTAAACTGAATGATATTGTTAACTCTACTTATAATTTGGGTGAAATTTGTGATTAACCTAAAATTGATTGGAAGATTCTTAGATCCTTAATTAAGGACTTTAGACCCAAAGTGACTGCCATCACTAAAAGCAAGGATGTGGACTCCATCCCTGTTGATGAGCTTGTAAGATCTCTTTAGTCCTATGAGCTAGATCTACCCAAGACAAACAAATCCAAATCAATGGCTCTTAAGTCAGTTGATGATGTTGATAGGAATGGATTTGATGATGAACTCTCTTCTATAAAGATTGCCTATCTTGCCAAGAATTTTAGAAATTTTCTTAGGAATAACAACAGAATGGTAAGAGGTAAAAACAATGCTAAACCTAGAAACTTTAAGAGGAATGAACCAACTAAGCTTAATAACAATAATGATAAATTAAAAGAGAAATTGGTCAAACATCTAGTAACTCTCTAAGTCAATAATGTTTTGGTTGTCAAGAGTACGGTCACGTGAAATTAGAATGTCCTACATTCTTGAGATCAAAGGATAAAGTTATGGCTGTAACACTTAGTGATGATGAAGTTTTTGATCACGAGTCTAGTAGTGATGAAGATAGAAACTTCATTACTTTCACAGCTACTGCTGTAGTTGATGAAAGTGTTGTAGTTGAAGAGAACCCTTCTGATAAAGGTCTCTCTAAATGTGCTGATTTGCAAGAAACTTTCAATAAGTTATGCAAGGTTGCTGAAAAGGATGCAATGAATGTTGATTTATGTTTAAAGAAAATTGCTTCTCTTGAACTCTGTACGTTTTTAGACCCCTTAAAATACCAATTGTTTAACCTAGTTATTTAGCCAAGTGATTACTTAGGTAAATTATTTAAATCTAGGTTAAAATAAGCAAATCATATCAAGTAAACAATGCGGAAAATAAATAACTCAACGATATGATAATCTAGGGAAACCAAACCAGTAAAAAACCTGTGGAGGATTTAGCCTAGCTATCCTCAAGGTAAAACAAGATCTACTACAAAAGAATTAAAGTTTTACAATAGCGACTTAGACCACTAACATTCTATTGCTACCTCGAGTAGAAAACTTACTACTACGACTACGAGACAGCTCTGAGTCCAAGACTACTTCTTTCTCAGATCTACAGCATCCACAAGTATACCCACTTGTGTTTTTTCTTTAAGCTCTTGAAATAGCAACTGAAACGATCACCAAGCTCTTGACATCAATCTTGATCTTGATAACTCTAAGTGTGTATGAAGGTAAACACCTCTAGATCTCACAAGAGATTCACACACACAGCTTATCAACAACCTTTAAATGTGGTTAGGTTTTTTCTTTTTATATGAGACACAAAGTATAAAACCCTACACGTAAAAGGGGCTTGGGCTGAGTTGAAAAATTCTACAGAAAAATATTCTGCACGAGCTTCGATCAATTGAGACTAGTTTACACAAACATTCCTGCAGTTACTTGATTCCAATTTTAGACAAACACATACTTTGAGCAGCCTAAATCTAGACTAAAAGTTTTGATTATGGTTTGCCAACATATATATATATATTATATATATATATATATATTATATATATATATTCTTTTTCTACTTTCAAGCACAAAAAAAAAAAAAAAAAAAAGCCCAAAAAAATATTGAACTAAAATTTGAAAAAAAAAAAAAATTTTAATAGAGCCAGCCCACAAAAAATCCCAACATCAATCCTAAATGTAAAGCAAACCCAATCTAGACAAACAATAACCCAACAGATGGTAAACAAGGAAAACAAACCCATGGATTCAAAAAAAAAAAAAAAAACCGAAACCCAATAGACGCTGCAAATCCCTAAATTAGAAACCTCATTTCACTAAATCATAAACCACTAAAGCAAACCTAAAGACAAAAAACGTCAACAGAGCACGTAGCCAACGCCGCAACACAAGCCAACAAACGGATCGGACATCGCCGCATTGGAGATCGGTCAACCAACACAACTCGAGCTCTAGTCCAGTCCAGAGCACATCGCATCAGGTTTCAGGTATCAGAGTCTCAGAGATCGCTCACTGGATCGGATCGGAGATCGTCGATCGGTCACATTACTCGCTCCATCACTCGACTCGGTCACGTCGCTTGCTTCATCGCTCGGCTTGCTCCGGTGCTCCCTCAACCTCAACCTCAAGGTATTTCATAACTTCTCTCTCTTTTTCTCTCTGATTCTCTCTCAGTCTCTCTCTCTCTCTTTTATCTAAAAAATGAAAATGAAAGTAAAATCTAAAATGAAATGAATGAGTCTCTCTCCGACTTTATCTTTAATACTTTATCTGATTCTTTTGAACAAGTGTGATTGGCTCAACTTAGCTTTAACTTTATTACTGTAATATTTTGGCCATGTTCTTGACTTATTTATTTATTTTTTTGGCTTTATCCGTTGGTGTTGGTATGTGTTTGGTGTTGGTGAGACTTGGTGAGATACGATTAATTGTCTTATTGTGATTTGTGATTGTGAAATTTTCTGATTGGCAGCTGGCTCATGTGATTGGGGGCTTGTCTGATTGTCTGTTGAGTGGGGGTGGGGGTAGATGGGCACATGGCATGAGGGCACATGGCATGATGGCACATGGGGCCGGGTGAGGTATTTTAATTGGGGGAAGTAAATACACGTGTGCTAGTGCAACTAATAAACAATAATTTAATTAATTAATAATTAATTAAAGGAAGCAATTAATAAACAATAATTAATAATTTAATTAATCAATATATTATAAAAGACAAACAAATTAAATTATGTTAGGCTAAACAATAATTAATAATTTTATAATTAATGAAACAAATAATATAATAAATTATAATTTATAAAAGACAAACAAATTAATGAAACAACTAAGCAACAATAATTAATAATTTTATTAATATTTCAAATGAACTTATAGTTACTAATAATTAACAACAATGATTTTAATGATAACTAATAATTTCTCTTTTATTAGATTATTTAATTTATGCTTCTTAAGAAACACCTTGAAAAAATTTCCTAGAGTTGCCACTGCATCATATAGATTGTTATTTATTGAGATTTTTGTGCTCTAACCCTCTCTAATGCAGTCTGCCTTTGTGCTTCTTTCTTTATTTCTGTCTTTCCTTTCCAATCTTTAGCATCATGGTTAGGAAGATTAGAGCCAAGAAAACCACCACCCTCTCTACCTTTGTGTTTGAGAGTGACAGGTTTAGAACCGAGAAAAACCAAGAAACCTATGAGAAGCTTAACATCTTTAGGTCGGTTTGGGCTAAGCATAAGGTCATTTTAGATGAGCTTAATGAGGAGATTAGGAGGAACTTTGAGAGTAGGGGTTTGTTATCTCTTTTAGATGTAGAGCATCCTCCTCATGCTGCTTTGATTAGAGAGTTCTATTCAAACCTCTCTGTCCACGCTGATGATTCCAACATTTAGTTTGTGAAGTGTTAGATAAAGGATGAAGAGTATGTCATTACAACTCAGGTAGTGGCCTCTGCTCTTGGTGTACCTTTGGTACAGTAGCCTGTGTATCCTTACACTGAGTGTCCTCCCCTTGATGATATTATGTCATTACTCACCGGTACTTCCATTAGATGGGGTACTGATCCTCGAATCACTTCTCATGAGCTTAATGAGCTTAATTATCTGTTTTTTTTTTTTTTTTCGGATTTCTTGTCATTCCATTTGGCCTATCTCTCATTTACACACTATTTCTCTTGAGAGATGTGCATTTTTGTACGCTCTCGTCACTGATGCTTCTATCAGTTTTCCTTCTCTTTTTATCAGCTCTTTAGTTGAGGTTCATAAGAGTAGTGCAAAATCTCATAGTTTTTTCTTTCCGGTTTTTATTCATAGGATTTTGTTAGACTTAGGTTTAGAGGACTTTCTTGCATCCGAGTCTGTTCATATTATAGCTCCCATAGGTGCCACCTTCTTTAAGCAAAGAACGGCTCAGATGAAAGCTAGCTCTAAATGCCCTAGAGTCAAGTCTTCCACATATGATGCATTTAGGCCTCCTCCTTCAGGTGATCCTACTGCTAAGGAGTATGTGGATCCTACCACCACTGTTGATCCTCCACCTTCTTCATTGAACAATTCTTCCTTTCGGAGTATGCTGGATACTGTCATGACAATTCAGACGGAACAGATTTTGTTGGATGTGCTCATGGAGCTTCAGGCTTTACGAGCCGATTTGACGATTGCTAGACGATCTACTCCACCACTTCCTTTTGATGATGAGTCCTGATTTCTCTTTGGCAATTCGTCACAAAAAGGGGGAGTACATATTGTGCATGGAGATTGCATGGAGATAGGGGAGTTTTTGTTTTGGAGTACATAGATTGTATTTTGGCTCATGATGTATTCTTTTTGGTGACGTATATGTTAGGGGGAGACACTGTGCTTTATGTTTTGTTTCTTTTATTGTTTCTTGTTTAACATATGGTACATGGTTATTGATTTATATTATGAGGTTATTCATGGTATATGTATTTTCTTTTATATTTTGTGAAATTAAAAATTTATTTTGGTTTACTTGTATTTTCCACACATGCGTTTATATGTTTGTTGCGTGTTTCAAGAATATACAGGTTAATTCAGTCATGACTACTGTCTACACTGGCAACTGATAGATAGTGGTTAGGTTGAATTATGTTTAGGGCATTTTAAATTTAAATGGGCTGTTTGTAACTTTGGGCATTTCATTTTTATGATGTGTTTTGTCACGGATTGTCAAAGGGGGAGATTGTCAGGTTCTAAGAACTTAGGGACTAATATATTAGAATTTCAATATGTAATATGTTGGCAAACCATGATCAAAATATAGAGTATAGGTTTAGGCTTGCTCAACGTATATTTAATTGTAAAATTGGAATTGAGTGATTGCAGAAATTATTGGAAAAATTCTGCAAAGCTTGATCAATCGAAAATTAGATTCGATCGATCGATAATCCTGCAAATTTAATTTTCTATATAATTTTCAATTCAACCCAAGCCTATTTAACGTGTAGGGTTTTATGTTTTACTTCACATATAAAAAGAAATAACCTGGCTACATTTTAAGAGTCTTTGATGTGCTGTATGTTGAATCTCTTATGAGATCTAGAGGTGTTTACCTTCATACACACTTAGGGTTATTAAAATTAAGATTCATGACAAGAACTTGGTGATTGCTTCAGTTGCTGCATAAGGAACTTAAAGAAAATTTGAACTCTTTGAGTAGAGTCTCAAAGTCACAAGTAGGAGAACTTGTGGTCGCAGTGGATCAAAGAAAGAAGTAGTCCATGGACTCGGAGTTGTCACGTGGTCATGGTAGTAAGTTTTCTACTCAAGGTAGCAATAGGATGTTAATGGTCTAAATTCTATTGAACAAACTTCAATTCTTTCATAGTAAGTCTGTTTTACCTTGAGGATAGCTAGGTTTTTTACTGGTTTGGTTTTCTTGGGTAATCAGATCTTTGTGTTTTTTACTTTCCGCATTATATTTGTTTGACCTAGTTTTAATTAATAAACTTGTTAATCAACTTGGCTTAATATTAGGTTAAACATATTGTGTTAAGGGGTCTAAAACTTTACATTATATATATATATATATATATATATATATATATATATATCATTTTACTAAAAATTTGATATGCAAAGATTTTCCAAATGATACAATTTTTTTTTTTTTAGGGGTTAAGTTTCCAAATGAAATGATGCAAAAAGTATAAATTGTTAAGTCCTTTACACGAAAGCTAATTTCATTGCATGTTCATTGTTTTCCATCTAGACTTGATAAACTTCTGGTGAAGTGTACAATGGTTTAATTTAAGTAAGAGTTTAAAAAATGTCAAGACCTTGAAAATGAAGGCGTTTTTATTATTAATTATTGATATGCTTTTCCCTTTGTTTCTTTAGGGGGCTCAATAGATTTTTAATTAACAAACACTCTTAGAGTATCCATTAATATTCACTTTTATTAATTAGAAAAGGAGAGCAAAATTGATTTAGAGTTACCTTCTTCCAACCCACTAGATGGTAATTGAAAAGACAATATTCATGTGTAGTTTAGTCACATGACTCATTAAAAAAGGTCATGTGACTTATTTAAATAATATACACTAATATCCTTAAAAATTACTGTGTAGTGGGTTGGAAGAGATTCTTTTAAACTATCTAGTTTTAAGCTAAACTTCATCCTTATAAATCCCTCCACATGCATTAAATTACATCATTCAATAATTCATTTAAACAAATTGCATGACTATTAAGTAAGTCATATAACTAAAAGTACACGTAAAATAACTTTTAAGTTGTCGTTTGGTGGCTTGGAACAACATTTCTCCAAAGTAAGGATAGTGTTTATATGCACACTGTGTGCATACACACATTGCTCAATATAACTAAAAACATGACTTTTATTCACTTTGAAATCGTGAATAAAGGTCATGTCTTTAGTTGATGTTGCGGAAGCTTGAAGAAAGCACAAAAGATATTCTTTTGATGGAACACAAACTAAACTATTAGCTTCTGGTAGTAAACTTCGAATCTACGAGAGGTTTCCTTGAATCCATAAGGAAATAAACAGGAATCCACTAGAGAAAGAATTTGACAAAAGTCTATGTTTTATTGATAATAGTCTAATTTGCCTCTGACGGCTACAAAACATATAAATACTTAGAAAGTAAAACTCTAGGACGATTAGGAAACTTTTGAAACTCTACTTTGTACTAATTACGCAATTAGGTGACAAAATACCAAAATTTGCCAAAAATGGCAAAATTAAGTTAAATGCATAATCATAAACTACTAACTTTAAGGGTCGTCCCAAAGTAGACGAGACCTTATTTTGACTTTTAAACTAAAAGTTATTAAAGAAAAACAAATATTACGATAAATAGTAAAAGCACTGTTTTCGGGGCCTTAATGAAGGAATTTGCCTAAATTTAGGCAATCCTCAAGTCTAGATTAGAATGTAATTTCCTTTCAACCTACCAAATTTCATACAATTCCAACTCTGTCGCCCTAATGACCTCTACTGCCAAGAAATGTTTATAACATATTTTTTCAACCAATTTGAAAGAACAGTGTAAATAATTTGTATTTTATATGATGTAAATATAATAATAGAAAAGCTTATAAAAGGTCCATGTATATTTTCTAATTTTTATAAATACAATAGATACGTTCAGACTGGAGATCTTTTCCCACAACAAATAGATAATAAAGTTTCCACTTTTACAAATAATAATAATAATAATAATAATAACAATTTTACTAAAAATTTGATATGCAAAAATTTTCCAAATGATAATTTTTTTTTGGGGTTAAATTTCCAAATGAAATGAAGCAAAAAGCATAAATTGTTACGTCCCTTTCATGAAAGCTAGTTTTATTGCATGTTCATTGTCTGCCATCAAGACTTGATAAACTTTTGGTGAAGTGTACAATGGTTTAATATAAGTAAGAGTTTAAAAGTGTCAAGACCTTGAAAATGAAAGCATCTTTATTATTAATCATTGCTATGCTTTTCCCTTAATTTGTTTCTTTTTAGAAACATCAAAGTCCAAGTAAACTTTAAAATGCACTCTGTTTATATATTATCTTATCATATATATCCACTCCGTCTTGTATCTATTTTCTATTTGAATTAGGTAACATTGACTGACTTGTTTTGTTGTTAACAAATGTCCTTAGTGTATTGATTAATTAATCATGTTAGGAAAGTCTTGATACCACTTTTAAGAAAAATATAAAAAGCTGTCAAATGTGTTAATTACTTTTTTCTTTTTATATAAAAATTTTCTAAAAATTTTTAATTAACAAACACTCTTAGAGCATCCCTTAGGCCTCGTTTGAGAGGAGATAATGGAATGGAATTGAAAAAAAAAATGAAAAAAATAATTTTAAAATATTCTTCCCTTCCCTTGTTTAGGAGTTTTAATAGAGGGAATGGAAAATTAACCAAACACCACCCACCGCTGTAACCACAACCACCAAAATGGCAAAATCAACCCACAACCATCGCAACCTACCAAATTCTGCCCACCACAACCCATCAAAATCAACACACAACCACAAAAAAGAAGAAGAAAATATTGGAAAATTAAGACTTTTTCATTAACTTTTGTTTTATGATGTGGTTACTTTTTAAAAATTTAAAAATTTAAAAATTCAATTAATATTGAAAAATATTTTTTAGATTTTTTATTTCAAAAAATTTCAACAATATTTAATGGAAAAATCTTAATTGAATAAATATGAAACGCTAATGACTGAAATAAACGAAAATAAAGTTAGAAAACTGAAATAAAATTCAAAAAAAGTTAAAGGGTTAATTTTGCTTTTTAGGCAAATAGAAAAATCAGCTAATGTCTTATTGAATACAATCTTTCTTTCTTTTCTTTTCTTTTTTTCATTTTTGTTTAAAGAGAGAAATCAAATTAAGAGACAAAGACTCGATAAGTACTTATCGGATCTTTGTCTCTTAATCTGATTTCTCTCTAGTGAAGCAAATTTAAGGTATTGAATTCAAGTCCAGGGAAAGGAAATGGGAAACTTTTTTCTGATCAATGAAGAAAAAGGGCAATTGACAGTGAAGAGAAACTCGGTAGAGCTTGCTAAGAAAACACAACTTTCAGCATTTTCCTTTTTCCTTTTTTTTTTTTTTTTTAAACTGTCTCCCTTGCTCCTTTTCTTCCTTTCTATTTTTTTATTCCTAGAAACATTAATTAATGGCTACTTTCCTCTTTTGTGTCCAAATGCAAATTTTCCAAGTGCTGATGCTTGGGTGGGGAGTGTTTAATTTTTTTTATTATTTATTATTTATTATTCTTTTATGTTTTGCATGGAGCCATCGCTATAAATAGTTTATTATGCTGGGGATTCTGAGACTCAGAGCTTATTAAAAGTAGTTGGAAACCAAAAAAAAAAAATCATTCTTGTTGCACTGAATTTTCTAGCTGTCCTTCCTCTCTTCTTGTTCCTAGCTAATTTTAATTGCTCCTCATAAGCGATGATAAAGGTCATGGGTGGAAGGTCCCTAAAACTTCTCTATGCGTTTTTAACGCTTTTACTACATTTGAAACCAGCCCTTGGATTCACTTCAGGTGTTGGAAATGGCAGCGTTTTGAGCATAAAGAAGGAGAGACAAGCCCTCCTTGAGTTCAAAAAAGGCTTTGTTAATGGCAACGACAAGCTCTCTTCATGGGGGAGTGAAGATGGAAAGAATTGCTGCGATTGGGCGGAGTTCACTACAGCAGCCAAACAGGCCATGTAATTAACCTAAACCTTCATTACTATGGTTTGCGAGGTACGATTAGTCCTTCATCACTTGATTTGCCTTATTTGACTTATCTGGATCTCAGTAACAATGATTTTAATCAAAGCCATTTACCAAAGTTTATCAGTTCTCTAAGTAACTTAAAATTCCTCGATCTCTCTTCGCTAATCTCAATGGGCCAATTCCACATGAAATTGGAAACCTTTCACTCTTGCATCTCTTCATCTCAATAATAATGATTTGAAAATTGTTGAAAATCTCAAATGGCTTTCTCGTCTGTCTTCAATAGAAAACCTTGACCTAAGTTCCACAAATCTCAGTGTAGCCAATGATTGGCTGGAAGTTGTGAGTCATCTCCCTAAACTATCAAACTTGCACTTGGCAATGTGTGATCTTCCTCCTATCACTGATCTCTCGTTTCTCCCCCATGTCAACTGTTCTATATCTCTCTATCATATTGATCTTTCTACTAACCATGTCACTCAATCGATATTTCCGTGGTTGTTCAACTGTAGTACCAGCTTGGCTGAGATTTACCTTTCTGATAACCAATTAGGAGGTTCAATTCCAGATGCTTTTGGTAACATGAATTCTCTTAAAAATCTCGATCTTGATGATAATCAACTTGAAGAATGTGTTCCAAAATTCTTTGGTAATATGAGTGATTTTAGTTATTTGTCTATAAGGAACAACAAACTGAGTGGACAACTGTCAGAGCTCATCCACCACTTGTCTGGATCCCCAGTACAATTCTTGTCTTTAGATGGGAATCAATTGAAGGGGTCAGTGCCTAAAAGCATCGGAAACCTGTCTATGCTATGGAGTTTGTGTCTTGGTTCCAATCTTTTGGAAGGTGAAATCTCTGCACAACTTTTTTCAAATCTTTCCGGCTTAGAGGAATTGTCATTATCTCATAATTCTTTGACTTTAAGATTAAGCAACGATTGGGTGCCCCCTTTCCAATTGCTGACTATAGATTTGTCATCTTGTAACTTGGGTCCTGATTTCCCAAAATGGTTAAATACTCAACTGCTCATTTACTTCCTTGATATCTCCCGTAACGGAATTTCAGATGCCATCCCTTCGTGGTTTTGGAACCGTGGGTATTTTTATGTAAATCTCTCCAACAATAAGTTTTCGGGATTTTTAAATTCTTTTCTATGCTCGAGTTGGGTGCAACCCATGGTTTCTATGCTCGAGTTGCTTGATCTCTCAAACAACCAGCTATCTGGAGGCCTACCCGATTGTTTAATGAAAAATAAAAAATTTGCAGTCTTAAGTTTGGCCAACAATAATCCGTCTGGACAAATTCCTAGCTCTATGGGCTCTTTGATAAACCTTAGGGTATTAGATTTGAGCAACAATAGCTTCTTGGGAGAATTGCCATTGTCATTACAAAATTGCACAATATTGTCATTTATAAATCTGAGAGACAATTCATTTTCGGGAAAACTACTAGCTTGGATGGGAGAGAGCTTGTTATCTTTGGTCATTCTTAACCTTCACTCCAATAAGTTTCATGGATGCATACTGCAACAACTATGTTGGTTAGCGCATATTCAATTTTTCGACTTGTCTCAAAATAATATTTCAGGAAATATTCCACGATGCCTTTATAATTTGACTGCCATGGCTTTTAAAAATACAAATTATAAGAGTACTTCAATAGATGATGACACATATATGGATGACACTCAAGTTATATATATATATATATATATATATATGAAAAGGCTGGGTTTTTCCATAGTGGTTTTGGGTTTTTAAGGAGAAATTCTGAGTGGGTGGTTGCACAACATTCATTGATGATCTGGGCTTTCAAGGATTCAAAGGAGTTTATTGAAAACAAATGTGGTACCTGAATCCATGTGAGAAGGTGTTGTTTATGCAAGAGGCCTTTTGAGGACAATCTGAGGCTGGGTATCTGGTGAAGGAGGTCAAATCCTATGAGGAGATCTCTGCCTGTGAGGGGGGATCCAAGGACTTAGTGTTTAATAGTAAGAGTTGGGAATATTCTAATGTGAATGGGTTTACTTTTCTGGGTAATCAGGAATGTTTCTCCATTGGCTGCTCTGAACATCTAATGATGGGGTAATCAAAAGAATGCAGAGAAAAAGAAATATTTGAAGAAGATAAGAAAAGAAGAAAGAAAAAGTCTTCACAGCAGATTCTCAAAGAAAGATATGAAGCAGGAGACCCAGAAGTTGACCTCCTTGGAGAACCTTCAAGAATGTTTGATTACTATGTCCTCTACCCCAGATCCAGAAAACAAAAAACTCCATCCCTTTCCCCATGCAAAGAAAGTCATGATCAAAACCAACAAAACCAGAAACCACCTTTAATCCCATATTACTAGGAAGTCCTTCCCCAAATACAAAAATGTCAACCCAAGCCTCCCAATCAAACCCACACACAAAAGTCCTTACCTTGTTATATGTTTGACCATGCATCACTCTCACACTCACAAAATTTCCCTCCCTTAGAAAGTTTTGACCACTCATAAGCCAATGTTAAACATGTTTGGAAGATAAAAAACCCTGTTGGAACCAATCCAGATGGAAGCAAAAAACAGGTCTCATCAGCTGAAGCAGCCCTTAATTGGCAGGCAGAATATGTTGTAGCACAGAATCAAGTCCTTTCAAAAATTCTTGACAACCAACAAAAGTTGACTGAAGCGGTAACCAATACCTTTTCATCCTCAAATTCTCTCATTGAAGATTTGAAGAAGAAGATAAAGTCAATTGAACAAGAAATGGAAACAATTGTCTCTACAGTAAAGGATTTGTCTGTCTCTTTTCCCCTCATTGGGCAAAAAGAAAAAGAAAAAAAACAGTTGTTGATGCAACTCCAGTCTTTGGAAAACTCACAAAAAGAAGCTACCTAAGCTCTTCCAATGCAAGTCTACATGTCATACCAACCTCGTCAATCATTGTACAAAGATCTGTCCATACCAGTACCCTCACCATTCTCCCCAGTTTCCCCATACCAAAACCTTCAACCATTAAACATGACACATCCAGCTCAAAACCCTTTCAAACCATGTGGAATTTTTCCCAGCATAACAAACCCAACACCACTACCTTAAATAGAACCTCAATCCAGACCTGAACCTCCAACCAAACCACAAAATGAGCCTCCTCCCATCAAAAAAGACAAAGAACCATTATACCAACCACCAGACCCAACTATTGGTGCTTCCTCCAGACCACCAGATATGAACATGTTGGCCATAAATTCTGATCCTCCAAACCCAATATCATCATTCCTGAGAACTTTGACTCTTAAAGAACCAATAGATCCCTTTGTTCTTCCAGTCATTGATGAAGCAGATCTAGACTTGTCTAACCTTGACTTAAATGAAGTCTTTATGACTAATCCAAAAGTAGAAGAAGAAGAAGATGATGTCCTTCACCCTAAACAACCTCCACCACCACCACCAATATTTCCTACACCACCTGTCATCCCTAATCACCACACAAGATTAACCTACTCATCAACCACAGATTCAAAACACTTGTTTACCCTTGATAACAGTTCTCCTTCAAAATAGCATGATGAAATTTTCAACATGTATTCATGGTGTACAGCAGAATTTCAAAGCCCAAACAATACAGTTGCCCAGATAATTGTCAAATTTGTAACAAGACTCACAGGTAGACTGAGACAATGATGGATAAACCTTAGAGAATACAGGCAAAGATAAGCAGCCCAGAGTAATACACTTGAGGATTTTTTCACGATTCTCCATAATGAATTCCTTGGTTCATTAGCTCATTACACTGAAGTAGCCAGAGATGAATTCTTACTGACAAAATGCTGTTCTTTTGAAAGAAAAGATTTGGAGAAACACTTTGACAGAATGTCAAGCAGATACTATGCCTTTAATGGCATGGATAATGTTAATTCCAAGCACACTTTCTTGAATTCTTTCCCATAACCACTTGGTGATGAAACTCTTCGCATGATGAATCTTCAAAAAATCACCTTGCAGTAAGCCTCTTTTGGAGAAATCTATCAGCATGTCCTCATTGCTTTGGAAAAACTATGCAATCAAAGAAAGTTTCTTTCAGAGATTGACAAGATCCATAGCAAGCTCAAAGACAATTGCAAAAGGAAAGATTTGCAGATTAAGTGTTATGACAAAACTGTTCTTGTTCGACCAAAAGAAGAGATCATTACAGGAAGTATTCTTGGAAGAAGAAGCATTCCCATCCAAAGAAGAAGTTTTTCAGAAAAAAGAAATAGAAGGTTCTCAGAAGAAAGCAATTCAAAGGCAAAACTTCAAAAGTCTATTTTGTATGCAGAAAGCTCGGTCATTTTGCAAAAAATTGTCCAAAGAAAGCAAAAGCAGCAAAGTTTTTAGAGCAAGCCCTGATTCATGCAGATAATACCCCATTTTCAGATGTTGAATCACTCTTTTCACTTGATGATGATTATTCTCCCCAAGCCTTGGCAGTTATGGCTTATCCAACCTCAGAAGATGAATCAGATTCAAGCATTACTGATGATTCAGACCCAGAAATCCAAACCATATATACATCTCAGCCTCTTATAGCCCCAGTAATTGGCCCCACACCAATAGCCCACAATCCAAACATTCAAAATTATGTACAAAAGATATATGAAAATTATGCCCACAATTTTTTTTTTTTTTTTCATATATCTTTTGTACATAATTTTCTCTAATCATCTCTTTCTTAGAACCATTCTTCATCAATGTCTGCATCTGGATCATGGTTATGGTAATAAGGATCATCAAAGTCGAAAGGATTGGCATTTCCCAATGGTGTTGATGGGGCCATTGCTGTCGGCAAATATCTGGATTTGCTGGCACAATGTCTGGAAAGATTCCTTGATTGAGGGATTCTGCCATTATGAGTGAATAGTGACAGGATATCCAAGATGTGTTCATGTGTCTGTGAATAGTTTCGTCGGCATTTGTTACCCAATGTACATCTAAAGGGTGGACAATTCCTTCTGCTTGAACATTATTTTTAGAATTTAACTTTGTGACTAGACATGCTGAAGTAATTTTTTAACCAAAACGGGGGTGATCTGTGTTGTGATACTTGAACCATTGACTATCATGAGCATCATTTTTCAAAATTTCATGCCAAAATTTGCTAAAATATTTATTGTCATGAAGAAAAGTGTATGAGTAGAATCGTGGTTCAAAATGAATGCACAAGTAGTACTCATTGAGTAAATACCACATGTAAAGGTAATGCACAACATTCTAGTGTGTTATCCAAAATGCAAATGGGGTTTTCCATGGTTGCTCAATATCTGGGAAAATGGCAAGGAAATGGCTTTGATGTTGTTTGAGGTAATTATGGAGGATTTGGATGATTCTTTTAGATCTAGCTTGGAGGGTCAAGGTTTTTATTTGGTCTTTTATATCTGGGGGAAGGGTTTCTATCATGTTCATGATATCATTGGAGGATGAAGTAGAAGGGTCAGAGGATGAAGTAGAAGGGTTAGAGGATGAAGAAGGGCCTGAGGATGAGGATGGATCTGTTATTGGGTATACACATAAGGGTGGAGGAATTATTGTGGTATGGAGGACTGGAAGCTTTCTAGAGAGGTAGTCAGTGATAAGATTATCTGTACCTTTGATGTGTTTGACTTGGAAGGACCATTGTGAAAACCAATTTGACCATCTGAGTAACTGGGGATGGGAGAGCATTTTTCTTTTGAACTGAAGCATTTTTGGGAAGGAGGACATATCCATTTCTACAAGAAAATTGTGACCAAGGAGGTGAAACTGGAACTTTTCAATACCATGTTTAAGTGCCAGAATTTCTTTGAAAGTGGAATGATAATGGAGTTCTGAAGGCTTGAATGCATAATTGTCCCCATAAAAAAAAAAAAAAATTCAAATGTTAGTTGGAAAGGACAATCTTACATCTATGGAAAGAATTTTGGAGAGATGAGAAGTATTGACTTGTCAAGTAATAAATTAACCGGAGAAATTCCAGCAGAAATTTTCAGCCTTATAGAATTGAAAGCATTGAACTTAGCAGGAAACATGTTGACAGGACTAATTCCTCAAGGGATTGGTTGTTTGAAATAGTTAGAATCCTTGGATTTGTCGAGAAATCAACTTTTTGGTTCAATTCCTGCTAGCATAGCTGATCTTAAATTTCTGAGTTTCCTAAACTTGTCATATAACAAATTGTCGAGAAGAATTCCAACAGGCACTCAAATCTAGATTGCTAACCCTTCTGGATTCATTGGTAATCTTGCACTCTGTGGCCCTCCACTTACACCGAAGTGTCTAGGAGATGCAGAACCAAATGCTGAGTCACCTAAAGTTGGTAGTAAAAACAATCAAGAAGATGGAGATGAATTCCTGAAATGTCTTTATATTGGTATGGGGCTTGGATTCATGGTTGGGTTTTGGGGAGTTTGTGGCTCTCTGATGTTGAACCGTTCTTGGAGACATCTATATTTCCGAGCGACAAGCAACTTGAATGATTGGCTCCACGTGGCAATGATAGTGAATATTGCAAGATTGCAAAGGATGTTTCAAGGCTAAGGAATACTGCTGTAGACGACTAAATTTCTTAATTCGAAATAAATCAAACAAGTAAAATAGTTTCACAAATACGAATTTGTATTGATAAATGTGTGGTACAATTCTCTGTAATTATAAAAGAGTGATCCTCTGATTCGATCTCCTTAAAAGATTTGTTGGTTTGAATTGTGGTAATGTGATTTTGATTTGAACATAAGATATTCTTCAATTTAGCTGAGGAATGGATCGAAGATCTTTGAAACAGAATTACAATGAATCTCTGGCTATGAGCTTGTTAGAAATTCTTTGTTCTTCGTGTTCTTCGTGTGTTCTTCGTGTTCTTCGTGTGTTCTTCGCGTTTGAAGGTTTGTGGTGGAAATTCTTCGGTGCTTTAGAGGCTTGAATCCGTAGAACTTCACCGATTTGTGGTTTATTGAGGTTTCTGGAGGCTTTTGAGCTTGATTCCAGTGAACTTTGAGATTTGAACGAGTAGTTTGGTGATTTTGCTTCGAATGTTGTTTGTGTTTGAGGTTGAAGTTCTTGAAATTCTTGAAGGCTTTGGAGTTTGAATCCGGCAGAGCTTCTGGGTTCTGAACTCAAGATATCTTCTTCCTTTCTCTGTTCTGTGTGTGTTTCAATGTCTTAGGAAGGCTTCTATTTATAGGAGTTTAGGGGTAGGTGAGCGACACGTGGCGGAGTCTAATTGGTGACACTTGTCATAGCTTGATTGGTCCGCTTATGTCATCGCTTACACGTGCTGAGTGCTTGTGTCACTGCTTACACGTGCGAGGCTGCTTGTGTCATCGCTTACACCTGCTGATGCAGCTTCATGCCTTCATTTCAATGACACTTGGCGAATTTCTACTGGTTTCTGAATAGTGATGGCAAAACCTAGCAGTAGTACGTGGCGCTTTGTGATTGGTTGTATTTTGTGGACTTTGGTAGTATGATGTGTCAGCTTGTGATAGGTCGGGAATTTTCCCTCTCTACAAATGCCCCCTCGAGACTCGTTCGCGCACACAGTTTTGGAGTGTGGTGAGCAAATGAGTCTTGAAAATGGATTTTTATGCTTGACTCTTCTAGTGAAATAACTGATGGTGGTGGAGCTTTTACCAGGATGAAGTAATTGCAGAAGAGTAGACCCACCCATGTGAAAGGCTTTGTTGAGACCGAGAAGGGGTCTGCCAGTATTTGAATGTGCTTGTGTGATCGAGCTTTCTGAGCAAAGGTTAAGTCAAAGTAATTTCAGAAGAGTATTTAATGGTACTTGGAACGGGTTGGTGGGGCTGAAAGTTATTTGCAAGAAGTTGGATGTACTTGCAAGATTGAAACATTTCGGTAGATGTTAAGTTGAGGTAATTTCGGAAGAGTATTTTGGATTGTTGGTGGCAATCACAGGGTGTTGAAGATGGAGAAGAGGTGAGGATGTTGGCTGGGTACAGCATGCAGAGCCCTGGAGCTAGCCTCTTATTTTTAAGGACTTCTGGTGAAGTTATATCTGAAGGGTATACTTCGGGTCACAGAGAGACATGTGGGAGTGTGGTTGAATGCGCTTGTGTTATCGCATCACTCTGGTTAAGTTGAGGTAATTTCAGAAGGGATTTTGGGTTGTTGGTGTTGATGGTGAAAGAAGATGGTGATGAAGCCAAGTGGATGGGTGGGATATATGACATTATGGCTCTGACCCTGCATGTTGAATGAGGTCCGTCAGCAAGTCGTTGAATGTGCCTGTGTAACGGACCATACTGACGGACATTAAGTTGAAGTAATTTCAGAAGTATATTTTCTGAAATTCTTCAAGCTGATCTTAAGTTGGAGTAATTCCAGAAAGTGTGTTTTGTGGTACCAGCAACGATGACCTTTGGACCCCATGATGGCGGAAACATGGGATGAGGCTTTGGGGACCCTTCACCGACACCAAAGGCTAATTTCTGATGAGCTGGTACCTTGGAGGTCATCACAAGTGTTGGATGGGAGACATTTGTAGGATACCCCAACACTTCTTACCATCTTCACTTGATGCAACTTTATTGGGAAAGCATAACAAATGAAAGATGGAGCTAACTTGTGATCCTGGTTTTAGAAACCAGCCAAGTTGCTGTTTGTTCCGAAACGCTGCTTCTGATGGGAGACCAAACAGTTGAAGAGAGACTACGGAAGCCCTGGTCTTAGGAACGGGTGTCTCTGCTGGACTTGGATTTCCTGGTGAACCAAATCCAAGAAAGCATGGAACAACTATGCAGACCTTGTTATGAATAACTCTATGAACAAACGTGGTCATTATGTGAGGAAACAAAATTGTTTGAATCCTAAAATAGTGATGATGTTGTGAGAAGGGTTACTTGAACCATGAAGGGGTTGATTTCAAACTGATCATGAAGCGATCTTGGTTGCTAGGTATTGAGAATGACGAGGTCGTAGTGAGAACTGGCTGTGAGAAGGAGATTTGAAAATTTGAAAGAAGCAAATCTTCATTTCATGACTCGGGTATGTGTTTTTTTTTTTTCTTGATGGATTTAACGGATCCGGCCCTCCTATTTATAGCAAGGAGATGAAGAATGGTAGCTGGATGGTAAGAATGGCGGACGGGATTTTGGTGAGAACGGTGGATGAGAATGGTAGGCGCCGAATGGGAACGTTTAGGTTGAAGACTGGTAGGCACCGACGGAATAATTGGCTGAAATAGTGACCCAGTGTAATTTCAATTTTGAGACATACTTGTGAGAGTTCGTCTGTTTTTGAAAGGAAAGCCCTGATCAAGTCTGAAGGATAATTTTGAGGAAATCCAAACCAAAATGGATGGATCTCAAATTATGATCTTGAGAGCTTAAATTTTGGACACCGCTAGTACTTTGGAGAAGCGGGTGTAGTTTGTAAGTCCAAAACAAATACTTAGATCAAAATCTTTGCGAAATACTGATAGGACAAGTCTTGCTTGAATATCTTGATTTTCGGTCAAAGTTTACATCAAAGTCAATAGTTGTAGAATCACACTATTTGAGCAATTTTGGATTCTCAAATGAATAAACAGACCCCAAAATTGGAAAGTACGCGAAAAATTGAGTGGGACAGGTCAATCTTAAAAATTTTGACTTTTGGTCAAAATTGTGCAAAAGTCAAATTTTTTAGAAATTGGACTGTTGTGCAATTTTCGAGTCTCGGTTGAAGAAACAGACCCCAAAATTGGAAAGTACGCGAAAAATTGAGTGGGACAGGTCCGTTTTGAAAATTTTCACTTTTTGTTCAAAGTCAAAGTTAAATACTAATTTTGCCTTCTTTTTGTCTTTTTTTCTTTTTTTTTTTTTTTTTTTTTTTTTTTTTTTTCAGGCGGTCCGGATCCGATCGGTCTTCCGGTTTGAACGGGTCGAAACGGTTTGAACCGGGCCGAGAGGATGACGTCATCCGTGACGTCATTGGATTGGCCTGGCAGTGTGTGGCGCGTGGAAGCGTGCGGGAGGTGGGACGAAGTTCCGGCGCGTGTAAGAGCGTGGATCTTGTGGAGGCGCGTGGGAGCGCGTGTAGCTTCATCGGAGGTTCTGGCGGCGCGTGGCGGCGCGTGGACTGGCCTCTGACCTAAAATTTTTAGGTTTTGTAGATCTAAGGCCGTTGAAGAGCCCTGTGTGGTCAGTTTTGTGAAATTGTGCACAGATTTGCACAGTTTTGATGGATTAAACCGGCGGTCATCGCGAGCTTATGGCGGCGCGTGGAGGCGCGTGTCTCGGTCTCTGAACCTAAAATTTTTAGGTTTTGTAGATCGAAGGCCGATAGCTCTAATGGTGGTATCAGTTTTGTGAAATAAGGTCTGGATTTTCACAAATTTGAACGAGAAAGTCGTGGGTCTTTGTTGGACTTATGGCTTTTTCTTTGGTCTAATTTTGTGGTGGCCGCCCTGACAAGATGCAGAAATTCCGGTGGCCGCCCTGACAGGATGAAGAAATTGAGGCCGCTAAATGTTGATTCTTTGGATCATCTTTGTCAGAGAACTTTGAAAGTTTGGAAGATAAGCAAGCCTTGTTGGACTCCTCCATATTGGTTTGAAGTCCTCCGGAGAATTGTTGGACTTCTCTGATTTTAAGTGCATTTGAGTTTGCAAAATTTGACTTTGAGTTCCAATTGTTTTCACATCTCTGAAATGTGAATGTAAAATTTTTATTGGTCAGTTGGTAGAACCATTTTTGCTGACTTTCTTCATTTTTTTTGTCTGCTAGTTTAGCAGAAATTCTCTATATAAGAGGTGAGATTGGCTTCGTTCATTTGGGCATTCTGAGCCTTCAGCCTTCTTTTCCAGCTTTTAAGATTTTTTTTTTTTTTTTCTTTTTTTTTGTCCTTTGTTTAGACATGCATGGGATTTTTTTTTCTGACATTTCCTTTTTTATTGCTGTTTTTTTGTTTTGCAGCTCAGTTTCCTTGCTCTTTGGGTTTTGACATCAAACTTCACGCTGACGTTCTCATAGAAGTGTTTGCTTTCATTTGGTGACTTTGTATTTCATTGATAGCAACGTTGCAAGAACGTATGCCTTCATGTTGTTACATTCTTTTCTTGCATCAACAATCTTTTAGTGATATTTGTCTTTGCAACGACGTTTCCATAAGGATATTCAGCTAGGCAATAATGCTATCGCCCATGAAGCTACGTCAACACTTCATTTGCACAGAAGCCATGCCAACATTTATCTTTGCCATAAAGCTACGTCAACACTTCATTTGCACAGAAGCCATGCCAACATTTATCTTTGCCATAAAGCTACGTCAACACTTCATTTGCACAGAAGCCATGCCAAATTCATTTTTGCCATGAAGTAACGTCAACACTTCATTTGCACCGAAGCCATGTCGACATTCATTTTTACCATGAAGCAACGTCAACACTTCCTTCGCATCAAAGCCGTGCCAACGTTCATCTTCACCATGAAGTAACGTTAATACTTCATTCACGAAGCTATGCCAAGATTCACTTTACCATGAAGTAACGTCAACACTTCCTTCGCATCAAAGCCGTGCCAACATTTATTTTTGCCATGAGGCTACGTCAACACTTCATTTGCACAGAAGCCATGTCGACATCCATTTTTACCATGAAGTAACGTCAACACTTCCTTCACATCAAAGCCGTGCCAACATTCATTTTTACCATGAAGTAACGTCAACACTTCCTTCGCATCGAAGTTGTGCCAACATTCATTTTTACCATGAAGTAACGTCAACACTTCTTCGCATCAAAGCCGTGCCAACATTCATTTTTACCATGAAGTAACGTCAACACTTCCTTCGCATCAAGCCGTGCCAACATCATTTTGCATGAGGCTACGTCACACTTCATTTGCACAGAAGCCATGTCGACATCCATTTTGCCATGAAGCTATGTCAACACTTCATTCGCATCAAAGTTGTAAATATCGGCTTTTGTAACGAAACTTGAGTTTCAAGAAGCTCCCATCAAGACTTTGAGAATGCAAAGAGATTTCAACAAAACTTGAAGATATGAGAAAATGCCGCCATGACTTTGACATTGCACAAACATGCCTTTAGAGGAGAGATGATGTAGTTTAGACTTGCAAGGTACAAGAAGATGCCCCCAGGAGATAAGTGATGCAAAGTATTCTTCAGAGACATGGAAATATGTCCACAAAAGATGAGCAATGCCATGCAGACTCCATTCCTTGCAACAGAGGTTGAAGATTTTATTTTACTCCACAACCGAGAATCAAGCTATCATTATTTCAAGGAAAGCTACGTAACACCAATTCTTTGCAGCTATCACTTTCTACCACAATGATCTTTGAACATCATATAGTGAGCAATTAATTGATCTTAAGCGACGCCTTGCCAATCAAAGAGTTTTGAAAGCATGTTGACGACTTTTGGACAAACTCTTCAAGCTAGACTGGCGGTCCTTTTTTTCTTATGTGACTGAACTTAGTAAGAAGTACTAAGCTGCCTACGTACCCCGGAGAGGGATCAAGTCATTACGTAGTTCAACCAAATGATTTTTTTCATGGTTTGATGATTTTTTTTTCTTGTTTTTGTTTTTTTTTTTTTGTTTTTTTTTTTTTTTTTTTGCTTGTTTTTTTTTTTTGCTTTGTTGTTTTTTGTTTTTTTTTTGTTTTTTTTTTTTCTTTGTTTCTTTTTACAAAAAGGGAGGGCTCACGTGTGTAATCCTCGCCCTACACCCCACGGCATTTCATGGGTACCAATTGTGCAATAGTGGGTATCATCACTAATCGAACCCGAGACCTTGGCCTCAAGGGTGACATGGACATCCAACCACTACGCCACACTCACAATTGGTGACATAGAGTGGAATTAATTTTCTTTATTTGTGCACTTTCAAAGGTAATGGGAAAACATCATATACCCTTGTAGTGCTGCAATGGGTAGTTTAAACTCTTACCGAGGAGCAGTTCTTGATTTTCAAGCATAGAAGCGTTTGAGGAACTTCCCATTGATGGGGCCGATCCTTACACCCTCTGGTCAATCAACTTGTAAGCTCCATTAGTGTAGACTTCTTGTACAACATAAGGTCCATCCCATTTCGAGGTGAACTTACCGCCTGTACGATGAGTCATGATGATAGGTCTTCGGACAGCGAGGACTAAGTCACCAACTTGGAATGATCGTGGTTTAACCTTTTTGTTGAATGCGCTTGACAAACGAGCTTGATAGCACTCAAGGCGTTGGGGCCTCGAGCCTTTTCTCATCCAGTGCCTCCAACTCTTGTAACCTAAGCTTGGAATTTTCCTCTTCAGTTAATCCTTCTTGAATGGCAATCCGTAGTGATGGGATCTGGCGTTCTAAGGGAAGGATAGCTTCTACTCCATAAACGAGAGAATATGGGGTTGCTTGAGTAGGCGTTCGAAATGTTGTTCGATATGCCCATAATGCTTCTCCAATTCTTTCATGCCAGTCTCGCTTAGTTTTGGATACCACTTTTTTTAACAAACTGCCAAGAGTTTTGTTAAAGGCTTCGGCCAATCCATTCGCTGGGGCATTGTACATAGAAGAATTGTATTGTTTGAATGCAAACTTCTCGCACAACTCTGTCATCAACCTATTCTGAAACGGTTTGCCATTATCGGTTATGATATATCGAGGGACACCATACCGATAGATCAAGTGAGTTCGGATAAAATTGACCACCGTCTCTTTCTTTACTTCCCTAAGAGGCACAGCTTCCGCCCATTTTGAGAAGTAATCAGTTGCAGCTAAGATGTACAAATGGCCACCAGATGATTTTGGTAATGGTCCTATTGCGTCAAGTCCCCATGCATCAAAAGGCCAAGAAGCTACAGTTGGGTGTAGAGGTTCTGGTGGCTGATGGATGAAGTTTGCATGGTATTGGCAAGCTTCGCACTTTTTAGCATACTCCATGGAATCTTGCACCATCGTAGGCCAATAGTAACCCATTCGCTTGATCCTGTATGTAACTTAGGACCTGATTGGTGTGCACCGCATATTCCAGAATGAGCTTCTTCTAAGGCTTGTTTAGCCTCTTCCTCTCCTAAGCAACGGAGAAAAAAACCATCAAATGAACGGCGGAAGAGAGTTTCTTTATAGTAAATGAATCGAGCAGCCCTTCGCCGAACTTCGGTCTTGTGGCGTGCGTCATCTGGGAGTCTTCCATGTTGAAGGTACTCAATGATTGTTTGTCGCCAATCTTCCTTTTCGATAAGGCATACAGAGATGACGGTTGGCTTTTCTTCTTTTTCTCTTCAATCACGGAAGGCACCACCCACCTTTGGGAAACAGCAACTTTGGCGGTCTCTTCTTGGGATAATGCTAAGGTGGTGGCCAAATTAGCTAAAGCATCAGCCTGTCTATTCTCCTTCCTCGGTATATGCTCCAACGTAATTGCCTCAAAATTTGTGAGCAACTTCTTTGCATATTTGCAATAAGGGACAAGATCCTCTTTCTTGACATCATACTGCTCCAAGACTTGGTTGATAATCAATTTGGAATCCCCAAAGACCTCGAGATGTGATATCCGATTTCAATGGCCATTTGTAGACCAATGATCAATGCTTGATATTCGGCTACATTGTTAGAGCAAAGTTCGCTTAATGAGAACGAATATAGAAGTATTTGTCGTTGTGGAGAAACAAACACTACACCTGCCCCCGCTCCCTCTTGACGTGCAGCCCCATCAAAAAACATCATCCATGGTGGCATTACTTCAATGTAAAACACATCCTCGTCTGGGAAATCATCAGAGAACTCCCAATCAGATGGAACTGGGTGATCAGCTAAGAAATCTGCCAATACTTGTCCTTTGATGGCTTTTTGCGGAACATATGTAAGGTCATATTGTTGCAGCAAGACTGCCCATCGAGCTATGCGACCCGAAACCACTGGCCTGGAGAGGACATATTTAATCGGGTCCACCTTTGCTATCAAACGGACCGTATGTGTTGCATGTAATGTTCCAGTTTGTCTATGGCAAAGAAAAGAGCGAGGCACATCTTTTCAATAGGAGAATAATTTAATTCAGCTCCATTGAGAGTCCGACTCAAATAATAAAGGGCTCTTTCTTTCCCTTCTTTATTTTCTTGTGCCATAAGAGCACCTAGAGACCTTTCTTGTGCCGCGATGTACAACACCAAAGGCTTTCCTGGGATAGGAGCACCTAAAACTGGAGGATTAAGCAAGTATCTTTTGATGCGTGCAAAAGCATTGCTACAAGCCTCATCCCATTGAAAGTGTGCATCCTTTTTCATTAATCTATTGAAAGGTTGACATCGACCCGCCAAGTTTGAAATAAACCGTCGTATGTAAGCTAGTTTTCCTTGCAAGCCTCTAAGTTCTCGCAAGTTCTTGGGCTCTGGCATTTTCTGGATAGCTTCAATTTTGGACTGGTCAATTTCAATACCGCGGTGCCTCACAATGAAACCAAGAAATTTCCCGGATGTTACGCCAAAAGCGCATTTGCGAGGGTTCATTTTAAGCTGATACTTTCTTAAGCGGTTGAACACAGATCGCAAATCTACCAGATGGTCTTCCCCCTTTTGTTTTAACCACCAGATCATCGACATAACACTCCACGTACTTATGAAGTACATTATCAAAGATCTTTTGCATGGCTCGTTGATAAGTGGCACCAGCGTTCTTTAATCCAAAAGGCATCACTTTGTAACAGTAAATACCTTTAGGGGTACGAAAAGCCGTGAACTCTTCATCCTTAGGATTCATTCGAATTTGGTTGTAACCAGAAGAGCCATCCATGAAAGATAAGGCTTCATGACCAGTAGTGGCGTCAACCATGATCTCAGTGATAGGCAACGGAAAATCATCCTTGGGACATGCATTGTTCAGATCACGGAAGTCAACGCACACCCGGATTTGTCCATTCTTCTTTTTGACAGGGACGATATTAGCGATCCACTCTGGATACTGTACTTCACGGATGAAGCCTGCCTCAATTAGCTTATTAACCTCAGTTTCTATTTGAGGGATAAGCTCCGGCCGAAAGCGTCTTTGAGCTTGTTTTACTGGGTGCACGCCCTTCTTTACTGCCAAATGGTGTAAAGCAATACTTGGATTGAGCCCAGGCATTTCTTTGTAAGTCCAAGCAAACACATCTTTATATTCTACCAGGAGCTGGAGGTATCCTTCTTCTTCTGCAGGAGTGAGGAGGGCACTGATGAAAGTTGGTCGAGGTTCTTCAGTAGTTCCCAAATGATTCTTTAAGTTCATCAACTGTAGCCGTACTCCATCTTCCAAGGCCAGGGGAGCTTCATCGACCTCATTCTTTGCGGCTTCATCATCTGATAGTGTATCTTCTTCTACTGTAATGTGAAACGAGGATGATACTTCTTCATTTTGCTCATTGTGGACGAGTGACTGACTTGTGTGTACAATCGTTCGCCTTTTGACTTTGAGAGCTCCTTCAGTGCTGATATCCAAGATAAAGTTACGCTTCATGCGTGAAGGAATACTACTACGTATCCTTAGTAGCTTTCTCCTCCTTTGGTCCTCAGAGTTTATTAAACTTTCAGAGCAAGTATCAATGGGCTTTTGTTGCCCCCAATCGATTAAAGACTGATCCACACGCAAAAGTGTCCCGACTTGCGTGAAACAAGCCGTATTTAACCTGTCGAACACTGTAGTTCGTGACGATGAAGCCTTAATGCGATCGAATACTGAGATGCGTGATGAAGGGTGACCTTTTCTCTGATTCGGACTTTCATCAACCTCTACTGTTATGTATTGGGAACTTGAAGCATTGCTTCTTTTATTGATCCATATTTGAGCCGGTGGTTCTGGAGAATAACCTATTCCGATCTTTGGGACAGGAATTTCATACCCCTCAAGTCGCATTTTTCCTTGTGTTTTACTAAGGCCGTGCATCTTTTCCCCGGTGGCTTCTGGAATTAGTTTCCCTAGGCCGCTTTGTTTTGAGAAATCATAGCCTGCTTTGGCTAATAGTGTATATGCCTTTGGGTCAAACCATTCTTTCGTCTGTTACTTGGTAGAATACCATGCTCTGTCAGACTTTGTGAAGACCTCACGAATCCATTTAGTGGCTTTGAGGGCAGAGGATTGGTGGATGAAGTTAAAGGCATTACATGATTTTCTTTCAATATGGCTACATCCCTCATCGTGAGCTTTGTAGGAGGTCTTTGCATGTCCATTGTAGATTGAAGGCATTCCATGAATGGTGATTGTCCGTTTTTGCGGCGTGACAATGGTACATAACGGAGGAATGGAGGCTTATTGGAAGGCGTAGAACTTTCACCTGTTTTCTCTGAATTGCTGGTGGACTCACTAGACTGGTTATTCCCATACCGTGGATCTTCCTTTGGGGAAGGAATATCCTTTCTAGTGATGGATTTAACCTGCTTCTTTTCGCCCTGCTTGTTTTTCATGGACGGGACTTCGACTGGGAGAACTTCATTAGGGATATCATCTTCTACATAAAATTTTGCGTCGGCAAAGTGAGCTTCAGTTTCAGAAAAAGCTTCAAGTCAGCATTTACTTTCTTTATTCCACCTTGAAGATACTTGAAACATTGGTGCAAAGTTGACGGCACTATTCCGTTCCCATGGATCCATGGACGTCCTAACAACATGTTGTAGGTTGTCTTGGCATCAATGACATGGAACAAAACATCGCTTGTCAATTCTCCAATAATTAACTCCAAGTGTATCATGCCGATGGCGCGTTGTCCTCCTTGGTTAAAACCTTGTATGACCAAGCGACTGTGTGATAATTCCTCCATAGCAAGACCAAGTCGTCTCATTGTCATTTTCGGCAGTATTAATAGCTGAACCTCCATCAATGAGAATGCGATCATTTTTTGTTCACGAACATAACCAGAGACATAAAGTGGACGATTGTGAGGCTTAGGGCCTAACAATAGATCCTCGTCAGTGAAAGTCAAGTTTGGAGAGCACGCAAAACATTCCTGTGTTTGTTGAAGTGTATTGGTATAAGGAGTGTAAATCTTTGGCTCTTCAAGAGCTTGGATGATCCCTTCTTCCGTAAGGTGGAGGATTGCGAGGGTTCCTCTTTATCAATCTGAGATTTGAGTTGTTCTAAAGATGACAAAGCCTCATTTGAACTACCATGGTCAACACCTTTTTGTTTTTCATCAACTTCACAACGAGAGATCGTGTGAACAGCCTCTACTGACTTGCTTTGAAAGAATTTTATGGGGAAAAATTCTTCCAGTGTGACAAGACTTCGAAATTTTTGGGTTTGGGCCGGACCATCACACATTCCGTTCTTAGTCTTTCTTTCCTTTTATCATTCTTTCTTCTTGACTGCAGCTGAATTTGGTTTTGTGCTCTTCTGGACTCTTGGGTGATCAGATGAAGAGGGAATACTCGTCTCTTCTTCCATCTCTTACGAGTAACCAACGTCCAACCTTCTTCCTCATCCATTGTTGACTTTTCATCATCATTTGAGTATAATCAGATACTTTTTGCGAGAGCTGAACTTGAACAGGTTCCAAAGAGCCAAATCGGATGAATGTGGTATTCACCCTCTGCCTAGTAGTCGGGGACTTGCAACTAGGCGACTCACAAGCAAATGTTACGAGGTTTGACTGAGCAACATCATTAACATCTAAGTCGATTTTCCTTTCCTTGGCTAGCTTCATGATGAGTTCTTTAAGAACAAAGCATTTTTGGATTGGATGACTTATGATGCGATGATACTTACAATAGTTCGGGTCATCAACCTTTCCTATTTCTTCCGGTCGTTTGCATTCAGGCAATTCAATTAATTTCAAGTTGAGCAGTTGTTCTAGCATTTCGGGTATATCGGCGTCAAGGAAAGGATACACCTTTTGTTCCCATTCCTTGAGTGATGAGCGACGCGTCTCGCGTCGTTGGCCTCCCTCAGGCCTTTCTCCTTAGCCTTTACATTTCCTGTTGAAATTTTGACTGGGGCAGAGTTGACATTCATGGAGTGTTTGACATTACTTTTCATATTCCTGTCATTTTTCCTTATTTCTCGCCTTCTTCTTCTCTTCAGGTCGGGAGGTTTCATATTTTCATGGCAAGAAATACTCAATTCCATGTCGTGCGCACGAGTTGCCAATTCTTCGAATGTTCGGGGTTTTACCCCTTGCAGGATGTACAGAAGTCCCCAATGCATGCCTTGGATGCACATTTCTACAGCAGATATTTCAGATAGTCTATCCTTACAATCTAAACTCAAAGAACGCCATCGACTGATGTAGTCAACAACGGGTTCATCTTTCCACTGCTTAGTATTGGTAAGCTCCATCATGCTTACCGTGCGGCGCGTGCTGTAAAACCGGTTAAGGAACTCTCTTTCCAACTGATCCCAACTATCAATCGACTCAGGTTCCAAGTCTGTATACCAATCAAAGGCGTTTCCTTTCAGTGAACGAACAAACTGCTTTACAAAGAGGCCTCCTTGAGTCCCTGCGTTCTCACAGGTTTCTACAAAGTGAGCAATGTGTTGCTTAGGGTTTCCCTTGCCATCGAATTGCAAGAACTTGGGGGGTTGATACCCATTTGGCATTCATATTGTCAATGCGCTTCGTATAAGGTTTTGAATACATGAGAGAATGTGTGGAAGAACCTCCATATTGTGCTCGTATGGTGTTCGTTATCATGTCCTGTAGTTGTTGTACAGATATAGAGGCCATTGGGGTGGAATGTCCTTGTTGAGAAGTGCCTTCACCTCCTTTTCCTTATCTCCCTTAGCGTTTTCTCCCTTCAAGGTAAAGCCAGGAGGGTGCTCAAGGTCTGGATTTGATTCACCCGAATCTTGGACTTCCAGTTTGTTCATCAGGGTTGCAATTTGGACATCCTTATCTTCAAGTGCTTTTGTGAGAAGGGTGACCCTTGTTCCATTTCAGCCATCTTTTCTTCCAAGTAGAGGTGTTGGTCATCATCACTGGCATGACCTCTAAGTATGATGGAGAAAATGATGAGACAGGGTGAGTCAAAGGCATTTTGTTCCTTAGGCTTCTCATCACGGGTGAAGAGTTGATAGAAAAGGTCTTTGTGAAGATGATTCATCATTGATCTCGAAATCCTTCGAGACAGATGAATCCTTAGTGGTGGCTTTCCTTTTTGCAAGAAAGTCTAGAGAGATGATATTGTGAAGCTTGCTTTCTTTGGTTGATTGGGGTTGCGGTTGATCAAGAGCTTTGGATCGGCTACGAGTGATTGGGCCGACATAATCATCCGCACCGGAAGCATCCATTACCAATTTTTGAGCATTCTTGTTGGAAGCCATCGAAGCTAGTAGCAGATCAAATTTCTTTTCTTTTGAAGGAGGAAGAGATGAGAGGCAGAGAGGTCCCACTGGGCGTGCCAGAATTTGTAGACGACTAAATTTCTTAATTCGAAATAAATCAAACAAGTAAAATAGTTTCACAAATACGAATTTGTATTGATAAATGTGTGGTACAATTCTCTGTAATTATAAAAGAGTGATCCTCTGATTCGATCTCCTTAAAAGATTTGTTGATTTGAATTGTGGTAATGTGATTTTGATTTGAACATAAGATATTCTTCAATTTAGCTGAGGAATGGATCGAAGATCTTTGAAACAGAATTACAATGAATCTCTGGCTATGAGCTTGTTAGAAATTCTTTGTTCTTCGTGTTCTTCGTGTTCTTCGTGTGTTCTTCGTGTTCGTGTGTTCTTCGCGTTTGAAGGTTTGTGGTGGAAATTCTTCGGTGCTTTAGAGGCTTGAATCCGTAGAACTTCACCGATTTGTGGTTTATTGAGGTTTCTGGAGGCTTTTGAGCTTGATTCCAGTGAACTTTGAGATTTGAACGAGTAGTTTGGGTGATTTTGCTTCGAATGTTGTTTGTGTTTGAGGTTGAAGTTCTTGAAATTCTTGAAGGCTTTGGAGTTTGAATCCGGCAGAGCTTCTGGGTTTCTGAACTCAAGATATCTTCTTCCTTTTCTCTGTTCTGTGTGTGTTTCAATGTCTTAGGAAGGCTTCTATTTATAGGAGTTTAGGGGTAGGTGAGCGACACGTGGCGGAGTCTAATTGATGACACTTGTCATAGCTTGATTGGTCCGCTTATGTCATCGCTTACACGTGCTGAGTGCTTGTGTCACTGCTTACACGTGCGAGGCTGCTTGTGTCATCGCTTACACCTGCTGATGTAGCTTCATGCTTCATTTCAATGACACTTGGCGAATTTCTACTGGTTTCTGAATAGTGATGGCAAAACCTAGCAGTAGTACGTGGCGCTTTGTGATTGGTTGTATTTTGTGGACTTTGGTAGTATGATGTGTCAGCTTGTGATAGGTCGGGAATTTTCCCTCTCTACAACTGCACTTTCGCTAAAACGTTTGTGAAAAAATTTCGATTTAGATATATCTCTAACTATTTCTTTTCTTGAATTGGTTTTAATTTTTCAACCTAATGGCTATTATTTTACCTTGTGTAGGTCTTGACAATAAGTAAAAATTTTGTGCAAGATTACGTGTGTTACATGCCTACGATTTTACTTGCTTTTTTTATTCATGGTTTCACATCCATGATGTGGTGGAAGCTTAATTTGGATTACACTTGATCTTAATATTATAGTAGGATGAGATTGTGTGTACTTTTTTTTCCTTAAAAAAAAAATTGTGGCAAATCTTGGAATTGCCTTAAATAAATTGCTTGTACCAAATTCCATAAATAACCAAGTTTCTTCAGAATATTTATGCTTTAGTTGGCCCCATATTAAACTTAATTATCTTTGATATTATCACCCAAGGTGGCATTTAAATTTTTAAACACCAAATAAATTGAGGACTATGCCTTAAGTAATCTAAATAGTGAACAGATAGATGGGTTAATTACTTTTTTTTTTTTTTGATGAGGATGGGTTAATTGCTTTGTATAGTAAAATGGATTGAAGCCTAAGTAAATATTTGAAACACCAAATAAATTGAGGACTATGCCTTAAGGATCAAAATAAAGAAACTTATATAAACAAGATTAATCAAAGTCATAGATTATAAGGAAAGTAACTAATTGGCATAAACACCTTACAAAAGCCCTACAATCTAACGAAAACTATTAAGGACTACAATTACAAGAATATAATATATGTATAATCATGAACCAAGGTAGAAAGATCCATTCAACTGATACAAGGATCTTTTCAATTAGTAATCAAGTTCATGGCAATGATTGAGTCAAAATCAAAATTAATTCTGCCCAAATCCCATGCCCTATGGAGTGCGTGACTAATAGCCAGCCCATAATTTTGCCGAAATGCAGAATTATATGCCTATATGTTTTTCATTCTTTTAATCAATTAATTTAGGGTAACACCAATTTTAATGTGATTTCACAAAAAAGTGCTCCCGTAATTTTCTCAAGAAATGACACTTATCCTTGAGGGTTTATATAAATACAAGCTATCTCATATTGTGACTTCCAAACAATTATATATATATCTTCTTTTTCTTTTCTTTTTTTTTTGAAAAATCCCTAACTATGGGTAAAATAAAAAATGACCCCATGAGTTTTATGGCATAACACTCCATCCTTTTTTTTTTTTTTTTTGGGTCGTTGCTTGGAGGTAATTGGAATATAACAGGGTATACCCTAAGTAGAGTTCTAATAATCTAATGTATAAAATCATTATATATTCTAGCAAATATGATTTTTTTAATAACAAAAATAGAATATTCTGTTATTATGATGTTAAAGAGTATAGTCAAGAGTCTTATAGTTTAACTAATTAGCATCTTCTCGTATTTCAAACGAAAATATTTAGGGTTCAAAACTTCAAGTATCCCTTCTTTTGAATTATCAAAAAACAAAAGAGTATGAACTTATGTGTTACATTTATATAAATCTCAAGGGATGAGTTTCATTTTGTCCATATTGGAAGGGAGTGTCATTTTGTGAAACTTCAAAAGAGGGACCATGTAATTTACCAACTTATTTTAATAAAAGAATAAATAATTTATATATATATATATATATATATATATATTTCACAAATTCTAGATTTGTTACACATGCTAAAAAGCATTAGATGCTTTTCATATTGCTTATTTAGGGCTCATATCTATAATTTTTAATGTTTATTTTATTTTTACTTTTTAGGCCAAAACTAAAGAGTTTAGTCCAAATAGACTAAAATTTTATATTTTTTAACACAAATTTCACAACTCACAACTGATCATAAATAGAATCCTAATGCAACCAATCACAATTTGGATCTAGATCCTATGAATCCTAATGCAATCTGAATTGTTTAACAATTAGAAGATTGTAGGAATTGATAATTCTACAATCTGAATTGGGATTTTAACAACCATGTTCTTGTGGTATGCAAAATCTCAATATATTCCCAAGTATTTTTGGATGAACAATCTAACTGCATTGGTGATCTAGTTGGCTGCCCTGTCCAGCCCTAGCTACAAAGACTCTTCTAGGACCCAAGTAACTAAAATACTATTTAACAAGTAGCTATAAAGACATAACAGGATTCACAAGAATTTGAAATTTTGAAACTTCAAAAACTCTAAATATTGAAATAAAAAAATCCATAGTGAAGGTGAAGATGATGTAATTTATAAGAATCATTATTTCGCACTCAAATTAGAAAGGGGTTGCACCTACTACAATATTCTGTCAGCAAAATCAGCTATAGAAACCGTTACTCAAAGCAACATCATAAATAATCTGCCTTAACCACTGAGAGCAGCTAATACCATTGAAACTATATGCAGAGATCCATTGACTACAATAATGCCTGACTGATTACCTGTTCTTTCTCTTAGGATCTGATTTGTAGCCTTCAATGTAGCCATTAATGAACTTTCAGCAGCCAATATGGTTTCATTTTCTAATTTGCTTGCAGAGCATAGTAATAGATTATTAAACACTTCCCTGGATTTTGTCGTGCCATCATGGATAATATCAATGCCCAATTCTTTGGAAGCTTGGATCCAACAATCTCTTAATAAAGAAGCTGAAGTTTTTCGAGATTTGCCTCCAGCAATGTCAGCTTCTGTCAGAAGGACTACTTCTAATTCTCCACCAGAAAAAATGTGGTAAAGTCTCAATTAGGACTCTCCAAGGCTCCACAAAACTGCTTCTTTGTGTTAGCCCACCACCACCGCATATTTCAGGTTAATTTGTGTTAAACGCTACACAGCGAATAAGATAAGGTACAAACAATTAGGATTCTTCATTCACCACCCGCCCAGAAGAGCCAGAAGGACATGTACTAAAGTCACTTTTTTCTAAGACCACTTAATCCAAATAGACCCTATAGCAAAGGCATGCACATAAACTTAAGCCTTCTTTTAGAATTATTTAATATGTTTTAGAACTGAAATTTTTAATAAATCTGAGTTCTTGTCCTCCTGTAAATTAATTAAGCCTTGTGTGCTTCACTTGGTACCCACAAAATAATAGAGGGAGCCACTACATCTTGACATAAGAAGGCTACTTTTGGTGGGAAGGGGGAGATGGGGTTCTGATAACATAAAAACAATTCATGTTCTCATTATACCCTCCAACATTAGTAATAAAGTCATTTTTAGTAACATACAACAAAATCCAACAAGGGACTATACCTGAAAGAAACTCTCTTGCAAATCCAACATGGTCTTTGTCACTTGCCATTGCAACCACAAGAGCCAATGGTGCCTTTCCAAATGTCATCTTTATTGTCTTCACCAAAGCATTTGCAGATTCGTTGGTGTGAGCTGGAAAACATTCAAAAGAACTATGAGAGTTTTGTTTTCTTTTTGATAATTAACTTGTTATAAGGATTGGCTTTTGTCATCTGATGATATCAGTATAACTAAAATTATTTGAATCTAGAACATTCCCCCTACAATGCCCACAAGATTTTGCAAACATTCAAAAGAATATGACAACTGCAAAGTCAAAATAAATATACAACAAGAATTAGAGTAAAACAATGGCCTCAGGACAAAACTGACATGCAAAAAAGTGAAACACTGTATGGTTACTATAAGTAAGACTTATAGGTTAAATACTCAACTCAATTCATTCAGAATAGTGAAATGAATAACAAAGCGAGCATGAGAATCAAACCTCCATCCAGCAATACTGTTGTTCCATGTAGTTCTTGCAAGTGCACAATTGCACCTGGCCCCAAGAACAGTTATGGGCTCAGGCCCAATGAGCCTTAAACAATATGAATTTGTAGAGTGTGGGCTTGAAACCCAGGTTAAAAGTGTTTAAGGATTATATGACAAACCAAAGGTTGCAAACACTCGAAAACAACAAGGAATATTGCAAATCAACCTCCTCGGACGTAGGGCCGAGAGCTGTTCTTATGTTATTTCTCTTTCCTTTTCTTGTTCTTTTTCTTTTAGGTTACAAAAAGGGAGAAGAAGTCCCCCTTCCTCTTCTATATTTTTCCTTAAATACTCATCTTTTTGATACTCTGTACATGTGTTGCCCCAATTCCCCCTTAACCTAGATATTTCTTTTCTCAGTGCCTTTGAATAGTAACCAAAAGTTTCACTTCTACTGTTCAGGTGTCACTTCCTCATTAATGCGGAGGTGACAGTCTTTAACGCGGAGGTGACAGTCTTTAACTTGCGCATATCTCTAACATCGGTGCTTCTAGGTTATTCAGGGGTTAACCCCTTTTAACCATCGGTCTTTACCATGTCGTTCCTTAGCCTTTACAACGGAGTCCATGGTTCTTCTGTGTCCATCCGAGGACAAACTCACCCTCGGACAGATCCTCGGGTCCTCGGCGTATGGACTGACCATAATACTTACAAATGCTTAACTCAGGAGCAGGTCGGCCTTTCTTAACACGGCCCAGAGGCCCACATACCTGCCAAGGTCTTTTTACTCCCCACAGTCCTAGTGCCTCAGTTTCTTTTGATGTTAGAATTTGACTTCTTCCAAGCAAGAATGTATGCTCTAAACCAGCCCTAATAGATCCATCTGAAATTCTCCATCCTAGAGTATCCATAAAAGTATTAAAGGGACTTGATTAAAGATTGCTCAAAAAAATCATAAACCAAATTTTTTTTTTTTTTTTTTTGAGCCAGTTGCACTATTTTTCTTTTCACCAGGGCTTGGCTCACACCATAAAGTTTTGCTTCCCACGAAAAACTCTGAACTTAGAAACAAGCCAAGAGAGAGATAATCTTCTACTGATCACAGGGGGGTTAGCTTTTATGGGAAAGCAGTAAAAGTCCCAAATGGCTACCATGAAAGACAACCTAAGGGCTAAGACTATCAGTACCTTGTGTAGATATAAAAAGAAACTAGCTATCCTTAGTCATGGCATATCCATCTTAGGTTTGAGGCCAAATCCTAAAATCAAAAAAAGGTAGGCATTTATGAACCAAATCCGAAATTGAAGGGGAAAAAGAATCCCCATAAATACTTCTTGACTTTAAAAATAAAAGGAAGTTCCATAGTTTTTGAGTCCAAGTAGAACAATCCATAGCACACATATAAAAATTCACCTAGATTACGAAGGCAGAGTACTGCACAGGTGGCAGTTGCTGCATTTTGAAGTTGGTGACTTCCAAGCATGCACAGTTTCACATCCAATAACTCAAGGAACTGCGTGATAAACATAATTATAAGTTCTTCAAAAGTTCAAATGGCCAATAATTAAAACTTGCATAAGTACCACTCTCAAGAAGAAAAAAACATGATATTACAGAATGTTTATACTGGAAAAAGCGGGGGAAGGGGGGGGAGGGGGGGAATCCAAAGGTATTAAGAAAATAACGCTTCCAAGTGCATACCAGCTTAAAGTCCCTCTCAATTTGTATTACTAGATCACAAGATTGGTAAGGTCTACCATTCATCCTGCTAACACCTTTTATGGTACTCCGATTTCCAGCATCAGATGCTGATACTACAGGAGAAGACATTGACAATGCTTTATCCCGTAGAATGCATTCAATGTGTGGAAGGAAAGGCCCACCCAGCACCAACTGAAAAACATTAACCAAATTAGCAGAGTTAAGCCAAATTAAATTAGCCACTGCATCACAAAACATATCATTGAGTACAACTTCTAAGAGATTCCATCTTTAGATAGTTATCTAAGTCAAAAATACTATTTCAGCCATAATTTAAAACAATACGCACATTATCATAAACTTGGGTGGCACTTCAAGACACGGTTAAACATTAATGAGAGTAGAAGAAATGGACAGTATACAACAAAAACATCACTTCTAGTCTGCTTAAGCAAGAACATGTTGGAGCTGCATGAATTAAATTATACCATGGAGGTTTTCATTACAACATACATCTCTTCTTGCTCCTTTTCATGCTCTGTACTTATTCAAATTCCCCATGCTTTTCTCAGGTAACCATAATGCACAACAAGAAAATTGCATTAAAGAAGAAAAAATATCCTGGGAGAGCCACAGATCATAGTTTTGACACCTAATGTGAGGAAACCAGAACATAAAGAATGACATAAAACCAGGTCAGAAAAAGGTGATGCAGCTGTAATCAATTGTCACATTTTACCAAGGATATCAATGAGGTGGGGTCCATTGTGTAATTTGTTCTAAAGATTTTGCAAGTGTAACATTTTTTTGCTAAGTGTAACATGTAGAGAAGGAAACCATACTTGGCAGTATAACCAAAGATTGAAACTAATCAGAACATAGCTTTATCAGTTTATATGATCATGTTAATCCGCATAAGAATTGCATAGGGAGAACAACCTAACTGGGCAGCCATGTTTAATGATTCCCGACTTTGCCAAGGCAATGCTCTCCAGAGAACCTCCAAGCGCAGCCAAATGTTCCTCACCTATTGTAGTTATGACTGACGCAGCAAGTCCAGAACTAGAAATAATATTTGTTGCATCCCGTGCACCTCCCAACCCAGCCTGTAATATATATAATAAATAAAGTTAATATTAAAATTGCCATTTTAGAATGTTGTATTGGGTTATGAAAAGCCATCAATATAAATTTAATTCAATAGAAAATAACTCTAATTGCATATAAAATAAAGATCAACAAGAAGCAACAATGAAAAAGTTAATAGTCTTCCAACACTGTACATTTAAAATAAAAAATAAAAAATAAAAAATAAAAAATAAAAAAAAAAAGAAGAAGGAAGAAAAATAGCAGAAAGAAGACATCAAATGGCTTAAAATGAATTACCTCAATAACTACAATGTCAACATTCCCTCGAGCAAATATTCCCTCGAGCAAATAGGGTGAATGCCATTGCAGTGAAAATCTGAACATTATACAATGGTGACCAAATTAGTGAGTGCAAAGGAAATTTGATACTAACAAAAAATTTAACTAGATAAAATTTCCATTAACAGAATTTAATTTGGTTAGGCAACCAAACCAAGTACATTCCCCCCAGTCTTCAATTGAAATTTTGAAGGTACAAAATCAAATCTTAAACATGAGACTTTAACATGTGAAAATATTCATGGCAACCACTTTGACCTGAAAGCTACAGTAAAATTTTCAGAGGAAAACAAAAGAAGAACAAACAGGGCAGGTCAACTAATTGAATCAATTACATATACCATCCCCAAGCTTGCACAGGGTCATGTAAATACCCATCAAATAATCACTGAGTCTAACATCTTTAGAATAGCTATTCAATTCTGAAATCACTAGCTTCTGAGTCTCTTTTTATTTCTTGAACTAAATTCCATTTTTCATCTAATTCAATTGGGAGGGGGGGATCAAGGGGACAATATAGTACACAAGTTGATACCTCAAAATGACTTATACGCCCATTTTCATGCTCTATTGCCTGATCAAGAATTTTTTTTAATCTGAAGGAAAAGACAATTTAATGTCTTTGCTGACACCGGCTCACCAAATCTCTCCAATGATATGCGTTCCCTTATAGTCTGAATATGTGGGCTGCTCAAGAAAATGAAGCCTACTGTTAAAAAAAATATAGCTAAAAAATAAGCAATACCTAAAAGTTAAAACTAAAAGCAGCTGCAGATTGCATAAATCCTTTGATACATTATCTGACAAAAATGAAGAAAATATTAACATTAAAACAAACCCATACCTGCTATAACAACCAACAGAATACCCTTCTGCTCGTAAAATATTGGAGAGAAACGCAGCAGTTGATCCTTTTCCTTTTGTCCCAGCAATGTGAACAGCCTATAATAGCTGTTGAGCTAGTTACTTAAAATTAATACTCAAACTCATCGACAAAATGAACAAACAAATTTACAATAAAAAATTCAAAATTCAGAACTTTCTGTGCCCACATACATAAAGCATTACTTTTTATTATTTAATTCAATATTATGGCAAAACTTTCTGCATGCTGAGCCTAATTAGAGACCTTTGAAATGTGAATATCCTCTTCTTATGTTGTTTCAAATTTTTAAGTAATAAATGTAACATTCAATACCATAAAATTCTATTATATCCCAACAGAGCAGTTTTTATAAACCAAAGCCCAAAACTTTCACCCCTCTTTTCTTCTAAATTTTCTCAGCGACCAATCAGAGCATAAATAAACCTCTTTAATGAATAAATAAATAAATAAAAAAGGAAAAAGTGTTGGACTTTGAACCTTGAACTGAGACTGAGGATTGGCGGGAGAGAATTTTCAAGTTTTTCAGTTTCTGTTTGTTTCTCGGGAAAGTGAGTGGTTGAAAAGTGAACAGTCTCGAAACGCACCGGATAGTTGTAAAACGCAGCAAATTAACGGTTAACAACTATACTATACGACTTGTAGTACAAATGTCACTTGCTCAACAATTTGCAGTTTTGGACCCATGAGGTATATACATTAGGCTTTATGAAAATTGCTATTAAAATTTATTTAAGTTTTTTAACTTTATTTTTGTTCAATTGAGACTTTTAAATTTTAAATTTTTATTCAATTCAGGTATTTTGCCAATTTTGTTAAAAAATTCCTTCTCTTTTATTTCATAGGATAAAACATTGCCATTAAATTTTTTTTTCCTCAGTGTGAGAATTGTACAAAGGCCTAAGAAATTTTTTTTTCATTTATTTAATTGCATATTTAATAGCTTTTTTTTTTTATAACAGAATTAGATGAAAAACCTAAATTAAATAAATGCTGAAATGTAAATTACGCTCCTAAAATTTTGAGATTTTTAGATTTTACATCACAAAATCTCAAAATTTAGATTTTACCACTAAAATTGATTTTTGTTTGTATTAGTAATCCCCCATCTATATTTTCGTTAAGTGCGACATAAGTTTGATATGCGTGTTTAGTTCATCCAGTAAAATAATACTATGTTATTTTTATTATGCCATGTCATTTTTAATTATTCAATTTTTTTTAGGCAAAAAAAATTATATGACATTTTTATTGGACAAACTAAACACATGTGATAAATTTATATGATACTTAATAGGAAATATTAAAAACTTAAAAGACTTCGATTGAAAGTAACATTAGAATTAAATGAATTTTAGTTACCCTTAATAAACTGAAGTGAAACATGGCGTTAATATAAAGAGAGAAAATCAGCATGCTTGTATTAAAGCAGCAGTCAATAATACCACGATAATCAATATTGTCAATGTGAGATTCTATTTGAATTTCTTCGTCTCCAATTGAGTTTGAAAACCTTAAACTCAAAATGAGAAATTGAGAATGTTATGGGAACAGAACTAGAGGAAAACCACCATAAAAATGGAGATGAAAATATAGTTGGCTTTTCATTTCAATTGTATTTGAACTAGCAAGCTAGCCTTTGCTAAGAGGATTGAGAATTTGAGATCTGATAGCAATTGCACCGTGCAATATACCCTCACCCTTTCACAATATTTTCTAACTTTTTTTTTTTTTTATTACTTTTACTCATTTTTTACAATAACTAAGATTTAAAGTTGTTTTTTACAACTCTAAATCTCAACCATTTAGAACAATTGCATCAAGTGCAATACCGTACTCTAAGTACAAGATATTACATTTGATCTCAATCCGTGCTAAAAAAAAAAAAAAGTTTGACAAATATTGGAGACATTCCTGCAGCATCTTGTGGCCCTAAGCACGTAAAGTTAAACCACATCTTGTCTCACCAATCACCATCTCCAACAGAAAATAGAGAGTAGAGTGAGATAATTCAAAATTTTGTTTTGTATTGGAGGCTAGCCAACAATGGCATTCATAGCACATTTTGGGGAAATTTTTCATGTTGAAGTGGAGACCTCAAAACCACGTCAACTTGTGTCTGAGGAACACGAAGGGGCAGACTTTTTTTTCCTCCCCTCCCTCCCTCTCTCTCTCTCTCTCTCTCTCTCTCTCTCTCTCACCTCTTGAATCACCATGCAAACTATAACAGGAATGGACACACATGATTGAAGGGCCATATCAACCTACATTAGGTTGATTATTTTCAATTTTAAATGAATCTGTTTTATAATGACCATAGAGTTTTGTATAGGTGAATTAGAAATATCAAAGCTTCATATAAAATCTCATTGTGATAAATATAGCTTGTAATTTTTTATTTATGGAAATATAGCTTGGTATTCGATTGTTGCTTTAGATGTAAGTCATGACATTCAGATTCAAATACTGTTATCGTATTTATAAAAATTCAAAAAAAAATTATAAAAAACTAAGATGTTTTATGTATCTCGTGGGTAGTTAGCACAATTTTCTCTCTTTGGGTATGGGATTTGAAACAATGATCATTCAAATAAAATGTAAGCATACTATACCCCACTCCCTGTGATCTTATGACGTCTGGAACTTTGGGACCAATGAGTGTGAATTTTTTTATCAAAAAACTATATTTATATAATTGGGCCGTGTCTAAGGAGTATTGTAGGACATATTTGTGAAAAGTCCAGATGGTAGATGCAAGGCCCAATGGGATATGCAGAACCATGAACGCAAATTAATTTATTGTAATAGATTAAGGGAGATTTTAATATTGGTTTATTTTTTTTAGATTAATAAGAGATTATCTTAAATTGTTCAAAGTTTTAAACCTCGAAATTATTATTATTATTATTATTATCATTGTTATTATTTTTATTTTATTATTGATATAATATCATAATTTATTCATTTTTAATACACTCATGTAGACAAGAAAATTTAAATTGGTGAGACCAAAATTCATCATTTTAGAAAGTTCTAAGGACTTTTCAATTTTTTCATCTCGAAAACTTGGTGAATAAATCTACCTCCTTCAAGCTGGAGAAACTTGAGTAAAAGAGAACTATAATGTAACTAGTCTTAGCCATAAAATATACCATTCATTGCTTATTGGGTAGAAGGGTCTTCCAAATCAAATTGAAAATCGTAAGATTCAACCTTTTATAAGAATATATATATATATAATATATATATATATAATATATATATATATATATATATATATATATAATGAAAAATCATTGGTAATAATCATGTATTCAATAATTAACATAGTTGATAAAATCTTGTTTAATAGAAAATAAGAGCAGTGTGGCCGATACCGTACCAGTACCGGCTATACCGGCCGGTACATACCGTACGGTCAATGCACCGGTACCGGTATACTTCTATATTGTACCGGAAAAAATACCGGCCATACCGGCCAATTTCAGGCAATACCGGCCGATACCGGGCGTACCGGCCAGTACAGAAAAAAACTTTTTTTTTTTTAATTTTTTAGTTTTGTAATTTTTGAATTTTTGTAAAGGCATAATGGTAACTTATTTATATTAACTTCTTAATATTATTTGTTTTCTTAGTATGCAATGAACAACTAAGCTTTCTATTTTTTATATTGTGTGTTTTTTTTTTTCTTTTATTTGATACTAAAATCTAAAACTATGAATAATTTGTTTAGAATTGAGGTAATGTTTTATAATAAACTTTTATATTTACTATAATATAAGTGAAATATTATATGTTTATAAATATGGTTCTAGAGATTTTGGTGTGTGTGTGTGTATATATATATATATATATATAAAATAGCGGTAAACCCAAAACGGTACACCGGTATTAACCGGTATCTGAAATATATCGTACCAGTGGCCAAACCGGTACAGCCTCTGGTACGGTATTGACTTCCTTGAATAAGAGAGATAATCTACAATAAATTTAAACAAATCTTAAAGAGATAAAAGTATATATGCCATAAGATATAAGTAAGTTTTTAACTATAAAACATTAGATAATAGCATCAAAATGAGTTTTGATTTTCACCTGATAAGCTAATTAATATCGTATATAAAAAAAAATCTGATGACTAATGAAAAGTTAATACACTACACAAAAGAGCTTTGAGGGAAAAACTCTAAAAAGTATTACAATAAATTTTTATAACCTTTTTTCAAGACCTTGAAAATGAAGGCATCTTTATTATTAATTACTGTTGTGCTTTTCCTTTTGTTTCTTATTAGAAACATCAAAGTCCAGGTAAATTTTGGAATGTATACCATCTATATATTATCTTATCATATATATTTACTCCATCTTGTATCTACTTTATATTTGAATTAAGTAACATTGACTGACTTATTTTGCTGTTAACAAATGCCCTAAGAGAATTGATTAGTTAATTATTTTTAAAAAATTTTGATACCACTTTTATGAAAAATATAAAAAGCTATCAAACAAGTCAATTACTTTTTCTTTTCCTATAAAAAGTTTCTAAAAATAGTTAATTAACAAATACTCTTAGGACATTCGTTAATAGAGATGGCAATGGGGCGGGGCTTCGTCCCTGCTCTGTATGGTTTTTTCTTGCCCCATCCCCACCCCGCCCCGCATGACGAAGAACACTTTCTCACCTCATACCCGCCCCTTAGGACCCCGCAAAGCCCCGCCCCACTCCGTAAAACTCTACTTTTTGTTAATTTGCCCTACAATTAATACAATTTTTTTTATTGAAACCTATTTCATTAATAAAAATATACTTAAAATTACAACTAAATTTATCCCATCAAATCAAATAAATTTTTAGAAAAAATTGAATAATATATCCAAGTGTTTAACAAGACAATCGTTAAAAAAAATAAAAATCTCATAGTATAACACAATAAAATAAAGGTAGAGAATTACATTGGATAGAATAAAATATGTTAATATTAATATGTTTATTTAAATAGTAGGGTTTTAGGGTATGAAAAAATTACAATTATAATCCTTAGTAACGCGAGGCAGGGCGGGGCGGGGCAGGTCCAAAAAGTCTAAACCCATCCCCGCCTGCCCCGCCCAATAGTGCGGGGCTAAAATCTTGCCCCATCTCTGCCCCACCGCCTTTGCGGGGCGGGAAAAATTCGCGTAGGGCGAAGCGGGAAGAGGTGAGTTAAGCAGAGTGAGGAAAAATTGTCATCCTTATTCGTTAACATTCTTTTTTATTAATTAGAAAAGGAGAGAAAAGTTAATAATATCGGCAATCCAACTTTATTTTTTACTTTATTCATTTAAAAAATTCCATTTTCTTTTTTGCGTTGTTGGTCGTAGAGTTTAAACTTGCCTGATTTACGGGGAGGGTGGTTGGGATGGTCTTTAAAAAAATGCTTTTGGTACATTTGAGAAAGGTGGAAGAAGTCAGTTTCCTAGATAAAGAAAAGAAACAATAGGTGTATATTCCATTTTCATTATTATTCTAAAGCTAGACGGATTGAAGCCGGCTTCAACGAGTGGCAGTAAATTATATATACCTGGGATTATAGAATATAGATATGGCAAATATATGATTGCCTTCAGTGGCTGATATATTTTCAAGGAAATTGATTATAGTGGAAAAATAAGCCTAAAAGTTACATAAAAAAAAAAAAAATTAAAATCAGCAAATGTTTAACGGATACAATTTTTTTTTTTTTTTTTTTTTTTTTTTCTGACTATGTACTGAAGAAGAAGGGAAATTATCAAGTGAAGAAAAACTCTTTAAAATTTGCTAAGAAAACACAAACTTTCAACTTTGGGTTCAACATTTTCCTTTCACCATTTTTTTTTCCCTTTCTTTCTTTCTTTTTAACGGTCTCCCTTGCTCCTTTTCTACCTTTCTTGTTTTTTATCCCTAGCAAAATTAGTTAATGACTACTTTTACGTTTTGTGTCCAAATGCAAATTTTCCAACTGCAGTCACTTGGGTGGGGAGTAGTTTTAACGGTAAAAGTGTCAAACAAGGCAAGAAAGACTTTGCAAAACTTGCTAAGAAAACACATGTTTCAACTTTCGGTGCAACTTTTTCCTCTTTTTCTTCCTTCCTTTTCCTTTTATATTGACTACTTTCATCTCTCATGCTACTTTCACGCTATGTTGCACCGACACAGACATGGACACGGGCACGACACAGACATGAACACAGACACGACAATACGGCAATTTTTGAAAAATAAGGACATGACACGGCATGGACACGGCAATTAAATAATTAATTAAATTTTATATTTAGGCATATTTTTTAATATTTTTAGACATAAAATTTGTTTATGTCTAAAATTTGAATTATGTAAGAATTACAAATAAGCAAATTAACACCCAAAGTAATACAACAATATACATATAATGTTTAGAGTACAAACCAAAAATTTAAATAGACTACATTCAACATCAAACTAGAAACATAAAAGTGACCGTGAGAGTGGGATTAAAAAAAAAACATTATATTATATGCCACATAATATTAATGTAACAACATTACATTATATGGCACATAATATTAATGTAACAACATAATATAATATATATCCCACTCTCACGGTCACTGGGATTAAAATTTAAAAAAAAAACCCTTATAAGTTAAATACTTAAATAAGCAACCCATCCCATTCACCCAACCAAATGGCCAACAAATATCTGGAAGAAAAAAAAAATAGAGAGAAGCTTAAGCCAAGAGGTCGGACCTAAGATGTCCATGCCGAGAGAGAGAGAGATCAAAAGGGACAAGGATGGAGCGATGTCTATGGAGCTCGCCGATCGGCCCGATCTAGCTCCAGCGAGGGACAGAAGGTAGCAGCACAGCGGGCAGAGGTCAGAGGGAGGATGGGTGAGAGCTTGAGAGGTGGGTTTTGAGCTAATGAGTTCTCACTTCTCAGACTTTGTTTTAGGGTATATCATGAAATCAACAGTATTGGTAAGTCCATCTGTCAAAATCTGTGATTTTCTTTTTCTTTTTTTCTTTTTTTTTTCACTGCTGGCGTGTCGGAGCCATGTCGGCGTTGTGTCGAAGCCGCGTCGATGCCGTGTCAGAGATGTGTCAAAGAAGTGAAAAAAAAAAAAAAAAAACAAACACTGCTCGGACACCGGAGTCCGGCAAATCGTACCGGTTCCAGTGTCCGACATGTGTCGGACACGGACACATTGCCAAAAATGGCGTGTTCGTGCAACCTAGTTTACATTGTGTCCAAATGCAAATTTTCCAAGTGCTGTCACTTGGGTGGGGAGTAGTTTTAACAATTAAAGTGTTAAACAAGGCAAGAAAGACTTTGCAAAATTTGCCAAGAAAACACAAATTTCAACTTTCTGTTCAACTTTTTCTTCCTTCCTTTTCCTTTATATTGGCTACTTTCATCTCTCATGCCCAAATTGCGCAAATGATGTTGCTGGGGTTTTCAATTTTTTTTTTTTTTTTGAATATATAAAACTATTCACCTCAATTCGAAATTCAGGGTGGGGAGTTAACGGGGAAAGTGAAACATACAAAGGTTGAGACCAAAATGTAAATTTTTGGTGAGACCAAAAAAAAAAAAGTAATGCTAGGAATGTATATTTTTACAAACTATTAATGTGTCAATTTTTTACTAATTTTCTTTAAAACCTAACACTATTATTGTTGCATATTGAGATCATAGATAAATGTTTTGTTTGTTTGTTTAGACTCCTTAAAATAGATTGTTTGACCTAATGAATTAGCTAAGTGTTTACTTAGGTTAATTATGAGATTTAGATTAAACAATAAAAGATCATATCATGCACAGCAGTGGAAAAGTAAATAACACACAAATATGATTACCTAGGAAAACCAATAAAATAAAACGTTTTAAGGTAAAGACATGTGGATGATTTAACCTAACTATCCTCAAAGTAAACAAATCCACTAATAGAGAATTGAAGCTTTTACAAAAGATTTAACCATAAATCTATTACTACCTCCAGTAATATTGACACGACCACGTACAAACTCCGAATCCACGAACTCTTTCTCTCTTGGATTTGCAGCACACAAGCTCCCACACTTATGACTTTAAGATCCCATTCAAAGATTTTAAATCACCAATTGTTGATCTTGTATGACAGCAAATTCTACAGCATCAAATCTTGAGATTTTTCAAGGAATAACACCGGCAAAAGACTTGAGAGAGATTTGGGTACAAAAACCCTAGAGCTACAATAGGAGACAAGATGCACTATTCTCTCTCTAAAAACCACCACTAGGGTTAGCTTATGACTCTCAGATGACTTTGAGATCCCACTCAAAGATTTCAGATCACCAGTTGTTGATCTTGTATGACAACAAATTCTATAGCATTGGATCTTGAGATTCTTCAAGGAATAACACCGGCAAAAGACTTAAGAGAGATTTGGGTACAAAAACCCTAGATCTACAATAGGAGGCACAAGATGCACTCTTCTCTCTCTAAAAACCACCACTAGGGTTAGCTTATAATGTCCTTTAAATACTGCAAAAAGCAGATCGCGATTTGAGCTTTAAACGGACAAGTTTGGGCTAATGGGCCGAACTTAAAATTCTGCCGATGAGATTCTCGATCGGTCAAGCCTTGTTCTGGACCAGTTGAACTTGGCATGTTTCAAATTCTTCTTTCTGTAACTTGTATGTTTTTGTGTTCTAACTTGTAACACCTTAAGCAATGTCTAATAAATCCTATAGACTCTAAGATCTATACCTAGACAAGTTTGTGCTCACAGTTTGCCAATTGTTCTAAACTTTTAAAACCTAATAATCTCCCACTTTGACAATTTGTCACAAAATACATAATGAAATGTTCAAAGACAAGAACAACCCAATACAATAAAATGCTCAAATACGTCACATATCTCAATTTAAGACTTCAAACCTAAAAGTTGCTAGAAGAGGTAAAATGTCTTAATCAAAACGTACTTGTCTTTCCTGAAACACTCAAAAGAGCACATCAACGCATGTATGGAAATAAAGACAAATATGCAATAAATAACAAATATGCAATAATAGAAAATAACTAACATGCAAACTAACTCTCCCCCTAAGTTAGATACATTAAAATATTATCTTCTCCCCCTTTCAAAAAAAAATTCATCTCCCCCTAAATAAAAACATTTTAAAACCTTTTAAATAGGATTTCCCAAATTTTATCTATTTCTCCCCATTTTCGTCACGTATTGACAAAGACAACCTAGACAAAAAACATACACAACAGAGGACAAGAGAAAATAGAGAATCAAGGAACCATTAAAAATAATCAACTCTATAGATAATAGAGGCAACTCCCCCTATGAAGGGCAATAACTCCCTCTATGAACAACATATGTTTTAAAAACATCTTTCTCCCCCTATAAAAATAGGAAAAACAAAACAAGTTTTGGGAAAAACAGTTTTGGAGAAAATTTAGGACGTGGGGAAAAATGAAGAAACACAAACCAAGCCTAAAAAAAAAAATTGAGGATACACATGAAGAAAAATATTCTCTCTTTCAATATATGCAAACTTGACAGTATGTGACCCATAAACAGATGCATGCAAACATTTCAGGCACAATCAGTTAAGACTATACAATATAGATCTCAAAGATATAAAAATTCAACATTGATAACGTCTTACAATGTATACTTGTTATATATTTATGTGGGCGTTATCTTCTTATTACTATGCTTAATTTGTATAATTAAGCCATGATTTGCATTAATTCCTATTATTTATCTTTACATAATATCTTGAATAAGATGTCATTCATTGCGTGTAATTTTCTACTTTTAGGATATTATGTGAAAAATATGAGTTTACAAGAGTCTGTGAGAGAATGGAGGTCAAACTAGAATTAAAAACGAGCTAAAGGACTATGCTTAAATGTCTAAGGAGGTGCAGCTAGAGTGCTTGGATCGTCTACCATGTTTGGAAGCTTCAAATAAGGAAAGAAATCAAAGAGGCAGAATCTGAAAAGGAAAAATCTGATTTAAGCACTGATTAGTATTTTAGGTATATCTCTCTCCTCAAAATTTTAATTGATACAAGGCTAGATGGGTTGTAACCGTGACTTTAATATCTACGACTTTCCAGTTTTGAATTTTTCAAAATTCTCAATTTTTGAAAGCCAAAATTAACTCACAAGTTACTGCTGTAAACCTAGACCAAAATTAAAATAATAAAAGTTTTATTTTCTTGGGACACTTTGACGTTAGGGTTTTCAAGGGAGGCTATGTAGAATGAATTTAGCAAAGAAAGCTTTGTATTTTCCTTTCTCTAATGGCAGCCTAAACTCTTTGCCAGGGCTAGGGGTTATATTTCTTCTATACGGTATAAATATTCAATGCGATTTTTTCTAGGATTTTATTAACAACATATTTGATTGTTCAATTAAATTTCTTTTGATGTATTAGTTCTTCCATACTTTCAATAAGTTCAATTATATTTTTCTTATTGCTACGATCTCTTGCACTTGGGAGTGAGCAAGCAAGCATGCTCTATGTTTTTATGTGTCAAGGTATTTTGAACTCAAATCAACCTTAAAAGTAGAGAAAATATTTGCATATTTATTATCCATCATATCTTTTAAAAAAATAATCCTAATTTTTTTGGCAATTCACACATAAAAAAAAATAGCATATACTAAAATGTACAGAACTCAAAAATCAATTAATCAATTTTTAAATCAAGTTAAGTACCCAATTTAGCAAGGTGTATGCGTGTTTTGTGTGAAACCAATGAGAGATATGATTGCAAAAATGCAAGATGGATAAAGAAAACAATGGAATGCATGTGAACCCTATCACAAATGATGCATGAAAAGACTGATTAGTCAAGAAACTAAAAATTGAAATTTTTTCAATTTCAATCAGTCGAACATTGATCGAGTATCGAACAAGAGAGGAAGAGAGTTTTGAACACATAAGCTCACACTTTCGATCGGTCGAGGGAGATTTTCGATTGGTTGAAACAGTTAAAAAATTTTAAAACTTTAAAATCTGAAATTTTTTATATATGTAGAAAAAACAACTTGCAAAGAAGTTTTTAAGACTCAATGTATATGAACATGATCCAGAAATTTTTAAAAAACATGATGCCTCTTAAATGCAAATATCAAAACCAATCAAGAAGTTAAAATCACAAAATTTAAACTTCTTTAACATTTTTTTAAATTCCCAACCAAAACAAAAATTTGCATTTACACATCAGTTCATATGTAATTAAAGATGGCCAAATTAGTCAACATACAATTATATGTACAAAATTTAGCAAAGATTTTCGAGTAGTGTGTGCAACTAGTAAGTGTACAATGTACAGAAAATGTGATATGTAGATAGTAATTAAACAAATTTTCTACATCATCAATCACATTAGTTTGAAAGTGACTATCACCTAAAGATTTATTTCATATAACTCTCATATCTCCTAGAAAACACGATTGCAATCATGTAAAAGCATTTAATTTTTCTTTTAGCTTTTCTTATTCTTTTGAAATTAACACCTTGTTTTATCTTGTTGTGCAAGTGCTACACCTTACCGAGCACAGCTTTTATGAATTGCACACAAGTGTTCATGATTGGCGAGTTATAATGGTGAGGTAGTTATTTATGCCTTTCTTCTAGGATTTTTTAGTCCTTACAATCAAAAGAATGTGACACCAAAATCAAAATCATATGTTTAAAGACTAGAAACAACTTATACTATTAAGCATTACATAACACATAAACTAGCAAAGTGCAAATAAATAGCTCATTAAAGCTAAACAAGGTACACAGTCATGAACTGTAAATTTCATTGGCCAACAACAATTACACACTTAGTGATATGTAATACAAAAAAAAATCTTATTTGTATTTTCAAAATTTTTATGACCAAAAACAACAAGCACACATTATGCTAAATGAACAAAATGCAACAACAATGCATGAAAATGCTTAACTAAGCTACAAATGGTACACAAACAAGAAATATCAATTTCTTAATTAACCCATGAGTACATGTACAAACTAGTACATACTCACACAAAATTAGAAATAGCTCACGCACTCAATTATGCAACACATATTTTCTATGTTTCTTCAAAATATCAAGCATGTTCTAAATCAAGAGAGAGATATCATAATTCATGTAATCCTCATGAAAAAAAAAAAAAAAAAAAAAACTAGACACAAAATAAAATATTATTGTCTTTATTAAATTTTTCAATGTTTTTGGTTTTTTTTTTTAAACCATCAAAACACACTAAAAACAAGGCAGCCAAAAACAGAAAGTAATCATGCCCATAACTAATTGAAAGAATTAAATCAAGGACAAGTAAGAAACAGTCACTTTAGCAAAAAAATTTCTCACCCATACAGCACGCGTTTTTGGCTTTGTAGGTGAAAAACCATTCTTCTGAGAGAGACTGAAATCCTGTAATTTCTTTTCACAAGCTAACAAGCTTAAATTTTTCAAAAGCATATAAAATAATTTATCATAACATATGGTAGGAGAAATATCATCACATATCCTAGACGAAGCACAGAAAGCTTAAATTTCAATTTATAGCAGTTAGGACGAATGTGACCAGTGACACCACAAAAGTGACAAATAAGAACAAATTTAGGAACATCAGTATTCCTAATAGCCAATCTAGTCTTAGATTTTGGTTTTTGCCTTAACAAAGAACAATTTGGTCTAGTATGTCCAACAACACCACAAAGGTAACAGGTAGGCACAAAAACAGATTTCTTATGCACTTTAACCAATACGTTTAGACACAGGTTTAGAAATTCTAGCGTCTACATAAGAATTTTTACCTTTATCTAACCTAGCAACATAAGCCTTTTTCTTTATAATTCCTCTTGAAAAACTGTCTTTAGGCTTAATAGGAACATAAACAGATACAGATCTGTTATCAACAACAAGTTTAGTATTAAACAATTTTTCCAGTTTAGCTTTAGACTTAGCTAACCCTTGCTCCAAACTTTTCATATTTTCATCTTGAGAGGAAAATTGATTTCTAAAAAATTCATTCTTTTTATTAGATTCGTCTAATCTTACAATCAATTCCTCTTTTTCAAGATTAGCCAATTTTAATTGTTCCTTGAATTTCTTAGAAATTTTCATAGATTTAAATAATTCCTTACAGAGAGTTTCATAGACATCAGTAAGATCAACAGAAACAATAATGTCCTTTTTATTCAAATCATCAGTAATATGAGCAGACGAATACTTAAAATTATCCATGATAGCAAGGATCAAGGATCTCACTCAGGACGATAATCCAATCAGAGTGAATCTGCTTTGATACCACTTGTTTGTTTGTTTATACCCCTTAAAACAGATTGTTTAACCTAATAAATTAGCCAAGTGTTTACTTAAGTTAATTATGAGATCTAGGTTAAAAAGTAAAAGATCATATCATGCATAGTAGCGGAAAAGGAAATAACACACAGATATGATCACATAGGAAATGATGGAAAAATACATGTTTATGTTGCATACAAAACATACGCAACAGAAAATTGACGAATTTACTTCATTCACAATTGTTAACATGTACTATGTAAATTTCAGAATTTAAGAACAAAAGAGCGTACCTTAGTGTAGTGAAATTCAAAACAAAAGATTAGCAGCACTTGGGGACACTTTTAATCTTCACTCCAATGTCACTTTATGCCCAAGAAGTGTGGTCTCTCAATCAGTTTCCAAGAGCGAATAATAGAAAGTGTCACTTCAATAAAACTCTGTATGTTTCTTCTTTTGTACCTAACTATAGTGGTGCTAAAAAATAAAAATCTTAGCCAGCCTAGTATTGGCTACTTTCAATACTAGGTTGGTTAGGATTTTTTTTTTTTTTTTAACTTTTTTAAGTTAAAGCATTCATAGTAATGGTGCTAAAAAATTTAACTTTTAGCACCTCAAAAAGTTATTTTATCTATTTTATTATCTCACTTTACAATATACCCAATATCAAATATTCTATTTTTTTAACACTTTATTTAAAATAATATAAACAACTCATTAATTTTTTTTAGAGAGTTTCAACTTATGACGTCCACTCCCAATAATAGCTTTTTATCATCAGACCAAGATACCAATCATTTTTCTGTGTAGGCGGGAATTAAACCCCAGATCTCTTATTCAACTATCAGAGACTTTACCAGTTGAGCTAACTAGAACCCATAACAACTCATTAATATAATAAAGAAAGAAAGAGAATTTAAACAGCCTAGCATTTTAAATCAATGGTCCATCCCTGGTTTTCATGGTAAAAATGTCAATAAGAAAAACTTCACAGGACTTGCTAATTAAGAAAACACTACTTTCAACTTTTGGTTCAACTTTTTCCTCTTTTTCTTCTTTCCTTTTTCATTTTATATTGGCTACTTTCATCTCTCAAGCACAAATTGCGCAAATGATGTCGCCAGGGTTTGCAATTTTTTTAATATATAAATCTATGATAAGTATTATGTACACAACATTTTCACAATAATTTAATACCTATGATTTGTTGTGAACGTAACACTTTTCTTTTAGAGAAAGGCTATGTCCACAACATTTTCAGGATGGAGAGTTGTTTAACAGTAAAAGTGAAACATTACAGAGTTGAGACCTCAAAAAAAAAAGAAAAAAAAAGAGTAATGCTACCAACATAAACATTTTCACAAACTATTGATGTGTTAATTTCTTATTGATTTTCATCTAAGCCTATCATTGACAATACTTTTTTATCTCCCAATAATCATTCATCACATCAACAACTACAATTTGTAAAAACTAATGTAAAATAGTTTGTAACTCTAGCATTTTTCAAAAAAGAAAATCCAAAATTGAGTGGTTTTTCCAATTTTTTTTTTCTCAAAAAAAAAAAAAAACAAGTATTAAAGTTTGGTTGCCCATAAGAGGTTGCAACAACAACTCGTATTTTCCGCCAACCCAACTAATGGAATGCTGACAAAAGAATGAGATCAAAGACTTTAAGGGTCCATTTGGTTAGGAGGATGGAAAAGTAGGAGAATAGAAAATGTAGAGATGATGGAAAAGTGGGAGGATGGAAAAGATTTTATTTTCCCTCATTTGTGTTTGGTTGCAAGGGTGAAAAAGTGGAGGGTTAAAAAACTTTTTTGTTTGGCTAAAAAAAATTCGTATAAATTTACCATTATGTCTCTATTAAATAAAACAAAAAGTAACACATTATACTTTTGAAAAATTGTGTATAGATGGACAGTTCATTAAAGTTATATATATATATATATATATATAATTTTTTTTTTTAAAAAAGCTAGCATAAGAAATTAACCCAAAACTGTTTTCTAAAAAATAGAACAAAAACCAACCAAAGTTAATGAGAAAATAAACAATGAGCACCCAAAGAAGAAGAAGAAGAAGTCAAGCACGTTAGTAAAAAAAAAAAAAAGAAGCCAAGCATGTTAGTAAACAGAGAAAAACAAAAAAATCAAAGAAAAAAAAGAAGAAGCCAAGCACGTTGGTAAACCGAGAAAGAATAAAATCAAAGAAAAAAAAGAAGAAAAAAGTAAAAAACAAGAAGTCAACATGTTGGAGGTGAAGTCCAACTATAGGAGTATTTTTAGAAGCTCATTTTATGAGCTTTCCCCTCTCAATTTTTCTCCATTAAAAATTTTAAGAAAATAATAATAAAAATAAAAAAAAACTTTTTGATGAGCTTCGAGGAGATTTACCTGGGACCCATCATATATTTTCCTTCTTCTCCTCTCCATCCAACCAAACACACTTCAAAAAAAAAATCTTATTTTCTCTTCAAAGTTTTCCATTCACCCTGTTTACCTCTAAACAAACACACCCTAGAGAGTCAGCTTGAATTTTACCCCTGTTTATTCTTTTTTTATTATTTATTATTTATTATTCTTTTATGTTTTGCATGGAGCTATCGCTATAAAAAGTTTATTATGCTGGGGATTCTAAGACTGAGAGCTTATTAAGTAATTGGAAACATCCTTGTTGCACAGAATTTTCTAGCTGTGCTTCCTCTCTTCTTGATCCTAGCTAATTTTAATTGCTCTTCATAGGCGATGATAAAGGTCATGGGTGGAAGGTCCCTAAAACTTCTCTGTGCGTTTTTAACGCTTTTCCTACATTTGAAACCAGCCCTTGGATTCACTTCAAGTGTTGAAAATGACAGCGTTAAGTGCATAGAGAAGGAGAGACAAGCCCTCCTTGAGTTCAAAAAAGGCATTTTTCAAGACGACATGGGCTGGCTCTCTTCATGGGGGAGTGAAGATGAAAAGAATTGCTGCAATTGGAAAGGGGTTTACTGCAACAACCAAACAAGCCATGTAATTGACCTACTCCTTAATTCCTATGGTTTACGAGGTATGATTAGTCCTTCATTACTTGAGTTGCCTTCTTTGACTTTTCTGGATCTCAGTTACAATGATTTTAATCAAAGCCATATTCCAAAGTTTATCGGTTCTCTCGGTAACTTAAAATACCTTGATCTCTCTAGGGCCAATTTCAGTGGGCCAATTCCACATCAACTTGGAAACCTCTCTCTCTTGCAAAATCTCTATCTCCATCATAATGATTTGAAAATTGTTGAAAATCTAGAATGGCTCTCTCGTTTGTCGTTAATAGAAAACCTTGACCTAACATCCACAAATCTCAGTGTAGCCAATGATTGGCTGGAAGTTGTGAGTCGTCTCCCTAAACTATCACAGTTGATATTGGAAAGTTGTGATCTTCCTCCTGTCACCGATCTCTCATCTCTCCCTCATGTCAACTTTTCCAAATCTCTCACTGTAATTGATCTTTCTACTAACCATGTCACTCAATCAATATTTCCGTGGTTGTTCAACTATAGTACTAGCTTGGTTTTGATTGAACTCTCTGATAATCAGTTAGGAGGTTCAATTCCAGATGCTTCCAGTAACATGAATTCTCTTCATATTCTCTCTCTTTATGAGAATCAACTTGAAGGAGGCATTCCAAAATTCTTTGGTAACATGTGTGCTTTACAGACTTTGCGTACAGAGAACAACAAACTCAGTGGACAACTGGCAGAGCTCATCCATAACTTGTCTGGGTGTGTGCAATACTCATTAACGACGTTGCTTTTGGATGGGAATCAATTGAAGGGGTCAGTGCCTAAAAGCATCGGAAACCTATCTGCGCTACAAATTTTGCATCTTGGTTTCAATCTTTTGGAAGGTGAAATCTCAGAACAACATTTTTCAAATCTTTCCAAATTAGTGGAATTGTCGTTATCTCATAATTCTTTGACTCTTAGATTCAGCAATGATTGGGTGCCCCCTTTCCAATTGGTTAGGTTAGATTTGGCATTTTGTAACTTGGGTCCTGATTTCCCAGAATGGGTTAGTACTCAAAACATTGGCTACCTCGATATCTCCCATAACAGAATTTCAGATACCATCCCTTCGTGGTTTTGGTACAAATTTGCATCCTCTTCTATAAATCTCTCCTACAACCAAATTAGGGGCATGTTGCCAAATGAACCACTTAATATCTTGTATATCTTAAATCTCTCCAACAATAAGTTTTCGGGGATTTTAAATAATTTTCTATGCTTCTCTTCGGTACAATCCTTGATTTACCTTGATCTCTCAAACAACCAGCTATCCGAAGGCCTTGATGTTTGTTTCGGTCAATTGCCAGCATTAAGAGTTCTAAATTTGGCCAACAATAATTTGTCTGGACAAATTCCCGACTCTATGGGCTCTTTGATAGAACTTAAAGTATTAGATTTGAGCAACAACAGCTTCTTGGGAGAATTGCCATTATCATTACAAAATTGCAGAGAGTTGTCATTTATAAATCTAAGAGACAATTCATTTTCGGGAAAGCTACCGGCTTGGATGGGAGAAAGCCTGTTATCATTGATCATTCTTGACCTTCACTCCAATAAGTTTCATGGATGCATACCGTTACAACTATGCCGGTTAGCACATATTCAATTTTTTGACTTGTCTCAAAATAATATTTCAGGAAATATTCCACGATGCCTTTATAATTTGACTGCCATGGCTTTTAAAAATATAAATAATATGAGTACTCTTATAGCTATTGGTGTATATATAGATGGCACTCAAGTTACATTTGATGTTATTCCCGGGGGCAGCAGCAATTATGTTTTCAACACAATTGTTAGTTGGAAAGGACAGTCTTACGTCTATGGAAAGAATTTTGGAGAGATGAGAAGTATTGATCTCTCAAGTAATAAATTAATTGGAGAAATTCCAGCAGAGATTTTCAACCTTACAGAATTGAAAACATTGAACTTAGCGGAAAACATGTTGACAGGACTAATTCCTAAAGAGATCGGTCGATTGAAACAAATAGAATCCCTGGATTTGTCAAGAAATCAACTTTTTGGTTCAATTCCTGCTAGCATTGTTGATCTTAATTTTCTAAGTTTCCTAAACTTGTCATATAACAAATTGTCGGGAAGAATTCCAATAGGCACTCAAATCCAGATCACTAATCCTTCTGGATTCATTGGCAATCTTGCACTCTGTGGCCCTCCACTTACACCGAAGTGTCCAGGAGATGTTGGACCAAATGTTGAGTCACCTAAAAGCAGTAGTAAAAACAATCAAGAAGATGAAGATGAATTCCTGAAATGTCTTTATATTGGTATGGGGCTTGGATTCATGGTGGGGTTTTGGGGAGTTTGTGGCTCTTTGATGCTGAACCGTTCCTGGAGACATCTATATTTCCGGATGATAAGCAACTCGAATGATTGGCTCTACGTGACAATGATAGTGAATGTTGCAAGATTGCAAAGGATGTTTCAAGGCTAAGGAATACTGCACTTTCGCTAAATGGTTTGTGAAAAAAATTTCAATTTAGATATATCTCTAACTATTTCTTTTCTTGAATTGGTTTTAATTTTTCAACTTAATGACTATTATTTTACTTTGTGTAGGCCTTGACAAAAAGAAAAAACTTTGTGCAAGATTACGTGTGTGACGTGCCTATGATTTTACATGCTTTTCTTATTCATGGATTCACATCCATGCTGGAAGCTTAATTTAGATTATTACACTTGATCTTAACATCATAGTAGGATGAGATTGTGTGTAACTTTTTTTTTTTCCTTAAAAAAAATTTGTGTGTGGCAGATCTTGGAATTGCCTTAAATAAATTGCTTGTACCAAATTCCATAAATAAGCAGTTTCTTCAGAATATTTATGTTTTAGTTGGCCCCATGTTAAACTTAATTATCATTGATATTATCACCCAAGGTTGCATTTAAATTTTTTATATTTTGATACTTCAAATGTGGATTGTACATTCTACTTTTTCTTTTCTTTTCTTTTTTTTTAGTTTTTCTTCAAATTTTTTAGTCTTAATCCTATTAGTCTTTAGGCCAGCCAGTACAGTGAATTTTTTTTTCTGATCAATACCTAGCATTATGAAATCCTTAATTAGTTTGTCTTCGTTCTTAATGTTAATAGAAATCAAACATGTGAAGCGAAAAAATTCAGGGAGAGGTAGTATGAAGTCACAAGCAATAGTAAAAACAAAAAAGTTTAAATTCAATAGGTATCATCTGTAAAGTTACTCTTTTATACGCTCAAATAAAATAATGGCATTATATTTTTCTTTATAAAACAATAGAGATTAACAGGACTAAGTTCTAAATGAAATCTAATGCCATCGAATCATTGGAAGCAAAGTAATACATGATTATTCTCAGTTCCATTGAAAACAGATAGTGAATAGACAGATGGGTTAATTACTTTGTATAGTAAAATGGATCAAAGCCTAAGTAAATATTTTAAACACCAAATAAAATGTATGTGTGTGTGTGTGTTATAATAAATATAAAAGTTTACCATAAAACATTACCTCAATTCAGAACAAATTATTCATTGTTTAAGACTTTAACATCAATTAAAAGAAAAAAAAAACATAGCATAACATAAAAAATAGAAAGCTTAATTGTTCATTGCATATTAAGAAAACAAATAATACTAATAAGTTAATGCAAATAAATTATCATTCTGCCCTTACAAAAATTCAAAAATTACAAAACTAAAAATAAAAACTTTTTTCTGTACTGGCCGGTATTGCCTGAAATCAACCGGTATGGCCAGTATGGCCGGTATTTAAACAGATACAAAACATTGGCGTTTCGATACCAGTATATGTACCGGTACGGTACATACCAGCCAATACCGGTACGGTATTGCCTACCTTGCTACAAATACAAGAAAATAATATCTATATAATCATGAACCAAGGTAGAAAGATCCATACAAGGATCTTTTCAATTAGTAATCAAATTCATGGCAATGATTGAGTCAAATTCAAAAATAATTCTGCCCAAATCCCATGCCATGTGGAGTGCGTGACGAATAGCCAGCCCATAATTCTGCCGATATGCAGAATTATATGCCTATATGCTTTTCATTCTTTTTATCCATTAATTTAGGGTAACACCAATTTTAATGTGATTTCACAAAAAAGTGCTCCCGTAATTGTCTCAAGAAATGACACTTCTCCTTGAAGGTTTGTATAAATACAAGGTATCTCATATTGTGACTTCCAGACAATAATATATATATATAGGAAAAAAAATCCGTAACTATGGGTAAAATGATACCCCTATCAGATTTATGGCATAACACTCCACCCTAATTTTCTTTTAGGTCATTGTTTGAAGTTAACTGATCAAGTGTATCAGAATATAATAGGCTGTACTCCAAGGGGGTATTTGGTTCGCTGTGATGTGTAGTTGATATGATGCACATTATGATGATGTGACATTAAGATTTTTGGTTTATTTTATTTTTTCTAACATTACTATAATTTAAAATTATAAAATATATCACATCATTTTAATTTCTTCACCTTCCTAAACAATATAATATTGTATTCTTATATTAAAATTACATCAATGTAAGTTTCTCCACAAAAAGAAAAAAAGAAAAAAAAAAAAAAAAGATTACATTAATATAACTATATAAGATTATAATAACGTAATATTACAACGTATTGTAACATCAAGGCAAACCAAACACCCCCTAAATAGAGTTCTAGTAATCTAATGCATAAAATCATTATGTATTTTAGCAAATATGATTTTTTAATAATAAAAAAAGAATATTCTATTATTATGATGTGAAAAAATATGGTCAAGAATCTTATACCTTAACTGATTGGCATCTCCTAGTATTTCAAACGAAAATATCTAGGGTTCAAAACTTCAAATATCCCTTCTATCAAATTATCAAAAAACAAAAGAGTATGAACTTATATGTTACATTTAAATAAATCTCAAGGGATGGGTTTCATTATGTCCACAATGAAAGGGAGTGCCATTTTGTAAAACTTCAAAAGAGGGATCATGTAACTTACCAACTTATTTAATAAAAGAATAAACTGATTATATATATATATATATATATATATATATATATATATATATATATGTATATATTTTTTCACAAATTCTTGATTTGCTACACACGCTAAAATGCATTAAATGCTTTTCATATTGCTTTTTTAAGGCTCATATCTATAATTTTTAATTTTTATTTTATTTGTACTTTTTAGGCCAAAACTAATGAGTTTAGTCCAAATAGAATAAAATTTTATACTTTTCAACACAAATTCCACAACTCACAACTGATCACAGTCACAGTCACAACTCAGAACTGAACATAAATAGAATCCTAATGCAACTGATCACAATTTTGGATCTAGATCCTATATAGATTCTATTAATTACTAATCCTCGTGGAATCTGAATTGTTTAACAATTCTAAGATTGTAGGAATTGATAATTCTACAATCTCAATTGGCATTTTAACAACCACGTTCATGTGGTATGCAAAATCTCAATATATTCCTAAGTATTTAATCCAAATACTAAAGTCACTTTTTTCTAAGACCATTTAATCCAAATAGACCCTATAGCAAAGGCATGCACGTAAAGCTAAGCCTTCTTTTAGAATTACTTAATGTGTTTTAGAACTGAAATTTTTAATAAATCGGAGTTCTGGTCCTCCTGTAAATGAAGCCTTGGAGGCTTCACTTGGTACCCACAAAATAATAGAGGGAGCCAGTACATCTAGACATAAGAAGGCTTCTTTTTGCGGGAAGGGGGAGATGGGGTTCTGGTAACATAAAAACAATTCATATTCTCATTATACCCTCCAACAGTAGTCATAAAGAGATTTTTAGTAACAGACAACAAAATCCAACAAGGGACTATACCTGAAAGAAACTCTCTTGCAAATTCAACATGGTCTTTGTCACTTGCCATTGCAACCAAAAGAGCCAATGGTGCCTTTTCAAATGTCATCTTTATTGTCTTCACCAAAGCATTAGCAGATTCTTTGGTGTGAGCTGGAAAACATTCAAAAGAATTATGAGAGTTTTGTTTTCTTTTTGATAATTAATTTATTATAAGACTTGGCTTTTGTCATCTGGTGATAACAGTATAACTAAATTATTTGAATCTAGAACATTCCCCCTACAATGCCCACAAGATTTTGCAAACATTCAAAAGAATATGACAACTGCAAAGTCAAAATAAATATATAACAAGAATTACATTAAAAAACAATGTCCTCAGGACAAAACTGACATGCAAAAAAGTGAAACACAGAATGGTTACTATAAGTAAGACTTATAGGTTAAATACTCAACTCAATTCATTCAGAATAGTGAAATGAGTAACAAAGCGAGCATGAGAATCAAACCTCCATCCAGCAATAATGTTGTTCCATGTAGTCCTAGTGCCTCAGTTTCTTTTGATGATAGAATTTGACTTCTTCCAAGCAAGAATGTATGCTCTAAACCAGCCCTAATAGATCCATCTGGAATTCTCCATCCTAGAGTATCCATAAAAGTATTAAAGGGACTTGATTAAAGATTGCTCAAAAAAATCATAAACCAATTTTTTTTTTTTTTTTTTGAGCCAGCTGCACTATTTTTCTTTTCACCAGTGCTTGGCTCACACCATAAAGTTTTGCTTCCCACGAAAAAACTCTGAACTTAGAAACAAGCCAAGGGAGAGAGATAATCTTCTACTGATCACAGGGGGTTAGCATTTATGGGAAAGCAGTAAAAGTCCCAAATGGCTACCATGAAAGACAACCTAGGCGCTAAGACTATCAGTACCTTGTGTAGATATAAAGAGAAACTAGTTATCCTTAGTCATGACATATCCATCTTAGGTTTGAGGCCAAATCGTAAAATCAAACAAAGGTAGGCATTTATGAACCAAATCCGAAATTGAAATGGAAAAAGAAATCCCCATAAATTCTTCTTGACTTTAAAAATCAAAGGAAGTTCCATAGTTTCTGAGTCCAAGTAGAACAAACTATAGCACACATATAAAAATTCACCTAGATTACGAAGGCAGAGTATACACAGGTGGCAGTTGCTGCATTTTGAAGTTGGTGACTTCCAAGCATGCACAGTTTCACATCCAGTAACTCAAGGAACTGCGTGATAAACATAATTATAAGTTCTTCAACAATAATTAAAACTTGCATAAGTACCACTCTCAAGAAGAAAAAAAAAACATGATATTACAGAATGCTTAATACTGGAAAAAGCGGGGGGAGGGGGGGGGGGGGTGTGGGAGTCCAAAGGTATTAAGAAAATAATGCTGCAAGTGCATACCAGCTTAAAGTCCCTCTCAATTTGTATTACTAGATCACAAGATTGGTAAGGTCTACCATTCATCCTGCTAATACCTTTTATGGTACTTTGATTTCCAGCATAAGATGCTGATACTACAGGAGAAGACATTGACAATGCTTTATCCCGTAGAATGCATTCAATGTGTGGAAGGAAAGGCCCACCCAGCACCAACTGAAAAACATTAACCAAATTAGCAGAGTTAAGCTAGCTTTAAAATCATGTGATTAACAATACAACCAAATTAAATTAGCCACAGCATAACAAAACATATCATTGAGTACAACTTCTAAGAGAATCCATCTTTAGATAGTTATCTAAGTCAAAAATACTATTTCAGCCTTAATTTAAAACAATATGCACATTATCATAAACTTAGGTGGCACTTCAAGACACCGTTAAACATTAATGAGAGTAGAAGAAATGGACAGTATACAACAAAAACATCACTTCTAGTCTGCTTAAGCAATAGCATTTTGGAGCTGCATGAATTAAGTTATACCATGGAGGTTTTCATTACAACATATATCTCTTCTGGCTCCTGCTCATGCTCTGTACTTATTTAAATTCCCCATGCACAACAAGAAAATTGCATTAAAGAAGAAAAATATCCTGGGAGAGACCATAAATCATAGTTTTGACACCTAATGTGAGGAATCAGAACATAAAGAATAACATAAAACCAGGCCAGAAAGAGGTGATACAGCTATAATCAATCGTCACATTTTACCAAGGATATCAATGAGGTGGGGTCCATTGTGTAATTTGCTCTAAATATTTTGCAAGTGTAACATGTAGAGAGGAAACCATACTTGGCAGTATAACCAAAGGTTGAAACTAATCAGAACATAGCTTTATCAGTTTATATGATCATGTTAATCTGCATAAGAATTGCATAGGGAGAACAACCTAACTGGGCAGCCATGTTTGTTGATTCCCGACTTTGCCATGGCAATGCTTTCCAGAGAACCTCCAAGCGCAGCCAAATGTTCCTCACCTATTGTAGTTATAACTGATGCAGCAAGTCCAGAACTAGAAATAATATTTGTCGCATCCCGTGCACCTCCCAACCCAGCCTGTTACATATAAAATAAATAAAGTTAATATTAAAATTGCCATCTTAGAACATTGAATTGGGTTATGAAAAGCCATCATTATAAATTTAATTCCATAGAGACTAACTCTAATTGCATATATAATAATAATAATAAAAAGATCAACAAGAAGCAACACTGAAAAAGTTAATAGTCTTCCAACACTGTACATTTTAATTATAAAAGAAGAAGAAGAAAAATTGCAGAAAGTAGACATCAAATGGCTTAAAATGAATTTACCTCAATAACTGCAATGTCAACATTCTCTCGAGCAAATAGGGTGAATGCCATTGTAGTGAAAATCTGAACATTATACAATAGCGACCAAATTAGTGAGTGCAAAGGAAATTTGATACAAACACAAAATTTAACTAGATAAAATTTCCATTAACTGAATTTAATTTGGCTAGGCAACCAAACCAAGTACATTCCCCCCAGCCTTCAATTGAAATTTTGAAGGTACAAAATCAAATCTTAAACATGAGACTTTAACATGTGAAAATATTCATGGCAACCACTTTGACCTGAAAGCTACAGTAAAATTTTCAGAGGAAAACAAAAGAAGAACAAACAGGGCAGGTCAACTAATTGAATCAATTACATATACCATCCCCAAGCATGCACAGGGTCATGTAAATACCCATCAAATAATCACGGAGTCTAACATCTTTAGAATAGCTATTCAGTTCTGAAATCACTAGCTTCTGAGTCTCTTTTTATTTCTTGAACTAAATTCCATTTTTCATCTAATCCAATTGGGAGGGGGGGATCAAGGGGACAATATAGTACACAAGTTGATACCTCAAAATGACTTATACGCCCATTTTCATGCTCTATTGCCTGATCAAGAATTTTTTTAATCTGAAGGAAAAGACAATTTAATGTCTTTGCTGACACCGGCTCACCAAATCTCCCCAATGATATGCGTTCCCTTATAGTCTGAATATGTGGGCTGCTCAAGAAAATGAAGCCTACTGTTAAAAAAATATAGCTCAAAAATAAGCAATACCTAAAAGTTAAAACTAAAAGCAGCTGCAGATTGCATAAATCCTTTGATACATTATCTGACAAAAATGAAGAAAATATTAACATTAAAACAAACCCATACCTGCTATAACAACCAACAGAATACCCTTCTGCTCGTAAAATATTGGAGAGAAACGCAGCAGTTGATCCTTTTCCTTTTGTCCCAGCAATGTGAACAGCCTATAATAGCTGTTGAGCTAGTTACTTAAACTTAATACTCAAACTCATCAACAAAATGAACAAACAAATTTACAATAAAAATTCAAAATTCAGAACTTTCTGTGCCCACATACATAAAGCATTACTTCTTCTTCTTCTTTTTAATTCAACATTGTGGTAAAACTTTCTGCATGCTGAGCCTAATTATACTGGGTTTAATTCAATTGTGTGGATTTTAAAAAATAAAATAAAATAAACAAAAAATAGAACACAAAGCTTTGAAATGTGAATATCCTCTTCTTATGTTGTTTCAACTATTTTTAAGTAATAAATGTAACATTCAATACCTGAAATTCTATTATATCCCAACAGAGCAGTTTTTATAAACCAAAGCTCAAAACTTTCATCTTTCCTTTTTTTTTTTTTTTTTTTTTTCCTTTTACATATTCTCAAAAACCAAACAAAAAAAAAAAAAAAAAGTGTTGGACTTTGAACCTTGAACTGAGCTTGAGGATTGCCAAGCCGCTCTGATAAGCCAAGAATGTATTGACCTCTTGTGATGAATTAATTGATTAATTAGCCAAGTATATTAATTAATCAAATTAACATACAATGTACATGACAGCACAAACAAATCACCAACTAAAATACAATGTAGCGGAAAATAAAGTTAACAAGGTGATTTGTTTTCGAATGGGAAAACCTCTAAGCAAAAATCCCACCGGTGATTTTAAGGTCACCACTCCCGATAATTCACTATTATTATAACAAGCAGTTACAAGTAAAAGAATCTCAGTACTTTATACCAACCTACAGTTAAACCCTTACCCTAATACCTAATTGAATTTATTCTGTACTGACAATCTCTCCTTTTAATGCACGACTCTCAGTAAGTGACTAACCACTAGATGCGCGGATCCCAGTACGCGACTTAATCACCAACTTGAGAATGATGTTGGCTGCAAAGTTATTCAGTTCATCACACGATGATGATCACGAAACTCTTTGGTCATAAAACCCTACAGTGTACAAACACAGCAATTTCTTCAAGAGAAAGATGAGCTAGGACATATGTCTCCGGCTCCAATTTGCATGAACAACACTTTGCTTCACACTCGTACAACTGTGAAACTAGTGATGACCCTTAAAATAATCTTTATATATGTTTAGGGTTGTAAGAAAAGAAAGCCTAAACATATACTCACAGATTGGAATGAAATCAGAGTTGAAAATCTGATTTTCATAATTCTCGATAGATACCCTATCTATCGAGCAGTTGTCAAGTTTCGGGCTTAAACAACTTTTTAAACCTCGATAGATACTAGCTATCAAGCTTTAAAAATCAACACTTCATCACTTAATTCTTGGACAGACTTGTATAGTTTTAATACTTGAACTTGAAACATTGTTCCTTGAAGCATTAAACACATCCTAGATCTACCCAATTACAAGTAAAGTGCATTTTGTCAAAGAATTAGTCAATACATGATGACATATGATCATAACATGAACCACATATATCCTAACAATCTCCCATTTTGGCTATCCATGACAAAATCACAACAAACAAATGAACATATGAGAGAAGTCATAAATTACTCAACTCATACCCACTTGTTGAATACAATAAAATCTATCCTAACACAAACGCTTGAAAAACTTTGTAAAAAGAGAGTTCATGACAAGGAATACTTTGACAGCCTGTATTTCTGAAACACTTTAAACAAAACTCATCACGGCATCTTAGTGTAAAACAGAAATAAAAGATTGCCTACAATTATATAAGAAGCATGTGTTTAAAGAGAGAAAAGAAACAACACATGAAGAGATAGGTGAAAGAATTGTAATAAGAACCTCATCATATATATATATATCAATAAAGAATACAAGGTTTGCTATCACAAAGTAAGAACAATGTATCTAAAATGTAAAGAAAAAAAAAGATACAAAAATTCCTCACTACATTTCTCAAAGTATATACACTCCCCCTAACAAAAATCTCCTATGTACTAACTCTCCCCCTAAATACATGACTACTCTCATCCTAAAACTACTCCCCCTTTTTGTCACGAATGACAAAGGGAAAGTAACTCAAGCAGTCATCTCATCATTGCTGGAAGAGCTAGCACCATCATCCTCATCACCACCATCATCAGAGCCACTATCGTCGTCCTCATCCTCAAAAGTCTCTAGAGAAGGAGTAGGAGACTCAATGAAGCCACCAAGGTGAGCTTGTCGTCGTGCAATATGACTAACATGGGTGTTCACCTGACACAACTTATCACTGAGAGTATCAAGGCGAGCATCCATGCGCTGAAGCTACGCCACAATCGCATCAAGAGGCACACCGTCCGCAGAAGAAGAGGAAAAGGATGTGGATGGTGCTGAAGAAGCTGGAGGTGTCGCTGTCTCAGTCCGTGGCCGCTTCTATCGAAGCTGGGCCTCACTCCGTCTGACAGTCGCCACATCAATGGCACACATGACAGGAAAATGATCGGAAATGGGAAAAGAGACAAAAAAATGGCGAAGAATCCTTGTGATAGCTAAAGGAAAGATGAGCTTATCATAGGTCGTCGTATCCCTATATACATCTATGAGGGAGAGGATGAAATGAGAAGGGAAGTCTATAGAGAGGTTCTCTAGGAGGAATAACAAAAATCGAGCACAAAACTCTGTGACAGAGTTATAGTGAGACAAAGGGTGTAGAACAAAAGTCATCACCATATTAAGAAATCTCGGACTTTTAACAAAGGCTGAGCAACGGGTGTTCTGACTATCACCCCAAGAAGAAGGAGTTTCATAAAACATAGACATAAGCTCGTCTTTAAACACAACCTTAAAACACTCACAACTAAGGTAGTCAGGATGCGCCACCCTCAAGACATGGAGCACCTTGGATACAATATCTGGAGTGACCACAATCCGCATACCTCGAACGTGAGTAGAAAAATGAGATACTGAATAATCGAATCCGTGCATATTAGAGTAAAACTCCTGTATGATCACGAAGGGACAAGTGACCGAGACACCACACAGTGACTTCCAAAGGAAGTCTGATTGAATGACTTGGCGTTCTGAATGAATGCCTTGTAGGATCAAAAGAAGATGTCTCAGAATGAAGAGAGTTCCGAGATGGAGTGGATTTAAGCATAAGTGCCATGATGCAGACTGAAAGAAGGAGAAAGAGGGAGACAAGCAAAAAAGCACCAAAAAAATTCAATATATGAATATAAAGAAATGAAGGTACGTATGTATGAAAAACGCATGAACATGTAACATGCAAACTTAAAAGCATCATGGGGCTCAGCCTAATCTAAACCTACCAGCACACAAGTTTGCAATAAAGTAAACACACATCTAAAATGCATGAAAAATTGTTATAATGTAAATGTGATGCAATGCATGATCATTTAGGATCAAATATACAAAACCCATCTCAAAATTTTGCAAAAACCTCTTTAATTTTGAAAAACCCCAAAAGTTAGGTCACAAAAGATGAAATGCATGAAGAAATGAATGAGAAAGAATCTTACCAGAGAAAAGAAATGATCTTGAGACCGAAGAACACTTGGGGAAGAGGTTTGGAGTGAGAAAGAGGTGTTTGGGAAGGTAAGAGGTCAAAAAGTATCGAGAGAGATCGAGGAGAAATGAACTAAAATACGCGTTGACCCTTTATATAAGAATCCCGTTTCCTTGATGGATCGAGAGGTGTTGAAAGCTATCGAGAATTAAAAAGCAAGAAATAGCTATCGAGGAGCTGTCTAAAGGTTTTCATAGCAAAATGGGCTCGATGGATCGAGAAGCTATCGAGTATCTATCGAGAAGACAGAAACTTTCTCGATGGATCGAGGAGCTATTGAGAAGCTATCGAGATTGCGATAAAAAGAAGCTGAAAAGCTCGATAGATAGCCTAGCTGTCGAGAGGTATCGAGAAGCTGTCGAGATTGCTTAAAACAGTTTTTCAAGAAAAGAAAAACACAAATATGAATGCAATCAAGCATGCTACTCAACCAAAGATTCAAACAAAAATTTTAGCTCTCAAAAACATCTCTCAAACAAGAAAATTTTCTAGCATATAGATCCAGAACACTCACACACACACTAAACAAGTCTAACCAATTTTATATTTCAAAAACAAATCAAGACAGTTTAGTGGGTATACATTAACACATGTATTCCTTGTGATGGCCAAATCACATTGTACCTACACATGTATCAAAAATAGCAAAGAATATTGCGTGTTGTGTGTGAAAAATATCGCAAGATTGCATAAGTGTCTACATATTATGACAATTTGAGATATAAGTAAAACAATTTAACTCACACACGATCATAACTGCTTGATGAAGACTATCACCTTCAAGGTACATCTTATAACTCCCACATCTCTTAGAATACACGCTTGCAATCATATATAAAGCATTTTGATTCTTTTTGCTTTAATTTTTCTTTGCATATTTTCTTTTAAGCATATCATGCATGAACATATAAGAGAGAGAAAAGAATTACCCAATTAAGTTAAGCTTTTGACATTGCACTTTTACCATGCCAAAGCATATAAATTTACCCTTGTTTATGTTCTCACTAGCTATCACAATTTTAATATATCATTGTTCTCAGATTCAATATTACTAGCAGGAGAAAAAAAAATAGTAGTACTAGAAGAAGCAGTATTAGATAAGAGAAATCTTACCCTAAACCGGTTTGATTGGAAATAGATTTCTGCATACTGAGCATCTCATCAAGCTTTGCATTTGAAGTCCTCTCCAATGAACTCTGACTTGAAATAGCTCCGCTTCAAGCTTCTTGGTCTTCTCAGCCAAGAAATTGTTCTCAATGCTCTAATAGTTCGATTGGCTTCATCAAACTTTGTGGAGATTTCTTCTCGTTCAAGCTCCACATCACTGAGCTTCTTAGTGGCCAACCTATACAACTTCTCATGCTTTTCGGAGACCTTGTATAACTTTGCATAAGCTGTGTAGATGTCATCTTATTCATCCATATTCTCAAGCTTTGACTCCACCAAATCCTCTTCTTCATCCACATCTTCTATAAATCCCTCAGTAGGATTAACAGTGGCGATGAAGGCATTTAGACTTCCACCATCCTCATTTTTGGAATCATCCTCAAGTTCGGTGTTGCTCAATGTTGCAGCTAGTGCCTTGCTCTTCCCGATGGACTTGAGATAAGTAAGGCACTCTAGTTTCATGTAACCGAAACCTTGACACTCGAAACACTTGGGTCCTAAGGGAACAATGTACTGACCACCATCCCTAGCATCCTTCTTCCCTTTGTCTTGGCTTTTAGACTGAGAAGAACTAGATTGTCACGTCCCTGTCAGATTGAAAAAAAAAAGGGGGGGAATGGCCAGATTTTTTAGCCCTCCCACGTGCTCCCCACCTAACCCCACTACCCATCACTCCCCACCACTCAATTTTTTCTCTTATCTTTTACTTTTTGGCCGGCTCTCGTCTTCCTTTCTCTCTTTCTTTTTTTTTCTTTCTTTTCTCTTCACTTAAACCCACTTATTCCTCACCTCACCGCCGGCCTCCTCTCCAAAGCACATCATCTCACCATCATTTTTCCGGCAAGATCACCGGAAAAATTCTTAGGAACCCATAAACATCTTCATCATTTTATTTGAGGTAAAAATTTCTAATCTTTTGGTAGGTTTTACACTTTTGCTTGAGGATATTTTTATCTAAGTTTTGATAATGATACCCATGTGATTTATGTGCATTGGAAGTGATATTTATGTATTTTTATGTATGGGTTTTGTATTGGTGGAATTTTTGATGAGTGGGTATATATATATTTTGTGCTAAAATGGCTATTCAAGGTTTATGTATGGTGGAAAAATTTAGGGGTTTTAAGATATAATGTATGATGGTTGGTAAATTTAATTTTGCCATTGTCATTGGGTTATTTGGAGTTAGTGAAATTCTAAATTTCTTGTCTTGGAGGATATGATGATTTTTGCCTACATGGGTCTCTTAATGATGTAGTGTAAATCTTATAAAAATTAGTCATAATGTTGGAGATATTATGAAATGGGTTAACTTTATAAATTGAAGTTGATACCTTGGGAATAAATTTGTTGAGAAACCTTGTGAATGATATATATTATTTTTGATGAGGGTAAATAGTAGGCTTGCCTAATTAAGTGTTTATTTGGCAAATCCTAAATTTTGGTTAGATACAATTTCAAGTTTTGTACTTATTGTAATAGGTTTACTTGATAATTGTTTAGATTCTAGCTAATCTCCTTGGAGCTTGGAGAGTTAGGATTTTGTGGTTGCGAGGTAAGTAGCTTCTTAATGGGATACTTTTAGAAAATTTCCATATTTCACAAACGATGTTTTTGGGTCAAACACATTTTGGAAAATTATATATGGATATATGCTTTCTTAAAATTGTCGCGTTGTGACCCTATTACATATTATTATAGATAAAAATGCATCATATTTGGTATTGCATTTGGGGAAATGCATGAATTGTTGATATAGAAAAATGAGCATCTTTTATTTAATCTTTGATAAGGAAATTATGGATTCTATGGTATAATAGAAAATTTAAAGATGCTTATCTTGTCTTAGTATTTGAGATATTGATAGAAAATCTTTGTGGCAAGAATGAAGTTGAAAATCTTACAAACTTTGTGGAAGTAGATTATTTAAGGTTTATCTGAAACTACTTGGATATAAACTATGTGTTTCAAAGTAACGTAACTTGTGAGCATTATATAGTTTTAACACCATGCCACGTGTGATTTCCCGGTGATCACCCGATTTGGTTTTCGTAGTCTTTGTGACAACGGAATCAAATCTAGGTCAGTGCTCTTTTACTTTGGATGACGCGTTCTTCCCTGCTGTCCATGGGGGGAAGAGGTTCCTTAATTGTGTGTGGGTGAGGCTGCTGTCCATGGGGCCAAGAGACCACATGCAAGAGAGGGCCTATTTGACGCGCTCTCTCTGCTGCCCATGGGGGGAGAGAAAAACCTTGAGGGTATGGGTGAGGCCGCTGTCCATGGGGCCAAGAGTCTGCATACTAGAGAGGACAATATCATGCCAGTTGTGAATGAGTGGATCCCCTGACCGGTATATATGGTAGTGTGGTATATTATTGTGATAATTTGTCTTATATTAGATATTATGGCTTTGAAATTTATATTGTTAGTGCTTACATATTATAGTATGTTGTTTCAAGGTAGTTACTTAGAGAAATTTGGTATTTCATTAGTTAACCATTCTTGTCATATTATTATTATTGAAGTTGGAACTTGCATTTCCCCTACCCCCATTAATTATGCTACTTACTGGGCCTAGTCTCATCCCATTATTTTTATAAACTTTTCAGAGTAGACAACAATATTTTTGAGACAGCTTTTGGTGGCTAATAGTAGTTAGACTAACTACTGATGGAGGCTGAACTTTTGTAATGGATTTTATTTGATGATGTACATTTTAGAATAGGCTTGACTCATTCTTTTGTATATTATAGTGGTTGTGACTATGTTTCCCACTGATGGGACAAGCTGTTGAAATGTAATTATTCAGACCTCTATTCTTTTGTGGCCAATGGTCTTTGTAATTAATGCTTAGAGCTCTGACTTACCTTGAGAGTATATTCAATGAAATTATTAAGATAATTCTTGATGTTGATACTTGATAGGATTTATGTGGATTGAATTGTCGAAAAAAAAAAAATATTTACAGGTACTTGAGATCTCTTTCTCACGCTTTGAACCCTTTGGGATTTGGGGCGTGACATAGATTGCCTACGATCCTTGTCGAAGCCCTTCGCATTAGCATTCTTCATGAACTTCTTAAATTGCCTTGTGATGTAGGACTTCATTTTAGAATCTTCATTGTCTGAAGACTTATTCTTGTCACTGTTCTTGGCCTTCAATGCCATGCTCTTACCCTTACTTGATTTCCCAATCCTTGTCAAGCCCAACTCATAGGTCTATAGATTGCCAACCAGCTCTGTCAAAGGAATTTTATCGATGTCCTTTGATTCCTCAATTGCGGTGATCTTGGTATGAAATCTCTCAGGCAAAGATCTGAGCACCTTTCTCACAATCTTGGGTTCGGGAATGGTTTCCCCAAGATTAAAAGCTGAGTTTAATATATCCTTGAGCTTGACATAGAACTCATCAAATGACTCATCCTCCTCCATCTTGATTTCTTCAAAGCTTGTAGTACGCCTTTGAAACATTGAATCCTTAACAACCTTGGTTTCTTCATAGGTTGTCTGGAGGATAGTTCACGCTTCTTTCGCAGTTTCAATGGATGATATCTTCTTGAACTCCTTATTTGTGACCACACTAAATAAAGCATTCAATGCCTTGCTGTTGAAGTTTGCTGTCTTGATCTTAGCATCATCCCAATTAGTCAGCGCTTCCTTTGGCTTGGTCTAGCCTATCTCCACAACTTGCGACACTTTCTCATCTAAAGACTGCAAGAAAGCTCTCATGCATATTTTCTAGTATGCATAGTTAGTACCATCAAATAAATGAGGTATAATGAGTGACTGTCCTCTATCCATGACAAACAGGGGTCAATGGATTACACAGCAAAGATTAAACCCTAATTAGAGTGTGCCTGCTCTGATACCACTTGATAGGCCAAGAATGTATTGACCCCTTATGATGAATTAATTGATTAATTATCCAAGTTCATTAATTAATCAAATTAACATACAATGTACTTGCAGCACAAACAAATCACCAACTAAAATAAAATGCAGCAGAAAATAAAGTTGACAAGGTGATTTGTTTTCGAATAGGGAAAACCTCCAAGGCAAAACCCCACCGGTTGATTTTAAGATCACCACTCTTGAGAATTCACTATTATCACAACAAACGGTTACAAGTAAAGGAATCCTAGTACCTTATACCAACCTACAGTTGAACCCTTACCCCAATACCCAATTGGACTTGTTCTGTAATGATAATCTCTCATTTTAATGCACGGCTCCCAGTTCGTGACTAACCAATAGATACGCGGATCCTAGTACGTGACTTAATCACCAACTTCAGAAGGATGTTGGTTACAAAGTTCTTCAATTCATCACACGATGAAGAACACGGAGCTCCTTGGTCACAAAACCCTACGGTGTACAAACACAACAGCTTCTTCAAGAGAAAGATGAACTAGGGCATATATCTCCAGTTCTAATTTGCATAAACAACACTTTACTTCACACTCGTGCAACTGTGCAACTAGTGACGGCTCTTAAAATAATCCTTATATATGTTTAGAATTATGAGAAAAGAAAGCCTAAACACATACTCACGGATTGGAATGAAATCACAATTGAAAATCTTATTTTCATAATTCTCGATAGATACCCTATCTATCAAGCAGCTGTCGAGTTTCGGGCTTAAACAGCTTTTTAAATCTTGATAGATACTAACTGTCGAGCTAACTGTCGAGCTAACTGTCGAGCTTTGAAAACCAGCACTTCATCACTTGATTCTTGGCCAAACTTGCATGGATTTAACACTTGAACTTAAAACCTTGTTCCTTGAAGCATTAAACACATTCTAGATCTATCCAATTAAAAGTAAAGTGCATTTTTTCAAAGGATTAGCTAATACATGATGACATATGATCCTAACATGAACCACATATGTCCTAACACGCTCCATAAGCCGCCTCATCTAATGCAGATCAAACCCATCATTCGAGTCCGTACCAGTACCTTTGGGCACACCCACTTTCTCGTAGTTCTTCAAAGAATCCATGTACTCCATCAACTCCTTTAGCTCTGGCTCCTCCGAATGCGCAAAGAACCATTTTTTGGGACCCAATTTTCTAAGAACTCTGAAGCTAATCAAAGAAATTAGGGTTGCATAAATGTCAATTGCTCAACTATTTGCAGTTTTGGACCAAAGAACATATTAACTTAAAATGAAAATTAAACCCACTGAGATTCATTTTAGTTTTTTAATTTTATTCTTGTTCAATTGAGCCTTTTAAGTTTCAAATTTATTCTATTTAAGTTTTAAGTCAATTTCATTTAAAAACAATTTTTTTTTCAATATTAGGGGGTGGGTGGGGAGTGAATGAAGTTCTAATGCTTGAATTTTGTCTAGAAGGACCCCAATACATTTATACTATACAGCAAGTTGTCCCATATTCCCATATTTATAGTGTTAGGGCCACCGATAAATGAGAAAGTAGTTGTAATGTTTGAATTTATGTATCTATGACAACATGCTGAGTGACTTGTCTAGATCTGCCTAAGCCTATCTTACCTAAGCTTTAAACCTAAATATGAAACAATTGGCAGCATGCCTTTAGTGCAAGCATTTGGTTCGGGTTGGACCTTGTTACATTATATTACTCTATGTAATAGAATTGTAAAACACTCTAGCTAGCATATATATATTGACCTACTCAAAATTAATGGTCCGTTTGGATTGAGAGAAAAGGAGGGGGACTAGAGTAGAGTAGAGCAGATTTAGTCCAAAATTAGCCTTATTTTAGCCAACTCTACTCCACTCCCCCTCCTTCTCCCCTCCATCCAAACAGGCCCTAAGTGGTCTGTGGTTTTATTTCTTTTTCTTTGTCTGTGAAATTTTTTATTATAAATTACAAGTTATATAGTATATTGAATCACCTATATCTATAAAACTAATAATCATAATAAGTAAAATTTCATAATAGAGTAGTAATATTGTAATTCCCCAACCTATCGTTGGCATTATATTGTTTGTCTTGAGCGTACAAACCTCAGGGCTTTAAAATGCACCCTGTAAATTAAGGTCCAAAGGCTATGTATAAAGTGCAACAGCTTCTTCTACCTTGACGATATGAGACCCCTCACCTCAACCCACTTTAGAGGTTTTTTGGACTTATGGATCTCCAAAATTCAGCCCTCTTAAAGGCCATACATCCCTGTGTGGGACCATCCGCCACCTTAACAGGCAAAGTTCACTCTGATATCATTTTATCACATCCCAACCCGTCATTAGCATGATATTATCTGTTTTGGTCATACATACGTCACAACTTTAAAATGCGTCATGCCAAATAAAGTCCAAGACCTATATATAAAGCACAAAAACTTCCTCTATCTTGGAAATGCAAGACGTAACCAGGACTTGGTTAACCCTCACCTCTCCTCACTTACAATGTTTTTTGGGACGTCTGGGTCCTAGAGTTGTTGTGCTTTATATGTAAGCCTTGGAATTTAATTAGTATGACTTGTTTTAAAGCCATGAAGTTTGTATGATCAAAGCAAACAATATCATGCCAATGATAAAATCGAGGTATGACAAAATAGTATTAGAGCAAACTTTATCCATGGGATCGGTGGGTAGTCCCACATAGGGACAAGTGCACTTAAGGAGGTGGATTGTGGGTACCCAAAAATCCAAAAGATTTGATAAATGAGATGAGGTGAGGGGGAATCAAGTTTTGAATGAGACCTACATTGCCAAAATAGAGAAAGTTACTATGCATTATATGTAGGGCTTGGACCTTGATTGGTGATAAGGATAATTTTGTAGTTAAACCATAACGAGAAAAAAGGCAACAAACCCAATAATCCCGTCGGCATCGTTTGTCACAAACGACTATATCATGAAGTCTATAACTTCATAACGAAGCTGAAGACCCTAACAAAGGGACGACGCCATAAGCTGACGAGAACATGCTGAAAAGGGTTAGCGAGCCTCCGTCTGGTTTGATGTGGCCTTACTTGATCTCCACGCAAATGTACATAAGGAGACTTCTTGCGCCACACGCTTAACCCTAATCAAGAAGACTCCTACAAGGAAAACAATTCTAGGAGACATACAAAATCCAAGAGGTTCTCTCTTATAAGGAAAGAACTTCTTGGCTAAGGCACGGATGTCAACCCCACACTACTATAAATACCCCAAAACCCTCATAAATTAAGGTACGCATAATTCACTCCAACTCTGGCATTATAGAGTTGTGAGCAAGAGATTTCTCTAATTTGACCATTGGAGGGTATTTGGCCAGTACCACACCGGTACTCCTCTTAAGGTCTTCAGCTTTTGTGTTGTGTAGATTCTCTATCGGGAGCACGTGAGGACCGTATGACTTACTGATGATTTTCGGCATCATCAATTGGTATGATGCATTTTAAAACCATGAGGTGTATATGACCAAAGCAAACAATATCATGGCAGTAATGAGTTGGGTGTGACAAACCTGGCAACTATTATATTATAATGTTATTTGGTTATAATAAAATTGTATAAATTAAAAAATGGTTATGATAATGGGTTCTTCTATATATACTTATGTACACACATTTATACCCTTCTTCACATTCACAATTATGTGCCATATTACGGATCACATTACTTTTACATGCATTACTAATTTTACTTTTACATAGAGCTGATACTAATAACGTTTTCATCTGACTATTTAGAGAAGAAGACACCTCAATAAATTTTTAAAAGAAGTTAGTGAATTTGTGTGTGTGTGTATCTATAAACATATTATATGATAGAATTGAGTTTAGGTTGAGACTAATGCACCTCATATACTTAAACACGTCCGAATTAATCGATATATTTGCTACCTCTAGCATTAGGTGAGTGGGCTGCAATCATTAGGCATATAAAATTAAAAAATTAAAAAAAATAAATCATATATTGCCCTTAATCTTATCTTCTCTCATATCAGCGTACGGTCATCCAAATTTTTGGTTGTTCTTTTCTTGGCCAACTCAAGGAACTTCCATACAAAGTGTCCGTTTGACCCTTGCTTCTGTGATCTGAGCCAAAAGGTGGACTCAACTGGGAGAGCAGAGGTGGGGAGTATTTATTAGATACTTCCAAAGTACGGTGAATGGTGCTTCCCCTCTCATATTCATAGTGAATTTTACTAATTAAATATATGGTAGGAATTATAATGAATGTAAGATAATGGAACACTACGTCACCATATTTCAAGAGGCCATAATAATTTGAGAGAGAGAGAGAGAGAGAGAGAGGTTGTTATGGATGGTAAATGTGGAAATCAATTGGTGAGAGTGAGATGAAAAGGTGGACTCACTTGAACAAAATCAAATGTGATAAAACCAAAGATGGTATACTCACTACTTAAATGAAACAAAATCTCATGCTTGAACTCGCAATAACTCCTACCGCACCTTGTCACTCACGCCAACCATCCTGCCACTGTGATCCCCACATCATCCTCAGAGAGAGAGAGAGAGAAGTGTACATATGTGTGTGTTTAGCTTGAAATTGATTGAATTTTTTTTTATATGAGTCATTGTAGATACGGAGATGCTTTGTTTGCACATTGAAAGCCACTATATGATCAAACAGACAAGTTGTAGCCTTTCACCAAGTAGTTGTCATTATCGCCTTCATCAAACACTTTGCGCCTGCCCTTCTCATCTATTTCCCCTCTCTCTCTCTCACCAACTCCAAGGGAGTCCACCTTTTAGCTTGGACCCACTACAAAAAACTGAGGCCCAGCATTTTTAAACCGCTAGGATAGCTCGAAAAAGCGTTGGTATAGGCCAAAAAGGCCTATCCCAACGCTTTTTTTCTCGGCATTTTGTAGCGCTACGCAATGAGTGTGGTAATAGGTCCGCCTGTCTTATACCAACGCTTTTAAGAGTGCTAGTATAGGTCCCTGCATTTTCAAAACCCTATCCCAATGCTTTTTAAACTAATGCTATAGGTTTTTTTTTTTTTTTTTCCTTTAAATATAAGCTATAGCGGCGGTTTAAAAGCTTCGGGATAGGTCTTTTTTTAATATAGCCTATAGCAGCGGTTTTAAAAGCACTGCTATAGGCCCTTTTTTAAATACAGGCTATAGCGGCGATTTCAAAAGCCATCGCTATAAGTCTTTTTTAATAAAGGCTAAAAAGTCCTATAACGGCAGTTTCAAAAACGCCGCTATAGGTCTTTTTAAAAAAAAATTGGGCAAAAGTATTTTCCCTGCATTTTGTTTTCCCAACCTATTTATAGCTAAACAAAAATCAATATAAAATAAATGATTAGATCTAGTTGACACAGGCCAATATAGACCCCACAATAATCAAACATATTCAAACTATCAAATTAATATAATACAATAATACAATTTCTAGCTATAATAATTGTTATGCCTAATACAAGACATTCCAAATGTTATAATAAAGTTTCCTATGGTGAACATATATCAACATTTAAAACTTTATAATACATTGAGTGGGACAAAATAAAAACCACCAGCTGCATATCTCTTAATGCAGATCCCCGAACGATAAATTTACAGAAATTGGAGAATATTCATCCGCATCATCACCACCCTAAAATATAATAAACCCACGACAGCTTCATATCTTAGCACGCTCTATGGGCTTCCTTTTCTTTTCTTTTTTCCTACAACACGGTCAATAAATTCACTAAAATAGTTATTACGGTGTTTCTACACATTCAAGTTTACTTTCCATCATCTTTAAATTATACGTACCCATAGTTGTATATGATATATATATAATTGTTCATGTAAAGGAGAGCAATATACATAGCATTATGTAACTATAAATTTACGAAGTAGAGTTCTTACAACACTTCTTCAAATCAACCTTGTGGCTCCTCTAAAACTTCCCAAGCTGAGACAAAGCCCACTTCCTTTGTTTCTTAGGTTTGACGCAATCTGTAGGTATGATCCATTGTTTCTAAAAGCAACAATTGAGTTAGCGCCTTTCACAATTTCAACATAGTAATACACTTATCTAAAACTTAGTACAATTAAGCATAAAACCCAAGTAGTTGTGTTTTCTTGTCTAATACCTAAATGGCCTCCCAACATTGGTTTTTATATTGTTGTGGCACTAAATTTCATCGAACATGATCAATTGGGCAAATATATGGCATTCGTGCCATAGAACCTAACCACCTTGACCAAGTTCCTGCAAGTTTTTCAATCGGCTGGCCCACTTTATTTAATTCCAAGACAAGTCTTTCTTCACTTGTAGATGATTGTGAAGAGCATTCCCCAACATTGACCAAATCAAAACGCCATTTCCTCCCCATTCCTACGTGTAAGAACTTAACAATACATGAATAAGATCTATTTCCTACTTTCCAAATCTTTAAGAATATGCACAAAAATAATCTAAGTAAGAGAAAGCACATACTAGTTATCTCCCAATTGCCTTCCCTTGAAGAAGACAAACAGCTACAACAAAGAGAACAATTCATAGGAGAAAAATTAAGCTTAAAAAGAAAGCTTTGATTGGGTTTTCACTTAGCATAACTAATTTGTGCCTTAAAGATTCTACTACACTTAAAGATTCTACTACACTTGCATTTTGTTTTCCCAACCTGTTTATAGCTAAACACACGCCAATATAGACCCCACAATAATCAAACATATTCAAACTATTAAATTAATGTAATATAATAATAAATTTTCTAGCTATAATAATTGTTATGCCTAACACAAGACATTCCAAATGTCTAGAATGTTATATCAAAGTTGCAAACTAAAAATAAAAAATAAAAAACCACAAGCTTGATGATTGATTTTGCGTAGTAGGAGAATGGTCACTCGCATCATCAATATCATTTTGCAACTAATGTTACTAGTTAAGGAGTAGAGAATTGTACTTAAGTTTCAAACACAAGAGTTTCTCAAATCTCATACAACTAAAGAGTTTTGACTCACAACTGAACCGCATCTTCTTCACCTCAAAGTCTCAAACATCACATAAAAAAATTTTATTTTCACCAAGTTCAATTTTACAAAACAAAAACACCCAAGCCTTATCCAAAGTATCTAACCTCTGCTCCAACTTATAAACCTTAAACATATGATTATTTATTAACATCATCCAAGAAAAAACAAGTAAAGGATATCTACTCCATAGAGAAGAATATTAACTCAATAACTATTACAAGGCCTATTAATAGAAGGAAAATAGTAACGCCTATTACAACTCTTTTAAAAGCGCTGTAATAGGCCATCCACAGAAGGAAAAGAGAAAACCCTACTACAGTACTTTTAAAAGCATTGTAATCAGCCATCCACATAAGGAAAAGAGTAAACCCTACTACAACACTTTTAAAAGTGCTATAATCAGCCGTCCACATAAGGAAAAGAGTAAACCATATTACAGCGCTTTTAAAAGCGCTGTAATAGAATTTACTCAGAAGGAAAAGAGTAAACCCTATTTCAGAGCTTTTTTTAGTAAAACTTGTTACCGTGCTTTAAAAGTGCTATAATAGGTTTTACATATGGAAAACCCTATAGCAGCAGTTTTAAAACCGCCAGAATAGGCTATTTACAAAAAAAAAAAAAATTAAAAAATTCAGCCTTATAGCAACGCTTGTGAAACGCCATAATAGGTGGTTATATACCAGCGATTTCGAAAACCGCCGCTATAGCAGTGGTTTTGAAAGTGCTGGCTTTGACCTGTTGTAATAGGTCAACCTATACCAACGGTTTCTGAAAGCGCTGCTATAGGTTGACCTATTACAGTGATTTTGGAAAGCGCTAAGAAAAAACGCTAGTATAGGACAAGTTTTTTGTAGTGACCCACTATCACTATCTAAATTAGAATATCTAAATATGTAATTAAGCATTCTTCTATGTAATTCTTCCAATCTCTTCATTGTTTTTAGTATTCTTTTTTACCTTCCAAACTAACGTTATATTGGTGCTATAGCTCTTTAGAACCACTGTCAATATATATGACTACAAAGGGAGGGCTACAATGGTTCAACCTGGTTTGGCCCACATTCCTTGTAGTCACCATTGTGCATAGAAAATATTGAATATTTTTTTTCAAAAATCTCTATCACCATCCCTCCACCACTATTGTTCTTCAATATCCCTTGTTATATAATATGTAAAGTCTTGACCACAACTTTTATTACAATTCAATCATGATAAAGTATGATTGATTGCATATCATTTTCAAATGGACTCAATTTTTTCTAAAATTCTCCCTAGATTTTCTTATAGAATGTATCATATATGACCCTTTTTTTTTTTTTTTTGCTTCTCTCTCTCTCTCTTGATTGCACTAAGTCTAAACTATTAACGATTTCCTGGTTTTCCATTTCCTTGGGACTCAATGTTTCACTGCCTCCTTTGATTCCTGTGAGAGATTCCTCTGCATCTAACGGTTAATTCTAAATTGACTTAAAGAGCCCAACAAATTCATACATAATCTCTCTTCAAAATAGTTGATAGCGATGCTCAATCTCTTTTAACTCATTTCTCTCATTTACTCCTTTTAGCATCCTTTTCTTGGTCTTGACAATTTCACACCCCCCACTTTTCCATCTAGGTCTTTTTCCTTCTCTCAATCCCTACTCTTTCAAAACCAACTAAGCTATTTTCCAACACCTTCTCTCAGCAATTTGTTTGTTTTTGTTTTTTGGGGTTGAAAATGATTGATAGTTTGTCTGATCTTTTTGATGAAAATGAATTTGGAGACAGCAACTTGTTGGGGGAGCAGTGATTGATCTTTTTATTATTTAAAAGAGTATTGAGGGTGTGGCTGAGTTTCCTCCTATTGATGAAGTTGTGGTTGGGTCGAAAAAAATGAAGAGACTCCGAGATTGGTGTCTCAGATTCTTTGTCATCCTATTGTGGTTTGCAAGAGTCGAAGACCAAGGTTGAAATATCACTAAAGAACAAAAGCTTTGACTTCCTCAGAAGAAGAAAACCCTGAAGGGCAACAAAAGATGTCTAGTATAACAGTGGAGCTCAACTTGAAGGAAGCAAATGAATTAAAAGTTGTCTGTTTTGAGGTCACTTATGCCTTGCTTTTTTGTTAAAAAGATATATGTGTGAGGAATGTCTATTTCACATACTACACACGTTATTTTTGTACAGAAATCGTGACTTGAAGTTACGACTTTAGTTCAAAAAATTGAATGCATATATATTGTGTGTAGGTGAGTCAAGAGTGTGCACTAGACATCACTCTATAGCTATATGCATTAGTTTTGAGTATATACAAAAATTAGTAATCTATTGAGTTTTTGACAACCAATAAGATAACTAAAGCTTTTTTTCAAAAAGCCTAACAAGTTTTCTCTAGTATTTTTTTTTTTTTTGGGGGGGTGGGGGGGGATGGATTGAAGCATTTGTGGTCTTTTTCAAAAATGATTTGCAATAATATCAAACCGATATGTTAAAACTGACGTTGTTGTACTACACATATTGATACTGACTTTAAAGTTTAATGCATGTCTTGGAAACCACGAGAGATGTTGTTGAAAATCATGGTACACATTGCAGCTATTGTCCTCATTATGATTGAATATGTGTTTTACAAATATATTGGAATTTATTGCCAACTTAGCACCGAGGAACTCACACACCAAATTCAAAAAACATTTGCCAACTCTGACCAAAACGGCCAAATACCACGAATTCGAGAAATTATTGGCAAGTTAGCACCGTTTCAGAACTAAATGGTGATCTACCACTTTTCTAGTACTCGAGTTTCTCAAACTCAAGTACTAAATGGTACTCGAGTTTCGTAAACTCGAATACCTAGCAGTTTTGCCACCGTGTCTCAGGCTGATCTGGCATTTGGCATTAAAAAATGCCACGTAATACTCAAGTTTAAGAAGCTCGAGTACTGCATTAGTGTAGTACCCGAGTTCCCTAAACTCAAGTATGTCTCAGGTATGATGGCAAAATCTTACAGATTAATACTCGAGGGTGGTGGACTCAAGTACTGTCTTAGCAGTACCCGAGTCCCTTAAACTCGAGTATCACTCGAGTTGTACACCCCTAAAAGCACAAAAGATTCAAATTTTATTTGTCACTCCCATTTGTCACTCACTTACCTGAACACACTCTCACTCTCCTTCACACCCAAACGTACAAACCCCTAACCCTCACTCCACTGGAGACAAGGCCATCTCATCGGTGGCAGAAATCAAGAACTCTCCTCTCGTCAGCGACCTCGCACTCACTACACCGGAGACAAACGCATCTCATCGGAAGCAGAAAACAAGAACTCTCCTCTCGTCGGCGACCTCGCACTCAAAGATTAACATTTTGGTCATTTTTTTTCCTTTCTGGTTTACACTTCCATGAGTTTTTAAATTACACTTCTGTTTAAGATTACAAAATTTTAAGTAGCAGACTTTATATGGGTTTTAAAAATTACATTTTTATTAGGTGGGTTTTTTAGTATAGTCTTAGATTTTTACATTTTCTTAAGTTTGACCATGAAAGATGTGGCTAGATTACTTGATAGGTCATAGGTGATGATTGTGTGGTTGAAGAAAAATTATAAGAGGTTGGTCTAACGCATCTCAAATTCTCTACTAGTTTTTCCTATTTATGGTTTTGTAATGCTTTTGGCTTTGTAATGCTAGTTTGGCTTTGTAATGCTTTGTTTAGTTTGGTTGCTTTGAGACTTGGGAAAACAAAAGACTTTGAACAGTTTCCTTATTAGAGTTTTGGGATAAGTGTGGTTGATGGGATCATTGTTGAACCAAGCTGGTAGGGCTGATTTTAATGGTGGTGGTGGGGTTGTGAAGGGGGTGTTGAATTATGTTTCTTTATTTGTTAAATTGGTAGTTGTGTGTAGACTTGTTGAACTTGATTGCTTTGAATATCTCTTTGTTAGGTTCTAAGACCTTAGGGACTAATGTATTAGAATTGCAATGTGTATTGTGTTGGCAAACCATAATCAAAACATTTAGTCTAGGTTTAGACTTGCTCAAAGTTTGGTTTAATGTAAGTTTGGAATCGAGTAGTTGCAAGAAATTACTATTATATTTCTGCACGGCTCGATAGATCAAAGAATAGACTCGATCGATCGAGAATCGTGCATCAGGAATTTTCTGTAGAATTTGAAGTCGGCCCAAACACAGTTCTAGCCCATTAAGGATTAGGGTTTCAGATCTACTTCTCCCACTATATAAAGGAAACCCTAAGCATGTTTTTAAAGGCTTCAAAGAGAGAGAAGAGTGTGCCTCTTTTTGTTTTTAGGGTTTTGTACCCAAAGCTCTCTAGAGTCTTGTTGTTGCTCATATTGCTATTTGTGTGAATCTCTTGTGAGATCTGAGAGGTGCTTGCCTTCATACAAGCTTAGGATTATCAAGAAGGAGATTGCTTTAAGAACTTGATGATCATTCAGTTGCTGCCATAAGAGCTTAAAGATACACAAGCGGGGGTGCTTGTACTTGCTGGAGAATCTAAGAAAGGAGTCCGTGGTCTCGGAGCTTGCACATGGTCATGTCAGTAAGTTCTACTAATGGGTAGCAATAGGATGTTAGTGGTCCAAGTCACTATTGTACAACTTCGATTCTTTCATAGTGGATTTAGATTTACCTTGAGAATAGCTAGGTTAAATCCTCCCTAGGTTTATTATTGGTTTGGTCTTTTTGGGTCATCATATCTTTGTGTTTTTTATATTCCGCACTTTACATTGATATGATTATATGATTGTGTTAACTTAGATCTGGAATTTGGACTAAGTAATAACTTGGCGTGTTAACTAGGTTAATCCAATCGTGGTTTAAGGGGTCTAAATAAACTCTACACTCTTTATATATATTGCGAATTGGGTTGATCAAGGGAGGTCAACTTTGCTTATACTGGCTTTGCTAGTTTTAAGGAATTAATTACTTGAGAAAAGAAAATATATTTGTATTCTTTCATTTTAATATCTAATCCAAGTGGCTTAGGCATGAGTAAATATTTTATTTGCTTCTGAGGCCACAAAATGTGTCTCCTTTCTTTGTGTGTGTGTGTGTGTGTGTGTGTGTATAAACTGAATGCTTATGGGTATTTGATGAACATGCTTTCAAATCTGATTAGGATGATATTAAAAAAAAAAAAAAAAAAGATCTAAAAGGTTAGGCCTTGGGCATGCTCCTTAAAAAGAGAATTAGAATTTAGAATCTGTCATGCGCCTTAAAAAGAGAATTAGAATGTTTATACTTTGCATTTGACCTAATGGGCCAGTAGTCACTTAATGGGCCATTAATCACCTTTAACTTATGCTAGATATGGACCCACATCAATTGGAACCCTCTATAGGGACTATCTTGACAAGGCAGGCTATGCATCGTTCAAGTTTGCTTTGGGATGCTCCTTTGTCTGGCGAGGTATGCACTTGTCCAAAATCGTAGTCAATATATGTAGTAGAAAGATTTTTAGCATTTAAGTTTGAAGTGTAATTATTACGTGCTTAGTGAATGCTATTATTAATACTAAGCTGCTCTGTTTGCAGGAAGTGCCAGGTGTACTGACTTGTCGTCACCAAGAGAAAGGTCTATTTGAAGGTAGGTTAGATCCATCGATTTTTGCTTATATCACAAATGCGGGGTTAGATGGGCTACTTCGAGTCCTACAAATGGACCTTGACCATGCACTGATCATGGCCTTGGTAGGGAGATGGTAGCCGAAGGCGCACTCATTCCACTTGCCCTACGGTGAGATGACCATCATGCTACAAGACATGGAGGTTATAATAGGGGTACCTGTACATGGCTTGCCAGTGGTGGGATTTACCTATATGGATAATTGGGGTGACTTCTGCGCCAAATTGCTAGGGCATAGTCTGCCGAACAGACCAGTCGATTCTGGTAAGAACACTACAGTGATGGAAGGGTCGAGGATAAAAGCGAAATGGCTCGAGGAGTGGTTTAGCAACCCTCTCCCTGCTGACGCCACTGAGGTGCTTGTGCAAGGGTATGCTCGATTTTACATACTCCAAATGTTGGGTAGTATGCTATTTATGGATAAGTCTGGCGAGCGGCTCTCAATCATGTATCTACAATTTTTCAATCCAATCAGCAATGGAAAGAATTATAGTTGGGGTAGTGCAGCACTAAGTTGGCTACATAGACACCTCTGTAAGACATCAGAGAAGACAGCCAAGCAAATTGGCGATGCACTGCTATTGGTGCAGTTGTGGGCATAGGCGAGGTTTCCACACATATGTCCTATGATGAGGCATCCACACCAGGCACTGCCCCCATGTCCACTTGCTATCAGGTATGTAGGATCTTAGATAGTTACCGTTTTACATTTCCGCATTAACTTTTTTCGCATGGGAATTATGTAAATAACTAATATGCAGGTTATGTCTATGTTATTTGCTAGATGGAAATGGGCTAAGATAATAATTGAACATCTAATGCATGTCCTACGCACCTATCGTGTGTCGCTTGCTCCGCTACGGCCAAATTAGGTATCGTGCCTTACAAGTGGGAATCGCTTTGGCATGTAGTTGTTGTACTTACAATTCACTTTGGAATGAATAAACCTAATGCCTTTCAGAGTTAAGCATTGTTGCCATGTATTGTTCACATTCGTTACACATTTTTTCTAATTATATTGTTAATATGATTGTTTGCCTCTGTTGGATCATTGTAGATTGTCTGGGAGCCATATAGAAATTATTTGGGTTCCCTGCCCGCATATTGTACAACAGGCCAACACATATGGTGGTCCATCATGCCGCTCATACATTTTTGGGTGGTTGAAGGCCATCACCCTGAACATGTTCTCCAACAGTTTGGGATGAAGCAAGGCGTACTGGTCAATGTCGATACTTCAATTGAACTTCACAAAATAACACTCCAGGGTAAGCATGAAAAAAAACTAGGTTGAAGAACATGCCACGCATATTGCTAGATGGGCTGCACATGCCACAATTGTCGATGCACCGCCCTTTCATAGGGAGATGAGCTACAATGATGAGTATATGGTGTGGTTTCATCCCCACACTGTTCGGCATATTACAAAAGAGACCTCATACTGGGACACTTTGGTAAGTTTACAAAGACTGTTCTGTTATAAATGTACCTCGCTTCGCATAGTTTAGTTCTACCTTCTAACACTACTCTTGTATACTTGTGACAGGTTGAATCACAATTGGGGATTATGGCGAAGTGCGAACCAGAGTTCGAGATCTACATCGACTGTATTAATGCCTTGCAATCTGTTGAAGAAATCGATCGGTTGACCTTGGATGATGCATGCACTGCGGGTAACACAAGTGAACCAGCTATAGGGTGTGGTCGGAAAGTAGGTGGACGTCAAGGCCATGGAGGCCGTCAATCTACTCAACGTCATACATCTAGTCGGTGTCCCACAACTGGTCGTCATCACACACCCGTGCATGACCACACCATGGAGAAGGCAAGTCAAACAACAGATGAGATGTGTTTGGACACTAGTTATAACATGGGCTCCATGGCACATGATGATGCAGGTCCATCCCATATGTTTGCCCATAGGGAGACATGTCGGTCCCCATCCATGGTTTGCGATGATACCTGCCCACCCACATCCTCTACTACATCTCCGTTGCCCACCACCTGTACATCTCCCCCCACCGACTACCACCACTGCCCCCGCAGATGTACGTGGTAGTGATGAGATGAGATTCATGCCCACCCCTAGGCTACCCACCCCTGGTACCATCCAGATAGAGAGACCCACCCCCCCACCAGAGGCTTCACACATTGAGGATCAGCTGTAAAGGCCGCAACGGATAAGGACACGTCCTCCTAATTGTGGGACTGAACATGGTACTATACATCGATTTAATACCGATTACATATACATATCTTTATAGTTAAATGATTTGCATATTAGTATTTGCTTGTGTTCTTTTCAGGCAAGGTGAGACCAGTCAAGGAATCAGTGAGGAGAAGAAAACGGGGATGGTTTTCGATGGTCAATTGGCATTGGTGGAACAAAAAGGTGAGACCAGTCAAAGGTTTTAGAATCCAACCCTGAATATTGTTGTTTATGATCTGCTTGAATCTTCTATTTCATAATCTGTAAGCCACATTGTTTGTCTCATATCTCAATGGTGGACTGTGGTATCTTTGACTCATCCAATCTCTTATCTCTTGATAGAAAATAACTGGTTCTAGTAAGACCTCAGCTCACCTACTCAAGTAGGCATCTCAACAATCCTAAAATTCCAATGATTTCTCTAGAAAAACTGCTTTGTGCTATCCAAAGACTCCAAAAAAATTGTTTCTAACAAAAATACACATCAGCCTCTTTTCAAGTTTTCACCTATTTAACTCCAATTGTTTAATTAATTTAGAATGACAACTTGTTCAATGTCAATAAAAAGTTTGGTCTAACGCTTCTTTTTTGGTAAACAATTTGGTTTGGTGTCATTGTGATGCAAGAGAGAAGCTTGAATGGACTCTGATTCAAATTTTGATGTAGTATCCTTAGGAACTCAGCACTAAATTAGATTTCTTGATGAGATCTTGAAGAATTCTTGAATAGGGTTTGATATTAAGGATTTAGGTGAATAAAAGATGGGATCTTGAATATGTTTGATGACTGCTTGTTATTAAAACAGTAAGTATGAAACTTGTCTCTGTGTTTGGCTTCTGTCATACTATGAACCTGCGGTTGAGTACTTGACTTCTTCAAGAGCCCTGCCTCGCCTCATAGATGTTGTTAAGAGTTCTACAAAGGAGAAGGTAAGTTTTTGGTTTGTTAAGTTCATTTCAACTATCTTTTCTGGTTGATGTTTATGAGTTCATTGTGATTGCTTGAACATAAAGGGGTATTATTGGTAGTTGAGATTGTCGTGACTTTTGTTAAAGGATTTCTGTATGTTTTTTAAACATTTCCCCGTGACAAAAAAACCAAACACAACATTTTCATTAAATAAATTTTAAAAAAAAATTCCAAACACAACATTAATACTAATAATTTACACAAGTGAAGTTCATTCCCCAAGTAACTTTTGAGTTTGGTTGAGAAAGCAAAAGCAAAAATCTATCTCCATGTTTAAATTTGGAACATCATCATTTTCTCGTTTTTGGTAATAGTTTTATGTTTCTTCTCTTATGGGGTCCTTTGCTTTCCCCTTGTAATGCTCACACAAAAGCTTAATGAGGAAGCTTCCTTATCAAGGTGAAGCTTTTGAAGATTGCAGAATGGGTCTCAGCAGACCTCACAAAGCTGGCAATAGAGTCTCCACCAGATGGGTTTCTCTCTTCTGCATTGCCGCTTCTTCTTGGGTGTTCTTGTTATCAACAGGTTCTCTCTCTCTCTCTCTTAGGAAAAGAGTAAGATCTTGTATTGAAGTGCTCAACTTTTAGATTTACTGCTCTTTCTAATGGGGTGGAAGCTTTCACTATATTGATCTTTTGTGCAATGGGTCTTTTTTTTTCTGCCCCTTCTATTTCCTTTTGCTTATATTAAAGAATTTTAGAGGTTATGATGCAAAACAAATATGAAAAGTGTTGTTTTTATGAATAGATTTTGTTGGGAACATATTTTTATGTAATTGGCATATCCTTTGACAAAACGCACTTTAATTGTACTTGGGTAAATCAAAGTAGGTTCAAGATGATCATTACAAGTAGTTAAATTGAAGACATGAAGATTACTCAAGGACTGCTCAAGAAAAGTGCAATCTGCAGGTCTCGATTCCTCCTCGACAAAAGCTCGATCTGTTGAGATTCATTAAAGCTCGACAGATGTCCCAATCAATCGAGCTTATGGGTTTCAGAATATAGCCAGCAATGTTTTTACTCTAAAAGGCTATTTGTTTTTGGGTTTGTATGATTCTTATTGGACTAGGAAAACCCAAGGTTTGTGTAAACCTATTTGGAATAGGAGAGCCCATTAAGCTCCTATTTAAAGGAGGTGGAAAAAGAAAAACCGAACCCTAGAGAGAGCTTCATAAGGTTTTCTTTTTGAAACCCTAGCCTTCTCCTACAGAAGAAAGAGTTTTTGCTGCGTTTCTTGTACGCCTTTGGGTTTTGTAACCAAGCAAAGTCTCTTGCACCAACATTGAAGATCTTATTGGTGTTTCTATGTGAAGCTGCTGCAAATCAACTACAATAATCAAAGGGTTACTGTGGAGTTAGTCACATACTAGGATTCGCGCAAAGGAGTAAGCTGCGTACTAGGATCCACGCATCAAATTGGTTAGTCATGTACTGGGAGCCGTGCATTGAAAGGAGAAACTATCATTACAGAACAAGTTCAATTGGGTATTGGGGTAAGGATTCAACTGTAGGTTGGTAAGGTACTTGAGATTCCTTTACTTGTAACCGCTTGTTTTGATAATAGTGGGAGTTTCGGGAGTGGTAACCTGAAATTCACCTGGTGGGGTTTTTGCCATGTAATTTTTTTCTATTCGTAAACAAATCACCGTGTCATTTAATTTTCGCTGCATATTTAGTTTATTGGTGATTTGTTTGTGCTACCACGTTTTGCATGTTAAATTGGTTAATTAATTGAACTTGGTTAATTAATCAATTAATCCATCACAAGGGGTTAATTCGTTTTTGGCCTATCAGATTTGATCCTTTCGTTTCTAGATTTAATAAGGGTCTTTGCATTTGGATTTCTGGTTCAAGCTTGAGACTTTTGCTATTTTACAATCTTTCTAATTTTGTGTGTAAGTTATTGTTGGGTTGATGGGGGTTGTTTTTACAAAGATGAATAAATTGTTATACTCAATTAATTCTAGGGGGGTAAGACCAATGGTGCTAATTTATTGAGTGGTATGATCTCTTGGCACTTCAGTAAAGCAAGGTGTAAACTTGATGATGCTTAGCTTTGGACAATGGGGAGCTTAGTTAAATTGTCCTTATGTTTTCTCTAATACGTTGTTGCATTAGTTTAGAAGTTGGTTTTTGTAGTTAAGTTGATTTTTTGGAGCTTGATGATTGCTCTCAAGTCTAAGAGCAGCTAATATGCAAAACATCAGTTAGTCATATTACTGAAATTTTGATCATGATTGATTGCATGAATTTGAGAATTTGTCAAAAGCTGATAATTAGGATGGACTGATGGCAGGTATCAAAAATATAGGAAGTATGACTTCTGTTTAAGTTTAAGCTGCCATCTTCTCACGTCTGTAAAGAATCATTACCATAATATCCAAGCCAAACATTGGTTATCCGAAAGACAAATGGTGTGTAACTAAAACCCAATTACTTACAAAAAAAAGAGGAGTATAACCCAATGGCGCACATTTATTCAGTTTAAATATTGGGCCGAAAATCAGTCTACAATCCATAAATGAGATAGCTACAGACTAGTTTCCTTTCCAACAAACCAAGTGTGTGTATATATATGTATGTGTGTATATGCATGTATGTATACTTTCTTCTTCTTCCTTTTGTATTTTCTATTCCTATATAGTGCTTCATCAATCCACATGATTTGTAAGTGGAAATAACCATCATTTGATCCCCTGTCAATAGCTGACAACCTAAGCACCAAACATGATAATATGGCATCATGCAATTTGACTCTTGCGTCATATGACTTACTTTGTATTTTTGCAAATTGTCAAGATTTTTAAGTGTTTCAAAGTGCTAATAGAATGAATATTTTAGTTTTAATAAATTGTCATATATTGAGGTCAAAGAGATCCTCTATCATACTAGATAAGACATTAAGATCTCTGCATTTCCTTTATATGTTGATCTATTTGTCTTCATCATGAATGTGAGTAAACCTAGACTTGTAGGTGAAGGTAGATTCTTTTCCAAATTTTTGTTATTCTTGTGAACATCCATTAATGAATTGCTTATATATTTACAGGTTTTGGGCTATTCCTATTCCAGATAAATTGGATGAGGAGGCTTCATCAGTGGAGAAACATAAATCAAGAGCTCTTAATCCCATAGGCAACTGTGAGAAGAAGGCAAGTCTCAAGAATATTGTTATCATAGGCTCCATTGCCTTTATTAACAAATAATATTCTTCGAATTATTACAGGATTCGATTGTTCGGATGGGGGACATCCTTTCTCAAGTTTCACAAACACATGATGTGATCATGTAACTTTCTATACCTTGCTCAGTACTGTTTTAAAGAATTATGCACCCTTCTATATCATGTAATTGTTTAAATGATACATTATTGTCACAATGCTTTCAAGACGTTAGACAAAACAATCTCCTCATTAGAGATGCAACTAGTATAGCTAGAGCTACCAAAGTTAATGATGATGTGGATCTCTAGTGGTTACAAAATTAGGAAGTGAGCAATTCAAGGATCGCTCGAAGGTGTCACCCTTTCAAGTCAAAATCCAAACTTGTTTAGTGATTTGCTTGGCTAAATTCATTAGACAGAAAGTTTTAAATCAAAGATGCTTGAAGATTGATTGCTTTGTGATATGCATATGGTTTTTTGGAGTAGCTTGCTATTTGACAGGGCCATATTTATAAATTGTACAATTAGTGAAACAATCAGAGTAGCAAGTGACACTGAGAATGGAGTAATTCAACCTCTAGAACTGTAAAATCAGGTACAGATTTGTATTTGTTGAAGGACAATAGAACATTTGGTAGGAATAGAACCATAGCCGGTGCATTTGAGGTTTTCCCTTTCAGCGAGTCATTATGCAGCTTTTTGTGAATGTTGTCGTAGTCGATTTAGGGTTTTGGAGCACTCCATAAGCAAAAGGGTTTTGTTGAGCATGTTTGTATGCTTTTACTCCGCATGGCATTTGAGGCATCTTGTTGTAATAATAACGCTTTATAAGTGAGTTCTCTTTGCCACAATTTTTTTTCCATTTTTCATTGGTTTCCAATTTTACATCATCTTGGATCATGGACTTGGTGATGATGCAACCCATATTGATGTTACTAGGGATGACTTCGAAGCGCTCCGAGATACCATGGGTGAACATGAGGATGTTGATCATATCGAGGATGTGGTTGTAGAAGAGAATAGAGACACATGCCCCGGTCCCGATCCTACGCCGGAATGGTTCACCAAAAACACTTGGGATAATATGTTTGATCCATCACCGGTTATGCAAGCAGAAGTATCAAGTTGGACGCCTGGGGAGCAGCCAATGAAAGGAATGGTATTTGCAACTAAATTGGCGGTGCAACATGTGTTGACTTGGTACGCAGTGCGAGAAAATTTTAGGTTCAAAACTGAGCATTCAGACTCAGAAAGACTTATGGTGAGTTGCAAGGATGATTCCTGTCCATGGTCAGTCTGTGCGATCTGTTGTAAGGGAGACAATGTCTGGAAGATCACAAAATGCAAGGGCCCCCACACATGCGACAAAATTCAGAATGCTCATGATGGTCGGATGATTGATTCGGCGTTCCCAGCATACATACTTGAGCGCTATATACGAGAAGACCCCGCGTATAAGATAAAGAACTTACGCCACGTTGCTTTGGCAGACTTAAAACATGAAGTATCTCACTACAAGGTATTCTTTAACTTGCATTCTTTTTTTAATGCAATGTAGAGACATCAGTCTTAATGGAAGTATAAGCATGATATTTTTTCCCAAAACCCATGAATACCTGATGTTATGAAAAATGAAATTGAAAAAAAAAAAAAAGGAATAAAGAGAAAGAAATATTATCTTCATCTTATAGACTTACAAGTCTTGATTTCTTTTCTTTAACTATAATTATTTAACTTGTATTCATTTCAAACGTAATCATTATGGTTCACATACAAGGTATGGGATGCCAAACAAAAGGTCGTTGCAGCTATATATGGGGATTTTAAGGAGTCTTATGCAGAGTTACCGCGTTTTTTGGCAGGACTCCAGGAACCTGTACATTCAAGTCCGTATTTTGGGCATTTCGTCCATGTATTATTGGGTTCAAGCATTGTAGGCCTGTGATTAGCATTGATGCAACCCACGTCTATGGAAAATATAAAGGAAAATTGATGATTGCAATGACAACAGATGCCAATAATAAGATTTATCCACTAGCCTTCGCTGTTGTCGAGAGCGAGAGCACAGAGACTTAGGGTTGGTTCATGGCTTGTATAAGAAGGTATGTTACTGGCCGGAGCAAGCTATGTGTCATATCTGACAGACACCCTGGGATATAAGCTATCTTCAGAGACACTAATCGAGACTTTTTGTAGCCTCCCCTGACACAACATCGTTACTGCCTTCGTCATCTATGCAGTAACGTCAACACTAGATGGAACAATGAAACTTTAAAGAATCTAGTATGGAGGCCAGCAAGTGCTACCTAGGAGCGAAAGTTCAATGCCACCTTCGATTTAATTGAGAATTTTGACCGAGATGCGCACCAATATCTGAAGGATGTGCCCAAAGAGAAATGGGCTCTAACTTTTGACAAGGGTTACCGTTATGGGGCAATGACTAGAAACGTCTCAGAGTGCTTCAATGGTATTCTAAAGGGTGCTCGTAGTCTACCCATTACAGCAATGGTGAAATACACATGGTTCAAACTGAATGCTTACTTCGATGATTGTCACAATAAGAGCATAGCGCAGTTAAATTCGGGAAAAAAATGGTGTAAATATGCCTTGGATATCTTCATGAGAAATAAGGCAACGGTGGAGCATCACAAGGTAACAAGATTGAGTGCGCAACAACAATCATATCAAGTAGATACACCGCATAATCTAGGGACTTCTGGACATGGAGATCACACATATGGAGTTAATCTGCTGCAAAGAACTTGCACATGTCAGAAATGAAATCTGTACAAGATACCATGTTCACATGTCATTGCAGTTTGTATTAGGTATCAACATGATGCAGAGCAGTACATTGACCCATGCTATAACGTGTACGCACTGTTCCGGAGCTATGCTCCCATTTTCCCTGCGTTAAAAGATAGATGATCATGGCCAGATCCTAAAGAAACTCGAAGGGTTGTCCCTAACCCCCAATTGATCCAAGAGAAAGATCACCCTGTCTCAACATGAATTAGGAATGAGATGGACGAGGGCGGGAAGCGACCGAGAACCGCACCATGGAAAGAAGGGGGGGAGGAAGGTGCAATGCGGGTTGTGTGACCAAGAGGGGCATAATCGAAGAACATGCCCTAAGCGAAATGAGGTATCGACGAGTGGTGATCTCACGGACTAGGTACGCTAAGTTTGAACCGTGACATCCTTCTAAATGCAACTTGAAACAAAATGCATGATATATGCCATTAGATCAAAATGCATGGTATATGAATAAATGTGCACGGATTTACACATTTTAGATTATCCATATTTTTAACTAGTATTTTTGGACTGCTGATCCAATAGTAGTTTAGCAGTGAGTGTTCTTTTCTCCATTTTAAGATTGGATTGTTTTATGTTTTGTGTGTGGATAAGGTGAACTTTTATAAATATAAAAGCCTATGCTAGACTTTTTTTCGTTTGTGTGCTTCTACTATAGTGTTTCGATATTACCACATCAGCACCTTATTTGGTAGGTTAAAGGTTTGGATCACTTGAGATTGAAATTAGTATGCTTATGTATTATTTTTACCCATTATATGAATGCTTTTTTTTTTTTTTTTAACTTTAGACCAGTAGATCCTTTTATGGTATTGGAGGATTGGAAGATTGAGAAGTAAAAAAAAAAAAATTCAAATCTAGAATTCTAAGGATACATTTACATTTCTTTTACAACATTTTTTCAATTTTTTCTTGTTTTCACTATCAGTTATGTTAATGGGCAATAATAATTACCAACTAATACCAGATTCACCAGGTGTATGTTAGGTGTATTCTAAGTTTTACTTTCTAGAAGTTGTTTCATTATTGTTCAACTACAAAGAACCATAAATAATCCTATTCAATTTTATCTGTTAGGGTTTTTTTTTAAGGTAAAGGAATTGCTATTTATGGGGCTACTTGTGGCTTGGTGCTAATTGAAACCATGATTCAGTCATGTTGTGGTCTACTTAATTTTCTTGGCCATGAACTTATATGTAGTTTGATAAATTAAGTCCTTTATGAAAAAAAAACAGCTCTAGTACATATTAATTTTCTTGATCATTGTTGGAATTATTATTTTCCTTCTAATAATTATTTTCCTTGCTTGTGGTAGGTTGTGTTCATAGTTCATACTTTTAATTTCTGAATTTGATCCCTATCAATTTGAATTGATTCTATGAAATAGTGTCTTCTCAAGTCTCCTTTAAGGTAGAAGTTCTCATTATATTTCTCATTTCTTTTATTAGTGTAAGCTTTGTTGAGTTACTATGGAAATTACTATGTTCAAATCATGGGTATAAGATCTAGTTGAGTGTGCATGAGTTCATGGTTGATTGAGTTATTATGGAAATTATTATACTTATATTTCAAGCTATCCTTTTGTTAGATCACAACATAAATTCGGGCATGAGCTGGAGGTCTTGGGGAAACTGAGCAATTTTAATGTCATGACTCCTCTAGCCTATGTTTTGACAGTTGACAATGCTTATTTGTTCCATGAATATGCACCCAAAGGCACCCTTTTTGATGTTCTTCATGGTAGCTTGGGAAAGGCTTTAGACTGGGCCAGCAGATATAGCATTGCAATTGGAGCTGCTCAAGGTCTTGCTTTTTTGCATGGATTCAACTCCTGTCCAATACTACTTCTTGACCTATCAAGCAGAAACATCATGTTGAAGACCCTCAAGGAACCTCAGGTCGGAGACATCGAGCTTTGTAAGGTGATTGATCCCTCAAAGAGCACTAGAAGCCTTTCTATGGTTGCTGGCTCTGTCGGCTATATTCCCCCAAGTCAGGAACTCTTTGACATCTTCTTAAAGAAGTATATTTCTAAATCATAAAACAATAATTCATACACCTAATGTTGCACATTTCAATCATTTTTTAAGTCCTCAATTATATCATATATTAATGCGCGCAAAATTTATGTATTGTTTCCTTACAATTAAGTTCAAACGCATAGATGCATTGAATTTAATGTTCTTTGGGAAAGATAACTTTTTTTGAATCGTAGTGTTCAATACAATTATGTGTGTGAATTTAAATAGAGAACCTAAGACACATTATCTAAGGAAATGTACCTAAGTCTTATCCTATATTAATTTATTTGTAAATAACATATTCTTCTCCTGCAACATGCATGCCTTTCCCCATTTAAATTTGTTTTTGAATTTGGATAGTGAAGTCAACTTGTTAGTTTCTAATCCTCACAAGTCATTTGTTTGGTGGCTGGCAGAGTATGCTTACACAATGAGTGTAACAATGGCTGGGAATGTTTATAGCTTTGGGGTCATTCTTCTGGAATTGCTGACAGGAAAGCCGACTGTTAGTGAGGGAACCGAGTTGGCCAAATGGGTTTTAAATAACGCAGTCAAGAAAGATAAATGGGATCACATCCTTGACTCTAATGTCAATAGAACATCACTTGCCATTAAAAGTCAGATGCTTGCAGTCCTGAAGGTTGCTCTTGGTTGTGTGAATGTATCACCAGATGCAAGGCCCAAGATGAAGAGTGTGCTACGAATGCTCCTCAATGCAAGATAAGCATAGCCTCATCAGATAAATCATCTCTGAAAATGAAGTTCTATATACACTTTCCACTATAATATTGTAAAAAGGAAAAGCTTCTCTTTCCATACAAGATATGGAAACATTTTGAAGTCAACCTGCATGTAGAAGTAGGAAATTTATAGTTTTTTTTTTTTTTTAACTCCTTTTGCCTGAGCATTATGCTCCCTTATCATGTATAATAGATATATAGCAAGTATGGCTTTGAGATTGACCAACAGTTTTACTTCTGTTCATCTTTCAACCCTACAGCAAAGAGACCAGAAGCACCAAATATACACTTTGATGGACTGTAGACCTGCAAGACTTTATACTAGAATGAACTTTATCTATCAAAAATGCACAATACAATTTAAAATCTTTTGCAAATTCCATCAATCACTATTACAACCAAAATATAAACCCACACCTTGTGAATTTCATTTGTACAATACAATTTATTTACTAATTGAAACAGAATATACTCGCATTTTCAAAAAAGAAAAGATCTTACCTTAATCAACTTAATCTTTCTCTTTGCAATTTTATAGCAACTTTTCATTCAGATGAGGATTGTTCTCAAAGTTGTGGACAGCTCAGGGGCAAAAAATGAAGAAGGCTTGAAGGGCCTCCCATACAAATTGATACTCGAGCTTCACGGACTCGAGTACCAATCTACATGATTTTGCTTTCCACTCAAGAATGGGTTCTTTCATACAGATTGATACTCGAGTTTAATGGACTCGGGTACTGCTAACACAGTACTCGAGTTTCATGGACTTGAGTATCAATCGGCATGATTTGCACTTTGTCATATAGATTAATACTCGAGTTTAATGGACTTGGGTACCAGGCTAGCACAGTACTCGAGTCCAAGAAACTTGAGTACCAAGTGGATTTTTTTAATGCCAAATGCCAAATGCCATGTCAGACAGTGCCATGGTGGCAGAACTAGGGGGTACTCGAGTTTACTGTGCTTAAGTACCACTTAAAACTCGAGTACTAGAAAAGTGGTGAATCACCAATTACTTCCAAAACAGTGTTCTTTTGCTACAATTTTGAAAAAACATGGTATTTGGCCATTTTCGCCTGCCAACTCCACTAGGATAGTTTGAGCCTCAACCCTAACAAGAACCCTCGCTCTCACTCAACTCAAGAAGAGCACTAAAAAAATTGAATGTGGGAAAGAATTTGCTGACATAATCTTAATTATTAACTACAAATGTTACTATAATCAGTCATATGGACTTATACTAAATTATTAGGTAGTGTAACTAAGCTTTTTCAACATTCTAGTCAATTTATGTGTTTGAACTAAAAGTTAGCATAACTTTATTTTTCTTTTGGCCCAACACTATGAATTTCAATTTTCATTTCCTAAGTTCAACTAAAAGTCCAGAGCAAGCGAGAGAAAGAGAGGAGGTTCAATTAAATGTCTTCATCTAACATCCATGAAGCAACATGTTATATATATATATATATATGTAAAAAAACCCTCTCTAAATAGAAACTATCTTTCATTGATTGAAAAATGAATACAATGAATGAATGAATACAAAACACACTCTACCTATCCTTATATACACAGTTATGTACAAAAACAGAATAACTACTTCTTCGGATTTTATGGAGAAAGTTGTTACAGCTAAACACTACCTAGCTATGACACGTGTACACCCCCTTGTAACCATCTGTCCACTTGGCATCATTCCTTGTATAGAGTGTATGATCTGATCGTGGTAAGGAATGGACTCCAACAAGTCTTCTAAGTCTTCATTACTCAGGCTTGCATCTCTGTTTTGCCGCTGATACTGAGATGTACTATGTACTGCATTCAATTGCAGTCTTCCCTGCTCCTGTGATGCACGCTGGGCTGCTCCCTGATGCTGTAAGACACTCTGAGCTACACCGCCCTGCAACTCCCCCTGACATTGAGTGCTTGTTTCATGCTTGCATACTTATTGCTGCTGAAGACATGCATTTGACTTAGCATTGCTTTTAACAATATATATATAGCATAATTTGGCCATAAAAACTTCAAGGTGCATTTCTCTATTGAACAGGCTTGAATTTCATTATTGAAGAAAAATATTTTACAAAATTAAAAAAGAAAGAAAGAAAAAATTTATGCTGCAACTACTTTAAAAATGGTGATGATTGGACAAGGGTCTCCCCCTATTATCGTTGCAAATTGAGATCATAGACAAATGTTCTAATGATATGTTTTTCTCAAAAAGGTGGGTAATGAAAAAATATTTCTATATAAATCTTAAGGTTTATGCTAATGTTTTTATCTAGTTATGAAAATAAATATCCTTCAAACCGGGTTGGAGGAATCTCCTCAAACTCATTACATGTATATTGCCTACAGAAGATTCATGAAACCATTCTACCAAAGAGAGAAAATCAGCTAGCCAATTAATACTCTCTTTGGCATAACAAAAACTCTTTCTTCTTCTTCTTTTTTTTTTTTTTTTGGTCTTTGGTTGAGATTTCCTGCTTCCTTGTAACTTCTGTTTAAGCCTTCTATGCTCCTTAGACAAAGCCCAGTTTATGTAAACATAGTTGTTTGATAAATGATCTCACGCTCATGGGTCCCAAATTTGATACAGCAGGCTTGTATTAAAGCAACAGTCAATACCACGATAATCATTATTGTCAATGTGAGATTCTATTTGAATTTCTTCGCCCCCAATTGAGTCTGAAAACCTTAAACTCAAAATGAGAAATTGAGAATGTTATTGGAACAGAACTAGAGCAAAACCACCTTAAATTGGGATGAAAATATATTTGGCTCTTCATTTCCATTTGAATTGAATTAGCAAACTAGCTAGCTTGTGCTAAGAAAAGTCAACAAATTAAAAGGTCCCTAGATTTTTGAGACATTCCTGCAGCATCTTGTGGCCCTAAGCGAGTAAAGCTGAATCACGTCTCTACCATCTCCAGTAGGGAGTAGAGAAAGTTAATTCAAAAGTTTGTTTTGTATTGGAGGCTAGCCAAGCCAATAATGGAATTCATGGCACATTTTGGGGTACATTTTCACATTGAAGTGGACACCTCAAAACCACGTCAACTTGTGTCTGAGGTACACCAAGGGGCAGACCTCTCTCTCTCTCTCTCTCTAATAGGAATGGACACTTGATTGAAGGGCCATATCAATCTTTGTTAGGTTAATTATTTTCTATTTTAAATGAATCTGTTTTATAATAATTGAAGAGTTTTTGTATAGGCGAAGAGCTTTCACAATTGAACTAGCACTCCTTAATATTTATAACAGAAATATCTAGGGTCTGTTTGGTGGGAGGGGTGAAAAAGTGAGATGATAGAAAATGGTAGGAAAAGAATAAATTACTCCCAATTAAAATAAAATAAAAAGTGACCCAAAAAAAAAAAAGCAATCACCCAAATTTATTAAAAAAATAAAAATCATGTCCAAAAAAAAAATCATGTCTAAACAAAAAAAAAAAACTCAAAAAGAAAGAGAAAAAAAAAAAAGAATATGTCTAAACAAAAAAAAAAAAATAATAATAATAAAAAACAAACAAAAGAAAGCAAAAAAAGAAAAGAAAAAAAAAAGGGTGAAGAAGAGGATGAAGCCCATGTGCAAGTACACATGGACATTTTCTTCATTTAACTATCAAACATTTTCCACCCAGTTTTCTCCCCATTTTGAGCAGAAAAATTTTGGATGGTCCAGAGAGAAAACATCAAGATCCCACCATCATTTTCCCCTTTCCCCCTCTCAACCAAATACTCTCCAAAAAGTTTTCTTTCCTCATTTTTTTTTTCCATTTTTTTTCCATTCTCCCTAAAATCCACTCTACCAATGTATAATATTAAAAATTAAAAAAAAAAGCTTCATATAGAATCTTTATTTTGAGAAATAATTACAATATGCTGCTAACCCACAGCTTGAACCCTCTCTCCCCTAGACCCCCAAGCACTTTGTACATGAAGAGGTGTCAATTCAGCTACAAGGCCTTTGACACTTCATATAGAATCTCATTGTAATAAATATAGCTTGGTATTTGATTGTTGATTTAAATATAAGTCTCATAACATTTTTTATTTTATACAAAATAGAATTTCTACTCTAACCTAATCTAAGTGTATATATGTGTGAAGCTCCCTCCTAGAGACTTGAACCCCGGCCCTTACCCCCCATACTCCACAAGCACTTATACTTGTAGAGTGACCATCACACCAAGGGTGTGCGGTGGTAGAGTCATAATATTCGAGTTCAAAATTCCTGTTATCATATTTATAAAATTCAAAAAAAAAAAAAAAAAAAAAAAAAAAAAAAAAAAAAAAAAAAAAGGAGAAGTACTGCGTATCTCATGTGGGTAGTTACTTTTTTTTTTTTTTTTTATTGGGGGGGGGGGGTGCGGTGTTGGGGTAGTATAGGATGAATAAACGGCAGATTTGGGGTATAGGTTTTGAAACAATAATCCTTCAAAAAAACTGTAAGCATATACTATACCCCACTCCCTGTGATCTTATTACGTCTGTATAGCTGGGCTTTGTCTAAGGAGTGAGGACATTTCTGTGATAGGCATAGGTGGTAGATGTAAGGCCCAATGGGATATGCAGAGCCATGCATGAACGCAAATTAATTTAATTATTATAATAGACTAAGGGAGCTTTTAATATTGTTTTTTTTTTAGATTAATAAGAGATTATCTTAAATTGTGTAAACTGCAAAGTTTCAAACTTCGAAATTTCATTATTATTATTATTATTATTATTACTACGTAGACATGAATATTTAAATTGATGAGATCAAAATTCATCATTTTAGAAAATTCTAAGGGCTTTTCAAATTTTTCATCTAGTAAACTTGGTGAATTACTAGAGAATTAGGATCTAATTCTACCTCCTTCAAGTTGGAGAGACTCAAGTATAAGAGAACTATAATGTAACTAGTCTTAGTCATAAAATATACCATTCGTTTCTTATTGGGTAGAAGGGTTTTCTAAATCAAATAAAAAATGGTAAGATTCTACCTTTTTATAAATAAATATATATATAGTGAAAAATCATTGGTAATATTCATGTATACAATAATTAACATAGTTTATAAAATCTTCTTTAATAGAAAATAAAAGAGATAATCTACAATAAATTAAACAAATCTTAAAGAGATAAAAGTGCATAAATCATAAAATATAAGTCTTTACCTATAAGACAATATAAAAATAGCATCAAAATGGGTTTTGATTTTTCACCTGACAAGCTAATGTTGTATGTAAAAAATCTGATGGCTGATGAAAAGTTAATACACTAGATACATTCAGACTAGAGATCTTTTCCTGCAACAAATTGATAATAAATTTTCCACTTTTACTACCAAAAAAAAAAAAAATCAATTTACAAAAAAATTTGATATGCAAAATTTTCCAAATGATACAATTTTTTTGGGGGGGGGGGGGGGGGGGGGGGGGGGGTGTTAAGTTTCCAAATGAAATAATGCAAAAAGCATAAGTTGTTACGTACGTCCTTTTCCCGAAAGCTAGTTTCGTTGTCTGCCGTCCAGACTTGATAAACTTTTAGTGAAGTGTACAATGGTTTAAAAGAAGTATGAGTGTAAAAAGTGTCAAGACCTTGAAAGTGGAAGCATATTATCTATACTTTTCGTGAAGTGTACAATGGTTTAATGGAAGCATTTTTAAGGGACTTCTTCTGTTTGGATTCTTTTTTTTTTTAATTAAAAAATGTCCTTATACTCTTATGTTTAAGTAAAAATAAAACTACAGGACAATCTGGTAAAAATGCAACTCTAACTCTCACTAAAACATTGTCTAAAAAATAGGATCACTTTCTTGTTAATTTTCAAATTACTTTATCCACTTATAAATTAGATTTTCAAAATAAAAATTATAAAAAACACAATTTTTTTCTATAAAATAGGACCACTAAAAAAAAAACTTCTACAAAATAGGCACAAAACGCGTGCAATGAGGCTAGTTATTAATTATTGCTCTGCTTTTCCCTTTGTTTCTTATTAGAAACGTCAAAGTTCAGGTAAACTTTGGAATGTGCTTTGTCTATATATTATCTTATCATATATATCCACTCGGTCATGTATCCATTTTCTATTTGAATTAGGTAACATTGACTAACTTATTTTGTTGTTAACAAATGCCTTTAAGGCATTGATTAATTAATCATTTTAAGAAAGTTTTGATACTAGTCTAATAAAAAATATAAAAAGCTGTCAAATAAGTTAATTACTTTTTTTCTTTTTCTTTTTCATAAAAAGTTTTTAAAAATGGTTAATTTTAACAGATGTCCTTAAGGCATCCATTAACATTCCGTTTTATTAATTAGAAAAGGAGAGCAAAGTTAATAATATCGACAATCCAACTTTTTTTTTATTCCATTTTATTTTTCTTTCTGGTCACAGTCCACCATTTTGCGAGTTAAAAGCTACTTCATTCATGATGGTGGGTGGTTGGGATGGTCATTGAAAAAATGCTTTGGTACATTTGAGAAAGGTGGAAGGAAACCTAGGGGGTTGGCCAAGTTGGTTGGGCTGTTGGTTTCAAGGTGCTTGTACTAGGCTTGACTAGGTGTGCTCCCTAGTTTAAATCCTGCTACCTGCACTTTGAAAAGAATTTTTTGGGTCAACGCTTTGCCCCTTCATGGGCCTACTCGGAGCAAATAGTGATTAGTCTCTGGTTGAAAACTTTGAGGAACATTGTGGGAAACCAAAAAAAAAAAAAGAGAGAGAAAGGTGGAAGAAGTGGGTTTCATATAAAAAGAAAAGAAACAATAGGCGTAGCATTCCATTTCCATTGTCATTCTAATGCTAGACGTATTGAAGCCGCGTTCAACGGGTGGCATCAGTATATTATAATACCTGGGATTATAGAATATATATAGATATGCCAAATATATAATTGGCTTCAGTAGCTAATATTTATAGAAAAATTAGCAAATGTCTTAATTGAATACATTCTTTTTCTTTTTTTCTTTTTTGTAAAGAGAGAAGTCAGATTAAGAGACAAAGACAAAAGGGAAAGGAAATGGGAAACTTTTTTCTGACCACTGAAGAAAAAGGGAAATTATCAAATGAAGAGAAACTCTGTAGAACTTGCTAAGAAAACACAACTATCAACTTTGGGTTCTAACATTTTCCTTTCACCAATGTTTTTTCCCTTCCTTTCTTTCTTTCTTTCTTTTTTAACGGTCTCCCTTGCTCCTTTTCAGCCTCTCTTTGTTTTTTTTATCCCTAGCAAGATTAATTAATGGCTACTTTTCTCTTTTGTGTCCAAATGCAAATTGTCCAAGTGCCGTGGCTTGGGTGTGGAGTAGTTTTAACGGTAAAAGTGTCAAACAAGTCAAGAAAAACTTTGCAGAACTTGCTAAGAAAACGCTAGTTTCAACTTTTGGTTCAACTTTTTCCTCTTTTTCTTCCTTCCTTTTCCTTTTATATTGGCTACTCTCATCTCTCATGCCCAAATTGCATAAATGATGTCGCTGGGGTTTTCAATTTTTTTTTTTAATTTTATTATATAAAACTATTCACCTCAGACCGGAATTAAGGGTGGGGAGTTGTTTAACGGGGAAAGTGAAACATACATAGTTGAGAACAAAATGTAATTTTTTGGTGGGACCAAAAAAAAAAAAAAAGTAATACTACCAACATACATTTTTTCAAACTATTGTTACGTCAATTTCTTACTAATTTTCAATTTTTTTTTATTATATAAAACTATTCACCTCAGATCGGAATTAAGGTGGGGAAAGTGAAACATACATAGTGAGAACAAAATGTAATTTTTTGGTGGGACCAAAAAAGAAAAAAAAAAAAAAAAAAGTAATACTACCAACATACATTTTTTCAAACTATTGATACGTCAATTTCTTACTAATTTTCGTCCGACCCTACCACTATTATCGAGGCATATTAAGATTATAGACAAATGTTCTAATGATGATAAGTTTTCTAAAAAGGTGGGTAGTGAAAAAATACCTCTACATAAATCTTAAGGATTATGCTAATGTTTTTATCTATTTTGCTATTAAAATGCTTATAAATTGATGTCAAATTGAATCTGAGTGGTAACCACTTCAATAATATAATAAATATCAGTATCTCCTATAAACACATTTAGTTATTAAAAAAAAAAATCCTTTAAACTGGATTCGAGGAGTCTACTCAAACTCATTACATGGAAGTTTATAAGATAGAAAAAGCTTAATTCAAAACTAATTTGTAGTTACCTTCTTCCAACCCACTATACGGTAATTGAAGAGAAAATATTTATGTGTAGTTTAGTCATATAACTCATTAAAAAAGTCTTATGCCTAATTTAAATAATATACATTAATAGTCTTATAAATTGTCATATATACCACTTATTTTGCTGAAAACTGAAAACAATAAAAAAAATAATAAAAAGTTACTGTTCATTTGCCTATTTGCACTATTCAAAAAAACAGCTGAAGTGCGAAACATAAAATTCACCCACGCAATCCAAACGCTACCTTAATCCTAGACGGAGCAGCGTTCAACAAGTGGCAGTATATGTACCTGGGATTATTGAATATATTTAGATATGACAAATATATAATTGGGTTGAGTACCTGATATTTTTTTCAATTAGAGTATCATCAGTTGTGCTAAAAAAATGTCATTTTAACACACTAAAAAGTTACTTTATTTATTTTAACACACCATTTTATAATTCATCTACATTAGATATTCTTTTTTTTTTTTATACAACACATTAAAATAATATATATACAACAAATTAAAATAATCTAAAACCCACTCACTACCACCACATCTAACCCACCACCATAGCCAAAAACCCATAATCAACTAAACAACACCCACTGTTGTAACCACAACCACCAAAATCAGCCCACAACCATCGCAACCTACCAAATTTAGCCCACCACAACCCATCAAAATCAACGCACAACCACACCAAAAAAAAAAAGATTGGAAAATTAAGGCTTTTCATTAACTTTTGTTTTATGATGTGATTGCTTTTTAAATTTTTAAAATTAAAAAATTTAATTAATGATTGAAAAATATTTTTTAGATTTTTTTTTCAAAAAATTTCAACAAAATTTGACGGAAATACCTTAATTAAGTAAATATGAAACTTAAATGACTGAAATAAATGAAAACAAAGTTAGAAGACTGAAATAAAATCCGAAGAAAGTTAAAAGGTCAATTTTGCATTTTAGTCGAATAGAAAAATCAGTAAATGTCTTATCGAATACAATCTCTCTTTCTTTCTTTCTTTCTTTCTTTTTTCTTTTTTTTTTTTTTCCTTTTTTTTTTTGGTGTAAAGAGAGAAATCAGGTTAAGAGACAAAGACCCGATAAGTGAAACAAAAGGTATTGAATTCAAGTAATGGGAAGGGAAATGGGAAACTTTTTTCTGACCAATGAAGAAAAAGGGAAATTGGCAGTGAAGAGAAACTCTGTAAAGCTTGCCAAGAAAACACAACTTTCAGCATTTCCTTTTCACTTCTTTTTTTTTTTTTTTTTCTTTCTTTCTTTTTTTTAACGGTCTCTCTTGCTCCTTTTCTTCCTTTCTATTTTTTTATTCCTAGCAACATTAATTAATGGCTACTTTTATCTTTTGTGTCCAAATGCAAATTTTCCAAGTGCTGTCGCTTGGGTGGGGAGTTTTTTTTAACGGTATAAGTGTCAAACAAGTCAACAAAAACTTCGCAGGACTTGCTAAGAAAACACTACTTTCAACTTTCGGTTCAACTTTTTCATTTTTCTTCCTTTCTTTTCCTTTTATATTGGCTACTTTCATCTCCCTTGCCCAAATTGTCCAAATGATGACGCTGGGGTTTTCATTTTTTTTTTTAATATATAAAACTATTCACCTCAAATCAAAATTTAGGGTGGGGAGTTGTTTAACGGTGAAAGTGAAACCTACAGAGCTCAGACAAAAATGTAATTTTCTAGTGGGACCGAAAAAAAAAAAAAAAAAAAAAAAAAGTAATGCTACCAACATACATTTTTACAAACTACCAATTTTTTACTGATTTTCATCTCTAAATCAACCATTGATATCACTTTTTTTTAATTCTTTAATAATCACTCGTTACATCAACAATTTTTATAAAAATAATTGTAAAATAATATGTAACTCAAGCATTTTCCAAAAAAAAAAAACCCCAAAATGAGTGGTTTTGCCACGTTGAGTCTTACCAACAAGTATGGAAGTCTGGTTGCCCTTGAGAGCTTGCAAGAACGAACTCGTATTTTCTGTCAACCCAATTAACGGAACGCTAGCAAATGAATGAAATCAAAGTTCAGTCATTTTAAATTCCAATCATAGACTTTAAAGAGTCAGCTTGATTTTGACGCTGTCTAATCTTTTTTTTTTTTTTTTTTTTTTTTTTTTTGCATGCAGCCATTGCTATAAATAGTTAAAATGCTAGGGATTCTGAAACTAGGAGCTTATTAAGTAATTGGAAACAAAAAAAATCAGACTTATTGCACTGAATGTTTTAGTTGTGATTCCTCTCTTCTTGATCCTAACTAAAGGTTATGGGTGGAAGGTTCCTAAAACTTCTCTATGCGTTTTTAACGCTTTTACTACATTTGAAACCAGCCCTTGGATTCACTTCAAGTGTTGGAAATGACAGCGTTAAGTGCATAGAGAAGGAGAGACAAGCCCTGCTTGAGTTCAAAAAAGGCATTGTTCAAGACGACGGGGGCTGGCTCTCTTCATGGGGGAGTGAAGATGAAAAGAATTGCTGCAATTGGAAAGGAGTTTACTGCAACAACCAAACAGGCCATGTAATTGACCTACTCCTTAATTCCTATGGTTTACGAGGTATGATTAGTCCTTCATTACTTGAGTTGCCTTATTTGACTTTTCTGGATCTCAGTCACAATGATTTTAATCAAAGCCATATTCCAAAGTTTATCGGTTCTCTCGGTAACTTAAAATACCTTGATCTCTCTAGGGCCAATTTCAGTGGGCCAATTCCACATCAACTTGGAAACCTTTCGCACTTGCAATATCTTAGTCTCAATAATAATGGTTTGAAAATTGTTGAAAATCTTGAATGGCTCTCTCGTCTGTCTTCAATAGAATTCCTTGACCTAAGTTCCACAAATCTCAGTCTAGCCAATGATTGGCTGAAAGTTGTGTGTCATCTCCCTAAACTATCAGAATTGAGCTTGGCAATGTGTGATCTTCCTCCTATCACTGATCTCTCTTCTCTCCCCCATGTCAACTTTTCTAAATCTCTCATTCATATTCATCTTCCTACTAACCATGTCACTCAATCAATATTTCCGTGGTTGTTCAACTATAGTACTAGCTTGGTTGACATTGACCTCTCTGATAACCAGTTAGGAGGTTCAATTCCAGATGCTTCCGGTAACATGAATTCTCTTGAAACTCTAATTCTTGATGAGAATCAACTTGAAGGAGGAATTCCAAAATTCTTTGGTAATATGTGTGCTTTAGTAACTTTGTCTATAAAGAACAACAAACTGAGTGGACAACTGACAAAGCTCATCCATGACTTGTCTAAGTGTGTGCAATTAATTTCGTTGATTTTAGATGGGAATCAAATGAAGGGACCAGTGCCTAAAAGCATCGGAAACCTATCTGAGCTACAAAATTTGCATCTTGGTTCTAATCTTTTGAAAGGTGAAATCTCTGAACAACACTTTTCAAATCTTTCCAAATTACACGAATTGTCGTTATCTGATAATTCTTTGACTTTAAATTTAAGCAATGATTGGGTGCCCTCTTTCCAATTGGATTTTATAGATTTGTCATCTTGTAACTTGGGTCCTGATTTTCCAAAATGGTTAAGTACTCAAGGTTCCGCTTCCTACTTTGATATATCCTATAACGGAATTTCAAATACCATCCCTTTGTGGGCTTTGAGAAATCCTTTTGCGCGTACTTATTTAAATCTCTCCAACAATAAGTTTTCGGGGATTTTAAATAATTTTCTGTGCTTGAATTTGGTGCCATCCTTGATTTTCCTTGATCTCTCAAACAACCAGCTATCTGGGGGCCTCCTTGATTGTTTAGGTCAATGGCAAAATTTGATAATTCTAAACTTGGCCAGCAATAATTTTTCTGGACAAATTCCTAGCTCTATGGGCTCTTTGATAAATCTTAGGATATTAGATTTGAGCAACAACAACTTCTTGGGAGAATTGCCATTGTCATTACGAAATTGCACAATGTTGTCATTTATAAATCTGAGAAACAATTCATTTTTGGGAAAACTACCAGCTTGGATGGGAGAAAGCTTGTTATCTTTAGTCATTCTTAACCTTCACTCCAATAAGTTTCATGGATGCATACCGCAACAACTATGCTGGTTAGCGCATATTCAATTTTTCGACTTGTCTCAAAATAATATTTCAGGAAATATTCCACGATGCCTTTATAATTTGACTGCCATGGCTTTTAAAAATAC